>CM028383.1:82856173-82904491 GCA_013146195.2 Codonopsis lanceolata
AATTATCCAGTGCCAAATATTCAAGGGACAAGAATATGTAATCGGAGAACAAATAGGCCTCCTGAAGCCTATCAAAGTCCAGACGCCACATCCTCTGGAAGTCAAAATCCAGAGTCCTGCTATTTGTCATCTCCAAAAACACCTGACGAAGTCAAGTCCTGAATAACCTGCCCACCCAACCGACGCAGATCCTCGTCAACACTATAAAAGAGGTTTTCTCGATGCCCAACATGACGACTTGAGCATAGCCTGGCTGAGTGCAAAATAAAGTGCCAATCTCCCAATGGTTAATCACCCAAGATATGTCCATGGAGCCCTCCGAAAAAGAAGTCCTCGGACCAGTCATAATCGTAATAGTTAACTTGGGAAAGCGGCCTCTAAACCATATGAGCCCCTGATCATATCTCCTCCAAAGGTGCAGAGCCATCACGCATCCGAAAATGCTCCTCCAAACCACATATGTATCGAATGGGACGCCAAGAGGGAAAAGTTCATCGCCTCGAAAAGGCATCCAAACCAGCCTTTTTCGCTGCGAATTGTCGGACAATGTTAGCCCGGCGGTCACGGCCTCGCAGAGCAAGATCCACACCTCGCACATCAATAAATCCCCTCGGGGCTCACCAGCCAGATACCTCCCCACCAAGCACAAGAAAAGAGCCGCCACCGGCGCCAAGAAATAATCCACGTCATCCTCTATGAACTCTGTAAATGATCGAGGAAGAACGGT
This sequence comes from Codonopsis lanceolata, assembly GCA_013146195.2. Classification (NCBI taxonomy): domain Eukaryota; kingdom Viridiplantae; phylum Streptophyta; class Magnoliopsida; order Asterales; family Campanulaceae; genus Codonopsis; species Codonopsis lanceolata. The sequence goes on from CM028383.1 coordinate 82,856,901, forward strand.
CAAGTCAAAGTTCACCCCGTTATAGAAGCCCGGGGTGGCTAGGCGAGTAGTGCGGAATAGCTCCCTAATTGCCATGTAGGGACGCCTCCGAGGCGAAGGCACGACAATATTACGAGTGGCAGCAACTCCCAGCATGGCACAAAATTCTTCAAAGGTCTGCACATTTCGCTCATCCCAAAGTTAAAAAAGATGATCTTGACGAGACCAGAACCTCGGACGCCTTCCTCCTCAAGATGTCCCAGCTTGATCACGATATTCCTCCAAGAAAGAAGGCACCCAAGCCAAAAAGATGATCGAACCCGCCACGCCACGCTCGCTCGAGGGCAAGAATCCATGTCGAGGGCATTTTCATAAATTTCTAATTCTAAAGGGGTATGGTACGGGCACCATTAGAGCAAAATATAAAACTCTCTAAGAAGGAGCAATTGAGAAAGAGAAGCTGAGAAGAAATGAAGTGAGCTGAAAGGAAAACGGATGTGAAGAATTCAGGTTCGCCGAGTCTCCTTTTATAGCAGAAAATCAGAAAATCGACAAACTGGACAAACAGTGGCAAACAGTGGTCAAGAAAACTTCCCAGGAATGCCATTTTGGGCGCCACCCTCATGAAGTTTGGGCATGGCGCCCAAACCCCTTGTATCCCACGCCCAATTTGCTTTTTACTATCCCTCGCTGTGGCCGTGGCTTTCTGCTCCAAATCACCGACAATACCTCGTCTCGATCACGGAAGGCCTAGCGATATTAAAGAAAATAGATGGCTCCAATTATGCTTTTTTCGCAGAAAGGGCCGCTTCTTCCTCTACCCGCAGACGCTGTAAAAGCCCCTTAAAAAATTGAAGGTATATTCTTTCTAAATTTATTTTAAAATACAACAAGTGCTATTACCCTTAGAGTCGTATATAGCTTTATTTTTCTGCATGTATATTGAATGTGCATTTCATTTTATCATATCATTTAAAATTATATTACATTTCATCCTTCATGTTTGTACAGATACTAATTACTAATTACAAAGCAAAAGAAAACAAAGAAAAAAAAAGAAAGCTGACATGCGTGAAAAGAAGCTAATAATCAAATGATACTCGCCTCCGCCAAGCCACCTCCTCGACTCTGGGGCCCAATGTGCCATCAGCTCGCAGGCGTATTCGCCTACTCTCTGAACACTCAATCCGACTCTACGATCACGGCATCATCATCATCATCGACGCCCGGGTCCCACGTCATGGCCTCATTGTTCCGACATGAATAGTCATCTATCATCACCGCCGCCCGGCCGCCGTGACGCCTATTGTTCCGACATGTTTTCATGTAGAGTTTGCGGATGCCGACAAAGCCCCGCAAGAGTCTCTTGTATGTGGACACTTTGACCTCAAAAAAAAAAAAAGAGAGAGAGCATCGCCGAAAAAAAAAAGTAAGCATCGGCCGCCCAAGAAAAAAAGGGAGTGATCAATATACCCGCATGGGCGGGTCGATCGTGACGCGTACTTCTCAGAATCTCCACATCCGGAAGAACCTCTCTTATGAGCCCGCCATCTTGCCGTAGATGGGAAGGATGAAAAGGCATCGCCGTGCATGGAAAACTCGAGCCGCGCATCCGTAACAAGTGAAGAAGACTCACCAAGCACCATCAACAGATGCCCGCCTCCCGATCACGAGGAGGAGAGAGGAGGAGGATGAAGCATTGTTCTCAAAAAGTCTTCATAAGCTATCACCGAAAATCACCGATGTGCATTTGATATTTGGCCGGGCAAGTAATCGGAGCCTGCTTTGGTATGAAGTGGCTCAATCACATGCGGAGGAGGGAGGAGGTGCCACGGCTCCATCAGTAATGGACATGCCGACTTCCGCTTGACCCGCTCACCCATATACAAAGAATCGCACATGATAGACACCATCAAGATCCCAAGAACGACAATATCGAGTAACTCCTCGGACGGCCTACCGATGCCGCCAAGGGAACAAAGTCACCGAACTGTGGTTGAGCTCGCCACTGTTTCGCAGCCCCTAATGACTCGACATATTGACTGCTGAAAGTCCTCTTTCCTCCGATTCGCATTTACAAATTTGACCAGATACGGGGGGCCAAGACATCGCTGGCGTGGGGCCCGGTACAAAGTCAAAAACAGAGTAAGCCCACACCTAAAAAAAAGAAAGGAGGTAAAGTCAGTAAAAAAAAAATAATAATAAAAAATATATATATATACATGCTGATAAAAAAAAAGAGAGAAAATACCTCCCCAGTGCAAAGAGAGCAAAACCAGCTGATCACCTTTGAGTCAAGCTTCCGACTCAATTTATCCATACAGCTGTAATAAAGCTCGGCCAGCTAGCCTCGCCTCACCATAATCAATCACATGCTCCAGATCTCCGTAGGCACCAAAGAAAAGACCCTCAGGTGGTGGAAGCATTGGCAAAAAGAGACGTGCCTAAGAAAAAGAATAAAAATGTCCGGGCGACACGCGTCACAGCAACGCTATCCTCAGGATCAACCTTCCTAGCATTTTTTAGAAGCCACTTCTTCACGCTGGGAATGGTCACCTCATCAGTCTTACTACTTGGGCACGAACCCCAAAAGGTCCTCCACCTCATGACGCTCAGCGGAGAGTATAATCTGTCCGATTCTCCCAATTTGGTAGAAATACCAGTAATAGCCGCAAAGTCGCAGGGAGTCATGGTAATCTCGCCCCAGCTGAGATGAAAAGTATGGGTGGTATCCCACCAGAAGTTCCGCAGCACGTCGAAAATGACTCTGTAAATGCGGAAGGGAGTAAAGGCCCGCATAAAGACTCCCAAGCCCGTATCATCTACAAAAGTATGAGCTGCCGGAGGCATCAAATAGAATATATCGGAAACTCTGGCGCAAGTGGCTCTGGCCTTATCCAAAACCCCACGCTCCTGAAAAAAAAAAGAGGGAGGAAAATAAAGGTGAGTTTCCCACAAACCCTTTTCTTCTTGCACATTCAATACATCAGATTTTTCAAAAAAAATAAAATTATATATATATATATATATATATATATATATATATATATATATATATACTTTGCATAAATGTACATGTCAACATATTAGGGAAAAAAAAAAAGAGAAAAGAGAGATAAAATATATACTTTGCATTTAAATATGTATGTCACATTTTCTTTATTTTCACATAAAAAAAAAGAGAGAGAAACATCTCATTGTATATTCAGCATCATATTTGCATTAAATAAAGTATGTCCATGCATCCATAATTTGCATTTATCATTTAATAAGCAGTATTGGGAATGCGCGAAAAAGTAATTTAAAATGCCACCTGCCATGGAAATATAGTATCTGCTTGACATATCTTATATCCCTACAGTATCATCATGCATAAAAAATAAATTCTAGTACATAAAATATATCTGTTTTGTCTTGTATATATCCGAAAATGTATCCGAAAATGTATTCGAAAAATTTTGCATTTCATTCAAAATTCGCATTGTGAATATATGTCATGTAAAAATATTTTTAGAGCTAAAACATGCATCATATAGCTTTATTTGCATTAACATTGTAAATTATGCATAGTAAAGTCAAATAGTAACTACTAGTTCAATTTGGGCATCGCAAAAATAAATTGTCCGAATTTCATACATTATTACTAAAATTGCATCATTTTAGTCCATAAATTGCATGTATAAATATCATAAGCTGTATATATATGCTCCAAAAGTCCAAAACAAAGACGTAAAATTGAGCGATCTGAAAAATTGACCAAATGGGTGGAAGAAAGTCATACTTACATTGGGATCGTGAAGATTCGAGACATGTTTGTACCCGCCTCGCACTGCATTGCCCCACCATGTTGCGAATAATAATAACCGATATGGTTTCGAATCAAAGGAGGAAGCTCTTTCTTTTTCTCGCCAGATTCCGGGTTCATTGGTGCTTTTCCTTTCTTAGATCTAGAGGAAGAAGCCATCTGCACAGAAAAACAAAAATTTTGGCGAAAGAAAATTGAGAAAAGGAGAGAAAATGAAAAAAAAAAAAGAAAGAAAGAACTTACCGTCGGCAGAAGGAAGTTGGAGCTGAAGCAGGAGAGAAGGAAATGAAATTTCCTTTCTCCCGTAAGTGAAAGAAGAAAGGAAGGGAAAAAGTGAAATTTTCACTTTTCCCCCTCCAAACAATTCAAAGACCAACACTTAAGTCCTCCAAATTTCAAAGCTGCAAAGTGGTCCCTGAGACTTAACAAAAGTTAACAAAAGCAATTTTGTTAACCACATTTGATGGCCTTTCACTCAAAGAGCAAGGAAAACTCATATCCCCAGCAAGTCAGCTGCCAGACAAGCAGAAAAGTCAGAAAATTCAGCGGCAAAGGTAAGCCCCTCTTCTTTTAAAAAAATTTTTTTGGCAAAAAGAAAAGAAAAAAAAAATCAATCAAAAGAAAAAAAAAAGAGAATCAGAAAAAAATAAAGTCATGAAAAAAAAATGAAAAATGCAAAAAAGAAAAGAACAAGACCAAAGTTCCCAGCAGAAGCGAACTACGTTGGTCTGATTCCCTGAATAGGGATACGTAGGCAGCCTATTTCGGTAGGTACGACCATCACAATAAAAAAAAAGAAAAAAAAAGAAAGAAAAATAAATTCCCAGCAAGAGTGGCAAAAATGCCAAGATCAGCCGAATCCGCGGCAGTTACCCCAAGAAAAGTCAAGTCGACAAGATTCTTACCTTGACTATTAGAATAATTTCCTTTTAAGGAAAGTTTGCTTTTAAATAAAAGAGAAATATTTTTCAAAAGGTTTTTTTTGTTTCAAAAAAAAAAAAAAAAAAGAGGAATATTCAAAAAAAAAAAAGAAAAAGAAGGAAGAAGAAAAGAAAATTCTTTATCGTGTCCAGCCGGTTTCGGTCAGTTGGATGCAGTTTTTGAAAAATTTGAAGAAAATTCTTTATCGTATTCGATGACAGGTATTGATCGGTCGAATCACGAAAATCAAGGTCCTCTTATTGTGTTTGGAAGAAAGGTATTGACCAGCCGCACACAATTTTGAGATTGATCTCTTAACATATTTCCACGATGTATTGACCGGTTGAAATATGGTTTTCGAAATACACAAAATCTTCATACCGTATTTGACAACGGTTTCGACCTGAAGAATACGGCTTTTCGAAAACATGAAAATCTTTTCTTCAATTTGTTGTTTGTTTCGCTTAGGCCGAACTCCACGCTTGGTCCGATTCCTTTTATTAAGGGATACGTAGGCAACACATTAGTAGGTCCGACCATCGAGCATTCAATTTGCATATCCGCTTAAAAACCGCGATAACTCGCTATAACCGACTAAAATTGTCTAGATATGGAGGTTTGATAAATTGCTGCATTATAATCGCAATACTGCCGATATTTCTCCCTCGCTTTTGAAATGAAACGAAATTGGAGAGTCTATTCTAATCAACGATGTTCGTCCTACTCGAAGTTGCGGGTTACCCAGTAGACTCCATCGTTGAGGGCTCAGAGACACCCCAATTTCGTACCTCTGATATGTGACATGACATAAAATATCAAGACCTGTTAAAACATTAACAAATGTCAAGTTACAGGGTCAAAAATGCAAAAGGACAAAGCAGGATGCGCAAAAGGACAAACTGCAGGGACTAAAGTGTCAAAAATGGGCCAACTTTGGGATTTAGGCATGGCTACTCATGGATTTGGGCATGGCGCACAAATCCAATGGGTGTAGAGCCCAAATTTCCTCAGTGCACTGTTCATCACAAATTCTGCCGCAAAATGCAATTTTTCCAGCGCAGTGTACAACTGATTGAAGCACAGGAAAAGATTTAGGCGTGGCTACATAAGGATTTGGGCACAGCGCCCAAATCTCTATAGGGTGGCGCCCAAAATGACTCTTCAGTGCACTGTTCATCCATTCATTTGCTGTAAAATGCAACTGATCCTACGCGGCGTACAACCGATTGATGCGCTTGAGAAGTTTTCAAATGCCAGCGATGTCCCTAAATCCTCCTATAAATAGCAGTGCCCGGCTCTTCATTCAACACAGAAATTTTGCGTAAAGCTTCTCCGCGTTAACGTTACGCTGGAGAATTAGAGAGCGGTGTGAGATAGTGAGAGATCACCTCCAAAGCCTCGAAGCCCTGCGAAACCTCTGCCAAACACAAATCCAACGGGTAGAAGTGTACCTTAGCCCCCCAGCTAGGTATCCACCCCTTTTCCCCGGTCCAAAAATCGTGGATAGAGCAGTTGCTCTGCCCGATTTAAAAGGCCAAATCAGCCAGTAGTAAGTCGTTACTCTGCCCGATTTCAGCCTATTTCCAGTCAAACAAACAACCAGAAACAAACAGTTACCCTGCCCCGATCCCGAGGCCGAAAAGTAACTTTTTTTTTTATGGAAGCAGGGGCGGCACCCTGCGGGATTTTATTGAAATAAAAGAATTACAAACTTGAGGGGGACAACCAGCCTGACCCTTATAAATGGGGGGGGGGGGGTAAAGGAGCCTGACCTCGAAAAAGAAGTACAAATATGACAGAAAAGAACTACTAGAAAGACATCTAAATTATACATGGTTACGACAGAAATTATAAAAACCATAAGCATCCATCTGCAACATATGTTTTGTTTCTTTGGAGAGGGAAAGGAACTGCTCGTAAATCTTGACATCCTTGTGAGTACGAGCCTCGTCAGCTAATTGATCAGCCACTTTGTTTTGTTCGCGAAAAACGTGTTTCAGATTATAGCCACAGAGAAGGGAACGACATCTACGCAGTTCATAAGTATACTCCCAAGGATCCTTATGACCATGAACTAGAACATCAACTGCCACCTTTGAATCAAACTCCACATCCACATTGGTTAAAGCCAAACGACGACACAGGAGCAACCCATCCTGAAGAGCCAAAATTTCCGCCTTCATGTTAGACCCATTCCCATAAAAGTTGGAGAAAGCCGCGATTAAAGTCTCATTTGAATCTCAAACAACTCCACCACCTGTACAAAGACCATTCTTCGACGAACAATCAGTATTAATTTTATACCCATTCTCATCAGGAGGAATCCATCGAATCCATTTCCCTTTACGAAGGGACGGCTGCAAAATAGGAATCCGAAGGAAATCCATAGCAGAGCATGCCCTCGGACCACTAGAGGCTTTAGGATGAAAAACAAGACTCATATCCCGTAAGCTGACCACAACCCGATTAAAAATGAGATCTGCACTCATAGTAATCCCCTCAAAGTGAGCTTGACACCTAGCTTTCCAAAGTTCCCAGCTTGTGAACATAAAAACCCCAAGAAGACAGACCCCTAACTGAGTACGAACAGAACCGTTCCCCTAGGTTTCGAGCAGATGCTGAAGAGAACTGTAAGCCGAGCACTTCTGAAAAATAGAACCAAACCTCATCCACACCGAAACTGCCACTTCCGAGTGCAAGAAGAGATGAGACACCGATTCACAACATGGGTTGGAAATACAACAGGTGCATTTAGAGGCCAAAGAAATATTTCTGGATTGGACTTGAAGATCAACAGGAACGGCAGCATGAAACAAGCGCCAAACAAAACTACTAACCTTATATGAAATCCATGGACGCCATATCTTTTTTGTAAAACCCTAGTTTATTGCTTGCATGTTTATTGCATGAGATCATACTTTCATAATCATCATTAGTATGTTAACTTAGCTCACTCATATGTTTAAAGTCGATAGCATGTTCATTGACGTCGTTTGGGATGCTCGTTTGCACCTTTCCTTCACGAGTTGCTTTGGAACTCGGGTTTGTGTTTTATGTTGTAAACACTTGGATAAATGTTAGAAACCATTCTTAACATCATTAACACGCTTTAGATGTTGGTTGAATGCTAGTTGCATCGTCGGTTTGATTGCTAGTTTGATTCGAGCGTTAACCCTTCTTCGTTTAACCTTTTCGGTTGTCGTTCGGGAGTGTTCTGTCTGAGTTCTTAGCCATGTTTGAGTGAGGTTTGAACATGGATTTGCTTTGGTTATTGTTTAGAGGTGTTTAGGGTTGAATTCTATACCATTTCGGGCTTTGGAGGACTTGAGGGTGCAAGGGGTAATGACCTAGAACAACCAAGGGACCAAAATGTCACATTTATGAAAATCAGAGTGATGCGGTCGCATCACTCTAGAACCATGCGACCGCATGGTGGCTTTTCCAGCATTACGGGATTTTCTGATTTGTCAACTTTTGACCCAACCAAACCCCACCCAAACCCAACCTAACCCACCCTAAACCACCCTAGTTCGTCCTACACATCATCTCATGCATGCTTGACAAGTTTTGGATGATTTGGATGCATGTACAACACTTGGCAAGGAAAGACCTCCAACATGCACACACATGCATTGGACACCCCACTTCAGCCATTGCATGTCCAATACCTCCACTAAACCCACCATAATCAGTCTTCATCTTCCAAATTCGTGGCTGAACATTTCTTGAGAGTTATAGAGAGTTTATACAAGCTTCTTGAGTGATCAACAATGGTGGCCAACTATTGAAGAAGCCATTTCCAAAACCGATCGGTAGAAGTGAAGAGGAGAGCAAGGAGAACACATACCCACCCTTGCATGGACGTTTTTGTACTTCTTTTAGAGCTTGTTTAAGGTGAGTTACAACATCTCTTCTTATTTCTTTTAGCCTCATTGACCCTAGGGAAAACAATCTTGCTATATGAGGTCAATGAGAGCACTTAGGACTTTGTAGAGATGCCATGTTCTAGATTATGTTATGTGATGAATTTGGGTTGTATGAACAGATTATAGACCTATTATAAATCATGATTTTGATGTCATTTAAGTGTGATAATGTATGACAAATCATTCTACTTTGTTGTTTAAGTATTGGGAGCATATTGGATGAGATAGTTAGGCTTGTAGAGATGCCATGATCTTGTATGTGCTAAATGATGTATTTTGGGTTGTGTAAACAGATTATAATCAGGTTGTAAATCATGATTTTAATGTTATTTAAGTGTGATAATGTATGACAAATCATTCTACTTTGTTGTTTAAGCATTGGGAGCATGTTTGATGAAATAGATAGACTTGTTGAGATGCTATGTTCACGTACATGCTAAATGCTACATTTTAAGTCGTATGATCAGATTATAAACAGGTTGTAAACCATGTTTAACATGTTATTTATGTGTGATAATGTATGACAAATCACCCTACTTTGTTGTTTAAGCATTGGGAGCATGTTTGATGAAATAGTTAGACTTGTTGAGATGCTATGTTCATGTACATGCTAAATGCTACATTTTTAGTTGTATGATCAGATTATAAACAGGTTGTAAACCATGTTTAGGATGCTATTTATGTGTGGTAATGTATGATAAATCACCCTACTTTGTTGTTTAAGTGTTGGGTGCATATTTGATGAAATGACAAGAATGTATATGCCTAGTTTGTGACTTTGATTCTATGTTTCATACTTGATTGTTTGATTGGGGTTTTATGGGTTTAATGACCTTAGTAACCTATTTAATTACGTTAGTATGGACATAGGAGAGTATTGAGGCCAATGGCTTCTATACCCTAATTTTGAAAGATTGACTATGACTCAACGGAGTTGACCATTGGGTTAGTATGACATTAAGGAGTAATAAGCCTAAGTCCTACGAATTTTGGGGTAGTATTAATGGGGGTTAAGCCTCCAAGCATTTTAAAGTGTATGAAGAACACTTGATGATTAGAGCCTTGATTTTATCTCTAATGTGATTATGTGCTAGTTGTGAATTAGAAGCATGACTAGATGATTGTAGAGTACTTGCCTACTTATTTGAGCATATGAATATGAATTACGTGTGCTTGAAGTTTGAGTCCAGCTGGAGTCGGTTTGTTGAGTCTTTGGGGCGGGACGATGCATCATCTTCACGAATTGTGAGATTCGTGATTTTGATGGATCGCCGCGCCGGATTGCACACACCCCTCTATCGATGGCCACGGTAGGGAAGTAGTTGATCTTAGTTGTAGTATGGAAACATGACTTTGATAACTATCGGAACTCGAGCGGGGAAATGTCTCGGGGACGTCGATATCCACGAAAGGGATATCGAGGACACATAAGTTTGGCACATGTTTTTGCAGGAGCAACATGCGCGGAAAAAGGGTAACGATATCACCTCCCTTTTGTATGAATTGACTCACGAGTGCTATATGTGAATAATGTGCTACGTGAATATGATATGATATGAAATGATGGTTGATTGAATTAATGAAATGTTATACTTGTTGATAACATGATATTCAAGATTGTTAAGTATGAATGCCTTGACATGATTATTTATGAAATGTATATTATGTCAATTGCATGAATTATTATTGTTGAGCATGATGCCATGACAGGAAGTTATTGTTAGTAACTTGCTAAGTCTTTATGACTTACTCCTATTTGTTTTGATTGTTTTCCCTAGATCCGAGCCGTGCAAGTGGTTCGAAGTGATTATCAAGATACGTTGGTGAAGATTGTGACGAGGTTGCTACCTTGTTAATTTTAGTACCTTTTCTTTTGGCAAGGACGACGGGACATAAAGTTATATAAACTTTATGTGGGGTAGCAAGACTTTAATTGTGTGATATTTGAACTTATGTTATTTAGTACTTATTGTTTTGAGAGCCGACATATGTTAGTCGTGCCTATGTATTTATGTTGATCATGCTTTTGTTGCTTTAACCATGTATTGGTTTGTTTAATATGTTTATTATCCGACATGTTTTTAGCCGTTAAACATGCTAGACTAGAGTTCTAGACTTAGTTTAATATTGGGTTCCGGCCGTAGCGTCGCCGATGACTTGATATATAATTGCCATAAATTGTTATATGTGTCTATTGTTGCGTCACATGATTTTATTTTTGGACCAAGAGATTTATTATCTCTAAGGTTGTATTAGTTTGAGCTTGTTAGCTCGGGCGCCACTGTTTAAATATTATACGCTTCCGCATGTGTTAAAGTTTTTGGCGTACCGCCGTTATGGCCTTACCCACTATTTGCTACTTGTTTTCATTACGTGCCTTTTTGGAAACGGCACGATCTCGGGGTCTCGTCTTGGGATCCGGGTCGGGTCGCCACATTTTTCGCCCACCATAAAATAGGATCCTTATGCCTGGAAAATTGCCAATACGCGACCACCGAAAATCTAGGAAGGGCGTCGGCGTCTGAGATTATCGTTAACATCCTCACGACATTGCACCCGATCAATCGAAGCATGAAGAGTTGGGTCAATAAGACTATAGAAATCATCCATATTAGCTAAGGCATGACGCACTGAAAGACATAAGTCCAAAGGAAGAGGGCCTTCCAGTCGGACCCCACACCAATTTGCATCCCAAAAAGAGATATCTCCACAGCCAATCACCCATCTACTACACAGTAAAACTTGAGAAATATGACCATAAATGCCTTTCCAAGAAGCAGTGGCAGACGGCATGCAGACCAGGCCAAGAGAATTGCTATACTTAGCATGGCAAAAATTCGCCCAAAGGCTTTGACGTTGTAAAACCCGCCATGCAAGTTTAGCATGCATAGAAGACATGATCTGACCGAGAGAGCGAATGCCCAGTCCGCCCTCCTCGATAGGACGACAGACTTTATGCCATGCCACCCAATGAGTTCGGTGCTCGCCATTCAGATTCCAAAGAAAATCAGCCATCAATTTTTCCAAACGAGCTAAAACTCGTTTAGGAATGGTGAGCGCATCCATAGCATAAATAGGGATGCTTCCAAGAACATATTTGATAAGGGTAAGTTTAGCTCCAAAAGATAACAGCTTCGCACTCCATCCACTGATACGTTTGGTAATCCGAGCCTCAAGATCTTCAAAAAGAATACATTTCAGCCTCCCCGACTGAATCGGCAAACCTAAATATTTCATTGGCCAAGAATTATGTAAACATCCCGTCCATTGAGCAATTCGCTGCACGGCTCTATATGTACAGTGCTTCGAGACATAAAAACAACTCTTCTGCAAATTGATTAACTGACCCGAGCTCTGTTCATAATCTGCAAGAATTTTTCGCATCCCCATGATTGAAGATTTACTACCATTGCAGAAAAGTAACATATTGTCCGCATATAACAAGTGGGAAATCTGAATACCACCCCGTCCGTGTTGATAAGGCTGGATCGAACCTATCCGCACTGCCTTGTTAATGTTAATCGACAAGATTTCCTGAGCCAAAACAAAGAGCAAAGGAGAAAGAGGATCTCCTTGTCTAACCCCTCTAGAGGAATGGAAGAAACCGAAAGATTCGCCATTGATCAGAAGAGAATACCAAACATTGTCCATGAGATGCCGGATGTAACTACAAAATTTTGTATCAAAACCAAACACCTGGAGAGTACGAAGGACAAAATCACACTCCAACCTATCATAGGCTTTAGACATATCCATTTTGAAAATAGAATTACCACCCCGCACATTTTTATTAATCCGTTGAACAAGCTCATTAGCTAATAAAACGTTCTCCTGGATGCTACGCCCGTGCACAAAACCAGATTGCTCCTGAGAAATGAGCGTAGGAAGCAAGCTAGCCAAGCGGGTGGCAACAATACGAGAGATTATCTTACAAGAGAAATTACATAGACTTATAGGCCGCAAATCACTAAGAAACTCAGGGTTGTCAACTTTAGGAATCAAAACTAAAGATGTAGCCGTGAAACCCCTATGAAGCGGCTGGCCATCAAAAAATTCTCTAACTGCCGAGATGACCTCTTGTTTGATGATATGCCAATAGCTTTGGTAAAACCATCCAGTGAACCCATCCGAACCAGGGGCGCTGTCCGGATTAAGCACTTTAATTGCACTCCAAATTTCCTCTTCAGAAGGGTGTCGGACTAGATTCTCATTATCACTTGCATGTACCTTGGGACTTAGACCTTCGAACAAGCCATCCACCATTGTATGAGGTTTAGAAGTAAAAATATCCCTAAAATAATCCAGCGCCATATTACCAACCTGATTAGTATCCCGACTCAAGGATCCATCGTCTAACCGAAGGCTAACACGGTTACGTTTCGCTCTATCTTTAACCCGAGCATGAAAATAAGCTGTGTTGCGATCCCCATCTCGAAGCCAAAGCTGCCTGGAATTCATTGCTGCAAGCTCCTCTTCCCAATTAAGTAACTGATCCAAATGCTTTCTTGAGTCTACTAGTTGAGAAGCATAAGCATTATCCCCAGTTTGCTGAACCAAAAATTCCAGCTTCATAATCTCATCTCGACATGCTTCTAGCTTACGATATACATTCCCAAAAACTTCCCAATTCCATCTTTTCAAGGCAGTTCTCAACAACTGAAGTTTTTTGAATAAAATATCCATCGTCGATCCACAAACTGGCCGACCCCATTGGCATTCCACAAAAGCAAAGAAAGACGGGTGATCTACCCACATTCGGCGAAACTTGAAACTACCTTTATGCTTGTTTCCAGAAGGTAACTCCACAAGCAATGGAGCATGATCTGAGTCAATGGTTGCTAAATGCTTCACCCGTAACCACGAATGTTTAACTTTAAAAGGCCCATTAGCCAAAATTCGATCTAGCCGTTTCCATATCCGATGCGTGCCTTCCTGATTATTACACCATGTATAACGGCTACGCTCATAACCCATGTCATCAAGGCCCGCCTGCATGATAAAATTATTAAAATCATCAACCTCCCTAAAATCACACGGTGCACCTCCAAGCTTTTCCCCAGAATTTGAAATGACATTAAAATCCCCACCTATTAACCAAGGGTCAACACACTGATTGGAGAAAGAAATCAAATCTGCCCATAAAGCTCTCCTTTCCTCCCTGGTACATTTAGCATAAATAAAACTAACATAAGCATTAAAGGATTGCTCAACCTTAATGTGCACTGTAATAAATTGGTCCGAGCTAGAGATAAAAGTAACATCCACTCCATCATTCCATAAAAGCCATATGTGCCTATTAATGGGATTCAGATGTAAACAATCTGAAAAGTTTAAGCGTCGACAAAGCCATGCTAATCGATCTCCATCAGCCTTAGGTTCCAGAATTGCACACAAAAAAGGATTATACTGTCTCTTTATCATCCTAAGATAATTTCGCGTGCGTTTATTACAAACGCCCCTAGCATTCCATATGAACATCGTCATAAGAAAAAAATTATTGAGTAGAAAGAACCTGGGCCTTAGCAGCAGCCCTAGTAAGTCGGACATTTTGTTGAGCAAACTTCACTTTTTTCCTATGCTTATGCAAATTATCACAGAACTGAATGAAGGAAGGCCGTATAGTAATTCTCTGTAAGTCCCAGTCTGTTAAGGGAGCTGTAAGATCAATCAACTGAGGCTCCGTATCTCCATTCGCCGATAAAGCTCGTCTCTTCATAACAGGAGAACGATGAGGGACATCCTTCCAACAATTTTGCCAACTATTACCCAAACCCCTTAAATTATTGCTTCCATCGGCATCAGCTGGAATTGTTACCTCCTCATTATTTTCCCCATCCAAATCGGCCAAGACCTCATAAGGGTTACTAGTCGGGATACCAGTATCAATATTGGCTTTCAAATTGCCAGTCTCCTTTTGTTCATGACGAGTGACCTCTGGTGATTTGCGTTCTGAAACTACAGGTTCATGTGCATGTCCAGAAGGGGCTGCTCCCCTATTCGTATTAGGCTTCTGTACAGCTACCCAAGTTTGTTTCCTAGTTAAATTGGGCACTGCTGCTACCGAGGGTTCTTTCGGAGTGCTATCCACCATAGGCTCTTTTCCTTTGTCTACAATTGGTTGCGAGGCACCAGCGCCCATCCCAACAGGATTAACATTATCTGAATGAGGCATATGGGGTTTTGAAACCCTACGCAAACCTTTACGGCAAACATCCTTCGTATGACCGAGAAGACCACAGCCCACGCAAAAATCGATATTGCCTTCGAACTCCAGTGATTGCCAAAAACCTTGTTCTTTACTTGTACCAATCCAGAAACGGGACGGGAGTTTTTCCGACACATCCATCTAGACACATATGCGGGCAAACATCGGATGAGCCAAAGTTAATGTTTTTTCATCCGCCCGTAGAAACTTGCCAAGAGAGTTACCAATGCACTGTAGGAACGACGGATTAAAATATGTTAGTGGCAGTTGATGAAGACGTACCCATACCGTAACCATCGTGGAGTCTCTACGAAAAGTGAAGTCCGAGGACCAACGGAAAGACCGAAACATGCACGATTGGATCATATGGGATTCCTTGGATAATGCTAAAACCAAATCTTCAGTCGACGAGAGATGCACCATAACGTGTCTAGGGTCCAACAAACCTACTACAAAAGGGCCATTCAACTTCCATGTCTTTGCAATATCTTCCCGTATAGCATGCACTGATGGACGCCCGGCCGAGAACTTCAATACCATGGTGTTAGCGAATTGTCTATACGCTGTTTCAACCTCCAAAGGTGTAAATATGCAACCAGGTTCGCCATTAATGACAGTAGGTTTTCTAGGAGCCAAAGGAATAGCTTGCAAGATGGGCTGAGCAATCCCCACAAACGGTTTGGGTTTTCCCACAACATTGGCAAATGAGTTTGGAAGAGGAACTGGGGGTGCTTGTGTGTCCGAGCGGTTTGAAGGAGCGACATCAGGTGTTGGAGGGGAGGAAGACGAGGGTCCAGCCGCCCAAATTCACACAACACACAACACACAACTTCAACTTCAAACCAGAAAAAAAAAAAAAAGACTCTCTCTCCCCGAGGGACAGAGCGAGCACACCCCTACGCTGTCTGTAAGTTTTTATTGTTAAGTTTTTCATTTCCATTGTAATAGTATTATTTCCAGTCCGGCCCAATGTAGCCATATAAGCAGTTATGTTGCTCGGATTTAATTAGGAAATAGTACTAAATGTAGCCGTTATTATGGCAAAATGTTTTAGATAAGTTTGTATTTATTTACTTCATTTATTCAATAAAGTCTTTATTTGTAATAGTATTATTTCCGGTCCGGTTCAATATCAATATATAAGCGTTATCTTATGCTGCCCGGATTTATTTAGGAAATAATACTAAATGTAGTCACACTATGGCCAAATATTTCCAAGTATATTTGTAATTGTTTGCAAAAGAGTCTGCTTTCAAGTCCGTAAATAATATAGATGTAACGGATGTATTTGTAGGTAGTTAATGCTTTATTTATCTGCTTAATAAATATAACAAAAAGCATACTTTAGCCAAAAACCGCTTTTGAGATCGAAGGGCGAGTTGGGTGCCTAGCACCTTCCCAACTCGTAACTTAGCCTCCGAACCTCGTTTTCTTCATCTCGGTTTTTTTCTCGGTTTTGCTTTATTTTGCCTTAAAATAAAGATGGCGACTCTAAAACATTTTGGATCCAGGGGCCTCGCAACATCTTTCTTTGCACTTTCACGTTCTCCCCTAAACAAGGGAGAATAGGAATGGAAAGGTGATGTATTCCTATGTCCTGGTATCCCCTAAACAAGGGATAACATGATGTAGAAAACCCAAAGCACTCATAGTGATCCGAAATAGGCCATAAGGCTATTTTCATAAAATCCATAGTGGGGGCGCTGCAACATCTTTCTTTGCACTTTCACGTTCTCCCCTAAACAAGGGAGGATGGGAATGGAAAGGTGATGTTTTCCTATATCCTGGTATCCCCTAAAAAAGGGATCACTTGACATAGAAAATCCAAAGCTCCCATATTGGATCAAAAATCCACTAAAGGCAACCGAGGCGCATTCCAACGCCTATTCGACAAAGACTCCTCCCGCACTTTTGATTTCGATCTCCCTAAACAAGGGAGGCCGGAACGGAGCAAAGGGATGTCACCAAGATTCAGACGCCGCACCCCTATCCAAGGGCTTGCGGGGCGCGGGAGCACCCATCCCGGGAACCCACAGCGGCTCTATAATATATCCTCATGTTATGTGATTTATTTCAAGCACTTATGTGACAACAAAGTGTTAATTGAGACATGGGATCGAAAGTGACCATGTTTATCTTGATTGCGCCTTATTGAATTTCATGGTGTGTATATCTGTAGATATACATACTTGTACTTGATAATTCTATGACTTGATATGCATATATATGAATATACACGCGTATACTTGCTAATTTCATGAATGACTTGACGTGTATATATAAAGTTATACATACTTACATGTAATGTTTTCATGAGAATTACTATCTAATTCATTTGTTTGTGTTGAACAAAGAATTCCACCCTAGTTCACTTGGATAGTTTAGTAAGTGAGAAGGAGGTTCACGAGCTTCGTCGTTGTAACGCGATGTTACTGTTATTATAACAATGTTTCATATTATGATGTATTGTTTAGTGGTAGCGTACTGAGTCATTATGACTCATCCCGTACTTTGTTTTCTAGTTGCAGTGACAAGTTCACCACATTGAGGTCTAATAGATCGTGATTGTAGCAGATCACAACTGATCGATAGCTCGAGCTTAGTTCGTGTGTTCGTGATTGTAGCAGCCGACATTCCTGAGTAGTAGCTTTTTTATTCCTATCTCATCTAGTATCATTGATTTGTATATTGTACTTTACTATTCTTGTGAGCTCGTTGTATTGTAAAGTTATTTATACTTTACAGTCGGGTAGAACACTTGGGTTCTGATTTGGTTCTTCTTTGGGCCGGCGTGTTGTGTCGTGCCGTTGTTTGTAGTCTTAGTTTTATATTCAGTTGTCTCCCGGGCACGTAGTAGCTTCGGGGCTTTTCTTTATTCTAGTTGTTATCATTGATGGTTAACCCCGGTATGCTTTAGCCGTGGGTAATTGTTATATCAGGGTGGTTCCCTATTGAAACGCCGGCCTGGAGTGCCGATGGTTTGTTCAGCGTCTGTAATATTGCAACACACGAGTTTTGTTTTTCCCCTTCCTGAGATAAATGTCTTTCTTGGTCTTTTTGGTTTTTGTATCGAGCTTCACAGCTCGGGACTTCTTTTCTTTATCACTTCCGCAGATTCGAAATTTGTAAACTTGTATTTTAGTACGGCTTTACGTTTGTGTTTAGAGCTTGTTAGCTCGATTGTTCGACTCGCACTATTATTTTACAAGTGATTGTCCCCTTCTTGCCTTGTCCTTGTGGCGCGACCTTGGGATTCCGTTCCGGAAACTGGGTCGGGTCGTCTCAACAACCTTTAGCAGACTTTTCGCCAACAGATGATTACTTTGCTTTAGACGCATTAGTGGTCTTAATTGCTTGAATCTTAGGGTATTTGTAATCAAAGGCAGCATATCCAATCCCTCGTCTACCCTTATTAGGATGCTGATAATATATAGGAATATCATCGGTTTTCATAGAAAAGTCTTATGTTTTTTGTTTAGAGGTTGTGCCAGAAGTGTTTTCATTGAAACCTAACCCTGTTTTATCTGTAGTGGGCTTCTGGTCTCCAAGAATTTGGTCAAAAACAGCCTTTGAGTTATTCCATGAGTCGATGGTCTTTAGCAACTCATCTTTCTCAGCAGATAGCTCTTTGGCATGACCGATGAGGCACACAACCTTTTCGTTGAGAAACTTGTTCTCTTCCTTTAACTTTATATTCTCCTGTTGGACTCCATTAAAAGTTTTTAATTAGGTTTCCAGCATGGATTTATCAGTTCCCAGCTTCTCATGGCTTTTAACTAACTTTCCATAAACCTTTCTAAATTCATTGAATTCCTCAAGCATGTCTTGAGCATCCTTGAGGATTTCTTCTTTAGAAGGCTCTTCAGAATGTTATTCTATGTTAGCTTGGAAAGGAGAGTACTTGACTTCATTTTCTGAGTCATAGGTAGGAGGTGACTCTAGAGCAACAAGGCAAATATGTACCTGCTCAGGAGAGTCATCATCATTCTCATCAGAATCAGTCTCAAACCAAGTAGACACTTGGTTTTCTTTTAAGTCCTCAGCCAACAGACCCTTATGTTTTGAAAAAGTTTTAGAGGACCACCTTTTGTATGCTTCGAATTTGGGCTTAGGACAATTGGAGGCAAAGTGACCAGGCTTTCTGTAATTGTAGCAAACTAGCTCATTGTTTTGTGAGCTTTCAGTAGTCTTTCTGAAAGACTGCTCGTTTGCATCCTTCTTCTTATTAAACTTTGAGAAGCGTTGAAACTTCTTAACAAACATAACAAATTGTTCGTCAGAAAGAATTTCATTTTCATTTGAAGAATAATAAGTAGATGGTGTATTTTCTAGAACAGGAGGTTCTTGAGAAATTACAGAAAAAGAAGGAAATTTAAAATGTTTGTCTTGTTCATGAGCTTGAAGAAGTTCTTGCTCATAGACTGTTAAACTCGCATACAGACTTCGAAGATGCATGGAGTTTAAGTCTTTGGACTCTTTAATAGTTGTGGTTTTAACATGCCACAAACTTCACAAGGAAGCTAAAAATCTCATATTAACTTCCTTAACACTATATTCTTTGCCTAAGGATTAACAACTATTTACTACCTTACAGAATCTGTCATAGGCTTGACGGAGTGTCTTATTTGGATCTTTTCTGAAAGAGTCAAACTGTTGAATATAGTTGTATATTCTGTTTTCTCTTGTGGGCAGGTCTCCTTCCAGATATTCCACAAGTGCTTCCCACACTTTTTTGATGGTTTTACACGTGATTATTTGTTGGTATGTGCTTGTGTTGAGAGAGCTAGAGATAATGTGTATAGCCCAGTTCAACGAGCTTATTTTCTTCGCCAGTCCATTCATTGATGGACTTTGGCACTTTAGGTGGTCCACCTCCTACTTCAACAAGTAGATTTGGCTTCATTGGAATATGGGGACCTGCTTGAACACATTGCCACAAACGATTGTCAATAGAATTCGTGTATCTCATAACCTTGTCTTTCCATACATCGAAATGGCCTTCGTCCAATATTGGGACGTGGCTTATATTCGAGGTAGGTAGCATATAGTGAGCCATATGATCTATTCTCAAGAGGTTAGTGTCAGAAAAAACTAGTTTTCAAAGAATTTAGCTTTGATACCAATTGTTGGTCTCAAATAGGCTCAATCTAGGCTAGAAGGTGGGGGTTGAATAACCTAGTTATACTTTTAAAAATACTTTAAAATCTTTTCAAAGCGTTTCTCCTTTTGATAATAACTAACTCTTAAGAAGAGTTAGGGCAGCGGAATAAAGGAAGATAAAACAGATGGGAAGGTTGTTGTGAGCAATTAGGTTCAGTAGCAAACTTAAACAATTAAGAACAGTATAGCAGGAGGAGCAATCCAGACAACGTAAATAGAAATAGTTCAATCGAGACAATACGCAAGGATGTAGAAGTGGTTCGTACTTTGAAAAGTACTATGTCCACTACCAAGTGTTTAATGATGAGAGAAACAATCAATGAATAATTGCTCTCACAAGTGTTGGTGAGATGTTCTATCCAAAGGAGTGAGTCTTCTGCAAGAGAGGACTGCTGGTATGAACAATCAAACCATAGCATGTCTGCTGGTGGTGAGTCTTCAATGTATTCTGTTGCGCTCATGACAAGTCTACTGGTGACGAGTCTTCTGAAGACATTTGACGCTTTAGAATGTCTGCTAGTGCTGGTGCATATGAATTGCTAGTCTGTTGATCATCATTAAGAAGTTAGGACTAGATGAGGAAAACCTAATCTAAGACCTATGTGATGTCAAACAAGTTGCCTCACTAACCGGTACGCAGACCTTTTAGCCACTTGTTATGACTCACTGTAATGGGAACAAGCAAATCAAAATATTCAGAATATGCAAGGAGATAAGTTACTTATCAACAAGCATATTCCAACAATCTCCTCCCATTTGCTTGGAACCATTACAAAATGACATATACAAAGCACTGCAGCATTTATCAAGACATATAAGTAACATGCCCACAATGAATAATCATTTTATCTCAAGGCATGCCCTATGTTGATAATTACAAGAGCGATGACTTTAGTATAGTCGCCTATTGCTATTACAGACGCGATAAATCAATGTACTGAACAAGTAAAGCAATAGTGAAAAACATTTTAGATCACATAGGGTATTTGAAGATGTTTAATTAGGATCTAAAAAGTTTTAGGTTCCTTTCTTGCATAAGGATTTTATTATATGAAAGAGTGTTTCGACAAGAAGGAATGGCAAGTCCTTAAGTAAGTATTTGTATTTTAAAGTTTTTCAATAAGGATTGTTTTTTATACAAATTTTTCGAAAACATCTTTTTCGTAGAAAGATTGTTTTTAGAATAAAGTATTTTTCGAAAGCAGTCTTGGTATCATGATTAGAACAATATCTTTGTTAAGAATATGTTTTGAAAAAGTCCTTTTAAGAACTATTCTAAGAATGTTTTTGTAAAAACATTTTTTTGTTTTGTTGAAATAAAACTAAATAGAGATATATGTTTTTAAACAATAGTTTTCAACAAAACGTGCCACAAAGGCACAAAGTGATTCATAAAGAATCAGTTTTAAGGGTAAAGTTATCACATCATGTGCTTCTTCCATATTAATTTTGGACAAGGGGAAATTTGATGATTTTGACCCTTGGTATGAACTCTCCTCCTTAGGTTCATGGACTCTCCTCCTAAGGTTGTTATTCCTCTATGTCTTGGACAGTTATGCCATAAACTTTCTTCCTTAAACTCTCCTTCTTAACGGTTTTTATGATGAATATGTCATAACTTTCCTCCTTATGACGAATATGTCATAACTCTCCTCCTTAATGGTTGCAAGCAAGAGAGACAAGATAGACAAGAGAGGAGAAAGAAAGTAGACAAAGAAGACTTAAGAGAAAAGAAGGTTAGATTGATAAAGTACCAATTGAAAAGAAATTAATACAACCTAATTGGAATCCCTAAAGCTACCAGTGCTAGAGCCTAAAGAATATTCTCTATCGTCGTCAGAAAAGCTTTGATTGCCGAATAACTCTCAGGTTATCAGTAGGTCTACGGTGACAGGAAAGCATTCATCCTCTTGGACTGTGGAAAGAATGGGTTGATAGGAGCAAAGAAAATGGCATATGATCCTAGCATACTTTCGAATACCAGACCCTTTCACTCGTCTTCACATGATAGACCGGCAGATGAGAGAGAAGATGACTTCAGACCAGTTCAGGTCATGAGATTCGAGAACAACAACAGTGTAGTTCTGGAGTCTTCTGGTGTCACTACCTGAGTCTGCTTCATGAAATAGAAGGCATCGACTCAGAATTTCACCAACATAGTACATAGCTAAGGGATAATTGTCAATGTCCCAAGTACTCTAGTCATCTCGAGAATGGTAGCTAGTTCGTTTGAGCCATGATTCGTTGAGGATAGAATCGTCGAGAGAGTCAGGTCCAACAGAAGGAAGCTGGAAGACTCGTGACAGGCTTTCGACATTGAGGACGACGTCAGTACTTCAAATGCGACCAATGAAACTCTTACCATCTCTAGCCAGTTGCATATATCCTTGAATAAAATTCATCAATCAACCGAAGGCTATGGAATTCTTCTCGAAATGTAAGGATGGAGACGAGTCCAGAACTATGAAGAAGATCAATAATTATATCCCTCCAACAGTATTGTCGAGGAGAAATTGTTCCCCTTGAATCATGTGACCTAGAATGTAGAACTGAGAGCCTATTCTAGTAACGAAGGAAGATTCAGTAGGAACAGGATGACCAGAGATGTTGTTAGAATATGAAGCGCCCATGAAGAGATTTCTGAAGATAGATGGAGAATTTGGCTGGAAATGATACCAATTGTTGAAATGATACCAATTATTGGGAAATTTCAATTGTTGGAAGATTACTACGGATAGGAGGAATTAAAGAATTGGTACTTTCGGAGGACATATTTATTGGAAGAAGACACTTATCAAGAATCGTCGTTTTGGTATCCGTTTCACAGCAATAATGACAGACATACAAAGCGGCGAAGTAATCATGTCAAAGATCGAATTTGAATGGACATTTGTGTTAGAAGGCGGTGATTCATGATGACGATATTAAGTCATTCTTAAAAATATTTTACAATACAGATTTTGACTTAATTCAATATTTTCCAATATCGATTTTGACAGATATTGATTGTATATTAGGTTTTTCTTTCTCGGTATTAAAAAGAGGAATGGTGCTGATATCAATTACTTTTGTTTAGAAAATATTGTTAGAAAATACACACCATTAGGAAATGAGATAGGTTTTATAATTCTAAATTTCCAAAAAAAAAAAAAAATGATTTACGAGGCATTATGAACCATCTACACAATCATCAACACCTCTCAAATCTTTTGGATTTTTAGAATTGAAACAATTTGAAAAATAATTTTATGTCCCAAATAGCTAGTGGATAGTTTACGGGGCTTTCTGAATCATCTACACAATCCTCAGCAATCTCCCAAATCCTTAGAATTTTTAGGACATAAATATATTTCAAAAAGAGTTTTAATGTATCTTTCAAGAAAGTATTTTGCAAAATAGCAGTGATTTGTGTTCTTTGTGTCCAGAAGATAATTTACGGGGCTTTCTGAATCATCTACACAATCCTCAGCAATATCCCAAATCTTCTAAAAATTTTAGAACAAAAACAAAAAACTTTTGAAAACATTTTTGAAAGAGTTTCAAAATACATTTTGAAAATCTACCGATATTTCCAAAATACTTTTGTATATTAGGTTTTTCTTTCTCGGTATTAAAAAGAGGAATGGTGCTGATATCAATTACTTTTGTTTAGAAAATATTGTTAGAAAATACACACCATTAGGAAATGAGATAGGTTTTATAATTCTAAATTTCCAAAAAAAAAAATGATTTACGAGGCATTATGAACCATCTACACAATCATCAACACCTCTCAAATCTTTTGGATTTTTAGAATTGAAACAATTTGAAAAATAATTTTATGTCCCAAATAGCTAGTGGATAGTTTACGGGGCTTTCTGAATCATCTACACAATCCTCAGCAATCTCCCAAATCCTTAGAATTTTTAGGACATAAATATATTTCAAAAAGAGTTTTAATGTATCTTTCAAGAAAGTATTTTGCAAAATAGCAGTGATTTGTGTTCTTTGTGTCCAGAAGATAATTTACGGGGCTTTCTGAATCATCTACACAATCCTCAGCAATATCCCAAATCTTCTAAAAATTTTAGAACAAAAACAAAAAACTTTTGAAAACATTTTTGAAAGAGTTTCAAAATACATTTTGAAAATCTACCGATATTTCCAAAGGTCGTTTAAGTCAAAGATATCATCACGAGAAGGTGACTAGCAGAGATGAAGGTTTACTGAAACTTTGTTGATAATCGGGTAAGTTCAGTAGGGATGAAGGTCTGCTGATATGAGGTTGTGATCAACAGGGATGGAAGTCTGCTGATACAGATTGTGGAAATGGAATGTAATCAGCAGTGATTAGAGTTTGCTGATACCAACTGATAAAACAAAGATGTATACAACAGTGATGGAAGTCTGCTGATACTAATTGATAAAAGCAATGGAGTGATTAGTTGGAACAAAAGTCTACTTATACCAATTTATGAATAGAAGGGTTTATCAATTATTTGAAGACAATGATGTGGTCAGCAGTGAAGAAGAGCTGCTGAGATTAGTTAAGTAAATTATGTTCAGCGGTGGTAAAGGTCTACTGATATCAATTGTTGATCAAAAGGATGTGATCAGTAGTGATGAAGATCTGCTGATACCAATTGATGTGAGATAAAGAGTGATCAGCAGTGTTTGAGGTATGCTGATACCAATTGATGTAAATGATTAACCAATCGGCAGTGATGAAGATCTGTTGATATAAATTGATAGGTAGGAAATTAATGAACTCAGCAGATATGAAGAATTGCTGAAAAGTGATGGAACAGCATACATGAAAGTCTACTTATCCCTATTGAAATGAAAAGTTTTTCAGCAGGTTTTCCTTTGTGTGCCTTGGCTACTGGAAGGAAATACCAGAAGCTTCATCGATAAAATTAGCTGATGACTATGCTCCTTGTTGGTCCCAAATAGGCTAAGTCTAGGCTAGAAGGGGAGTTGAATAGCCTAGAAGTATTACTTTAAAAGTCTTTTTCCAATTGTTTTCTTCTTTTCAAAATAACTAACTCTTAAGAAGAGTTAGGGCAACAAAATTAGATAGATAAGCTAAAGCAGTTCATAATAAGTTCAAAGAAGATGATTCAAACACAATTATGTGCAAGGATGTAGAAGTGGTTCGTACTATAAAAAGTACTACGTCCACTACCAAAGTGGTTAGCTTTGGATTTTAAAAGGTGCACTTGTTTATCCACTAGGTGAGAAAAATAGATCTCTAATGGATCGTGTACAAAATAGTTTTTCAACCAGTGTTTAATGATGAGAGAAACAATCAATGAATAATTGATCTCTCAAGTGCTAAAGTAAAAAATAGTTAATAGCAAACTGGAAAGCTGATGATGAATCGTGACAGGTAGATCTACAGCTTCAGGAAGTTTGTTGGAGTGTTAGTTCTTGTCCTTTGATCTCTTGAATACTTATGTATTGAAGATGAAGCTTTGAGTATTGAATGCGTAAGAGACGTGTGTTGTTCAGATCTTCAAGTCTTGAATATATACTTCAGGAGATCTTCAGGATCGTTGGATTTCAAAAATGGAGAGGATGTGTCCAACGTTATAATGCATTAAATGCAATTTGACGCTTTGGGGAATGAGTGCGGCGAGACTATCATCAGAGATGCAATGTTGCAGAGCCTTATACCAAATAGAGTAATTTTGCAGCTTGCAGGCGTTACAGCTTGAAAGTCTTCTTAGCCAAAAGAGGTAATGTTTTGAGACTTCATAATTTAGGCGACATGATGGACATATAGTCTATACGTTTGTCTGTGGTTCGAAGGACATAGTTGACCTTTTGAGAGGGAAGTCTGATGAATTGAAATTCAAATATTATTTGACTAGGTATAAAATATCTAGTTCAAATAATATAATTTGAATCCACATGTTTGGCTGAGCATCATTCTGGAGCTGAGCAGACTTAGAAGTCTGTGGGTGATCTGTGCTTTCAACGCTGCTGTTGAAGCCTGCTGTTCCGCGCCTTTAGAAAAACTAACACTAGACAATTATTTTACACCCTTGATTCTAAAGACAGTTGCCACACTAATCGGTATGCAGACCTTTTAGCCACTGTTCAATAGAATTAGAGGATGACTCAACCAAATCTAGAACCTGTGAGGGTCAACACTCATCCTCAATAGAATCTTGATTACTAAGAAGGGCATTGAAGGCGAAATGGAAGGTAACAACCATCTTAGTCAGAGCACCCGTATCACAAAGACATGAGTTGTTCATTCTTAATTTGGCAAAGAGAGAAGAATTGAAAGAACATATTTCGCTTCTTGGTCAACAGTTAAAATGATGAATATTCTTCGAATAAGGTAGTCATCTTATCAAGACAAGGAAGGGAAGGAAGATTTCTAGAGCAGAGTTGTCTTGATGAGAGGGAACAACAGACATGAAGTACTAACATGGAATGGAAGTGCAGATGCTGCTAGTTCCTTAGAAGGTCATCATGCCAACGGCAGATATGAGGTCTACTATTGTGAAGCATTTTGCAATGAGAGCTGATTTTTGGGGAGAATGAAGATTTACTAGAACATCATGGGTTAAGGATAAATCTTACATTCCTGAGAACGGGATTGCATTGGGAGCATTGACCTTCTAAAGAAATCCAAAATCATAGCAGTTCATATTCCAACAATATTTCTTCTAATGTCAAACAATATAATAATTTATGGATGGAGCAACTATATTTTATTTTCAAACCTTGAAAACAAGTTGATTACCTCCGGATCTTCTTACTTCTTACCTTCTTACTTCCTACTTCCTACTTCCTACTTCCTACTTCTACCACTTTGGCAAATCATATCTATACATATATAAAAGAGAGGAGCATATTTTGGAAATATCCCGCCAAAAAGGTCTTTCCAAATTTGGAAACTAATTTGGAAACAATTATAATTGATATAAATACCAGTTTGCTTTGGAAAAAAATGAAATTTATTTCACTAATTAATTGGATAAGAATCTTGACTAACTGTTTGCCTTCATGAATCTTGACTAATTGTTTGCTCAAATTCTTGATTACGGGCCTTACTTATTGTATCATACACATATTAACTGAGAATGGGAAATGAACTGAATATAAATAGCTTTGGCATATGGACAGCTTGGGCATATGAACAACTTGGGAAGATGAAGAATTACTTGAGTATTCAATGCAAAACTCTCATATAAATAAGTGGCTCTATCTCAGAATATGTCTTCATCTAGCATATACTGCACTCTTTTGTTTGATTACTGCAAAAAAATTATACAAGAAGATGCCTCCACTCTTTTGTTTGATTACTGATATTGGTCTCAACAAGATTGAATGGGCAATGAAACTAAGACTCTATAAAATGTTCAGACGACATGGTTATAAAGATAATAAGTCTTTATAGTGTTGAATGTGTATTCCATGACGAAAAGGTATGTGTGTGTTATTAATATAACAAAAATTATTGTGTATTGATTCATTATTTCCTCTAATATTATTGATTCATTTTTTACAGGGCTCACGGATTGTAGCAACAATTAAAGGCCCACAGATTGAAAAATATGAGTCAAATTTTAAACTGTTTCATTTGTATGCAATTAAAAATTTTATTGTTGCTCCAAATTCATGGAAAATAAGTACAACCATGTCAAAATACAAAATTATTTTTATGCATAAAACACAAGTAACAGAAATATTCGAAAAAACTTTTCCAATGAATGTTTTTGAATTTAAAACATTTAAAGAAGTCTCCAAATTGGATGTTAAAGATGAGAACGCCATATTCGGTAAGCACAATTATTGTTAAATACACACACACCATGCACTACCACACAACATAATCTATTTTACAAACATTTGTATCCACATTTTGTGTTTTTTTTTGTAATTGCAGCTGTAGTTGGCAAATTGGCTTCCAAATATTCATTACAAGTAAAAGAAATTCAAGGAAGAACAACAAAGATGCTAGACATAGTTCTTGAAGATGTTGAGTAAGGATATATATTAAATATTTTGCAGATATATTATCAAGTATATTCCATGTTTCGAGAGTTATTATAAATGAAGATATAAGGGAGATAAATGATTTTAAAAACATGTATACACATATTAATAAAATATCTAATTATAGTATCTTATTATGATTTATACAAAATAACTAACAAATTATGTTATGTCTTCTTAATAGTTTGGTTTGTGAGGGAAAATCAATTACTCCAATCAGCAACATTTCTTTAACCCCATCTACTACACTCGAAGATGATTTGGAAACCTCAAAACACCTAATTCGTACGATTGACAAAATTCATGAGATTGAAGAAGTAATATGACCTACTAAACTATTTTTTAAGGATAATAAATGTAGCATAAGTTCTAACATATAATTGTTTGATTAGGATGAAAGGTATTGGGTGTTGGGAAAAATAGTAGAAGTGAAGTCGAATGTAGATTGGTGGTATGTTTCTTGCAAAAAATGTCCAAGGAAAATGATGTCAGTTGCAGATTCTTTCTATTGCGAAAGATGTGGAGTCTTAGGAAGTAATGGTAATATAAGGTAAGTCAAAAGCTTTTATATTAATACATTAATTAACCATAAAAAAATATAATAATACCTTTTGTTTTCAGATACAAGTTACATGTTCGTGTGGTTGATGGAACGGGAAATGCACGGTTCATAATCTGGGATAAAGAAGGCACTCAGCTAATTGGCAAATCAGTAAACTTTTTGAAAATGAAAAGTGTTGAGCATGTAAATCATTAAAAATCTGCATTAATTTTAAAGTTGAATATTAAAATTTATGTTAATTAAAAACTAACAATTAATAAATATTTTCTTGCAAACTCTTCCAAAGGAAATTCAAAATTTGATAGACATGCAAGTGCTTTTCAAAATTCGTATTTGTCCAGGACCATCTGGACAATATGGAAATCCAGATAACTTTTTTACTGTTGTTAAGCTATCTACAGACCAAGAATTAATAAAAAAGTACCGTAATGTTCAAGATGATGTTGAAGATTCAAACCTATTTTCAAATTTGAAGGAAAGAGTTAATATAAGCGTTGTTGATGTACGTAATTTTTTAACAATTAAACTCTATAAATTAAGAGTTTTGTTGATTAATTTTCTTTTGTAGGTCAATTCATCCGAGGATGAGGTTACTACCCCACTGAAAGACAACAAGGATAAATAGAAGAAACTTCAGCGAGGATCATGATTCAAGTCTGAAAAGATCTCTCCTAGATGAGTTCTCTACCACAGCAAGTGACAAGAGAATCAAGCTTTTGTAAAGCAAGAAAAATAATAATTTTGTTTCATTTAATATGTTAGATTTATAATAATAAGTAACAAAAGTTCAACATTCCTTAGTATTATTTTATTTGCTTAATTTGTAGCTATTTTTATTCAAATGGACTTGCTAATCAAAAGAAATTGTATCAAACATAAACAAACACTATAAAATTACCGAACAACTTTGATCAAGTCAACTTAAATTAAGCAATATAAACTTACATAAAAACTTACAAGATTAACAAAATCAATATAACAATAATATATACTTTAAAATTATAAGTTAAAGTAATTTATAGCCGATTAATTTATATAATGATTTAAGTAAATTATTTTGGTCAAGTAAGAAAACTAGAGGAAGAACTATATCATACTTATGGATTAAGTTGGTCAATCAAACTAAATTAGAATATTAATGAAAACATGATTGTTAGAAGATAAAGAAAATGGTAATTATTATAATGGTTGATATTTAACAATTGTAACATTGAAAATTCATAACATTGGGAAAATCATACACCATAAAACGACACATCATTAGTGCTCAAATGAAGGTTTGAACATTAAAGTAAATCAAATGAATAAACATACAAGATTAACAAAATTATAAAATGAATAAAACAATACAAACTAAAATATAAACATACAAGATGTTTAATAAAAATAAATTATAATTTCGATGATAACAAAAAATTTGTGTCAAAATTTGGCGGAAAAATACAAAAATTTTGTGTCAAATTTGAATGATGAGCAGCACCATGTTTTTTAAACTATTATCGAATCAGTTAATTCAGATATTGGACGAATTTTCTTTGTTTATGGTTATGGAGGTACTGGGAAAACATTCATATGGAAAACTCTATCTGCTGGGTTGAGAGCAAAAGGAGAGATCGTATTAAACGTGACATCCAGTGGTATAGCTTCTCTTTTGTTGCCTGGTGGTAGAACTGTTCATTCATGATTTTCAATTCTTTTTAATCTGAATGAAGATTCAACATGCAACATAAAGCAAGGTAGTCATCTTGCCAAGCTTATATTGAAGGTCAAACTAATTGTATGGGACGAGGCTCCAATGATGCATAAACATTGTTTTGAAGCATTGGATCCAAATATGAGAGATATCATGAGAGTTATACATCTATGTAGAGGTAAAATTCCATTTAGAGGCAAAACAATTGTGTTTGGTGGAGATTTTCGACAGATATTGCCTGTGATTCCAAAGGGAAGTAGACAAGATATAGTTCATGCCCCTACTAATTCATCGTATTTGTGGAGGGATTGTATTGTATTAAGGTTGACAACTAATATGAGATTACAAAGTATGGGATCCAATGAGAGTTATGAATAATTGAAACTTTTTGCTGATTGGATTGCGAAGATTGGCGATGGAAAGATTGGTGAACTAAATAATGATGGTGATTCCGTTGATATTCTTGATCAGCTGTTGATTAAGGAATACGATGATCCAATTGTTGCAATTGTACAAAGTGTTTATCCTTCATTTGGAAGCAGCCCTAACAACTCATCATTTTTGGAAGAGAGGGCTAGTTTGGCTTCCGACTCTTGATGTGGTTAATGTAATAATTGATTACATGATAACGAAGAATACTGCTGAAGGAAGACTGTATTTAAGCTCAGATTCTCTGTGTCATTCTGATTGAAACATTGATATATTTAATGATATACATACTCCTGAATTTTTAAACATAATTTCAGGTTCTGAAATCCTAAATCATGAATTGAATTTGAAGGTTGGAACTCCACTAATGTTGTTTCGTAACATTGACCATTCCCTTGGGCTATGTAATGGCACGGGGTTAATTATTACAAGATTGGGAAATCATGTTTTAGAAGGTAGAGTTCTTTCAAAAGGACATTCTGGTGGTGTTGTTTTGATTCCAAGATTGTCACTGACACCATCTGATCATAGAATTCCATTCAAATTCTAGATAAGACAATTTTCGCTAATGGTGTGTTACGCAATATCTATAAATAAAAGGTAGGGTCAGTCATTAACTAACATAGGACTTCTTTTGAAAAAATGTGTTTTCAGTCATGGGTAGTTATATGTTGCTTTGTCTAGAGTTACTAATCCTTGGGGTCTTCGAATTTTGATAAGCGATACTCATAGTGATAGTTGTAATATATAGTCGTACATGTTCAACGACAAATGTTGTGTATAAAGAAGTATTCCAAAATTTATAATATTTTTTTTCAAATTTATGTCATTTTCTATCTTCAATTTTATTGTTTATTAAAAAAATTATCGTATTAAAGTTTTTTATGATATATTATTAAACTTAAATTGTTTATATGATTTTACACACATGTACAAATTGTGCAACGCACGGGTGTATCATTAGTAGTCCTATACAATATAAGTACTAATAAGAAATAACCTTATTGATATAGTTTATAATGTTTTTAGACTTGGTATTGAAAGCCCTCAATATTATAAAATAACCTTATTAATATAGTTTATAGTCCACAATACAATGAGAAGGTATATGAGAAAGTTACTAAATGTAAAAAGGGGGAAGTTTTTCTTCTGAAATATTACATTGCGTACAATATATATATATATATATATATATATATATATATATATATATATATATATATATATATATATATATATATATATATATATATATAACTAATTAGAAAAAGATATTCAAAATATTCCTTATCTGAATTCTTCATTCAAAACTATAACTAATTTTTAAGCCTGATTAGCTAGTTTGAGTCTGTCCTTTGGGGGTGATTCAACGTGATAAATTATTTTTATTTGTTTTAAGAAAACATATTCTACTTCTTCTTTTCGGTTTTTCTATCAACCAACTTATTTTTCAAAGCACATATACGTAATTGAGTTCATACATTGTACTCCAAAATTAAAGTTAGTCAAAGCCCCAGTCAGTTTCATCTAACTGTAGTTATGATTTTTAATGGAATCTTCACTTTGGTGCACCAAACGGTGGGGTGCTTTGATTAAAATTGAAATAGCAAAATTAGTTGGGGGTCCAATTAGCAACTTGGCATATATACGAATAGCAATATTTGAGTTTCATTCAGATTCTACAGTTTAGAGGTTTACAGCGAGCAGAATCTTACTTCCATTCCAACACTCAAAACAGTTTAGACTTACACTTAAAAAATATTCTTCTTAATCTTATCCAATTAGATTCTGATAAATCTTTTCCAGTAAAGACCAGAAACAATCTCTTTTCCAGTCACATGTCAGACCACCTCTTAATTCGTTAGATTGATCACCACTCTCATAACTCAACTTACCCTAAACACGGTGGCAAAGACTTGTGTAGGATGATCTTACGGATCCTAAATCCGTACGAAAGAGCCCCATTTAGAAATTCGCGGGTCATAATAAATAAAAAACATGTTACAAAAAATCACAAAAATAAATTAGTCGAGATGGTCCATGTCGAAACTTTTAAGGTTTGAAAATTGGCGGGAGGGATCTTGGGTTTGACTCTCCCCACCATTATTTTAAGTTTTATTGCCCATTAATGTGAACTTCCTCATTTTGCTCCGGTGCCCCTGTACTTTCAAAGTTTGCCACCGAAATTTTTATGTTTCTCATGCCTTACAGTTTAATCCTTTGTCAGCTCTGTTAGCCATCCGTCAGCATCAATTGCCTTGGGATACTTGACAGGCCCTAACAGACTTTAACGAAATGCTAAATGACACATATAAAGTCAAATATGACACATTGAAAAGACAAAAGTAACACATTTTAAGATTAAAAGCGACACTATAAAGGAAAATTTATTATAATTCTCATTAAAATACAAAGTAGCACTCTTAATACTAAAAAGTGACACATTTAATACTAAAAAGTGTCACTTTTTATACTAAAAAGTGTTTCTTTAAAACCAACGTTGACTGTCAAAAGTGATACATTTATTACTAAAACATGACACTTTCAATCCTAAAAAATGACACTTTTAAGGTCAATAACGACGATATTTATTTTAAAGACAAAATAACACTTGTAGGGTCAAAAGTAATGCATTTAATGCTAAAAAGTGATACTTTTAATATTATAAAGTAACACTTTAATGCCAAACGTAATGATTTTCATTTATAAAAAAAATGAGACTTTTCAAAGTGAAAGTAACATATTTAAGACTAAAAGTGACACATTTAAGCCTAAAAAGTAACACTTTTTTAGGGAAAAAAATTATAATTTTCATTAAAAATACAAAGTGGCACTTCTAAGGCCAAAAGTGACACATTTTATACTATAAAGTGACCTATTAATAGTAAAAAGTGATACTCTGTATATATGTGGTTTACTTTCTAATACTTATGTGAAAACAATGTGCTGCCATGGATATGTGAACTAAGTGTTTATAAGGGTTCATGTCTTAATTGTCTTGATTATCTTGATTGTATTGATTGTCTTGATTGTCTTGATATTAATGATAATATCTTGCTATGTATATTGCATATGTCATGACATGCATAATTGTTAGCTTACAAAGTCTTTATGACTTACCACATCCCTTTTACCGCTTTAGATCCGTTTCGCCCAGGTCTTTCGGAGGGAAGCATCATTGAGTTCATGCGTGGTCTAGCTTGTCTGTGTTGGAAGTTTACTTGAAAAGGTCATTATAGTTTCCTCTTTCTTTCTTGGAAAGGACGTTGGGTTAAGCAAATCAATTAGACTTGTCTTGGGTATTTGTATCATGCTTGTAACTCTAGTATTATTAAACTTGAAGTTTTTGTATCAAGGCTTGTTCTTGTAAAGTATAATGTAAAACTTGTATTTTATTATGTTCGTTCACTAATCTTTAGACTTCCACTGAGCACCCCATTAGCTCTTATTTACTTTCGTTGTTTCTCCGGCGTTTAGCCATTGAGATGTTTATAGCATGAATTGTTTAGTTGTTAGGTTCCGGTTGTAAAGTCGTCGATGACTTGGTTTAATTGTTTAACTGTTATATCAGGTTTGAAAAGTTTTAAAAATCTCGGCCTTTTGGTGCCGAGTCGTGTTACGTCTACAATGTTGCGTCACGTCATTTTCTATAATTGAGTCCTTGCATGATTTGTAATCCTTCTTTGGACGGTTTGACTCGCGATTCTATCTCGAGTTTAGGTTGGGTCATCATAGTTGGTATCAGAGCATTATTGGTTAGCTATCGGCTAGGATAGGTCCATGGCCCAGTTGGGTTAGTTCTTGTGTGAATCATGACGTTGAGTGTTCTTTATCGTGCCTTATTGATAGATTCTTTGCGAAGGAATAGGACTTAGAATACTAAGTTCATTGTAAACTAGATCCCCGTGAGTGCAATGTTCGTGTCAAGAAATATTACCTTTCTCCTGTTTTACATCAAGGCGGAGTTATACCAAGAGTAGGTGTTGCGGTACTGTAGATCCATTGTTTCCTTACTTCGTTGCTTGAAATCATAGAAATCAGTTTTTCGGTCCCAAGAGTGATCACCGTGGAATTCACTAGTGCCAAGATTCGTTGTATGCAATTTGAGAGCGGAATGGCTTAGCCTCCCGTAGTACTTATTAATATTTCATCATTGATTTATGAAGACTTGTACCCATTGTAGTTCGTGTTCATGTGTTCAAGTCTTGCTTGCTTGGGGGAAACTGGAGTACTTGCTTCCTGATATATTAATTCTAGTTAAGGAGATTATCCCAAATAATGAAAGATTTTCATTCGTGGTCGGTTAAAATTTGTGATAAGCCAAGAGTTAATCACGTGTCGCATGCTCGAAGTTGTTCTCAACTTGTACGTGTTTTCATGTGAAAGGATTAGTAGTGTATTTTTCGGTAAACATATTCTACCTACTGATTTTGAAATTTTGTTCTTACCTTGTTGTTAACCTAATATATTAGGAAAGTATTAGCTTTAGGTATTGTGTTGTGCCTACCATTGATAAGTGGTTAATTGTGTGATTAATAACATACTTGAATTTTCTTGAACTTGGATAACAAAAACTACTTAGTAGATTCCTTGAAATGGGCTAAATAATATTAGACCACCTTACCTTGCATGAATGCGTATATGTATGATAATAACATGATTATTTCATACTTGTTATACTTGCATAGTAGAGTTAAAACACTATGTTATATGGCGTTTGTACCGTGTCTATATGTATACATACTTATTTGAGACCGAATTGGAGGATGCTTGTATTTGAATCACAAACACCCCGCATCCTATACGACGAAAGCTTTTGAAGTCATTTCACAGGATCCCTAACTTGGTTATCAAGAGGTCTTCGTCGGAGTACTAGAATGGTATAAGTTAGGATTGAAATTAACTGAACTCATTACCAAAATGGAATAGAACAAATAAATGATGCATTGTTATACTTGTACAAATATGTGCATTTTGTATATGAAATTCTTATGATTGTAATTATGAGATTTCCATAGTAACATAGTTACATCTGACATGCCCGGTATACCGGAGTTTGTGTTCATTAATGATCATGCCATGAGTAATACATGTATTTCTGCGTTGTGGACTAAAAAGATTTTTATCGCAAGGTTGTACAAGTTATTTTTCTTGTGTACTTGTTACTTGCATGCATACTGCTACATTAGAAGAGGTTCTAATGAATTTCCGAACGTGTTCTCAAATAAGTATACTCTACCACCCGATAGAGAGGTAGAGTTTTGCATTGAATTATTGCCAGGGACTTCACCTATTTCTAGAACTCTATACAGGATTACTCCAGTAGAGTTAAGGGAATTGAAATATCAATTGCAAGAACTTCTTGATCGTGAATTCATTTAACCAAGTGTATCTCTGTGTGGTGCACTAGTGTTATTTACGTAAGAAAGAAAGATGGTAGTTTACTAACTACCGCTAGTTGAACCAAGTGACTTTAAAGAATAAATATATCTTTTACCTCGTATTGATGATATATTTGATCAACTCTAGTATTGATGATTTCTTTGATCAACTCTAGTAATTAGTAGTGTATTCCAAGCTTGACCTGCGTAGTGGTTACCACCAGTTAAGAGTTCGTTTGGAAGATATTCCGAAGACAGCTTTTCGTACACACTATGGCCAT
Source organism: Codonopsis lanceolata (assembly GCA_013146195.2). Classification (NCBI taxonomy): domain Eukaryota; kingdom Viridiplantae; phylum Streptophyta; class Magnoliopsida; order Asterales; family Campanulaceae; genus Codonopsis; species Codonopsis lanceolata. The sequence continues at coordinate 82,893,235 of CM028383.1, forward strand.
TTTGAGTTTGTTGTCGTGCCGTTTGGGTTAACAAACGCGCCTGCAATTTTCATGGATTTGATGAACCATGTATTCCATAATTATCCGGATTGCTTCGTTGTGGATTTCATTGATGAGATTCATATGTACTTAAAGTCACGAGAAGAACATACAGATCATTTGAGAGTAGTTCTTTTTGTTTTGCGTGAGAAGCAACTTTTTGCTAAATTTAGCAAGTATACAGTTTGGCTAAAAAAAAGTCAATTTTCTTGCACATGTAGTTTCTAGTACTGGTATTGTCGTGGTTCCATCGAAGGTGGAAGCAGTTGCTAAGTGGAAGACTCCTAATTTGTTTATCGAAGTCCGTAGATTCAATGAGGGATTTTTAAAGATTACTACTTCTTTGACTAATTTAAATAGAAGAAGTCTACTTTTACTTGGAGTAACATATGTGAAAACAGTTTTCAAGAATTGAATATCTTAGCATTGCCTAGTGATTGTGAGAATAAGACTCCTCAATTTTCTTTGAACAATGATAGTATCTTGACTGTTAGAGGCAGGATTTGCATTCCTTCTATCGATGGAGTGTTACGACTACTTCATGTTATGGATGAATTGACTAAATCGTCACATTTCATACCTATTGCGATAACCTGTAGTTTGAGCCAGTTAGCATTTTATCGGACAAAGATCTCAAATTTACTTCGAGATTTTGACATTCATTACATGAGGCTATATGTACGAGACATAATTTCATTGTTGCCTTTCATCCTCAGTCACATGGTCAATCCGAGGGATTGATATAGATGTTAGATGACATGTAACGTGCTTGTGCCATTGACTTCAAGGGAACTTGGGATTCACATTTACCATTGGAAGAGTTTAATTATAATAACAGTTATCAATCTGGTATTGTGAGCTTAGTGTTCTTGAAAGTATCTCCATGTAGGGGTACTAAGAAGTTTGGTAAGAAATGGAAACTTTCTCCCATATTCATTAGGTCATTTGAGATTCTAGTGAAAGTGGGATCTTTGGCTTATTGTGTTACAACATCACATTCTACTTATGATGTTTTCCATGTCTAGATGCTTCGTAAAATTATGAAGGATGAATCACATGTTCTTGCTTATGAGGAGATATCCTTTGCACCTGACTTGTCTTATGTTGAGAAACCAATTAAGATCTTTGTTACGAATGAGAAGCATTGCATACTGTTAGTCAAGTTTTGTGGAAGATCTAGTCTTGTTCGTTGATCATGGTTTGAATTTAGGAACTAAATTCCTTTTAGTGGGGGAGGATGTGGAGACCCGAACCCTTACATGCTTGGCATCCTCATTCGCTTGACATGAAATCATACTTGCTAGACTTAAAATCTTACTTGCTTGACTTTCTATCTAGATTTGTTTATCATGCTAAATAGTGCATTATATGTTCAACACACCAAAATCATGCTTGTCTTGCTTACATTGCTTGTTTGTTCATAGTTGCCTTATAAGTCTTCTATACTTTGCTTGTCTTGTCTTGGTTGCTTCGTATATCACCTTAGCTTCCTAAACACTTAACTAAGTCTTAATGAGTCTTAGTGTCATTGATTTATGGTTCTTGGTCATTTCATTGATCATGGATAAGTTAGAAACCTCACAGTTTCAGTCCATGTTTTGGGAAAATTTTGGGAAAATTCTGGTACCAATCTACTAAAGACAATTGGCTCAAATTTTAGTATGTTTTACCTACATATGTTAGGATACTCCCTGTAAAATTTGGAAATTTTCCAAGGTGTTTAAGTACCTCAATTATGCCACGTATTATGGCTGTCTCTGTGTTCTAATTTGAGAAATCATAATGTTATCATGAACTTGGAGGGACTGTATTTTGATTGTTGTTAATGAATTCTATTTGTATACAATCATATAAAGTGATTGTGGGACTGTATTTTGATGAATACAAGTCCAAATGGCATAATTTAAAAGACTAAAATATATTTTAAAGAGTCTAGTTTCAGACTAAGAAAGAATCACATCATTTGGAGGTGTGAGAAATTAATGGTGGAATTTACAAGTTGACTGGGAAGTAACAGCAAATTTTGAAAACAAAACAATAGAACCATGCGCTCGCATGGCCCAAATGATGCGACCGCATCATCCAATTTCCAGATTTCAAGATTTTCTGAATTTTCTGAATTTCTTGGTTGTTTACTCATGTACCCTAAATCATTTTCAACCCAATTCAGTCGTAGACACTTTTGTTGACCAAGGGAGACCCTTTCCTAGCCTTTGATGAATTTTAATCAAAGGCCCAAAACAATCAACCAATAAGAAGTCACATAAACCCCTTCACATGGATTAGTCAATTGTGTGACTTCAACCTTCATAGCTGAACCATTTCAGCCATTTCCATCCCCAAACATTCATATATTCAGTGAGGGAGCTCAAGAGAGACTCAAGAACACCACCAAGCTTCATTGGTCGATTGCCGGAGCTCCGGTGACCCGATTGGAATTCCGAGACCACCCTTTTGAAGCTCTTGCTATCCTCTTCAATAATCCCCAATTTGTTTCTTCATCTATCCATTAATCTTAGGCTTAAGGTAAGCTTTCAATTCCCAGATTTAGTATGCTCAATTAAATAGCATGCCCATTCATGTTTATGCTTCCATTCATGTCTAGGAAGACTTCTACTAAACTAGAATCTTGAAATTTAACAAGTTTATAATTTGGAAATTTTGGGGCTGCCTTGTTAAGTTAATAAGTTGGACTTGTGTAAAGCATGAATGTTGTTCTAAATGTGCTTAGGAACAACTCTTGTGAAGGAATTCATTGCATTTGGGAACTTTAAAGAATTGATCATATTAAGGATGAAATCTGGAAAATTAGAAGTTGCCCTATAGACTTAATAATTTGGGTTTGTGTAAAGAATGAATGTTGTTCTAAATGTACTTAGGAACAACTCTCGTGAACGAATTAATTGCAATTGTCAACTTTAAAGAATTGTTCAAGCAAGGGTTTCACAATTTGGAATTGAACTATCGATAGGATAAAGCCATGAATGACTTTGTGTTTTGGCTAGTGAAAGGTAGAACATAGAAAATAGTATTGCAATGCATATTGCATTCAATCTCTACTTGGATGAGAATATACTGCAATTGTTAAGGTTCAAGAATTAATCATGTAAAGGTTTCACAAAATTGTGGAATTGATGTATTGATAGGCTAAAGTCATGTATGACTTTGTAATTGGGTTCTATTAGAATCGATAACATAGAAAAAAGTATTGAAATGCTTATATCATTCAATCTCTACTTGGTTGGAATGTTAGTAAAGATTCAACGAAGTTGCATTTAGAGAGCTATTTAACAATATCGGCTCTACATTCAATCCCTACGACATTTAGAATTCGTTTGAATAAAAACTAGTTCTCCATATTCTGAATTAAATTGATAACCATGCTTGTCACATGCCTACGAGACTCAATTGAGTTCCCGTTGTAATCTACTTGAATTGATGGTCATGCTTGTAAGGTAACTAATATGCTAGGCCCGAGATTCTTTAATGAATTAATGTTCATACTTGTAGCGTAACTAGAATACTAGTTCTGATATTCTTGATTTAATTCATGTTCATGCTTGCAACGTAACTAGAATACTAGTTTTGTGATTCTTTCTTGGATACATATTCATGCTTGTAATGATTAGTCGTAGAGTATAACATGCCTACTTGACTTGGTTGAGTTCACTACTTTCGAGCTTAATCCCTACTTAATTTCATAAATGAGTAAACATCTACTTGACTTGGATCAGATCGCTCTTGTCGAACTCGATCCCCTACATGTTCATGAATCATAGGTAAACATCTACTTGTCCCCCCTCATTAGTCCAACCGGCGTACTTGTTCTTGTCTTCCCTGGTTGACGATACATCACCGTTACGAATCATGAGATTCCTGATAGTGATGAATTGCCGAACCAGAATCCTGCACACACCCTCCTCTCTTTATCACTTTGGAGAAAAGTACCTTGTGTAACCATTAGGGCGCTTGGAATAATACTATTCATGGTCGATGTATCAATCACATACATCCGACAGCACATTCCTGTTAACACCTTGTATTACTGGAGCTACGTTGCGGCATCGGTTCTATATCATATCCTCTTATATATGGTTTACTTTCTAATACTTATGTGAAAACAATGTACTGCCATGGATATGTGAACTAAGTGTTTATAAGGGTTCATGTCTTGATTGTTTTGATTGTCTTGATATTATTGATAATATATTGCTATATATGTTGCATATGCCATGAAATGCATAATTGTTAGATTACAAAGTCTTTATGACTTACCCCATCCCTTTTACCGCTTTAGATCCGTTTCGCCCGGGTCCTTCGCAGGGAAGCATCATTGAGTTCTTGTGTGGTCCAACTTGTCCGTGTTTCAAGTTCACTTAAAAAGGTCGTTATAGTTTCCTCTTTCTTTCTTGGAAAGGACGTTAGGTTAAGCAAGTCAATTAGACTTGTCTTGGGTAATTGTATCATGCTTGTAACTCTAGTATTATTAAACATGGAATTTTTGTATCAAGGCTTGTTCTTGTAAAGTATAATGTAAAACTTGTATTTTATTTAGTTGGTTCACTTATCTTTAGACTTCCATTGAGCATCACATTAGCTCTTATTTACTTTCCTTGTTTCTCCGGCGTTTAGCCGTTGAGGTGTTAATATCATTAATTGTTTAGTTGTTGGGTTTCGGTTGTAAAGTCGCCGATGACTTGGTTTAATTATTTAACTGTTATATCAGGTTTGAAAAGTTTTAAAAATCTCAGCCTTTTGGTTCCGAGTCGTGTTACGTCTACAATGTTGCGTCACGTTGTTTTCTATAATTGAGTCCTTGCGTGATTTGTAGTCCTACTTTGGACGACTTGACTCGCGATTCCATCTCGAGTCCAGGTTGGGTCGTCACAACAGTTGTGCAATGTTGTACAATTATGCCTAAACAAAATTTAAAAAGAAAGAAATAAAATGTGGCGACCCGACCCGGATTCCGGAACGGAATCCCAACGTCACGTCGCTAGGACAGGGCAAGAAGAGGACAAGCACTTATAAATTAATAGTGCGAGTCGGACAGTCGAGCTAACAAAAGCTCGACACACAAATATAAGGCCGTACTAAAAATACGGGTTTACAAAATTCAGTAAGCGGAAACGACAAGGAAAAGTAGTCCCGAGCTATGAAGCTCTAAACCAAGGCCAAAGATACCAAGAGAGACATAAATCTCACGAAGGAAAGAAAAAGAGACTCGCGTGCCGCAACATTGCAGACGCTGGACAAACCATCGGCACTCCAGGCCGGCGTTTCAGCAAGGGACCAACCTGATATAACACATACCCACGGCTAAAGCATGCCGGGGTTAACCAACAATAATAATAACTAGGGTAGAGAAAAGCCCCAAAGCTACTGCGTGCCTGGGAGACAACTGAATATAAAAACCAAGGCTATGAGCAACGACACAACACGTCGGCCCAAAGGAGAACCAAATCAAAACCCAAGTATTTTACCCGACTGTAAAGTCTAAATAACTTTACAATACAACGAGCTCACAAGAATAGTAAAATATGATATACAAGTCAAGGATGCTAGATGAGATAGGAGTCCCCAAGCTACTACTCGGAAATATCGACTGTTACAATCGCGAACACACGTACTAAGCTCGAGCTGTCGATCAAGCGTGGTTCCGCTACGGTCCACGCACTATGCGCCCCTCAATACGACTCCTGAACTGCAACTAGAAAACAAAGTACGGGATGAGTCATAATGACCCAGTACGTTACTACTAAACAATATGACATAATGAATATTGCCATAAGAGGAAAAAAATATCGTTTTACGACGAAGACCCAGTAAGCCGGGTTGTACTGAATGAAAACCGGTCCTTTACCAGACTACCAAGATGAATCAGGGTGAATCCCTCGCTCACAAACAAATAAACCAAGTCGAAGCAAGGCATAAGAATAATCATGATTATGGATGTATATCTTATTGTAGAACATCCCAAGTCTCTCATAGAATAATTAAATAGAAGTATGCATATTTATGAATATACATGTCCCAAGTCTCTCATAGGGTTATCAAGTGTGGTATGTAAACTCGTTTATGTACCAAATAATTCATTCATGGAAGTTTATCATGTAAGGATATGCATATCTACAAATATATACATATGAAGACAATCAGGGGTAATCAAGTAGAAGTATGTATATCTACATATATATACATATGAAGGCAATCATAGGGAAGTCAAGTAGGAGTATGTATATCTACATATATACGTGTCATACAATTCACGGGCCTATCACGAACGTCAAGCGGTCAAGAACAAGTATATATATAGGCATTTAGTGCACATAATCATGATAGCACTTTGATTTTCACAAGTACTAGAAGAAATCCACATATAAGAGGACATGATATAAATCTGGTGCCGCAATGTAGCTCCTGCAATATAAACTGTGTGAGAACGAGCGTCTTTGTCGGATGTACGAGATGGTACATCGACCCAGGATAGTATTATTCTAAGCGCCCTAATGGTTACACAAGGTACTCTTCTCCAAAGTGATCAAGAATGGAGGGGTTTGCACGTTTCCGGTTCGGCAACCCATCACTATCACGAATCTCATGATTCGTAACGGTAGAAGGATTGTCAACCAGGGAAGACAAGATAGGACAAGACAAGTATGCCAGCTGGACTTAGTGGGGAAAACAAGTAATGTTTACTTATTTAAGAAATCAAGCAAGGACGAGCACGGTAACAGCGATCGCATTCAAGTCAGGTGGGCATGTTATTCTTTTACAGCTAATAATCAAGCATGAGCATGAATTAAATTAAGAATCTCGAAACTAGTATTCTAGTTAGACGGATTTCAAGCGTCGTAGGGGTTTATCGTTGAGTCGGTATTGTTAAATGACTCACTAGCATCGACTCCGACGAGTCATTTCTATAATTCCAATCAAATAGAGTTTGAACACTATATGTGTTCCAAGACTCCTTTCTAGGTTCTTGTTTAAGGCATGGCTGAGTTCTCGTTCCATTTAGGAACCTTAGTTCAAAATTCACTAAGTCACGTATAAAAGGCGGAAACCTAAGTTGATTATCGTCAAACCAAGCTTAGTCAATTTCAAGTTCGAAATTCCATTCGTTAATAGAATCATCAATCAAAGCACGTTGATACTCAATAGGAAGATAATTATGAAGATAAGACACACAATATGCTTAAAGGTCATAATCTCAAGTAGACATAGAAGTTCATGCATCATTCACAACCAAACCTTATCAAGCTCAGTTCCATAGAATCATAAGATAGATAACATTATAAATCCTCTCGAGGTTCCCAAAGATCTAAAGATCAAGCATGCACTCTTGAAGGACAGAAGACTTAAGACAACTCAAGATTCATCAATTAACCATGTGATGGTACTTCATAAGTCCATCACCACACACATGACTTGGATGACCATTCAGTCATCTTTACGACAACTCAAGATTCCCATCATAGAGGGTACTAAGGCATACACGATACAAATATCCTTCCTAAGGGAGAATTGTCACGAAGAAATCCCGGATTTTCCAAGGATGTTAACAAGGTTCCCAAGTAAAGTCACATATTACATTCCTACGAATCTTGGGACTTCATTAAAAGTCCAATTAGAATTATTGGTTCTAGTTCATAATTGAACCCATTCAAAACGTCTTTCATTCGAGTTACGCATTCTCGACTCACACATAAACCACCCAAGAACTAGCGATAATCTCGCACTTAACATCATTCAAGAGACTCAATTAGAGTCCTAAGCCAAGAATCAATCTTATTACCAATTTGGTATCACCCGAGCAATTCTCAAAATTTCGTAATTGAGATTCAATGAACACAAGAAGATATAGGAATTTATCCTAAGGTTCAAATAACAAATTTTATAATTAATTGACTTCATTTGGGTCAAAATACGAAGTCCCAAATTTCTAGTTCGAGGCATACATTCGGGATTCACAATTTATCCGGGTTTCTAACCCAACACAACTAAATCTTAAATCATAACAATTCCAATATACTCAATAACCCATTTGGTTTCAAACCCTTAACCAAAATCTATTGATATCCATGAAACATATCATTTTGACATGTATAACAACAATAAATCACAAGGAACAAGTTTCTAACAATCTATCATCAAGATGCATGTAGAGAGAGAAACTAGGGCTTAAGTAACGTACCTCAATCGAGCCACAAACGTCTAGGAAGTGGAAAACAAACCGAGGGGAAAGACTCTACTCGGCGAGGGCTTCGCGATGGCGGTCACGGCTCGACAATCCGATGGCCGGAACTCCGGGAATCGTCAAATCCCCCATGGAAGCTCCTTCTCCCTCTCTCTCTAAAACTCACGGTGGATGGAAGAAATGAGGGAGGAAGAGGAAGAGATTGGATTAAAAAGGGTTAGGGAGGACAATCCTACCCTTCCTAGTTGTGGACAAGGCAAAGGGGAGTGATTAAAATGGGGGTAGTATAGGTTTTTCACGCCAAAAATCAAAACAGGGAAAAAAAATCCCGTAATTGCACATCCAGCAGGTGAGGCGGGCGCCTCACCCAAGCCCATGCGGCCGCCTCAACTGCAGAGGCTACTCCCAAGTTCAGACCACTTTGCAATTACTCCCAAAGATTCGAGGCGGGCGCCTCGCAAGGTGCCATGCGGCCGCCTCGGCTCCAGAACCTCTAAAACTTGGTCTAAACTTGTCCTAAATGATCCCAAACTTATGGGCAATCATTCTAAGGTCTAACCCTACTCAAAACGAGTCGGAAACGCACCCGAACAACACCCGGAACAGGATAGAACAAGGCTCAACTCACGCGACGAATGATCAACGAATCAAACTACAAACAAGCACCATTCAAACTAAGATGACTTGGGCATGAAAAAGACTTGTTTAAAAATGGCTAAGATCTGAATATAAAGCCAAGAATTCAACGAACACTTCGTACGACGAAATAGAGGCAATACGAGCAACGAGGGGAATCGCTAAGGCCAAAATCAACACGGTCGAACCGGCGATTCAACAAACAAGCATAAAACTTGTGTACCAAGGCCTTATGAGACTCAAATGACTCTCAAGACAAGTGGAGGAATGACTAAGAGTAAAATCGAGGTCTCACGAAAGAACTACGCGAGGAAACACTAAACCGAGTCAAGTAACGAACAACGTCGGTATGCGACTTGTAACTTTAACTAGTTAAGGTCTATGGAACATATGTAACTAATGTATTGGCTCCTATATAGCCTACCTATATTAATCAAGGTTCTTACCTCAAGCCAAGTAAGCGAGGTTACGGTTAAGCGACACGCAAAGCAATAAGGTCAATTACACGAAGGTTCGGGGTCTTACATCCTCACCACCTTAAAAGAATTCGTCCACGAATTCACAATCCTACAACCACCAAAGTTCAATACTATAGCCTACAAATGATGTCAAGGAAACCACCTTAGTGTGCCTCAAAACACGAGGGAAAGAAATACTTAAATATCCTCTCCAATCAATTCCAAAGTCGAGTCATCTTGACTCTTGACGGGGTTCAAGGACATTATCAAGGCTTACCAAGTTCCAACAAACGTGGACATTGAGGTGAAAATTCATCTTTATCAACTAATCAAGTAATTCTTAAGCATGTGCAATAGTTGCGCTGAATTAACAAACATCCCAACAAAGAGTTTTCCGGGCTAATTAAATTATTCCGGCCACGACACGAATCTCTAGGGTCTAACGCCCTTACACTAAAATCAAGTAGAACGGTAACTCATTTGATCAAGTCACAAGTTCATTTCATTCATGGCATGATTTCAATATACATGTTGCACATATTTGCACAAGCAAAACAAGATACCACTTTCAATTTATTCCATTTGGTAACGGGTTCGGTCAATTCCTATATCATATAATGCCGTTCTAGTTCTCCGACGAAGACCTCTTGATAATCAAGTCAGGGGCCCTCTGAAGTGACTTCAAAAGCTTTCGTCGTTTAGGATGCGAGGGGGTTGCAATCACATAATAGCATCCTTCATCATGGTCTTATGCACATATAATATAATTATATATAGGCATGGCAATCAATATCATGTACATAGCATATTAATCTATTATGCAGGTATACCAAGTATGGAATATTCATACTCTTAACAATCTATTTACGATAGATAAAGCATTTTACACCACGCTAATACTCTTATTAACGTATTAGACTTAGCAACAAGTAAACACAATAACTTATGCATCCCTAGGTAGCAAATGGTTACTAACTAGAAGACTTCAATCACTATGGATCAAGCAGTGTACTGGTTGACAACCAATTCAAATTAGAAATCATGCGGGTCACCCGCCTAGGTTACTCACCAAGTCTCATTATGGAGTCGGGACAATATTCCTCTATCTGGAGTAGTCCTCTCTATACCAGAAAGTAGTTATCGGGAAAGAATATTCAATTTTACAATACTAAACAATGCGAGGACTCGTGGTCAAATCACTTGTCATATCTATATATACCTATATAGCGATTTTGGAATACAACACGCATTACGGGAGGCTTATCCACTTCGTTCAAGAAACGTATAACAACGATCAAAGGCATTAGCAACACCGCGGCGATCACTCTTGGAATCGACAACCTGAGTTTACCAGATAACCCATACGGACAAGAAATGATAGCTCCACAAGGTAACATCATACACATGGTATAACCGCAACTTAAGGGCAAGGCCATGTGAGAAAAAAAATATGATGCTCTTAAACACAAACTTGCATTCACGGCAATCTAGACCAACGAGAACTTAGTAATCCAAGTCCTATATTTGTACAAAAGAACATGCCGATAAGGCACAAATCGAGCAGCTCAGCGGAAAATACTCGACGACACCAAGCCCAATCTAGGCCATGGATCACATCACGGCTTGCCTAACAAAAGCTCACGATACCAAGCGCGGCCGGATTCGGAGCGGTCCCAGCGTCACGTCGCTAGGACAAGGCAAGAAGAGGACAAGCACTTATAAATTAATAGTGCGAGTCGGACGGTCGAGCTAACAAGCTCGACACCAAATGTAAGGCCGTACTAAAAATACGGGTTTACAAAATTCGATATCCGGAAGCGACAAGGAAAAAGTAGTCGAGCTATAGGCTCTAAACCAAGGCCAAAGATACCAAGAGAGACATAAATCTCACGAAGGAAAGAAAAAGCTTCGCGTGCACAACATTGCG
>CM028383.1:82904591-82942088 GCA_013146195.2 Codonopsis lanceolata
AGGAAGAATAGACACAACTCGTCTCATCCTCAAGCACAAAGGTCACTTCTTCCGTACAAATCTATGTGGATCGACATCATTCGATCAACTAACCAAAGATCGGCAAGAGATTCGAGAAGTCATGCAAAACAAGTTCGAGATGAGTATGATGGGTAGAAACTACCTACTTTCTAGATCAGCAGATTCAACACTCATGGAATCTTCATCAACCAAACCAACATGCAAAGGAACTCATCAAGTAATTTGGTCTTGATTCAAAGAAAAGGATTGAGACTCTCCCGAATGCCATCTTGATAAAGATGAAAAGGGAAAGCAAGAGAACATGACCAAGTACCGAGGAATCATAGGTTCACTTCTTTACCTTACTACCAGACCTGACATTATGTTTGCTGCAGTTTTCAAGAGTAGATCCAAAGGAATCACATTTGCTTGTTGCCAAACCCGATATGTTTCAACAACAACAAATCTAGGAATCGTATTCAACAACCGAATAGTTGGACTATGTGTTTAAGAAGCACCCTGACTTGTCAATTTTGAAATAGACTTGTCTCACGGTCATGCAAGAAACAAGGATCTGCAAACTCCACCTGTGAGGCCGTATATATATTGCTGCCTGTTTCTCGCCTATTATGATGAAGCAACAACTAGTGGACTACAACATCAAGACCGCGAATTGTCCAATCATGTGTGACAACACATCAGCAATTTCAGCCTCCAAGAATCCAAAGATGATGCACTCGAAGACAAATCACATTGATATTGTTATCACTTACTCAAAGATCATGTGGAGAAAGGTAACATCACCGAATAATGCCCAACTTAGCATGAATTGGCCGACATTCTCACAAAGCCACCGGATGCCACCAAAGTTTGCTTTTATTTAAGGAGAAATCTTGGTATGATTGATCCTACCGCTGAATTTCAATATCTTATAGTTTTTCTTTCATATCGGTAGACTTAGTTTTATACTTACCGGAAGACGTCATTTTCCCTTTAGCGGAAGAGTTAAAGGTTAGTATCTCTACTTAGTCTATTTTAGCTAAAAGGGTTTTCTAAAACAAAAAAAGGGGGTCAAGCTTAAAATATTTTCACTTAGAAAATATCTTAGGTTCCCGCTTTTGCGCTAAAAGTTTTCTTTAAATAGACCTTGAACCGCCCTTTTCCAAAACTTTACGAAACCCCTTTGTCTAAAATATTTCTCTCTCTATTCAAACCCTCTCTCTGCAACTGCTCTCTCCATTTCCAAATTATTCTTGTTTCTTCTTCTCATCAGCATCAATGGTATGCTCTTCTCTACTCTACTACTCGCTATTTATTGTTTACCGTTTAGTATTTCATCTTTTAATATAATTGGTATGGAATACAAAAGGTCGCTTTCGCGTATCTGGCAATATCTGCCATTGTTGCTCTTCAAAACCTAGAAACTAACAGTCTTCTATTTGCTTTGAATACTTACTCTTTTGAGAAATCATCTGTTAAATGTTTCTCTGGTTCTCTTAACCTAAACATTCAAGGGTTTCAAGTTTTCTTTTCAAAAACTTCGATTAATTTCAGAAAAACTTGAAATCGTTGTTTGTCTATCATTTGTGGTAAAAAAGCCCTAATTTCCGACTGCATTCTTTCAGGCAAAATCGTCGAAATCCAAGCGTAACAGCAGGAAGGAGTTAGACCCAGAAAAGGACATCCCTCCCAGTTTGGATGTTAATCTACCTGGGTACCCTACTTTTCCCGTTCCTCACGACGTCATCATCGCCCTGGACCCAAAACTTTATATACCCGGAATGTGCATAGACCTCCAATCTGTCTGCACAATTGCCGCCGGAGTCAAGGCCTACGAAGACATGAATGCTTCAGGGGATTCTTCCACTCTTCTGCCTCAATGACAAGAGCTACAGTATTTTCTTGGCTGAAGAGTTCTACCAACAAATGGAGCTCAGAAATCTAAATGATCTACGTGGATGGATTCGAGGCCGTCCCATCTCCATCACTGCCAAGACCATCTCCACCATTATTGGTGTGCACTTTGGTGGTGCAATAGAATCTTCAATTGCTGAGGCTGATCATGCCTGGGAATCAATGAGGGGGATTGATACCCCAAGGGAACCACAAGGGAAGATGCTGAGGAATCTCTTCCCCGCCGGACGCCCATCGCTCCAAATTCATTTGATTGACAAGGGGCTGCTGCTCAAAAGCGAGCCCACGATATGTTCACGACAGACAATTTGATCTCACAAGTGCCGTCTACCTTCAGACTCACCTCAACTACGGCTCTATAGTGTTTAAAGAACTGCAGCAGAGCGTTGAGAAGGTCAAGAACAACACCAACTGCAAACGGCCATTTGTCAGGCTGATCAACGTTCTCCTTCGAGACACAGAGCAGGTCAACTCTTCCTTGAAGGAAGATGAGCTTATAGTGGTGTCTAAGTACAAACAGCTGACCGCTTCGTTCTTCAACAAGTAAACAGAATACGAGAACAAAGCAAAGGTCTTCCGCCCATCTCCATCGACAAAATTGCTAAGCCTCGTGCCCATTATCGTTACACGCTTCAACATGGAAGTGTATGAAGCGGCTAGCAAGACCTTCAAAAAGGCGTCTGCTAAGTTTGACGACCAAGTTTCTAAGACCCTCCACCAACAAGCCAAAGATTTGGCTGACGAGGCAAAGCAGCTGCTGAGGTCCAAGCAGACAGCTAAGGCCAAAAAGGCTCGGGCGGAAGAAGTAGAAGCTGAGGAGCGATAGGCTAAATGGATAAGGAAAGAGCTGAAGGAAAGCATAAAGGACAAGTCTGCCGGCTGCTCTTCCTCTGCTGCCGGTAAGTCTCCATTTCCTCCACCAGCCACCCTAGCTCAACCAACCCCCTCTACCCAGCCTTCTCCTAAAACCAAACGACCTCCCTCACCTTCAACTGCACCCTCACCTAAACCAAAATGTAGGCGACTACGTAAAACCTTTGAAGACCAGCCACCTAAAGACATTCTAGCCTCTACCGATGATGCAGCTGAGCCCCCTATTCAGTTGCTAAGGAAGAAAAAGATGTCTGCCGGCACCCAGCCCTCTACCGCCACACAACCCTCTACCACCAACCAACCCTCTACCGCCACACAACCCTCTACCGCCACACAACCCTCTACCAACAACCAAACCCCTACCGCCACACCAAGCCAACCCACTCCTACTGAGTCATCTACTCAGAGGACTTCAACCCCTCCGGAGGAGTCTATCCCTCATGAGGAGCCTCAAAGACAGGAGGAGCCTACCCGAACTCTTACACCTCCTCCTTCACCTTTCAACTACTCTCCTAACCCATCTACCCCTTCCTCACCTCATCATACCCAAACCACTTCATCAACACCATCCAAACCAACCCAACCTTCTCCCACCAAACCTCTAGATCCTGCTGCCTCTAAGTTCCTCTTTGGACTTTCATCAGTAGCAGATCTTTTCTCCCAAGATAACCCTCAATCACAACCCAACCTCCTCAAACCCAAATCCCTATTCTATCCCGCTCCCTCTTTTTGGTTCTCCACCGACCCCATACCCGAATCATCAATTGTCAATGACAATTCTGACACTGACATTGAGTTAGATTCTCCCCCAACCCCTCCTCCCTCTCCACCACAAACCATCTCCTCATCTACCAACACCATCCCAACCCAAGACTCAACCTCTTCCGACTCAGTCACCCCACCCCTCCAACAGCTCTTCCGGCCCATGTCCCCTGGCACAACCTCTTCTGTCGGTGCTGATCACATTCACATTGGCCTGGAACCTTCTTCCTCTCAGCCGGCCAATGCTGAAGTTTTGTCTCGGTTGGACTCTATCTACGAAAGGCTAGGCGAACTGACAAGCATCACTACCGCTGCCGCTGAGATAGCCACTGCCGCGTCCAAAACCAATGAAAGAACAGCTGCTCTTCTTCGCCAATTCCAAGAAGACTTGTGGACCCGTTTTGGACAGATGAGACACGAGTTTACCGACGTCAAGATAAACGTTGAAGCTCAACGAGAAGAATGTGTCCGGCTCTGCTCATCCCTCTTCTACGAGTTGTTCCACACTATCACACTTCATCTCGGCCACAGCCGCCCACCTGTCCTCGAGCTCTACAACATAGCTCGTGACTCAGCTCATGACATTATGAATGCTCGGCGTGATCGTGATCTGGCCATCATGGAGGAAAAGCAAATGAAGTCTATCAATCGTATGCTTATGGAAGAGAACAGCCGTCTTTGTGAAGAACTCGACTACCGTTCTCATTCCACTAGACCTCCCACGGATGCCGATGATGAATACGTCTGAAGAACTGGAGAGCTAGAGCGACAGCGAAGGGAGAAAGAAGCAATAGACAAAGGAAAATGGAAAAGACCTTGGTAAATCTGTATCTGTTCTTCCCTTAACCATTGTATCTATCTTTTTTTTTTTTTTGAAAACTCTGTAAACTTTAAACTTCTCGTTTATAATACAGAAGATTAATTGTCTTTTCAAAAAATTGTCTATTGTTTAAATTCTTGTTATTACATTTCTAATATATGCTTAGAATTTAAACACTCAGTTTCAATTTATTTAAACTGATTGCTACTAATCTGTGTGCTGTTGTTGTTGATTCTTATGTTAGATTTATATCTGTTCAATTCATTACATTAGCTTTATACTTCAGTGGCTAATCGGGCTGCGTATCGATTAGCGTGGCAACTGTGTATAGAACTTTGCCTAGTATAGTTTTCTTTGTAGGACTTCACAGGTTCAGCGGAAGACCTCTCCACAAGCTTTATCGGAAGACCTGCCTATCGCCCACAAACGGTAGACCTCGTGTCCACCTAATCTTCTATGACGTGTCCTATCCAGCAAAGATTAATTGGATTAATTCAAACTTATCCTAATCATTGTTTGAATTAATCCAAGACATTCCCTGACATATCAAGCCGCCGAAAGCAAATTACGAAAAGCAGGAAGACTTTTCGTCCCGAATGAAAGCAGAAAAGCATCGCCCCTAGTTTCTGCAACAACTCTCAGATCTGACACCTAAATCGCCCACCTTTTTGAAGATCTCAGAAATCATTCCCTGCTCTAGATATCTGTGAAGACGAAAATCCTTGACTGACAGCCCCATGCATTTAATGCATTAATGAAAAGAGTTGTTGAAGTATTCGTCTTCTCCAACGGATCTTTTGAAGTGCACCTGCTATAAATGCTGCCATTGAAGACTGAAGAAACAGACCCGCACAGAATCAATCGAACACTTAAAGGATTGCTGTGAAACTTCATAAACTCCATGTCTTACAGCTCAGTGCAATCAAGAGATCCTAAACAGATCTAAAAGTCCTCGTCAACAACAAGAAGCTGCTCATCAACACTTATTGATTTATCTTCTTATTGTTTACTTTCTTTAACTATACTTCTGCACTAATTAAATATCCTGTATTTATAGATATTTAATTCCCTAGACCCCAAACACAAGTCAACATTTTGTACACGATCCATTAGGGATATTCATTGTAATTGATCTAGTGGAAAACATAGTGCACAATTTAAATCCAAGGTTGACTGCCTTGGTGGTGGACGTAGCACTCATTATAGTGTGAACCATCCCAAAATACTTGTGTTATTCCTTACTATTTGTCTGATATTCGAACTGCTTAATTACATTGATTATCTTTATCCATTTACAGCAGAACTTAAGTAACTTGTAAAGGTCTACCGGTAGTTCTTATCGGCAGACCTGGAACAACTACCTTGAAGGTCTTCCGCTACTTTAATCTTTTCGATAGATTGCAAGTATCTTTCAAAGTATTTACTTAAAAGTTTTAAGTGTTTAATAAGCTATTCAACCCCCCCTTCTAGCTTATTATTGTGCCCATTGGGACCCACAGTTGTGTCTCTTACATTTTGTGCACCTGGATTAGACTTTACACTTGAGTGTTCTACTGTTTGATAGAGACATGTCTTCCGTTATAAAATTAAGAATTTTTTTAGACATGCTATCATCTATCACTTAGTCGGTTATAGCCCTCATTTGTAGTAATGATGACCAGATATAAATAGGAGGAGACTGTTGATACTCATTGTATTTAGATTTATATCTGCTCATACATTATATTAGTTTTATACATCAGTGGCTAATTGGGCTGCGTATCGATTAGCGTGGCAACTGTGTATAGAACTTTTCCTAGAATAGTTTTTATAGGACTTCACAGGTTCAGCGGAAGACCTCTTTAAAGCTTCACCGGAAGACCTGCTACAGCTTACAACGGCAGACCTTGTCTACACTTGGTCAATCATGACGTGTCCAGTTAAACAATTATTAGTGGATCAATTTAAGTTTTCCCTTATCAGTTTGAATTTAAATTGAGACATTCCATGACATCTCAGACCCGCTGAAAGCAGCTTTTCGAAAAGCAGGAAGACTTTCGCAGATCGAACAAGAAAAGGGAGAACAAAGTGCCGTCACCTCGTCTATAACAACTCTCACAGATCTGACATCCAGATTGCCTTACTTCCAGTCTCTGCAAAAGATCTCTGCACCCATTCCCTGCTCGATATCTGTGAAGAAGAAATCTTCAAGACGGCTCCATGCATTTAATGCATTCAACCTAATAGAGCTGTTAAGTGTTTGTCTTCTCCAACGGATATCAAGAATGCTCCAGCTATAAATGCCGCCATTAAAGACTGAAGATATACACTTGATGAATTGCTCTGAAAATCTACAACAACTCTAAGTCTTTATACTCAGTGCATTCAAGAGATCCTGAACAAATCAAGAAGTCCTCGACAACAGCAAGAAGACATGCTTTAACTCTTATCATTTACTTCTTGTTGTTTTCATTCAAAGCTATTCTTCTGCACGAATTAAATATCTTATTTACACAGATATTTAATTCCTTAACCCCCAAACACAAGTCAAGATTTTGTACACGATCCATTAGGAATATTCCTTGTAATAGAGCTAGTGGAAAACATAGTGCACTTTTAAATCCAAGGTTGATCGCCGTAGCACTCTTTATAGTGCACTCTTTATGAACCATCCTAAAATACTTGTGAACCATCCTAAAATACTTGTTTGTCTACTTTACCGTTTAAGTCTACTTATTAAACTGTTTATTACTTCCTTAATCTATTTAATGAGCACAAACATAAGTAACCGACAAACATAAAGTCTAACCGAGTAGTCTCGGGTAGTCCTTATCGGCTGACTTGAACCAGGGTCTTTGCAAGACTTCCGCTACTTCAATCTTCCTAATAGATTGTAAGTACATGTCAAAAGAAATTACTTAAAAGTTTTTAAGTTTATAATAAGCTATTCAACCCCCCCCCCTTTCTAGCTTATTATTGCGCCCTTTGGGACTCACAATATCCTACACATCAAATCGGACGGCCTAAAGCTAATTTTTGGCATCATCAGTTTGGTTCCGTTACCAGGAAATTGAAGCTTTAAAGCTTTTCTTCAGTTTTTCCGATTGTTTTCCAACAAAAAACTACACAACAATGGCTGGTAAAGGTAGCAAGCATCACGCCCGGCACTAGTAACTGCCCGGTTGCAAGCCAGTCGCCCGGGAACCAGCCACTGCCCGTTGCACCTGGTGATTTGCCGCCAAAGGGACCCCTACAAGTGCCCGTGAGAATGCAAATGAGGAATTAGAAGATAGCTGCTTGGCGTGCAACGCATGGCGAGGACGTCCATACGTTGAGGATAAATAGTCTTCCAACCACGCTAGTCAGAATCAAGCAAGTATGTGGGATGCCTAGGAGGTGATCAACGAGCAGCAAGCTCGCTCCCATGATCTGAGGAACCAGCTTAATCACAACGGGAGAATGCACAAGGTAGCCATGTGGCTACGCCCGGGTAACTGTTGAGAAACAGGCTGTTCCCCTGCAAATCCAAGCACAATACTATAGCAAGATGTTCCCACTAAATCAACAACTCCTCGCTTTGGGCCAGGCTCCGATGCCTGTTGTTGATCTCATGCTTCCCGCTCCTAGCAACCCAGTTCCTATTGGTGGTGGCCAGGTCCCACAACAGGTACCCGCCTCGGGCAAACGACTCTAGTCTGTCGTACAAATAGTATCGAACCGAGATGACCACGAACAAAGGGTTGAGCAGCAGGTAGAAAGTAGGAACAGCCACCAGGCCCCAGTCCATCCTCGTCATCACGGTAATGAAAATCATGCCCGAGAAGAGGGGAATGATCACCACAGAGCTCATGAATATGTGGAGGCAGATGAACAACATCAAAGGCTCCGAGCCCGAGTCGACAAGGAGGATGAATCCTCATATGATCCATCATATTATCCCTCTACCTCCAGATATTCAGGTGTTGCCTCTTGCTCGATCAAAAAAGACACAACGACGACCTAAGTCTGGCATAATCATCGATTAGAGGATGTCCGCCCAAACGTCTCGAGTCATATTACCTCTTCAAGGCTCACAGTAGACGTCGAGAAGCGGTTGGTCGAGCAGATAGAGGACGTGAAAAAGGACACGACCAAGGAGATGGCCGAACTGGCAGTCAGTAAGCCTTCAAATGGGATAGTGAAGTCGGTAGAGGGGAGTCCCTTCACTGTGGAGATTGAGAATGCACCCCCAACACACGGGGTAATTTTTTCCAGTTCGACAAATATACTTCGAGGAAAATGCAAGAAAACGTGAGAAAACTATTGGCTTAGATCGTTTGAATCACAAATCTGTATGGTCACCGATGGTGAAGCTCCGAAATATGGGCTTTTGAGGGCACTCTCTAGGGGAAAGCGCAAACATGGTTCGGGGAAATTCCCTGAGGATCAATCAGTAACTAGGCAGCGCTCCGAAAATATTTTTTGGTCGAGTTTGGTACTATGGGACCTACGCCCAAGGGTAGATTGGATCTCGATAAAATAGTGCAAAGACACAACGAATCGTATACCAACTACCTTGAGGGGTTCACCAAAGAACTCAAGCAAGTGGTCAGGATAAGCGACCCAGAAATCACGTTGTGCTTTCTGAACAACATGCAGTCTGGCGGCCTCAAAACCATCCTGGTGATGAACCCTAACGTTTCATGGGCAGATATGTTCGCTAACGCGCACCTATACCGCACCACTGAATCCCCCAAGGATGATCACAAATCTAAGGGGAAAGACAAAACTCATGACAACTCAGCCACGCCAGTTATCCAGAGCTCGGAGGGCAACAGTTACAGAGACATAAACAAGACATCAACTCCTGGTCAAAGATTCAGAGAATCACAATTCATCCCTCTAAATGTCTCCCAGGGAAGAAATAATGCTCCAGATCGGTGAGACTTTGCCCGAGGCACCTCCGCTCGATCCCGCATATGCTCTTACCCAAGATAACAACAAGTTCTGTGATTACTCACAACGACACTGGGCATGAGACAGATCACTGCAATGTGATGAAGCGAGAGATCCATAAGCTTATCAATGCTGGTAAGCTTGATCGCTTGAAGAAGAAGCAAGGAGCATGTAACAACGCTGGAAATAATCACCAAGCACAACCCAATCGAGGAAGAGGAGGTCGTGCACCTCAAATTCAAGGGGTTGTGAATGTCATCTTGGAAGGAATGCCGACCAACACTCAACTCGGCAGACACATCTACTCACTGACAAAATGCAGTCAACGCACCTGCAATCCAGCGGGTAGGGGAACAGAGCATTTACTTTACTCGGAGTGAGCTAGCAAACACCCCACAAGCTTTTGAACAGCCGCTAGTAGTTTCTACGATCGACAACAACTGGCAGGTTCACAGGGTGTTGATCAACACAGAGCATGGAAAGATATCATGTACCACTCTTGCTTCAAAGGGCTAGAACTAGCTGATGCTCGCCTGAAACCTTAGTCGGGCACATTGGAGGGCTTCACCAATCATAAGGTCAGGGTGAAGGGAACTATCGACCTGGAAGTCTTCATCAGGTATGGAGCTCAAACTTGAGAAGAAACTATCACTTTTCTGGTGATAGACCTCAAGTCCGCCTACAACTACATCTTACGCACCCCAACCTTGGCTAAATTCCAGATGGTCGTCTCTATCCCGCACCAGAAAGCTAAGTTCTACATGGATAGCAGGGTGGGAGTGCTTAACAGCAAGCTGCGAGCAATGTGGGAGTATGTTTGCGACTCTCAAAAAAAGAATAAGAAGATCGTCATCTTCACCCCCGAGCAAGAAATCACAATCTTTGAAAATAAGACATCTTATAATACCACAACGGACCCAGTCATCATCTAGGTCGTTGAGCTCGGGGAATCTTTAGGAATAGCTGGTCTCATCGATGAAGCAAAGCCCACCTAGTCCGCAAGCCCAGCAAACAACCCTGTGTGTATGGTCGAACATCCCCTGCGAAGGTAATTGAGCTAGACACACTTCAGGTTCGAGATGAACCTGTTCTAGGCACAGGATGAGCTCGAAGAAATCATCATCAACCCGACCTATCATGAACAGAAAATCAAGATCGGGATAACCATGACTAATGAAGGGCAGGCAGATATGATCGCTTAACTGAAGAAGAGCCTGGACGTCTTTGCATGGACCGTGGAAGACATGCGGGTAGAGCTGTCAAGGTGGGTTGGCGGGGCGAGCCAACCCACGAATGTGGTGGGCCTGGAAATTGCTAACCCAACCCAACCCATCATGGGTTGTGGGTTAAGCGGGTCAACCCACCAACTTTTTCTCGCAATTAATAAAATAAATAAATAAGAATAAATAACAAAAAAAAAACCTCACGATTCATTAAAAAAATTATGTTTTTTACAATTATATTTTAAATAGCATTTTTTAATAACTTTATCTAATATTAATTGTATAAAATGAGAAAAAAATTGCATTGTGAAAAAAAGGGAGGATATGTTATTGCTGGCAATTATTGTTACCGATGGTTCGGTTATAAATACCGACCATCGTGAAGTTATTTGATGATCTCTAAAGCTCTAAATAAAAGGCTTTCTATCTCTCTCTCTCTCTCTCTCTCTCTCTCTCTCTCTCTCTAATACACTTTTGTCATAAGTTTGTGGTTATTTTATAACACGTTATTAACACGAATGCTCTTATCCCCACATTTCCATCGGTATGAATTTTCGCCGATATGCTTTATTTTATGTTACTGGTTTACTTTAATATATATCGTATACCACTATTATTAAGAAAAGGTTGACTGAGTAACCACCTATAATATGTGGTGCGATGAGGAGATAATATTTTATTAGTTTACGCATAAAATATATGTTCGTCGATGCTTGAGCGGAAGTAACCTTAAGCTACAAACTGAATATATATATATATGCTTTCACTTCGTTATATGGATAATTTTATTACTAATTTTTAAACACCCACCCAGAAAGGCTTGCTGAGTAATGTGGCGTGAATAAATATGCATGACAAATAATAGTCATCCTGTGTGGGCCGGTAATAATAATATGCAAAGTTACTTTATTTGTGATCAACTTATTGCTCCTAATAAGATTTATATTTATACATAATATAAATGCAATTCTATCAAATCAAAATTTTTACATACTTTCTCTCTCCTCAAACGGCTATAAACGGCTAGTTAACGGTCATTTTTACTCCATAAATACACCAACATCTCAATTCTTCACTCACATTTTTACTACCTCTTTAAATTCTCAATACCATATCCACCTCTACATTATATTTAACCCAATGTTGATGATTTTTATCATACTAGTTATTGTGTGCACCATATTGGTTTTCGTTGTTGAATACCCTCCAAACGATTTTCAGATTTTTGTTACTTATATATCTTTGTATCATGTATGTCCTGTTAGCAGTAGTCGTAGCTTTCAACATCCATTTCAACATGTACTAATTATTATATTTTAAATAAATTTTTTATTATAATTTTATTAATATATATGTTTCTTCTTTTTAGTCCATCAAAATGTCAAATCTTGTCAAACTTGAATTTGAAGCGCTAGACATCACTGGAAAAAACTATATTTCATGGATATTAGAAACTGAGATGCACCTAGACGCTAAAGGTCTCGATGATACGATAGATGAATCAAAAGAAACATCAACCAAGACAAAGTAAAGGTTATGATCTTTCTTCGCTACCACCTCCATGAGGATCTAAAATCAGAATACGTCACTATCAAAGATTCTGCAGATCTTTGGAAATCACTGAAGGAACGACATGATCATTTGCTAATGTAGATGTTGATATGACTAATGAACACAACAGCAAAGAAAATAACTCTTCATAAATATTTTTCATATGTCCGAATAATACACCATTTCATTATGAACATCTGTCATTTGCTTATGTTTTACTATGTCTAATAGTACATCAATAATGTCATTCATGATTTTTAGTATATATATAAAGCTATATAGTTGGTAGGTGAACATAGGAATGAAGCTATGGTCCTAGATGGAAGGAAATATGTGTCAAACGTTTAATGTTTGGTACAACAGTAAAATTATGTATGATTGTATGTGTACGAGGACCAGTTCGAGAAAGAGGCTATGGACATTTATCGGAGATAAGCGAAATTCTTTTTCTCTCTCTAAGACTTTCTCTCTCTAAGTTCGGTCTACTCGTCCTAGTTAGGGTTTCATCTGCATGGCGGCTGCCATGGCAGCTCCGCCCCCGGTTCCTCCGGACCCTTCGCCGCCGGCTATAAATCCGTCGGTCAATGGAACCCCTAGTACTTATGCTAATGTTTTATCGAACCCAAAACCGTTCGTGGGACAAGGCGCACCGGTGCTTCAAGCTGTCCCTTTGGTTGGACGTCAGGCAGTGGTGGTGGATGGCGATCCAGGGTGTCTCTTTTCGCCGGTAGAATTGGAATCGGCGGCTAAACAGTTTGAGAACACTTTAATTCTCAAGTTTTCGGCAGGGCGCCCGACAGTAAATGTTATTCAGGAGGATATTTCAAAGAATTGGAAACTAAAGGGTCCTTTTGTTGTAGGCTTGCCGGATCCAAGACATGTTATGGTAAGGTTATCGCCGCCGAAGATCTAGTTCTCGCCTCTCCAAAGAATCGCATATGATTCAGTCATGCATGTACCGATCTTTTAGGCGGTCGGCCGATTTTGCTTTCCGGAAAGATGTTACAAAGGTGGCGGTTTGGGTCCGATTACATCACTTACCATTGATGTTTTTCAATCCGCCCTTCCTTGCGTGTATTGGGAATACTCTCGGGCATTTTTTGAGAGCGGATGAGAAAACTTTAGCTTTGGTTCGGCCCATGTTTGCTAGAATATGTATTGAGATTGACGTTGCATTACCCCTCCCGACTAGGGTTTGGATAGGATCAAGCAAGGAGGATGGGTTCTGGAAAGCCCTCGAATTTGAGGGTAACATTCGCTTCATGAGTGTGGTTTGTCGGGTCATACAAATTTGCATTGCCGAAAGGGCCGGGGTAGGAAAAATGATAGTAACAAAGAAGGGGTCGTGCATGGCGATGCGCCTGATTTGGGAAAGACTCGTGATTCAAATCAGTTTCAGGATGTTAAGGCAAAGGCGGCTAAACAGTCCAATAAGGAGCATTTAAGGGAAGAAATTAATAATGCCCAGACCATAAAGAAACAGCCTTCTATGCAGACTGATGGAATACCGCAACATCGCTTACCGACGCAACGTCAACGTTGGACTCCGGTGAAGATTGTAGCGGCGGGTGATGGAGCTTCAGTATCGATGGCAAAAAATTCGCAGGGGGTTCCTTTAGAGGTCGAACATGTTGATATTTCTGAGTCGGGGTTTCTGCCCAAGGAAGTATTAGGGCATGCGAAACAGGCTGGCTCGGAGAAGGCAAACCCGGTGGTCGTGCAAAATTCTTTTGAGGTATTGGATGGTTTGGACGATAATGTCGTGAATGTGGTAGGCACGATGGAGCCAGAAGCAACGAATGAAAATCAGGAGGCTATGCCGAGGGTTCCACAGGCCAGGAAGAAACCTTTTCACGACGAAGTTTTCTTAGGTGAATTAGGGGATGGTATTCTTATTCGTAAGTTTGGTTCATCGACAAATGGATTACAATGCCACGTAAGTTTGGTAAGGCTCACTCGACAAATGGGGATTACAATGACACATGGTGGAAAGAAGGTTCACGATGTGGATGTGTTCGTCTCCGTCCGTCTTTCCCGAAATGGTGTATTAGCTTGCATGCCGAGAGGAAAAAAGCTCAGTTTTTGAAAGAAAATGTTCGGCTGACTAGGGCGGCGAGTAAAGCCCAGGGTAATCACACTTCTTGTTAGTTTTAATGACGATAGTCATATGGAATGCAAGGGGTGTCTGTAACAAGCCTACACGTACTTATCTGAAGTCTTTAATTCGGCAACATAAATCCTTTTTATGTGCAGTTTTAGAGCCCAAGACGAGTGGTGATAGACTATTTAAATTTTGTCGGCGGGTCGGTTTTGACAAACATTTGCATGTAAATCCTGTTAATAGACATATATGGTTATTATGGAATAATGGTGTTGATGTCTCTCTTGTTTCTAGCTCTTCGCAGCAGTTAACGGTTATGGTAACCATCCCGAACCTAACTCCAACTATGGCCACTGTGGTGTATGCTAAATGTAATAGACATGATCGAATGGATTTATGGAGGGACTTAGAAGGTATTTCGGTAGGATGTACTATTCTGTGGTTCGTGGGCGGTGATTTTAATGTTATTAGTAAGTCAGATGAGAAGTTGGGCGGGGCGCCGTGCGAGTTAGGAGAAATGGCAGAATTTAATAACTGTATGTTTCAGGCGGGTTTGGCTGACGCGGGTTTTGAGGGGAGTCGCTTTACTTGGTGTAATGTAATCACAGTGTGGACCCGCCGGATTTGGAAGAGATCGACGTAGTTTTGGTTAACTGGCTTTCAAGCTTTTTCCTGGCTTCAAGTATCACATTTAGTCACAAATGTGTCGGATCATGCTCCTCTTTTGTTGGATTTTCTGAGTCCGTCAAGCATAAAGGGGGATTTCGCTTTTGCCGTATGTGGTTAGATCACCCGCATTTTCTAGCTTTTATAGCGGATCGCTGGAGTATTCCGTGTTGGGGAGAGGGTATGACTTTATTATACGGGAAGTCGCTGCCGGCTTCGATTTTCGCTTCGAGACTGGAACTGGCGGGTTTTTGGTAATGTTCAACGTAATATAGATGCCACCAAGGATGATATTCTTAAACTTGAGTTAGACTTGCAAATGGGAGGAGGCACAGCAGTAGAGGAGGGTTTACATACCGCAAAGAGTCGCCTTTAATCAACTCTGGCCGATGCGAGATGTGGGAGATGAAAGCGCGCCAATCTTGGGTATGCGAGGGGGACCGTAATACTGCTTTCTTCCATGCTAGTATCAAGGACAGAGCCCAACGGAATGTGATTAAGCTGCGTCTCCCAGATGGAACTTTAACTGAGGATCCCGCGTATTGGTTCTATGGCGTAGACATATTTTTCCAAAGATTTTTGCGCCTACTAATCCCGTTATGGAGGAGGAATTATTAGAGGGTTTTTGTTCCAAAGTATCGGAGGCGGAGAATATTTCTCTGTTGACTACGCCGGAAGAAGAGGTATGGGCTGTTATTAAGTCTCTAAACCCCTCAAGCGCGTAGGGGCCGGATGGTTACACAGGCTGGTTTTTTCAAGGGTGTTGGTCAATCATTAAAATGGATGTTATGGGGGCGGTTTTAGATTTTTTTCGTGGCAGTGTCATGCACAGGGGCATCTCTTCTGCCTCTATTATTCTTCTGCCAAAAGTTTCTAATCCGGAGAATCTAGGGATTTAAGGCCGATCGCCTTGTGTAATTTTGTCGCTAAGATTATTTCTAAACTTTTAGCCAACCGATTATCTTTGCTTCTCCCTCAACTGGTTTCGGAGCATCAGTCTGGTTTTGTGAAGGGTCGTAGTATTCAGGAGAACATTCTGCTGGCGCATGAATTAGTCCAACGCATAGACAACAAAACCCGAGGGGGGAATGTGGTTTTCAAGATTGATATGTCTAAAGCGTATGACCGTTTGGAGTGGGGCTTTATTCAGCGTGTTTTGCAAGCTTTTGGTTTTCATGTCAATTTTTATGGCCTGATTCGTAATCTTCTCAAGAATGCTTGGTATTCTTTTAAAGTTAATGGGACAACTTCGGGATTTTTTAAAGCAAATCGGGGAGTGCGACAGGGTGATCCGCTTTCACCTTTGTTATTCATTCTGGCTCAAGAAGTTCTGTCTCATAATATCCAGCGGGCTGTTTCTCAGGGGTTGATCCTTCCTTTTATTCATGGCAGGAGAGGTGATGTGATTACTCATCTTTTTATGCATGATTTGCTCCTCTGCTTTTGCAATGGTTCAAGCGCGTTCTATTTTGGGGCTTAAGAAGGTTCTCGAGAGCGTATGAAAGTTCGTCTGGCAGCGGGTTAACGATAATAAGAGTGGTTTCTTTTCTTCAAAGCATCGTTCTAGGAGACAAGATATGAACATTGAGAGATGGTCGGGTTATGCTCACAAGGTTTGGCCTTTAATTTATTTGGGTCTCCTCTGCTCAAAGGCCGAATAAAACGCTCCTATTTCGAAAATCCGAAAGCAAGATTATGGGCAAGATTATGGGTTGGCGTAGTAAGTTGCTTTCGCTCGTGGGAAGGTTACGCCGATTAAATTTGTGTAGTTTGCCTGTATGCCTTAGCTGCCCTCCCGATCCCCAAGTCTCTTCTGCGCAGATTGGAGCAACGGCTAGCTGAAGTTCTTATGGAGCAATAATGGTGAGCGCCGTACTCACTGGGTTGCATGGCATCGGGTCTGCCTACCGAGGGCGGTCTGGTATTCGCCCTTTTACCCAAGTGATGGAGTCTATGCATGCTAAGTTAGCATGGCGAAGTTCTCAACAAGGTGGTCTTTGGGCAAGGTTTTGTGTAGCGAAATATGGCATTGAGGAGTTGGTCGTGTCGTTATGCGCGCCCAAACCGTGGAAGGCGCTTTGGTCTCGCATTCTTTTGGTTAGCGCACGGTTCGCTTGGGCAAGGGGATATTTCATTTCGCACGAACCGGTGCGGCGAAGCCTCGATTGGTCCTAGGCCGGTGGATAGAACTCTCACAAGAGCTAAGGCTATGCGGCATTGGGAAGAAATCGCCTTTAATTCCGATTCTCGAAGGGGTTTGGTTCAGCAGATTGTGATGAGACTAAACGGGATCATTTGATTTTTGAGTTAACGTCGTCAGGGGAGTTCAACGCTGGGGTTTTTTGGAATCATTTTCGAGTCCGCAGTACGGTGCAGAGATGGGCACAACTCATTTGGCACTTGGATTCCTTTGGGTGAGCCGTTTTATTTGGAGGCTTTTTCATAATGCCCTTCCTGGATGTTAATATTCGTGCTCAGAGTGCCTTTTGTTTCTCGTTGCTACTGTTGTGGAAATACGCCTTCAGTGGAGTCTAGTAATCATCTGTTCCTTCACTCTAAAGTGGCTCTAAATTTGTGGTCTTTCTTTGCGAATCAAAGTTACCAAAGCAAAGATGACACCGATTCATCTGCTTAATGTTTGGTCTTCAATGTCAGCTAGGGGCTACTTTGTCGTGCATCTTTACATACACTTGTTGGGAGATTTGAAGGCGAGATGCGCCGCTCTTTTTGACAATAGTTCTATGCAAGAGATGCAAATTAGAGCGTGTATTTTGGAAGGGATTAGAGGAGCTTTGATTTGTTTTAAACCGAAGGCTTTGAGTAACCGGTAGCTTGTGCGCTTAGTTGTCTTCAGTGCGCTGCGAAAGGTTAGTGTTAAGCGGGTTTTGGTTGGCGCCTCAGGAGGTTGGTTTTAAGCTTAATACGATGGCTCGTCGAAAGATGGGAGGTGTACAGGTGGCGGGGTTATCCGAGATGATCAAGGGGTTTTTAAATATGCCTTTTCAAGTGATTACGGGCCAGGAACAAATATGCGAGCAGAGATTATGGCTTTACAGGAGGGGCTTCGATATTGTCGATCTTTGAGGTTAGACAGTGTAGTGGTGGAATCGGATTCCTTAACGGCTATTAATGTTTTGGTTAATGGTCATAAGGAACCTTGGCAGTATATTTATATGCTTCGAGATTGTCGGGAGTTGGTCTGTGGCTTTCGTTTACGTCATGTGTTCCGGGAGCAGAACATGGTGGCTGATCGGTTAGCGGCGTTCGCCCATGAGCATGGCAGACAGATTATTTTCTCGGATTTAGCAGGTTTACCTGTCTCAGTTAAACGGGCGCTGGCTTTTGATGACTATGGCTTATATAGTTTCAGGAGTTAATTTTTTAGTGGTAGCCTTTTTGGTTGTTTGGTTGTATTTTTTCGTCGAGGTTCAGGCTCCTTTGTCCCCCCCGTTTTGGGGTAAGGCTGGTTGTCCCCCTCCGTTTTTCATATGCTTTGTTTAATAAAAGCTGCAGGTGCCGCCCTGCTTTTCCAAAAAAAAAAGAAAAAAAAAAAAAGAAAGAGGCTATGGAAGAAGTAACTTACTTTTCTATGTGTACTAGCTGATTGACGATATTATCTATATATGTATTTTGTGTTAAAAGTCTTAAAGTATTTATTCATCTTATTTTCTTTCTCTTATATTAAAATAAATCATAATTATGTCTCAATCCAATATCCAAGAAGGTGATTTATGCCTTGCGGACAGCGCTACTACACATATCATACTTAAGGATAAGAAATATTTTTCTTATTTGAAAATTGACGAGGCAAACGTCAATACTATATCTGGTAGTGCAAAAATAATTGAGGGATCTGGAAAATCAATTTTTCTAATGCATGAAGGCACGAAATTCATAGTAAGTAAGCACTATTCTTTCCTAAATATCAAAGAAACTTGTTAAGTTTCAAAGACATTCGTCTGAACGGATATCATATTGAAACCATTAACAAAGAGAATAGTGAATATCTTTACATTATTTCAAACACTTCCGAAAACAAGTGTGTATTGAAAAAGTTGTCTGCCCTATCATCCGGATTGTATTGTACAAATATAAGAGTATTTGAATCATATATAACCGTAACCCCGAAGTTTACGGAAATATTTAAAGCTTGGCATGAACGGTTGGGACACCCCGGCTCAATAATGATGTGGAGAATTATTGAGAATTCTAGTGGTCATCCGTTGAAAAACCAGAAGATTTTTCAATCCAATGAACTCTCTTGTGATGCTTGTTCTCAAACCCACATACGAGTAAGGCATTGTTCTTACTACACATTACCTACCAAGCACACATTTGTAGGTAGTCAAACAATCACATAGAAAAGTCATTATTGTGCCTGTAACTAGTGGACACTAAAAATAATACATCAATAGGAGACTTTATCCTTCTTTTCAAGTAGGTCAGTGATCCTACTTGAATTCATTACCAAACACGTTTTGGAAGGTAATCCAACTTATCATGTCAAAGACTCAAAACCACGTATTAGGTTTATGAACCCAAACACCTTAAGACTATACATTTAGACTGCAAATATAAACACAATGAGACTCCACATTTCGTCTACACGTTTCATCACAAGAAGAGTACACATTTAGTTTATTATTATTGATACTTTAAGACCACTATTTTGTCCTATATCAATTCATACCAATTCAAGTGTATCATCATTACTGATGTAGCGGAAGGTAATTAAAAGTAACCGATAAATATCAAAATTGTTGAGATCGCGCACGACTACCAGCAATGATCTTCTAAATCCTGTTGAGGTTCGCAAACCTACCACGATCTAGGCATCAATTCGCGTTGATTCAATGAATACCGAAATTGGGAAAAAGTGTATTATTCATAAAACGGCAAAATTGCCTCTCAAACAACACTAAAAGTGTTTAAATAAGCTCAAAACCCTAAAAGCAATAAATTGTCGAAATTACAAAAAAACCCGAAACTAATAAAAAAACTTCAATGGCCCGTAACCCTATTTAAATGACGTTTTTTGTCCGTCTTTCCGAGAGCTTCGATTTGATATGCGGCGGGCCCCGTAACTCCACCCAAGTCAAAAGTTATGCCCTTTTCCGCGCACTCGGTCCAAACGGTCGAGATAATCAAGTGTGAGACTGCCTGCATCAAATACTAATTCAATCGTACCTCAAGACTTTATAATTATCCCCTATTCATCGAGTGCCAAGGAGTACATTCGTCACAATTACTTATGCAATGATCATCCATGTCATGCTCCTAAGTCCACTACAAATTTCGCAAGGATCGTATACTAATCCTTAACAAATCGGTACTCTGACGTGCACACATAGGCAACTCTAACGAGTTGACATCCTCATTCAATCATACGTCCTAACTTCGTAGGAGTTCAACTAATGGTAGTTAGACCTTGCTTGTAACACCCGGGATTTTTTATATTTATATAAAGATTTATTAGTAAAGTTTTAATATTATTTCTATTGTTTACTCGTTTGATTCGTATTTGTTGATTTTATGGAATGGAAATAATAATATTAACTAAAGATCGTTAATATTAATGGTAATTGTTTAAAGTTAAGAAAGTTTAATTAGAATTTAATAACCATTTATTAAATCCAACCAATTATTTGCTAACACCTCAAAAATGAGGCCTTCACTTGGAGCCACCTCCTGGTTAGCTCAGTTGACTCACCCAAATTGAGGTTTCATCCGGTGGAGTTCTTTGGTGGATAAGTTTCCATCTTTAATTTTGTTTCCTTCGGTCGAATAGGAGGAAGGGGGTTTTAGTTGGCAACATGTGTGAACTCTTTAAGTTATTAACGACTCATCTTAGGGGAGTTTGCTAGAGAATTATACATGGCATCAATAGTATGATTTTCTTCTCCATTACCGTACGTGGAAGAGAAAGTGAGTTGCCAATATGTGTGTTTGTTATTTTGAGTAAGGAATTAACGAATCGACACAGTACAAGTTACGGGTTCATGCCGTGGATTATTATTGGAGGTAGAAAACAATATTTAATCTGTACAAATTCCGCCAAACAGTAAGTTACTAATCCTCTTGTTTGCTTGTGTATGCAATAATATGTACTACATAGAATGTTTATGTGGGATTATATTAGTTAATTGGTAGAAAATAAACTACTTGTTAATTGTTTTGGGCTTGGATTTAGTATACGTGTTCGTAGTAAATAAATACTTCGTTTAATTGGTAGAATAACCGATAAGAATGAAATAGAGTGATAATGCAAAATGACAATTATGATCCGTAAATTATGGAGTTGTAATTATTAACGCTCTGGAATTTGATTCGTTGAATAATTGACTCTATGGAGTCAAGTTGAGTGAAATAAATTATATGGGGTAGTGTAACTAACTCCTGTGATGTTAGTATTTATTTAGGGAATGATTATACCATTATAAATATTACGATGCGATAATAAGAAATTGTTATTTGATGTTTATGGGCTAAGTAATAATTAGCGATTGTGGCCTAAAAGCGTTATAGTATTATAATTGACCCTACATGGTTAATTTATATCACAATAACGTATTAAATTAGGGAATGATATATTAGTTCTTACGTGTTAAGTATATTATTGTGGTATTGTAATTGACTTTACGGAGTTAAATTGGAGTTGACTAATAATTAAGTCAACTAAGAAGTTTAGTTCCTGTAAGGAATTAAAGTAATTTAAATGATATTATTCATATGCTAAACTTATTAAGTTTTGAGAATAAATAGCAGTGAGTTAAATGAGGTTAAAATAGATGCCATAAGATTTGAAAATAGTATATGAATTTCAGTTACGTGAAATTGTAACAATTAATGAATGCTCGTTTGCATGTACTGAATGACAAGTAGATTCGTATTAGTCATGAGTATAAATAACTATATGTCATGGATGGATATTACGTCTATTTAATAACAAATAGCTTTTGGGTTTGTGACTCAGCAGAGTTAATATTTAAGATAACTAAGTTATCTGAATTAAGTAATTGATTCCTACGCTTAAAGAGAAGTGGCTAGGTTTCATTGTGGAACTATTACAAGATATTGTGGAACTAAGTTAACTAAGTTATCGGGACAATACTGAGTGGATCAAGTACTTGTAAGTTGTGCATGATACTCTGTTGGGTAGTAGACATTTATGGCCTACTCCTATGATTGATTTGAAACCCAAGACTTGTAAGCTTGGTTGTAGTATTTGTGGAGAGTGATTAACCTAGATGAGGTTAACCGTGGGTATGTTACAAGACTTATATAAAGAGTTAAAATGCTCGTATGTATTGTTTGACATAGTTATAAATAGCGGGATCGATAATCTACTCTTATCATCATAATACCGGATAGTCGTGAACTAAAATATAAAGTTTATGGATGATATGGATTGCTATTGGCAGCAAGTTGGTGTATTGTGTGTAGTAGAGTCATTGACCTACTCTTGGGCTATCTAGTGTTTGATACTCATAGATAGCTAGTGACAACATTGTTTGTTATATGACATAGTGTTCAAATACTCGCTAGCAGTCGTGTAGTATTTTATGATGTAATCGGTATTATTTACCTATGCTGGTGATTGAGCATGATGTCCAGTATTTACGGACTCGACAATTGTCTCTTGGTTTGGGTGGTAGGACTAGAGGACTACCCTTGTGTTGATATTGGTGTCCAGTAGCTACGGACACAATTAGGATTCTAAGGTAATATGTGGTTACCTGTGTTTGATGAATAATATGGATTCAACGGTCTGCTTGATATTGTCATAAGAAAGTCTAGTAATTACAGACTTGTCTTTTATAGTGGGTGTTTGTGGTAGGACCAGTGACCTACTCTTGTGTTGTTGAACATTTAATGCTTACAAACATTGCATTCGTTATCGTTGAGATGATTTATCTATAGTGTTGGTTTTAAGCAAATACATGTTTGATATATGTGTTGAACTCCCATACATGGAACTCAACAACTGTGTTTATTTACGAGCAAACATTCATGCTTGGTATGTGTGTTGGGTTCCCGTACTTGAAACTCAAAAGTTGTGTTTATTACAAGTAAACATCTACTTGTGCATTGCATTGAGTCCAACTGGAATTTGTGGTTGTGTCGACAATGGGATGACAGTAGTCTTTACGAGAGTTAAATCTCGTGATCGCTATGGGTCGTTGCGTGGGTCTCTCCCTTGTTATTGGCCGTAACAAGGATGTAGCCTTTGTTAGAGCAATTTGCATGACAGACAGAAGGCTAGACTTTTGGGTAAAACTTGGGGTAATGAGACTCCTGGTTAAGTCCCAAGGTCATTGGTTATGGATACTATTGGGTTCAGACAAAGATACTAGTTTTGGATACTATTGGGTTCAGACATTGGTTCAACATGTGTACAGACATGTTTCAGCATGTGTACTGTAGCAGCAACACAACTATGGTAATTAAAAGGCATGACAAGATGGAAAACTCTCCTGCAGTTGTATATCCTGGTTTATGTGTTTAATTACGTTGGGTCAATGTGCATTAGAACATGATCAACGTGATGTATGAAAGTATATGTACAACTATACTTGATTGACTGTTATTATGCTTTTATGTGTATAACAGCATGCCATGTAGTTGCATGTAGTAACTTACTGAGTTATCACCCACCCCGTGTTTGTTTACTTTAGTGTGCAGTTATCTAGGAATTTGATCGAGCGAGATCAGAAGATCCCCTGTGATCGGTGAGACACGCGAGACCTAGCATGTTGTTGAGTTGTAGATCCTAGAAGGCTTTATTTGTATAGCAGTGAGGACCGGGATGTATAGAGTTATATAGACTCTACATTGGCTTTTGATTGTTACTGGTGTATTATATTTCACTAGTTGGTTGACCTGAAGCCATTGTGTGTAATTCATGAGTAATAGCTTGTGGGTTTTTTTGTTTTCCGGCCTTTTCAGAAGTTGTGGTGTTATATTATTCACTGGAATTATTACGTTATATTTGGTGTGATTTCTTTAGCCTGTAATTAGTAGGGGCTTTGCAGGTGTTTTATGTGTTTATTAGGCGCTCGACCCGAGGCTAAAGATTGGGGGTCGGGGCGTTTCATTGCTAACGTTACCTCGAGACTACAATCAAAGTCCTAAGGCATCAAGTGTTATGAAATATTTATCGATCTCACTGACGGGTGTCAAACAGTCAAAAATAATTTCCTATTTTCCTTATAATGAGTATAGGGTAGTAGGGATCGTATCCACAGGGAACGTCGAATTTACCTCTTAAAAGAATTATATCAAAGCACTTGAAACAAAGATTGATGTTTTCAATCTAAACTAATTAACAAACAATGAATTAACTAAAAGCTGAAATTAAATGTCTAAATGTAAACAAAACAGAAAATGATGTTTGAGTTCAATAAGGAAAAAATCAAGTCAATGAACTTAAAGTAATCATGAAAGTTACTACTGACCATAGATGTAAAAATGACTCAATCGGCTACAAATAAACCGGTTATAGTTTTCGACAGCCGCCAGACACCCAATCTCTCATTACTGTCTCAATAGTCAAGAGAAGCTTATTAACTAGTTCCCTAATTAAAAGACAACCCCCGAGACGCTCGTAGGATTTAATGTTTTGAAAGCATTAAGAGTGAGAGACCCGATTCTAAATAGTGCATATTGAAGCAATATCATTTAATTTAAATTACTCATTCCCGCAACACGGGCCGAATATGCTTGTAATGCCTAAACGGTGCATTACTTGCTACTTTGTTAGAACCAGATGACAATTACGGATCAATAGTTATAACTAGCAATGAAATATTATGTTAATTAAGGTTCTAGCCACAAACATTAACTAAGCATAATAATCTTACGTTACAATTCCTTTTGCAACAATCAAACAGAGAATGAATAAATACTTAAACCCAATTGAGAATTAAAACACTTAGATCTCACAGCAGAAACTTGTTTGGCATTACTCGTTCATTAATTGGAAGAAAATAAATTAGCCACTAAACATAATTAAAGATTACTTACAAAAATTATTCAAAACAAAAATAAACCCAACAGTGTGATGGAAGAAACGAGCAAGCTGCTACCAAAATCTTTGAGTGTATATGAGTGTGTGTATGATTATGTGTATCAGCCGTGCTGTCTGTCATTGCATGCCAACTTCTAAAACTGACTTCCCCTTATATAGCTAAGCCCTCCTTGCTTTCCAATTTTTTCCTCCTTTATAGAGGCCATGATCTCCACTCCTAGGTAGTTGTTGATAAAGTCCACAACATCTAATCTATCTCTTATCATATCTTTTCATTAATTACAAAAGAGAAAGAAAAGAAATAACAACAATTTAGAGAAAATTAATAATTCCCTAATTACTGAAATGGCTAATATCTAAAATTCCCTTTAAAAACGTGACATTGCTTCCAACTTCAGCTCCAGCTCCCTTCAGATATATAGCGAATGCTCATTCGGTACCATGATATCTGAATTTCTTCTTTGAACTTGGTATTCTTTTCACTTTTTCACCATCAATTTCTCATAGACATGTAATCACCAAATATACAAAATACTCATAAAAAGTGCAACATTTACAACAAATTAAGTCACAAAAACGATATTAAATATCACATTTATTTGAGTTCGTCAAAATTCCTCCACATTTAAACGATGTTTTTCCTCAAACATTTTTAAACTTCATGAACATGACCATTACTGCTCCAACCAACCCGAGAAAAACAAACATTGTTCCCAACTCAACATCAAATGTGCATTCTCATATTGAAAATCAAAATTCAATCAACATGATGGGAATTCGCTAATTTTTCAATTTAAATTGATTTACATGTCTCTAAAATCATCCTTCAACTTCACATATACAATACTCAACTATCCTCACGGTATCTCTCAAATCACACAAAAGTGTTTAAAGAGGGATGTATATCACGAAACACTCAAATCACACAATGGAATGACATTATCATATGTTTGTAAATTGATCAAATCTCCATCACTGAAAATGAGTTCATAATGCACCAATCAAAAGGTATTTAAAAGGGTTGTAACGTGGCTAGGGGTACAAAGGGTAGGATATAAGTGATTTATAGTGAGTTAAAAGACGTCAAAGAAAATGCAAAAATAACCATATAAGTCATCTCCAACTCATTCATTAGCAATAATCACAAATGAAGTATAGTCATGGCTTAAATTACAAATGAACTCGACTGTGCATCTTTTACATGTATCATATTTTCACTTCTTTTGGAAAGCTGCTACATTCTTCTCTTCTTCTTTTTTTTTTTTTTTTTTTTTGTAATGAAAAAACAGCCCCAAGGAGCATATTTTTCCTTTTGACCGGCTGTTTTTTTTTCTTTCTTTTGAAACAGCTCACATCACCATTTTTGCTTGCACAGAACATGCTTTTACATAATTAACTAGCCATCACTTGCAACACATAATGGTTATAACATGTTTTTACATAATTAACTAGCCATCACTTCCAACACATAATGGTTATAAGATGAGATTCCATATTTCACATGGTCATTATGCAATTCTTTGACATCGGGTCAATCAAAACAGGGCAAAAAGAAAGGCTAAAGGTTTATTTGAAGGTTTATCAAAAAGTAATGGTTTAGGCTCAAAATGGTTAACTAGGGATAAACATTCATGGGTAGGATAGAAAAAAGATAGACAAAAGTGGTGATACATAAGTGCCTTAATCATATTGGTGCCAAGAACTCATTGATGTGGACTCGATATGTATACAAAATGCAAGTTCTAGAATAATCACCCGCGCACGAAAATCACTCAAAGAAACAAGAAAAGAGCATATATAACGGATTGCTCTATTTTTGACCCAAAATCTCACCAAAATGGCTAAGGAGTTAAGACTTGCACACACTAGTTGAAAGCATCAGTTTAAAGACATTTTTTTTCAATTTTATGCAAAAAAAAATTCAAAATGCCCATCATTCATCATAAATTCCTCAATTTAATATGATAATGCACATCTATCAACATAACAACAATGTCTCCTTTTCATTTCAACCTATCAACCCAAATCATGTAATTGTAGACACCCCAATTTCGTACCCCTGGTATGTGACTCTGACATAAGATATCAAGAACTGTTAAAACTTAACAAATGTCAAGTTACAGGAGTTAAAAATGCGAAAGGCAAAGCAGGATGCGCAAAACAGTGAATTGCGAGGGGTGAAAGTGTCAAAATGAAAGTTGAATAGTGGCCTTGGTGCCGCCACAAGTTGCTACGGGTGCCACGCCAGGAGGGCCAATTGGCCGCACCATGTGTTTCACTGTAGCTTGTCTCAGTTAACGCAAAATACAAATTTTGAAGCTCAGTGTACAACTCAATGAAGCGGCTGGAAGAATTCTGGAAATGCCGGCCGACTCCCCACTCTTCAGCTATAAATAGAAGGCCCCGGCTCCTCATTTCAGAAGCTAAATGTTCGTGATAAAAATCGCAACGAAGCTCTGTCTCTCCGTTATTCCGTCAAAATATTAGTACGAGAGGTGTGAGATTGGTGAGCGAAGCCCCTAAAAGTCTCCAAACCCCGTCCAAACTCGGCCAAAATAAATACACATAGGTTATAAGTGATCCCTAACCTAGTTGTTAGGTATCCACCTCACTTCCCCGGCCCAAAAATCTCAAAGTAAGCCGTTACTCTGCCCAAGTAACGAGCTGAAACACCAAAAAACTAAGCCATTATTCCACCCAACCAAAAAGGCCAAAACCTACCAAAATAAGCTATCACTCTGCCCGAGTAGACAAGCTAAAAGTCTCCGAAATAAGCAGTCACTCTGCCCAAATCAAAACAACAACCACACAACAAACAATAAAAAAAAGACTCCCCCTCCCTGAAGGACAGAGCGAGCACACTATCGCTCTAAAAGGTAAAGCCTTTAAGGGCGTTATTTATTTTGTTTATTTACTTTTCTGTCTTTTTATTATTTTTAAAGTTGTTATTTAAATCCGGCACAATGTAGCCAATAGAAGTTGTTGTGCTGCCCGGATTAGAATAGGAAATAGTATGTAAAAGAGCCGTTATAATGGCCAAATATTTTTAAACACATTTGTAATTATTGTAAGGAAATGGCTGCGAGTCCGTAAATAATGTAGTCATGGATGTATTTGTTTTAATTTCATGTCTTTTAATACTTTATTTATTTGCTAAATAAATATAACAATAAGCATACTTCAGCCAAAAACCACTTTTGAGACCGAAAGGGCGAGTTGCGTGCCTAGCACCTTCCCAATTCATAACTTAGCCTCCGAACCCGTTTTCTTTTTCTCTGGTTTATTTTTCTTTTCTTTGGTTTTGCTTTATTTTGCCTTAAAATAAAGATGGCGACTCTAAAACTTTCAGATCCAGTGGGCCTCGCAACACCCCTTCTTTGCACTTTTCCGTTCTCCCCTAAAAAAGGGAGAATGGGAATGGAAGGGTGATGTATTCCCATATCCTGGTATCCCCTAAAAAAGGGATAACTTGATGCGGGAAACCCAAAGCTCCCATAGTGATCTGGAACGGGCCATAAGGCTATTTTTAATAAAATCCATAGTGGGGGCGCCGCAATATCCTTTTTTGCACTTTTCCGTTTTCCCCTAAAAAAGGGAAAATGGGAATGAAAGGGTAATGCATTCCCATATCCTGGTATCCCCTAAAAAAGGGATAACTTGATGCAGGAAACCATAAGTTCCCATATTGGATACAAAATCCACTAAAGGCAACCAAGGCACATTCCAACGTGCTAACATAGACAGCACTCCTCTCGCACTTTTGATTTCGTCTTCCCCTAAACAAGGGAGGGTGGAACGAGAGCAGTGGTGTCCCGCATCCGCACGTACGCGCACCCCTATCCAAGGACGCGCGGGGCGCGGGTCGCGACCCGGGGACCTCACAGTGGCGACTCTGCTGGGGAGTTGTTTTATTTTAAATAAAATGGAGAGCTAGACTCATAAAATAAAACTTTTTTGTTTTTATTTGTTTCTGGTTGCAGTATGCTTGTTATATTAATTTACGCATTTGAATATTGTGTTCCTATACATCCGTGTCTATATTTGTGGATATGATCCTCCATCTTGCAGCAGTTTCGTTCCGATAACTGTTACAGGTGTGTTTAAGAATAAAAAAATTCAAAAAAAAATAAATATTCAAAAAAAAATTTCGAAAAGTCATAAAAAAAAACTATATATTATATATGTTACAAATAAATTCCGGGCAGCACAACAAAAGAGTCGGGGCTTTATTTTACTTCCGGCTCTATATTATTTATTTTAGTTTATTTCCCTTTTCTTATTATTATTCTGTACACTTGCATATATCTGCATTCATTATGTCATTTTATTTTAGGGACATAGGACCAAAATTGTAATTAATAGAGGTAGATAGTTTCCCCACTTTTTTTTTTTTTTCTATTTCTTAATATGGTAGATAGTTTCCCCACTTTTTTTTTCTGACGGTCGTTGCGTTTTTGCCTACTCGCAATTCTATGATGAGTGTTCTAATATGGAGGCTGAAGTTCGAGCCCTTCACTTTGGAGTTCGTTGGCTTTATGAGCATGGTCATTATAACGCGATTATAGAGACTGATTCGAAGGTGATATTCGATTGTTTTTCTAAAGGTCACAGACTTCCTTGGGCTCATTCCTATGTTAATCGCTACATTTCCAGATGCCATGAGGAGATGAGTTTTTCTTTTTCTCATTGTTTCCGAGAAGCCAACAAAGCTGCCGACAATTTCGCTAATCTGGTGTGTGACTCTCGCTCTAACTCCATTTTCCTAGAGTTGCGGGAAATTCCTAGCGCTATTAAAGGGATAATCTTTCTTGATGCATGTAACACTCCTTACATTAGGATTTCTTAATCCCTTTCCATTTGTTGTTATTCTTTTTTGAGGTAAGGCTCCTCTGTCCCCCCGTACAAAGGGTAAGGCTGGTTGTCCCCCTCAAGTTTGTACCTTCATTTATTTTTAATAAATTCTCGCATGTGCCGCCCTGCTTTCTTTAAAAAAAAAAAAGTTTGCTTGCTCGCGCTCAAAAATAAAAAGCCAAGAAAATCCACACATAACAGCAAGACAGGCCATATCTGTTTTATTTTTCTGTTCATATATCTGTAAATAAATAAAGACTTTATTGCTTTCTAGATACCGCACACACGTGCACGCATATAGGTATATTCCGAACTGTTACCCTACACCATGGCTAGCCTACCCCCTGCATAAGCCAACGTTTAGAATGCATATAGTTTCTCAGGACACTTCACAGACCGACCGGTTTTTGCATCTCTGGATCGTGAATCAGCCCCTGTCAAAAAAAAATCATATATATATATATATATCAAAAAAACAAAAAAAGAAAATGCGCAAGTTCAAAAAATATATATATAATAAGTGCGCACAAAAAAATATATAAATAAAAATAACAAACATGGGCTGATTTATAATTCTCAGATGCTCGACTTAGACCAGTTCGGATGGTGGATCCTGGAAAGAGTATAGGCCCTTCGCTCGGGACCGCCCAAATCCGCCCGGGAGTCGAAAGGCAGGTGGAATACGTTGGTCCTATACTCTGGAGAAAGAATCCATTGTTCCAGGAAAAGTCCTGAGACTGTCAAAATAAAGCGAGTGCTTATCCGGTTAATTGTAGGGAACAAAAAAATAAATAATAATAACATATACTAATAAAAAGGCACGCTGTACTCCAAGCCCAGACAGCCTCCAGCCAGCCTTCTGACACCTCCAAAACCCCATTTTCCTCAGAAACCTGGCCCGAATTTGGAAAGGCAGATAATACCGCCGCTGTTGATACGGAAAGTAGTGCGTAAACCGCATCGAGGGTATCGGTTCAGACGAGTGCGCGGGCCGAGGATACAGATCCGAGCGGTATGGCAGCCAAAAATAAACAAGCCATGACTGGGGATAGCGACAACTGGAACAGCTGGGAACTAGAAGGGGAAACTCCTGCGTATGCACCTCCTCCTAAGCTTGAGGCTTGGTTAAGAAAGGAACTAGACGCCCATGCAAAAAGAATAATGGATCAGGTGGTAAGTGACCTATTGGTCGGTTTCGAAACTCTTGTCGCCAAGAAAAGGCCAAAATTCCAGAGTATGTTCCTAACATTTCCCACTCTCTTGAAATAAACTCTCCTGATACTACAGAAAATATCCTTTTCTAAGCCTCCAAAAAACCATCAAATGCCACCTACCAACCCGGTGATGACCTCCTTGCTCAAGGAAACATGATTTCTAATGCCCATAGTTCTAACTCATATCCTCCAGAAATCAACCTTGATCCTCCCCACCTGAATGCCTGTTATCACGACCAAGAGAATCATTCCCCTTTTGATCCCTCAGATACCTATTTTCACATGATCCCGGGGAATTTAAAAAGAATCACTTGCATACCAGAAAAGGAATCCCTACTGGGCCAAGGTCCAGGCAAGCCAATTTCGCTGCAACTATATCCAAAAATGAAAACCCCACTCAGTTGCTTGACCAAAACCCGATCTAGCCATATATCAAAGCCAAGGAGTCGAAAAGAAAGACATTACGATGACTTGCCCGCCCCAAGATCCGAAATACTCCAAACGTTGTGTGCCCATGGGATACTGAAGCCCATGGATAATTATCGCCCACCCAAAACGTTACCCATTACCCGAACCATGCCCGCTTGTGAGTATCATCAATGCGGCGGCAATGTCATCTTACCGATCAGTGCTACATGCTCAGAGATGCAATTCAGGACCTCATCGACAACATGGAAATTATGGTGGCAGGAAGAAAAATCTTTGAAACAAGTCAAGCCGAGGAGGCCTAAGAAAAGCAAGTTAGTCCAATTAAGTATGAATGAAGGTGCTGTAAAATATGTTGATCAATAAAGGAGTTTCCAATAAGTGTCTAGGAAACAGCTTTCTGGGTATGATAGACAGAGGTGCTGATTATGAAAAGCTCCCTGCGGAGTTCGAGTCTATTTCTAATAAGCCTCTGCACAATTGGTACACCACGATCGGTTTGCCCCCGACAACCTACGCACTTGGTAGACCGCTCGGATATACTATCCCCACTTTCCCTAGCTTTATGGATTGGTCATCTACCAATCCGCTACCTATAGTTGAGGACCTCAAACCCCAGGCCCTCAACAATGTAATAACCCCTGTACAGTATGCTTTTAATAATAATATAAATGTCTTTGCTTATTCCTTAGTTGCACCTACTTTAAAAGACGCATTAAAAGATAATAATTATGATAATGAGTCATTTAATAAAATGGACCCAAAAGATAAAAATTATCTACTTGAGATTGCAAAGTCGCTTGAGTACTGTGAATGAGCCATTCATCGAAGAACTATTGAAGACTTGTCTGCAATCAACCTGGGACTGGACAATGAAGTCAAAGAGATCAAAATCGGCAGCTACCTCCAAGGCCCAGAAAGAAAGGCACTCATCGATCTCCTCAAAGAGTTCGTAGACATCATTGCCCGGTGCTACGAAGATATGCCCGGCTCGATCCAGCTATAGTCGAGCATCGGATCCCACATATCCTGATGCTTGCCTGGGCCAAACGAAGTTCGCCGCATCAAGCCGTAATGGTCACTACAAGTCAAAGAAGAAATCATGAAACAGCCTACTGTCAACTTCATTCGGTAGTTGAATACCCGACTGGCCGCCCAATATAGTGACCTGCTCCTAAGCCCAACGGGAAAGTCGAATTGTAGACTCCGCGACCTCAACAAAGTGTCGCCTAAAGATGACTCTGCCCAACATTGACATTGTGGTAGATAAAGTCGCCGCAAAGACAAAGTCCGATCCTCTGCCGACGGCATGTTGGACTACAATCAAATCAAAATGGCAATGAAGACCGAGGTTTATTGGGCATCAATAGTTTTCCTTGGCAAGTATGAATACGAGCCTGGTGTAGGGATTTATTGGGTCATATACTATTCGGCATGTTTATAGGGAGGTTAATAGTGTGGTGACAAATTGGCGTAAGTGGCTCATACAAAGGGTGTTATATACTCGTTATGAAGAAGTGCAAAGATCTTCCATGGTTGGTTAGACAAGCTTATAGAATAGTTAGATGGGGTATTTATAGCTTTGTAGCTAAGTGCTTGTTTTGAGGTTAGGATCCTTCGCTCTTCCCGCGTGGGTCCGACAAAGTTGTCCCCCTCGTTGTATAGTGTTCTTTTATTAATAACCTCCGCAGGTCCTCGCCTCGCCCTTAAAAAAAAAAGACCTCATTCACTACTCCGGGACTTATTGTTACACTGTCATGCCATTCAAATTAAAGAATGCCGG
This sequence comes from Codonopsis lanceolata, assembly GCA_013146195.2. Taxonomy (NCBI): domain Eukaryota; kingdom Viridiplantae; phylum Streptophyta; class Magnoliopsida; order Asterales; family Campanulaceae; genus Codonopsis; species Codonopsis lanceolata. Next base: position 82,937,717 of record CM028383.1, read on the forward strand.
AGCCACTTTACCGTAGAGCCGCCACCACCCTCTTCCACCTATTACGATCCATAAAGAGATGGAGGTCTATGTTGATGACATGATCGCATTCCAGCGACACCAACGGTGCTCACATCAAAGATCTTCTAAGTTCTTCGAAAAGATTAAGGAAGCACCAGATGAAGCTTAAACTCACCAACGCATATACATTCGGGTTACCAGAGGCAAGTCCCGGGATTCTTAGTAATCGAGCAAGGCATCGAGATTGAGCCAAAGAAGATTAAAGCCATCCTAGAAATGCCACAGCCAAAAACTCCCACCGAAGTCAAAGGCTTCCTAGGTCGGCCTGGCCATAAGATATCACCAAGCTTCATTCGACACCGACCACCACCGTGAGTCCCCTCTTAAACTCCTAAAAAGAATACCGACCAAGTCCTGGGACGCAAAGTGCCAACTAGCCTTCGAGAAAATAAAAGCCTACCTTACCAATCCCCGCTAGTTCCACCCCATACACATAAACCTCTCCTCATATACTTAACCGTCACGCACACATCGCAGGGGCTATGCTCGCCCAAGAGAAAGAAGATTCCTACATTGAAAATGCCATATATTTCATAAGTAGGAAGCTTACAAGGAAGCGAGCTAAATTATTCTACCGCCGGAAAAGCCAAGACCTACTAGTCCGGTCCACTTAAGGCTCAAAACCTATCTCCAAGGAAGGTCCATCAAGCTCATATCCAGAATGGACCCCATCAAATACATCTTCAGTAACCATCAGTGTCCAGCAGACTAGCCAAGTGGTCCTTTCTTCTTAATAAGTTTGACATAACTTATGTCACACTCAAGTCTATCAAATGGAGCGTCATTGCAGACCACTTAGCCGATCTACCTTTAAAGGCCGAAGATGCGACTGAGCCCGGTTTCCCAGATGAAGGTGTCCCTGAAATCACCGACTGTGACACCTCTGGCGTATGTTCTTTGATGGAGCCGCAAACAAAGAGGCTTTGGCATAGGAATCCCGTTAATCGATCCTACCGACTCTCATACTCCGCTGGCTATAAGGTTGGAGTTCGAATGTTCAAATAATACAACGGAATATGAAGCCTGTATGGCTGGCCTAGAAGAAGCTCTTCAAATGGGAGCTAAAGATCTTGAAGTCTACTGAGACTCGCCCTAATCATAAATCAGTCGAAGGAAGATGGAAGACCCAGATCCCTGCCAAATCTATCATGCCAAGTTAATACCGCCACTGATTTGGTTCTATCTCGCTTCATTACCCGCCACGAGATAGAATCAATTCGCCGATGCCCCGGCCACTCAAGCGTCACTAGTCTAGATTCCCCGCGTAAACTAAAGTTCACCCATTTATAGTCGGGAAGAAGGTCACGCAGATACTGCTTCAAAATTAACGCAGCCCCCTCGAAGCGCATCACGAGCCCCGGTATGTCGACATCTTAAATCTGCCTCCAAAAAATCTTTATCCTCCCGGGCTTAGACAAGAGAGGAAGAGTCTCCCTACGAAGATGGGCCTCCCAATTGTATTGCATCAAGTGGCAAACAGATAAGAGGCATTATCAAGGCCTCAACCTACTATGTGTCAATCGTGCCAAAGTCGAGCAAATTATGGATCAACTACATGGTGGTACCTCGTGGGCCGCATATGAACGGCCATATGCTATCAAAGAAAGTCATCCGATTGTGGGGTACTATTGAGTACGCCGAAATGCATTATATCCTGGTGCAACATTGCGACAAATGTCAACGCTTTGCTAATCTACAACATGTGCCCCCACACGCCCTATACAACGTACGCCACCGGCACTTCTCAACATGGGGTATCGACGCCATAGGCCAAATTCACCCGGGGATCCAATGGCCATGAATACGCCCCGTAGCCGCCGACATTTCACAAAGTGGGTGGAAGCCTCTTCCTACAAGATCCTAAATGCACGAAAGGTATCCGAAGTTCATCCAGCCAATATCATATATCGCTATGGGTACCTTTCGAGATAACTCCGACAACGGCTCTCATTTTGAAGGGACGTGAATCGCCTACTCGACGAATTCAAGATCCAAAACACAAATCCTCCCCTACCGCCACAAGCCAATGGTGCCGCTTGAAGTAGCCAACAAAACTATCGAGAACATCATCGAAAAATGGTTGATACAAGAAGAGACCGGCCGTAAAATTGCCACTAGCCCTCTAGGGCTACCGCATTTCACCAAGACACCCACCGCGGCTACCTTACTCTCTCTCGGCATATGGCATGGAAGCGGTACTACCAATAGAAGTGGAAATTCCGTCATTAAGAGTGATGATGGAAGCTGATATAGCAGAAGTTGACTGGGTCAAAGGGCGATACGAAGAACTGGCCCTAATTGATGAACGACGCCTGTTAGCCTTGGAGCATACCCAGCATATCAAAGGCGCATCGCCCGAAGCCAATAAAAAAGTCAAAGGCCATGATATCCAAGTTGAGACCTCGTAAGTTGAGAAAACCCCTAGTTATGTTGATACTGGGGGAAAGTGGAATTCTCCCCGGATGGGACCGTACATCGCTAAGGAGATCGATCAGAGGTCGTGGCTTCTCACGAACCAGATGGGGAAGATCTTGTCCACCCCTTCAACCTCGACAAACTCAAAAGGTACTATGCCTCGAGCCATTCTATCCAAAGAATGCTTCCCTCTCCAGCCCTCGCTAGGCCGAAACCCGAAGGGCGGCTTAGGCAAAAGTTAGGCATTTAAAAAATGAAAATAAAAGGAGAAATAAGGGCTCGCTTAGGTCGAAACCCGAAAGGGCAACCTAGGCAAAAATTAGAGTACAAAAAAATATAATAAAAAAAAGAGAAAAATTAATAAGGAGATTAGAAGGAGGGGAAGGCATTATTTGAAGCCCTCAACGACAACCTACGCCTTTCAACACGAGGCTCGACCGATGTAAGAGAAAAACCACGATAAAAGCAATTTCATATTAAAACACTAAAATATATTTTTACAGTCCTAAGATGCAACTTAGGAATATTTATTAAGACGCCTATATTACACATTATTTGCATTGTACATATCTATATATTGCCTATACCCCCTTTGTTGTTCCCCTAAACAATTCCTTTCTTGCACTTTAGCCCCGAGTGTCTATCAATGCTTGCTGGCCCACCGAGCTCCGGCCCATATACTCCTTCTCGCGAGGTGCTGTAAGAAGCCCTAGACTCATCATGAGAGCCACCGATGTGTCTCCCTTTCTTCATCGCCTCCGGATCCCCGCTCTCCCGGCACCGTATTGCTCTGACCCGCCTCCATCATTTCGAGACCAAAGACCCCATACGTGGGGGAGGAGGAACACTTTTATTTTTGTTCTCATGGGTTGTCTTGTCTCTCGCCAAGCTCACCATGCTGAGGTTCGTGGACCACCAGCCTCGTGAGCCGCATTCCCAACCGCTACCTCGAGGAGGAGGAACAAATGCTTCTTGTTCCCATGGGTTATGCCGCCACCAACGCCGCTTCAATTCGCGGATGTATTGCCGGACCCGCAAAGATCCGGCCCAGGGCCGTCCGAGTATTAAGGCCATGTACCTGCCTCGCCTCGGCTCAGGCCCGAGGAACAACTAACCCCCGAAGCTATCAATGTCCTCGCCTACTTCCATTAGACGAGCATCCACTGTTAGTAATATGATGACCCAAAGAAATGTCTCACCATGTCGGATGGTGTGAAATAACGCAATAGCTCTGATTCTCAAAGAACTCAAAGTGATTTCCAATGTAGCCGTGATTGTAGCTACAATGGGAATCACAATGAAACATCAAATAATAGTAGCAGCGGAAGAATAATTTTTAAACGTAAAAACCAAAAATCGAACTCAAGTTTTACCAAAACAATCTACAAGTTATACTCATAGACCTAGCCTCAAGGCCACAAAGATTTCACTAAAAGAATAATCATTTTACACAAAAATACTTGTGAAATCACACACGAAATATTCACACAAGACAATGAATCTTGGAGAACAAAAACCCCACATAAAACAAAGGTGTACGAAACGTGGGAAGAAAGAAAACATCTTCCTAAACCGAAATAGGAAGGCAAAACAGCTTTCTAGAATTTCGATGTTACCGCCAATGTTGTAACATTGACAACTTTCAACGAATCCGATGAGCTTCTCAAAGGAAAAGCCAAGATTTGCGACTTCTCGCACGCATGTATGGCTTTTATTCTCTCTAAAGCACCGCTTGAAACCGTATTCTGTTCTCAATATATAGTCAGTTCGATCCCTACACAACACGCAAAAGAGTCCAACAACTACAAGGAAAAGGATTAGAATAAGGAAATATTAACAACCTACCAAACTTGTAAGATTTTGTTACCAAATATGAAAGAAGTCAAGAAACTTGGTT
>CM028383.1:82942188-82997188 GCA_013146195.2 Codonopsis lanceolata
ATATACGAGGAAGCCAACAAAAAACGGACAAATGAGTTTACTCATCCCAACCTCGTACGGAGGTGGAAAGACCTTATCCTCGCTAAGCGAGGAAGGCCAACAAAAATGATAAATAAGTCAGTATTTATTCCCATCCTCGTATGGAGGAGGGAGAGTTCCTAGGATCAAGATACAAGAAAAAACGATTGTGTGAATGTGCAGCACTAACTATCCTCGGCACGCGAGCATAGTTAGAATAAGGCTAAGAAAAAAGCAAACAACTCATTCATATATAGCTAAATTTAAAGCGATTAAGACATGAACAAAAAATTTTTACAAACATAAAAATTGTTCTGAATAAAGGCACACTCGCTCACGATTACTCCTCGCAAGCACGAGGGAGAATGAGATGCTACTCAGGAGATTGACGACCTCTGCCTCACGAGGAGGCGAAGGAAGACCATGCCGCTCAACGGCCAAGGATGCAAACTCATTGGAATGTTCGCCTCGCCCATGAATTGTCTAAGTTTGAGGTCCGGGTCGAAGTCCACTTCCTCGCCTTGCTCAACTTGCTTTGTAAGGGCTATTACATCGTTTCGACTACGGGGTGGGTGGCACCCATTCCTCCATGTTGTATTTAACGTCCGTTGCCCGCAGCATCGCCATCTCTTCCTCGGTAAAAGGGATCATCTCATGCCCTTGCCGAGCAGCATCGCCGGCAAAATTTTCACTACCCCATTCGACTATGGTGCCTGCACTCATCCCCGAGGCAGCCGCTACTGAAGCATATGCCGAATTGCTCGGTCCATAGTAGACGACAATTTCTTTATTGAAAGGCATCGCCCCTCGAAGACTTGAAGGTCGCGGCCTTTGCACCTCCGACCTCTCCTCTAAACTAGCAACTCGACCTCACCGGCCAACTCCCGCCGACCACCTCCTCCTCCCCAGCATCTTTGGCATTCTTTTCAAAGAACAAAGGCGAAGCCACCGAATCCTTGGCTTCATTCAGCGGTTTATTTTGGCCAAAGACTCTTCCAACTCGGGCTTTTCCCTTCGCATGCTCGCTTGTCGTGGAGGCCACTTGACCTCGCAAAGCTCAAGCTCGTTTTGTCAACTTCGCCGAAGCTTTCAACTTGTCGACCTCGATAGCAGAGGCGCCCGAGTGGCCAAGACACAAAAGAGCAGATCTACGTAAAAATAACGAATATTAGTAAAAGGCAATCAAAAAAAAAAAAAAAAAAGGGAACATTACCTCGCTCATGCATAGACCAATTCGTCCCATGCCCTCAGCAGGGGGCAGAGAGTTGGCAATCCCGACCATATCCCCAACCTGAGCTCGAACAACAAGCCCTTGCCCGGCTAAGGCCATGGGGGAATCACGATGACAAACGTCAAAATTTTGAAGGACCGGGATATCCGCAAAATCCTTGGCGAAGCCGGGTCCCTCGCAGCCTCGTGGTCGGCCCCACAAAATCATCCTCACCCATGGACTGCTTTCTTCACTAGCCGACGAAGATATAGATTTGCCTTTGCCCTTTTGTTTTTTCTGGGCGGGGACGAGCGATATTTTCTCTGCTTTCTTCGCCTTCCTCGAAGGCATCCACGATCACCGCCGCTTTGAGAAGGGGCAGGAGCATGCTCGGTGGAGATAGGCTTAGTGGGGCAAAGAGGGCTCAGAAATTCTTTTGGTCGGGGCCGGGGCTTACTTCTTCCCCGAGGATTCACCTTGGCCGGAGCTCGGCGAGGAGCCACACCTTGGGCGCCGAAGACCCCACCCGCTCGCCGCCAGTGGTAGGCAGCTGGTAGGCCTTTGGGTCGGCCTGCATCCCTTAACTGCCGACGAGTAACCCTCGTCGCGCCCGGCCGACTTTCCCGTAAGGGCATCTATATCGATCATATCTGAAACAAACAGAAAAGTCAATCAAGATGAGTCCAAAAATTATCAAAGAAAAGCTACGAGAAGAAAACTCAAGCAAAAAGCTACAAAGTAATGATATGTACTTCCACAGCCTTCGAGGGGGAGTGTATTTTCTTGGCACTGAGGGCAGTCCGACTGGAATTTATTTCCCTCGTGCATCGACCACCCGGTATCGGATGTACTGAACTTCACATCGAACATCCAGCCTTAAACTTCTTGGTCGTCATTCCGACCATCCTCAACAAATTCTCGTCGACACTTATCGTATTCCAGTCAAAAACTCGAGCGGGCCCCCTTCCTCTTACTCCAAGGAAATCCTCGATAGCCTTACGAGCAGCCTCTTCATACTGCCTAAAGTCGCGTGAGGAGAGGGACTTGACCCCTCATTTGAAAGGCGAGGCACGGGAAATTCCACCCATATCTACCCTCTACTAACAGACCTTCTCGTCCCAATGACCGGTTTTCCCAGGAGGCTTGGCGAACAGGTTAATTCCCCGGTTATGGTGTTTGCAATGAAGGCGCTTCATCGACTTGGTCACCGCAAAATAGGTCAGAAAGAGGGGGAGGGTCGGCTCAAATCCGAGCATACGGACACAGGCCGCGAAAGAGATCAAATATCTGATGAGGTTCAGCGAGAGATCAAGGGATGAGCACCGGCTTCCTCTAAAAGGTCGCACAAGAGTGGATCGAGGGCAAAGCGGCCCGGCATCAAAGAATGAAATATAAAAACCTACCCTATCCGTCCCGCCTCATCCGCACTACTCGAATTATCGGGGGCAGATCCCCGGAAAATCTTCCAACTATGATTGAAATGGTCGTCCCAGCTCTCTACGTCCGAAGGATAGATATTGTTCCTCCATTCTCTCAAAGTTCGTCGAACAGGAGCATCATCGACTTCATCGACTTCACCCGAAATCCCCGCAGCTGACGAGCTCTCCTCGCTTTTTCCACGCCTGTGGCCTTATTCGCCTCAACTATACCTTGGTGATCACCTCTCTAATATTGGTTAAAGAGGTACCTGAGGTCGCGGTCGCATTCGAGCATAAGAACATTGGTGCCCCAAATGATATCCTCGCCGACAAATTCTTGGTCGGAAAGAGTAGGTAAATCTTCCCTATCAGAGCCACCGTTAACCAAAGAACGCCACCGCCGGCTTGGTAAAATTAGCGACCAAGCGCCGCTTGTCTCGCGAATATACTCTTTTGGTCGTAGGGATCGAGCATACGCCGGTTCGGGCTAACGTGCTTGGTTCTCATATTTCGTGATAGGCAACAAGAGTGGGGCGAAGATGAAGAAGAATGTTCGCCGGGGCAAAAGCGTAAAAGGCGCATATTGTGGCTCATAAAAATCTAACCCTAGATTCCTAACTGATTAGAGGAGCGAGTAAAAGAAAGAGAAGAAAGTACCTGCTTGAGAGAAAGTTGAGGACGAGCACGGGAAAGGCAGAAATTTGAGCGAGGACTGGGTGGAATTACAGAAACCAAGGAAAGATTCCTGTACCTAAACCGCAAGGATAATCTAAAAACCGCAAAAACCGAAAATGCTCAAAACAAAGTCAAAACTTGAGAAATTTGTATCAAACGAAAGAGGAAGAAATGGCGAACCCGACACTAGGATTTTAGAGCGAAAGAACGGTAGCAAGTGTCGAAATGAGAGGAGAAATGTAAGGTTGTTTCGCCTGCTTCGCAGAGTGTAGAAGCGAGGAGTTTAGAAGAAGAGAGAATGAGAAAACCGAAAATCGTGATTTTATGTTAACCCGACTTGCTCGGCCCCGACCAAAAACACGCGGATCTTTACCAAACCAACCTCCGATCGACACGTGGCGCACTATGCTCAAAAATACCGCAAACCGACGACGCTTTGGTCACCGGACGCCGCCGCATTTTGGGAAAGGACATGACAAATGATTACCTACGACCCTCGACATCGTGCATTTAATGCATACGGCGGATCAATTTCCAAGAAAAATTCCACTAATTACTCAACTATCCTCGGCAATAATATGGTCGACTATAATACCGGTCGACCAAGCTGGCAAGTCAAGGCCACGACCATACGAAAACAGTAAAGAACCGAGGAATCCAAGCGAAGATTAGAAACGAACAAATCGAGCGTGATATTCGATGACTTTCCAAGCTAAGGATAAATCCGCACTGAAACTCTGGCTATTGATGGGACCCGACTGGTCCCCCTACGTGGACCGACCACGTGATTCCAGCCTAGACTTGATCTCGTCCCACCAAGGGCCGAAGACCATTCCCCACCATCATCGACAAATCACTAACCAACCGACGAAATGCAAAGCACCATAATCACCGAGCATGACAGCAACCATGAATCAAGCATCTCGACCATATGGTCGAGGATCACCTATGCCGTCCGACGCCTCGGGATAAGACAAAGTTTAGCCCGTAGCTGCATATAGCATCCGTGTGCCTTCCCCACAAGAGCCGAGCAAGCCATGCAAGCCGCCATACCTTATCGGGCTTACTCAACCGCCTACAATCCTCACCGCATACACAACCGACCACTCAGAACCGCCAAAGAAGCCGACTGTGAACAAGTCCCACCGCTTGGGACCCTCATACCAATCATGATCCCAAATCTAGGCTACTATAAAGGAAGCCTTTCCCTTCAAGAAAGGTAAGATAACTTGAGATTGCAAACTTATTATACCGCCGGTGATAGACAATACACACAAAGAGATTACTCTCTATACACCGACCTAAGTTATGGAACGCCTAGCTCCCATACTATATACTACCTTGTTATCGACTCTCACACTGAGGGTCAGAGGCCGGAAACCCCCAAAGACCCTAACGGTAGTCTTACTTTCGTGTACTCACCAACAAAGATCATCAACCAAAGCCCGTGATATCTCAAGAAGTCGGTACCTCCTGGCATTCACTACACCGACGTGACCACCAAGGGCCTGACACGCCACCAGTCCATTACGTGGATGCCACGCCACCCCTCCCGCTTCGTGGCGTGATCACATGCCATTGACCGAGAAAGACTCCATCGAACTAAGACTGCAAAGCTTTGCCTTGAAAAACATACCCTACTTGGGGATATGTAGAGGTTCACAAATCCTTAATGTTGTTTGTGGTGGAACACTTTATCAAGACATTGAGAAAGAGCTTTCAAAGACGTGCTCAAGATCAAAGAGTTGTCCATATGAACTACGATAACTACGAGGGCATAGGCATGTTGTGAAGGTGATTGAGAACACACCTTTGGATTGTTGGTTTAAAGATTCTTTGATAGATGACGATCGAGGGAGATTTGGGTAAACAAGTTATCATCATCGTGGTGTTAAGAAATTGGCTCCTCGATTCATGCAATGGCTTCGCTCCCGATGGTTTGATCGAAGGATTTTATGATCCAAATGTATATAATCCGTAGGAAGGTAAGTTTATAATGGGTCTTCGCTTCATCCCGAACGCATGCGTTGTGGGGACTCGATGATTTTGATTATCCGTGCTGCTCGCAGCATATCAAGTAACAATTACCTATAAATTAAAGTTATTTTTAATTGAGAAAATAAAATAGGAATAAATGTTTTGCTTGTGGTGTGTAGGAATTTGTGAAGGCAGCTGATAGCTTATGGGAAGAAGCTAAACGGCTCAACGTGTGTGCCCAAGACTCTAAAGCTTGATCAAGAACTGAGAAGAAGAGAAAAAAATTGTTCGTAGTTTCTCAATTGCAAAGAACATGTACAGCAAAGGGACGAGGGGTGTTATCTTCCGAGGAATCGAACTTGAAGCAGAGCCGAAGTTTCTTGAGGTAGATATGAAGAAAGACGTATTTTGGTGGCGTGAATTTGTTTTTGATCCGCATGAAACCATGCATATTGCAAGAAATGTAAGAAATGGCTAAATAGTTTATTTTAAATGTTGAGTAGACAGGAGGAGAAGAGGCCGGCTGCATGGGCACAAAGTGAGGAATGCAACAAAGATACAAAGATAGGTTGAAGATGAATGATGAGAAAGAGAAACTTTTAAGGGCTGCAATTGGAAAGTTGTCAATTGAACAGTTAACAGAGTTGATGTCTTTTTACCAGAGGATGGGACAAATTTGTTTTGAGGCATTAGACATCAAGAGGTTAATGGCTTTGTAAACGAGGCTTAAATGCTTGATTGGGTGTTAGTTTTCCTTGTCAACTCCGTGATTCCTCTTTGAATGAATGATTAATTGCATTCTCTCTCTCTCTCTCATCTAATTCAAGATGGTCCTTACAAAGCAAGTCAAACTTTATACGAATGATTCTTTAAGCTTCAATTCCATACTACTGTTCATATTTTCCTCTTATTCCTGTGGGGTGCCTTTTCGGAGTTTCTCTATCTATCTAAATAAATTGCTAGGAGTTTTTTTTTTAATTCATTCCAAAGTAAGTATCAAATTCGAACTAATCCTAGTGATAATTAAGCTAAATAAATCTTAGTTGGTTAAGAGGTCTAGTATTACAAGATCAAGTTTGTGGTATTCTTAAAGTTTTAGTATTAGTGTCATCGGATGATTGTTACAATGTCACATTAAATTTGCTTTCGTAAAAAATCATCACCAACTTAATAACATTTAGAGCATCATCAACGTAGATATGAATTAAAGCTGTCAAGGTGGATTGGTGGGGTAAGTCAACCCGCAACCCACTATAACCCGTCACTTGACGGGGTGGGGCGAGTCAGGCAACGAATATGGTGAAACTTGTCAACCTAGCCCAACTCATCAATTCAGTGCCGGCCCTGAGATTTTGAGGGTCTTAGGCAAATTCAATAAATGGGGCCCCAACCATATACATGTTAAAATATTAAAAGCTTTGGTTCGAGACCATATCAATTGTTTTTCGTTTTGTATTTTTGTCTCACATCCATGTTTTTAATTTCTTTTAAAAAGCTAACAAAATGTTAAGCATTTAAAAAAAAAAAAGAAATCAATAAACAATACACTTTCATAGACACACTAACTAATAAATATTTAAACACAAAATTATTCACAATAAAAAACTCTCTCCGTCTCAAAGTTGTCTAGTTTGATCCGACACATGGATTAATGAAAAACAATTGACTTCATTATTAATATTTGTATGATGTGTAGTTTTTTTTAAAGTCCATATTCATGTAACTCATAATTAAAGTAGGAGGAACAATTAAAAATCGAACGATAAAAGTGTTGTTCTATAAAAAAACTTTTAAACTAGACAAAAAATTGGGACATTCAAAAAAGGAAAACATGACAATAATTTTGGGATGAGAGAGTAAACAAAATCTAAAAACTTAAACTATTGATTAATTAACAAAATAATCATCCATATCAAATTATTATTTATTTATTAAGTAGAAAGTGAGATTATGGGGCCCTTTTTTAGTGTAAAAAATCGGGGGTCCTAGGCGGCTGCCTAGTGGGCCTATGCTCAGGGCCGGCCCTGCGTTGAGTCTTTACTATACATTCCCAATTTTAGGGGATTTGAAGTTATGTGCTTCATAAACCAACCTACGGCCATTACTAAGTTCAACTATGTTATAAATTCTCCAAGGCATTACAATGTAGTTCATATACAACATATGTTGGTAATTGGGCTTGTGGCCCGATTATTTAGTCCCGCCCACATGGAATATATTTATATTATTATTAATTGGTTAATTAGTTTCCTAATCCAAATGAGTTTAGGATTGACTTAACCTACAAGAAATATGTTTCTTGGTAATAATATAAACAGAGCAACAAAAGGGATAAAACCCTAATACACACAAATAGAAGAGCACGTCTTCTCATAGGTGCCGCCCTCCTCTCTCTTCCAAAATCTATCTCACCAAAATACTCCCTCTAGCCTAACCATCAATAGGCTTGAATTTGTGGTGTGAATCAGTATTGATATCCGCGTTCGTGATATCAATCCGGCGAGAGACTCGACGCACGCCAGATTGACATACGATCGTGAATCGAAAATCGTAGCTCAAGCGAAATTATTCCGCTTCGCACAATGTTCAAGTTCGCACAAGGTAATTCGTGATTATTGTTTTGATAGAGAACTTGTATGATATATGTTTAGAACGATACTAAAACGAAGAAGTAAACGTGGAAATATACCTCGTCGTCGATTCGCGATCGAAGAGGAATTTTTCCTAACTACTTCTTTCAATTCTAGTGAGCCTACATCGTTCAAAGAAGCCCTTTCTTTACCTACAAACAGTGAATGCATGACTGCAATGGAAGATGAAATTTCCTCTATGAAAAAGAATCAGGTTTGGGAGGTAGTTGATCTTCCTGCAAGGTCGCAAGACTATTGGAAACAAATGGGTTTTCAAAGTCAAGCGAAAAGGAGATGGATCGATGGATGACAAATTAAGGCAAATATAAGGCTTGTGGCATCTTGTGGCGAAGTTTTTAGTTTTTACCCAAAAGAGGGTTTAGACTATGAGGAGACATTCTCCCCGTGGTGAGATTTTCCTCTGCTCGCCTAATCCTATCGATAGTAGCACACATGGATCTAGAACTTTATCGATGGATGTTAAAAACGCTCAATGGAGAACTTCGAGAGAAGAGATATGAAGAGATCTATATGACTCAACCATAGGGTTTTGAAGTCAAGAGACAAGAGCACAAAGTGTGCCGTCTCAAACGTTCCATCTATGGTCTCAAACAATCATCTAGACAGTGGTACATTCACTTTCATCAAGCGATAACCTCAATTGGCTTTGTGATGATTGAGGAAGACCACTGTGTGTATGTTAAACGATCCAAGAAAAAGATCTTGATTATGTCATTATATGTTGATGACATCCTACTAGCTGGGAATGATATGGAGATGATAAATGCCACTAAAGAGTGGTCCGTCATGCATTTTTGATATGACGGACTTGGGTGAAGCAAGCTATGTGCTTGGAGTAAAAGTCATTAGAGATCGTCTCGAAAAGATTTATCGGTTAGTCTCAAGAGACTTACATTAAGAAAGTTATCGAATGATTTGGCATGACTAACACAAAACCCGTTATCACTCCAATGGAAAAGGGATGTGTCCTTAGTACAAACCAATGCCCTAAGAATGAAGAAGAGAAGAAGAGAATGTCTACGACTCCATATGCAAATGCGGTAGGAAGCTTGATGTATGCTATGGTGTGTACTCGACCTGACCTATACTTTGCAGTAGGGATGTTGAGTCGATTCCAAAGTAATCTTGGACCTCAACACTGGATGGCAATGAAGAGGGTTACTGCTATTACTTGGGTGGGAACCACAAATTTAACCCTTTGTTACCAAGGTGGGGATTTGAGCTTGAAAGGTTTCACCGACACGCATTGGGATGGAGATGTAGATGGTTATAAATCTACTTGGCTACGCTTTCCTCCTTGGTGGTGGAGCTATCTCTTGGAGTAGCGATAGACTAGCACCGCCTATCTATGATGGAGTCAGAGTACATGGCCTGCTTAGCTAGCTGCGGTTCAAGAAGCTGTGTGGTTGAGGAGTTTTCTTCAACATCTTGATGTTACGAAGCATGTGGATCGTCCTATAGTCATTGCTTGTGATAACATGGCTGCTTTAGGTTACACTAAAGATCCCAAGTATCATGGGAAGACGAAACACATTAATATCAAGTATCATTTCACTAGAGACATGGTTGCAGAAAAGAAAGTTGTTCTAGAATACATTCCTACTAGAAGCATGTTGGCTGACCCTATGACTAAGCCTCTAGCTAGAGAGATCTTTCAGGATCATATGTTGGGTCTAGGCTTCGTTCGTAGATTTGACTTTTATTCCGAGAACACTTATGTTGACATGTGATTATTATTTTTCATTATCCTTTGAATAAATTGCAGTTTCATTTTATTCCTTTTATATGTTAATTGAATGTTTCAATATGAAATTGCGTACCATATATATGTTGATTAAAAAGATGTCGTGGATATTGAATTGACCCTCTCACACGGGTAATTCACCTTGTCGCTAGGTGGGCGAGCAAGTTGAGATAGTAAAAGTCTTTGGTACCTACGAAGGGGGGGGGGGTACGCAAATGACATTACATTTATCGCCTTGGCATACGGCCAAGATGAGACCTTTTATAAGATCGACTTTATATCCCAAGGAAGAGTCCGAATGTGAGATCTTAAAAGAGAGACACTAGAATAGTGACTGCTTTTAAGTACTCAAGTTAAACGCCAGAAGGGCGGCTAGACTAAGGTTCGTATGACGTTTGAGCATGATATGCCTACTAAGTGTGGGAGTTCCGTCATAGCATACATTTCATACTGTATGTGACTATAATGCGACTTAAGAAAGTGATTGAATGATCCCTGCTTCATCATTGTGTGAGTTCTAGTGATCAAATCCAAGTCACAATTATACACTATCTGACTTAGAACTATATCATGAACTTGGACGTTGGTTATGCTACTTTGGCATGCCGACCAACGGGCAATGCACATACAGCCCTATGGAGCATTACTGGGAAAGCAGTTGACCAAGAGTGATTGATATGAGTGTCTAAGGAAGATGGTATGATATGCATCCTTATTTTTTGTGTTTCAATGCCATGGAGATCATATTGAACATACGGTTCAAGAGGTTGATCTTGATACACAAACATATTGAGATTTAAGCACCGCTCTTGAGGGATTGAGGATGTTTAAATTGATGCATATATACGATCTGGGGTATAGACGAATTTTGTTTTCTAACGAAGACCTTCTATGCTGGTCAGATGGTGATTTGGTATAGGGCTCCACCCTTTATCTTTCTCGTCATGTCGCACACTTCACTTCCATTATGAAGAGGCAGTGTTTAACGGGTTTTGATGATACGATGTGGTTAGAGAGGTGAGTCCATGTGTATGAGTGGGAGATGTTAGTAATTGGGCTTGTGGCCCGATTATTTAGTCACGCCCACATGAAATATATTTATATTATTATTAATTGGTTAATTAGTTTCCTAATCCAAATGGGTTTAGGATTGACTTAACCTACAAGAAATAGGTTTCTTGGTAATAATATAAATAGGGCAACAAAAGGGATAAAACCCTAATACACACAAATAGAAGAGCACGTCTTCTCATAGGTGCCGCCTTCCTCTCTCTTCCAAAATTTATCTCACCAAAATACTCCCTCTAGCCTAACCATCAACAGGCTTGGATTTGCGGTGTGAATCAGCATTGATATCCGTGTTCTATGATATCAATCCGACGAGAGAGACTCGCAGGTTTGTAGATCGTGACATACAAAGATCGTAGCTCAAGCGAAATTCTTCCGCTTCGCACAAGGTTCAAGTTCGCACAAGCTAATTCGTGATTATTGTTTTGATAGCGAACTTGTATGATATATGTTTAGATATATCCTTCAACATATAATCCAATTATAGGCTAGAACACATTTCAACATAGCAACATACCAATTAAGCCCTAACTAGTTACTTTCACATAGCACCATTTTAAACAACACATATAAAGAATGCTTCTAGGATGTTCATAATCCTAAGTATACAAGATGAGAGAGTATAACAATCTTTCATAACCATAAAATCATCCTACACATGCTCCTACTAAGCTCACATTTCCAAATCACAAGATGAAGGTATATAAAGCAAGCATGTGTACTCATTGACCTCAAAAATCATAGGTTTTGTTTCCTTAGGGTCAATGAGAACTAGAACAAGGAAGAAGAAGAGTAACTTACTTGTATTCTACACCCAAGAAATCAAATGAGAAAACTATTTGGTTGGAAATGCTCTACTCTTCAAGCTCTTCACTTCTATGGAGGTGGCTTGAGCAATGGAGGAAAGAACCATGGAAGACCAAGGGAGAAGCTTCACAAAGCCATGGAGGAACCTTGGGGATGAAAAATCCCGTTTTTGGAGAGTGAGGGAGGGAAATTGAGGTCAAACTTCAGGTTTGTGGTGTTTAAAGGTAGGAAAACTTAGTGGGACAAGTGTCACTATCATGTGGTTGAATAAAATCTGATTTGGGGCTTGTTTAATAAACTAAAGCACTCACTAATCCACTTTTAAAACAAGTTACTAATGTTAGGATATAAGTAATGAGGGTTAGGGAGGTTTAGGTGGGGTTTAGAAAAGGTTTTGGATAGGGGTGTGGGTTCCTGAAAGCGTGCGCCCGCCCTGGATGGGGTGCACGCATAGGGGTGCGGCGGATGCGTGCGGTCTTGACATCCACGCTCTGCTTCCACCCTCCCTTTTCTAGGGGAGGACGAAATCAAAAGTGAGAGAGGAGTGCTGTCGGAATAACGCGTTGGAACGCGCCTCGGTTGCCTTTAGTGAATTTTTGATCTAATATGGAAGCTTTGGGTTTTATATGTCAAGTTATCCCTTTTTTAGGGGATACCAGAATATAGGAATGCATCACCCTTTCATTCTTTTTTTCCCTTTTTTAGGGGAAAGCGGGAAAGTGCAAGAAAAGAATGTTGCGGCGCCCCCACTATGGATTTTATGAAAATAGCCTTATGGCCTATCTCGGATCACTATGGGTGCATTGGGTTTTCTACGTCAAGTTATCCCTTGTTTAGGGGATACCAGGATATAGGAATACATCACATTTCCATTCCCATTTTCCATTTTTTAGGGGAGAACGAAAAAGTGCAAGGAAAGATGTTGCGAGGCCCCACTGGATCCAAAATGTTTTAGAGTCGCCATCTTTATTTTAAGGAAGAAATAAAGCAAAACCAATAAAGAAAAGCAGAGATTGTAAAAAACGGGTTCGGAGGCTAAGTTACGAGTTGGGAAGGTGCTAGGCACCCAACTCGCCTTTTCGGTCTCAAAACAGTTTTTGGCTAAAGTATATTTTTTGTTGTATTTATTTAACAGATAAATAAAGCATTAACTGCCTACAAATACATCCATTGTGTCTACATTATTTACAAACTTGCAACTATCTCTTTACAAATAATTACAAATATACTTGAAAATATTTGACCATAATAACGGCTCTTTTTAGTACTATTTCCTAACTAAATCCGGGCAGCACAAATGCTTATATATCTACATTGGGCCGGATTGGAAATAATACTTTTACAAATAAAAACTTTAAAATAAAACTTACTGACTGCCTGGGTGTGCTCGCTTTGTCCTTCAGAGAGGGAGTCTTTTTGTTGTTGTTGTTGTGTCTTGTGTGGATTCGAGGTGAGTGATCGCTTCTCGAAAGTTACTTTCGACCTGGATTTGGGCAAAGAGTAACTGCTTATTTTTGTTGTTGTGTTTGCTTGAGGTAGGTGAAATCGCGCACAATAACGGCTTATTTCTCGGCCGATTTTTAAATCGGGCGAGCAACCGCTTTTTCCACGATTTTTGGACCGGGAAATAGGGTGGATACCTAGCTGGGGGGCTAAGGCTCACTTCTACCGGTTGGTTTTGTGTTTGGAGGAGGTTTGGCAGGGTTTCGAGGATTTTTAGGTGATCGCTCACTATTTATTTCTTCAGCGTAACGAGGACGCAGATAAATTTTTATCGCTGAAAGGTGTCTTTGTCAACGTGAGCCCAAAGCCCAGTATTTATATGTTGGAAATGAGGACACGTTCAATTTTCCTTGGGAATTAAATTTCCTCCTTTGTGTATTGAGTGGCGGCTTGTACCAATCACGAGTTTTGGTCTTTACGGCGATTGAAGGAGAAACTGGGAGCCAGGAAGCAATATTTGGGTGCCACCAAGCCAAACTTGGTGCCACGCCAAGTTTTGGCATGGGTGGTGCCAACACTATTCCCATTTTCATTTTCTTGCAGTTTGAACCCTGCATTTCATTATTTTGCGCATCCTACTTTGTCCTTTTGCACTTTTGACCATGTAACTTGACATTTGTTAATGTTTTAACAGGTCTTGATATTTTATGTCATGTCACATACCTGGGGTACGAAATTGGAGTGTCTACAAGGGGTTTAAGTGTATAATTCGTGAAAGATCAAAACAGGGCATCCCAGTCTCGGGGGACCATGCGGTCGCATGGTCCTCCATAGCATGCGACCGCATGCTACCTGGTTCCTCAACACATCATTTTCTAGTTACCTTGCGGAGGCAAGGCCATTCCACCTTGCGGACGCAAGCTCGACAGACCCAAAAAGGCTCAAAATGCAACCTAGAAGACCCCCAAACACTTAGCCAAATCAATGAGGCTTCAAACCTCAACAAAAATGAGTCTATAACTCATCACAAACACCCTCAAACAACACCCGAACAATCCGAACGAATGAGGGAAAGAAGGAGAACTAAACAAGCAATTCAACCGACGATTCAACAAGCATGCAAACAAAATCCTAAGCATGTTAAGAGCATTATGAATGACTTATAAATGATTCTAAAACATATATAGACTAAGTAAACATGCTCACAAACAATATGAATGCATGAATGCAAGCAATGAATGTCTAGGGTGCCATATTCTCCCCTCCTTAAGGAATTTAGTCCCTAAATTCTTACCAAGTCCCTCAAACAAATGTGGATACTTGTTGCGCATCTCCGCTTCCGTTTCCCAAGTCGCTTCCTCAATGTTGTGATTCTTCCAAAGAACTTTGACTAAGGGAATTCTCTTGGTTCGTAGCACTTGCTCTTTAGTATCCAAAATCTTCACGGGCTTCTCAACATAGGACATATCCGGCTCAAATGTTATCTCCTCTTACTCAAGCACATTTGATTCATCCCTCATATACTTTTGCAACATAGAAACATGAATGACGTTATTAGTCTCCGAGAGTGAAGGTGGCAATGCAATTCGATACGCTAAGGACCCAACTCTCTCGAGAATCTCGAACGGGTCAATATATCTCAGTGCAAGCTTCCCTTTCTAGCCAAATCTCTTCATACCTCTCCTCGTTGTCACTTTCAAGAATACATAGTCTCCTATTTGAAACTCAAGATCCCTTCTACGATTATCCGTGTAACTCTTTTGTCGACTTTGAGCGGTGCGTAATCTGTCTCTAATCAATTTCACGCTCTCAACCGACTGTTGCACTAACTCGGAACCCCAAAGTTTTTCCTCTCCAACTTCATCCCAACAGATAGGTGATCTACACTTACCGTGGGTGGCAATGCCTGGCACGACACGATAGCACGAACCAGCACGACACGATTATAAAACACGACAGAGACAAATGACATGATAAGCCCAGCACGACACGATACAACACGAAACACGAAACGAAAGACACGAAATTGTCAATATATTCAAATTAATATTTATTGTTATATTTATGATTAAATAAGATAGATAATATGAAAACACGATAATGAGACACGAACACGACACGATAACACGAATTGCCACCCCTACAGTGACTTACGTTCATACAATGCTTCATACGACGCCATCTTAATGCTCGTTTGGTAGCTATTATTATACACAAATTCTGCCAAGGGTAAATGAGAATCCTAACTTCCTTTAAAATCCACGACACAAGCTCGAAGCATATCCTCGAAAATTTGAATCAACAGCTCGGACTGACCATTCGTTTGAGGATGAAAAGTCAGATGAAGTCTAATCTGGTCCCCAAAGCCTCTTGCAACGATTGCCAAAATCTTGATGTGAACCTCAGATCTCTATCGAACACAATACTCACTGGAACGCCATGAAGTCTCACGATCTCTTGAATGTACAAGGTTGCCAACTGAGTTAATGAATAAGTGATCGCGATCGGTATGAAGTATGCAGACTTAGTCAATCTGTCAACTATCAACCATACTGGGTCGAATCCTCTACGCGTGCGCGGTAACCCTGTCACAAAATCCATAGTAACAAACTCCAATTTCCATTCAGAATCTCAAGTGGTTGTAGAAACCCCAGCCTTGATGTTCAAATTCTTAACCCGTTGACAAGTCAAACATCTCGACACATACTCTGCAATTTCTCTCTTTATGTCTTTCCACCAAAATTGTCGTTTCAAGTCCAAATACATCTTCGTGCTCCCCGGGTGAATGGTGTATCTCGTTTTATGAGTCTCATCAAGAAATTGCCTCTTCAATTCATCACTAGCAGGAACGCAAATTCTTCCTCGAAATGTCAAAGTACCCTCATTATTAATCACAAAATCAGGTGATACATTCTCAGCCAGTCCATCAATTATTTTCTTCAATTCTGGATCATTCCCTTGCTCTTCTTTAATCTTCCCAAATAAAACCGGCGTAGCACGAACATTCGCAAAAATCACGCCTCTATCATAAATGCTAGGACCCTAATCTCGTAATTCTTCCAACATCTTCCATTTTCTAACCATTAGATAAGACATGTGCACCTTCCTACTCAAGGCATCCGCTACCACATTTGCCTTCCCCGGATGATACAAGATGCTACAGTCATGGTCCTTTAATTTCTCCATCCATCTCCTTTGTCTCATGTTCAATTCCTTTTGAGAAAGTAAATATTTCAAGCTTTTGTGGTCAGTAAAAATCTCAAACTTAGCCCCATACAAGTAATGCTTCCATTTATGCAACGGAAAAATAATCGCAGCCAACTCTAAATCGTGCATTGAGTAATTCTGTTTATGGGTAGACAACTTCCTCGACGCATAAGCGATAACTCTACCATTTTGCATCAGCACACATCCTAAACCTTCCTTAGAAGCGTCGCTATAAATCACAAAATTATCCCTCCAGGTAAGGCCAAAATAGGTGTCGGCTGCCAACCACTTAAGCTCTTGAAACTAACCTCGATTTCTCGCGGACAAATGGTGTATTCTTTGTGTCAATCTAGTCATAGAGTCACAATCCGAGAAAATCCTCCCTCCAATGTAGTAACTCCTAGGAATCCCTCCCAATCTCAGGTCTCTTCCATAAATCCCCAAGCAAGTTTCTTATGCTCCTCCCGAGATTTCGATCACACTAGATATCATCAATAAAGACTACCACTAAACAATCAAGATAGAGAAGACTATGGCTCATCAAATCCATTCACACCGGCCGGTACATTCAAACGACATCATTACAAATTCAAAGCGCCCATATCTAGTGCGAAAAGTCGCTTTTGAATGTCTCCTCTCTCTAACCTTCAATTGATAACCCCATCTCAAATCAAGCAAGCCTTGCAATTGGTCAAAGAGGTCATCAATGTGGGGTAGTGGATATTTATTCTTAATGGTCACCTTATTAAATACTGATAATCTATGCATAACCGCAAACTCCCCATCTTCTCTCCTCACAAATAAGACCCGCGCCTCAAGGCGACACACACTCTGCTTAATAAAGCCAATCTCTAGTTCTTGCAATTGAATTTCAACTCCTTAAGCTCCGCTGGTGCCATCCTATACTGCCTTAGAAATCGGTGAAGACCCTTAATAAGCTCAATATAAAATTCTATCTCTCTATCGGGTGGCATAGCATGGTCGGTAGAAAATACATCGGGAAACTCACATACTATCGGAACCTCTTCTAATTTCGGTGAAGACTTCTTCTTATCGACAACACATGCAAGATAACCCGTACACCCTTGTGACAATAACTTTCTAGCCCTTAGAGCATAAATAAAATGCAACCCACTCAATGCATGATCGCCCACAAATGTAAATTCAGGCACACTCGACATAGAAAAAGTAACCCGCTTTTTATGGCAGTCAACTAGAGCATGATAAGCACATAACCAGTCCATACCAAGAATCACATCAAAATCACGTATAGGTAGAACTACCAAGTCCACATGCAAAGTGTGGTCACCCACCAATATATCACAAGATTTAAACACTTCAGATGAGAGCATATATTCCCCAAGCGGGGTAGACACTTCAAGCAATTATGGAAAAGGTTGAGGCAGCACACATAAATTCTCAACAAAGTGCGAAGCAACATAAGAATGTGAAGACACTGGATCTATGAGAACTCGAGCCTTATGATCAAATATAGAAATAGTACCTCCTACCACTGCCGTAGACCCTTGAACCTCGCGCTGATCAAGTGCAAACACGCGGCCCTGAACCTTAAGTCTACCGTCCCCATCTCTCTTAGCCCCAGACTGCTGACCGGCGCTACCCGACTGATTAGCCTTAAGCTTTGGACAATCTTTCTTCAAGTGAGTCCCATCACCACAATAGTAACACTTCCCATTCTTTCCCCAACACCTATCAACTATGTGTCCAGGCTTCTGACAGAACAAACAAATCATAGTCTCGTTATGTGATCCTTGCTGCCCCTGAGAAGAAGAAGTGTTGTTACCTTGCTTTCCTGGCTGTGGCCTACCTTGGCCTCCACCTCTCCTATCTACGTTACCTAGGTATCCCCTCCTGTTACCTGAATTATTACCTTGACTAGCATTCTGAGTAGACTGTCGTGCATTACTTAAATTATTCTTGCTTCGGTGCTCCTCAATATCTTGTTCCACCTCATAGGCTCGATCAACCACACTCCGATAATCTGTAAGTTTAAGTGCTAAAATCTGCTTCCTAAATTCAGTCCTCAATCCCTTAACAAACTTATGTGTTCTCCGTGCTTCGGTAGGAATCAAGTACGTACAATAACGGCTCAACTCGGTGAACTTCGTGGAATACTCCGCTACAGTCATGCTACCCTGCTTAAGATCATAAAATTCTTTCTCCCTCTTGTTACGAACTACACCTGGCACATGCTCATTTTAAAACTCCCTTTGAAAATTAGCCCAAGTGATTGGAATTTGTTGCATCTCCCAGCTTTCCTTTAACACATTCCACCAATGCTCGGCGGCCCCCTTGAACTTGAATGTCGCCAACATAACTCTTTCCTCATCGGTACATCCCAACATAGATAGTAGTTTGATCATCTCTTCCATCCATAATTCAGCCTCCCTAGGTTTCGGCTCCCCAAGAAATGCACTAGGTTTCAACTTAAGGAATTTCTCTAGGAGGGTGGTGTCATTCCTCGGTCTCGGTGGTGGTACTACCTCTTCCTAACGAGGTGGTGGGGGTGCTCCCTCAGCTTGACCTTCATGGCCTGCCCCTTCCAGAAAAGCCATCAATCTACGGTGTAACTCTGCCATCTGCGCATTCGGACCCATCACCCCTGCATTCTCATCCTGACCTCCGGCTCCTGGTCTACCTCTACCATGGCCATTGCCATCCCTAGGATTATCCATCGAACCCCTACAAGAATTCACTCGATGTTAGAATCAACACACAACTAACTAACCCACCTAGGCCATGGAACCTATCCCGCCGATTAGCCTAACCTATAGCTCGATATTAATCGTGGCACCCCGACTCAGATTCCAATGCGAAACCCCAAGTCGGACCGCCCAAATATGACAAGTAGGCATGCGCAAGTAGGAATATAAAATTTCATGTGATGCAACATCACATACAATTAGCAACTCGGCTTCACTTGGCCGGAAAATAACATAAATTAAACAAGTCTTCGGCGACGTTACAGCCGGAACCCAACAACTACTCCTACAATTTTAACACATGCATATAATAACCTCAACGGCCACAACATGCCAGAGACAACAACAACAATACTATAAAAGAGTAATAAGCGGAATAAGCTGTAGTGAACCATAACATGTAAACAAGCTCGACATATAAGTCGGCATACAAAAGATTATAAGTCTAGAATATTCAAGTTATACAACAACAACAACAAAACCCAAGTCAAGTCTAAGTGACTTACTTCCCATCGTCCTTGCCAAAATAAAAGTCTAACTACAAAAGTCCCAAAGAGCAACCTTCGAGCTCACAAGCAAACAAACACGGGTACGACAAATCTAGCGAGAACCGTCTCCTTGGTTCGGATCTAAGGCAAACAAAACAAACAAATAGGGTAAGTCATAAAGACTTAGTAAGTTACTAAAAATGCATGTTCATGTCATAGCATAGCATATATCACAATTATAGTACATGATTATCATATAGCACTTAGCACATTATTCACGTAAGTGCGGGAAATAAATCATACAAGTAGGATATGATATAGGCCCGGCCGCTACGTAGCTCCTGCAATAAACTGTGTTAACTAGTTCGTGCCATCGATGTTTTGTGAATTCATCGACTTGTATCGAGAACCGCCTCGATTTAATTAGCAAGCCAATGCGGCACGTATTGATACGGCATAGGGGCTACTTCCCCACCGCGCCCACGGGGAGGGTGTGTGTGAGGTCCCAGGTGCGGCGATCCATAGCGAACACGAATCTCGCAATTCGTGAAGGCGATGCATCGTCCCACCCTGACGTATAAAACAAACCAAATAATGCCAGCTGGACTCAATGTGATGCACAAGTAGATATTTACTCGTCATAAACAAATAAGGATCGAATTCGACAAGAGCGAACTCATCCGACCAAGTAGGTTATTAATCTCTACCATAAATCATGACAAGACAATTAATTGCTCAAAACCAATCATTCACAACAACTTGATTGCATACAATTAGGCTCAACTTATAATTGAGAGAACTCGATCAAACGGTGTCCAAACTTCGTAGGGATTGAAAGTAGTGTTCAACATATTCAAATCTTCCCTAAAGTTGACTCCGTTGAGTCTTTACTATACATTCTCAATTTTAGGGGATTTGAAGCTATGTGCTTCATAAACCAACCTAGGGCCATTACTAAGTTCAACTAGGTTATAAATTCTCCAAGGCATTACAATGTAGTTCATATACAACATATAAGTCAATTATAGGCTAGAACACATTTCAACATAGCAACATACCAATTAAGCCCTAACTAGTTACTTTCACATAGCACCATTTTAAGCAACACATATAAAGAATGCTTCTAGGATGTTCATAATCCTAAGTATACAAGATGAGAGAGTATAACAATCTTTCATAACCATAAAATCATCCTACACATGCTCCTACTAAGCTCACAAATCATGAAGGTATATAAAGCAAGCATGTGTACTCATTGACCTCAAAAATCATAGGTTTTGTTTCCTTAGGGTCAATGAGAACTAGAACAAGGAAGAAGAAGAGTAACTTACTTGTATTATACACCCAAGAAATCAAATGAGAAAACTATTTGGTTGGAAATGCTCTACTCTTCAAGCTCTTCACTTCTATGGAGGTGGCTTGAGCAATGGAGGAAAGAACCATGGAAGACCAAGGGAGAAGCTTCACAAAGCCATGGAGGAACCTTGGGGATGAAAAATTCCGTTTTTGGAGAGTGGGGGATGGAAAATGAGGTTAAACTTCAAGTTTGTGGTGTTTAAAGGTAGGAAAACTTAGTGGGACAAGTGTCACTATCATGTGGTTGAATAAAATCTGATTTGGGCTTGTTTAATCCACTAAAGCACTCACTAATCCACTTTTAAAACAAGTTACTAATGTTAGGATATAAGTAATGAGGGTTAGGGAGGTTTAAGTGGGGTTTAGAAAGGGTTTTGGATAGGGGTTTAAGTGTATAATTCGTGAAAGATCAAAACAGGGCATCCCAGTCTCGGGGGACCATGCGGCCGTATGGTCCTCCATAGCATGCGACCGCATGCTACCTGGTTCCTCAACACATCATTTTCTGGTTACCTTACGGAGGCAAGGCCATTCCACCTTGCGGCCGCAAGCCCGACAGACCCCAAAAGGCTCAAAATGCAACCTAGAAGACCCCCAAACACTTAGCCAAATCAATGAGACTTCAAACCCCATAAAAAATGAGTCTAAAACTCATCACAAACACCCTCAAACAACACCCGAACAATCCGAACGAAGGAGGGAAAGAAGGAGAACTAAACAAGCAATTCAACCGACGATTCAACAAGCATGCAAACAAGATCCTAAGCATGTTAAGAGCATTATGAATGACTTATAAATGATTCTAAAACATATATAGACTAAGTAAACATGCTCACAAACAATATGAATGCATGAATGCAAGCAATGAATGTCTAGGGTGCCACATTAGCCATATGACATCCGTATAGGAGAAAACACGACACAACCCTAGGAACACAAAATAATATATACAACCCTAAATACAAAAAACTCTAAAGTATCCTTTCTATAAACAGTTTAATAAATATTTTGAGACACTAAAACTGAATAATAATATACTAACTATATAAGCGATTAAAACAAAGTATTAACAATATAAATATACTAAGAAAACATAGACCGATATAATAAATTATAATAAATAATATTGTAACAATTAAGAAAGATAAAACTTAATAATAGATTAAGGCAAAGCATACATCTCAACTATTTTAGGCAGTTTCATGCCGAAAACAACTTTTCAAAAATAAGACATCATTAACCAGATCTCATTTTATGCAATAATTAAAGATTAAATATATCAACAAATTGAATTGGAATATATCAACATGACTACATTAACTTAGTCAAATTAAAAAAGGATGAATTCTTTAATTTTACTGTTTTCACAAACAAAACCCTTTGATTTCGATTTCCTATCCTTAATTATTGTATCTTTGATATTAATGTCATTCAATTGTCATCTATTTTTTTTTTTTTTATAATAAATTTGTAATCAATTGATGTAATTCTTGGACTATATTAATATTAATCAAATCATATTTGGCTAGCAGTAAAAATCTCTAACAACAGTAATCCTTTGGAAGAACTTCTATAATTTCTTTCAATTTTAATCATCAGATAATGCATCTTAATCCTCTCCAAGAATTTCTTTACAAGTTTCTTGTAACTTTTGGCGAGCATTAGATGCTCAACCCACTTGATCCTCCAGTTCCAATAGAAAAAGGGAAAAGCAAAAAGAAAAAGAAAAGAGAAAAAGCAATAGAAAAAGCAAACGCAAACGTAAAAGCAAAAAAAAAAAAAAAAAAAAAAGAAAGAGTAGAAGAAAAATGCAGGAAATTGTGTACTATTATGATCGTGATTTGTTGCCCAGACTGTTTCCATTACTCTTTAGTGCCCTTCCCCTCCTCTTCTCCGTCCCTCCCCTTCTTCGTTTTCAAGAATTGACTGGCCGAGTAAAATCACAGAAATTTGCAAAATTTAAACTCAATCTCCTTCCCTTCTTTGTTTTCAAGATTAACTATCTGTAAGTTTCCTAATGTGTTTTTAAGTTTCGTTTGATTGATTAATTTGGATTCAAGTTTGATTTTGATACTCAAACTAATTTTCCAGGAGGCTTCGAGGAGAGGCAGGGCAACGCGTTGAAGTTTCGAGGTAAGCCTAACATTATCTTGAGATGTTGAATCAAATAATTAGAATTACCTAAATGTAACAGTCAAATCCCTTAACGTAACACCATTTAATATATAAAATGTAAATATATAAAATGACTTAAGTACCTCTGTAATATTTGCTTAAGGTACATACTAGTGGATGTTTTATAACATTGGCTACGCCCTATCGGATGTTTTTTGCTAGGTATAAAACATCCGCCACTGTGTAGAAAAAAATTGCAAATCAATAATTTTTTGTTCGTAATTGAAAAGAAAAAATAAACCGAATCAAAACCAATCCAATTCACATGCGATATCATGTCTTAACAATGGAAACCGAATCAACAATGACACGTAATTAAAATTACGTGAAGGGGGGAGGGAGGGGTAGTATAGTTTAAATGTGGAGAGGGGTAGTGAAGTAATTTTATCCCTTAAATGATGTTACGTTTAGGAATTTAGGTGTTACGTTAAGGTACTCTGAATAATTAAGTATGACATGAGAGTGTCAGATTACCAAATTAGAAAAGATGGAAACATGAAACGTCTTTATGTGGAATTATATTTAAAATTTGTCACAATTTGGTTGAAACACCCTACTCACAGTCACAGTATCAGAGAATTCTCTAACAAGGAATGCTTCTACTCTGAATCAGGTGCAGATTTATCATTCTCGTGGAGATGTTATGTGGCCTTCATATATTTTTATTGTTCGAGACTGCCTTCAGATGGGTTAGTTTTTAGAATTCTTTTACACTTACTATTTTGTAGTTTCCAATTTGGTGACTAACCTTTGGTTTCTTAATACATGTTTCCTACTTTTTTTTTTTTGTCATCGTAGGTATTTTAAACTCTCTCCGAGATGTATAATTGATAAGGAATCGGAAACACAAAATTTATTTTCCCAAAAGCTGTCCATTGCCAAGCGTTAGTGTTTCAGAGAATATCAAAATGCTGAAGCAACTTGCAAGCCTAGAAGCATGCAAGCAGCTACATTTGATGGATGCATTAACTGATCACCATGTCCCAGATATTGTAGTGGAAGAAGCTGAAATTGGTAGATATGTAAACTTGTCTTTAAAATCACCCTTTACTCTGCTGAATGTGAGTCTATCTTTGGATTTCCTTTTCCTATATTTCTTAAATAATATCTCACCGTACAGGGTCTTGTGTTGAAGAAGAACAAGCTAAATACATTCCGCCTGAGCTTGTTTGTAGAACTGACAAGGATTCTCTTAAGTCGTACTATTGCTACATATTTGAGATGCGTAGCAATTTTGATTATGATGTACCATTACAGAATGTCGTGTTAGCTTTGAAAACCAAGACTGAATTCACTGATGACCACCTGACCTTTGATTTAGAAGCGGACAGGGGTAACATCACAGTTGATGTGACATACATTGGAGTTGTTAGTCTTACATCTGAGCAGGTGATGCATCTTGTCGACTTGCTTATTTACTTTCATGATTCTGACTTGGGATTTATTCGATTATATAAATTTAACTGGTGTTCATGATTTTTCCAGGTTCTCTTGTGTAAGAATTTTCAAATCACTTTGTTTAGGGCACTTTTCAATCATAGTCTTGAAAAGATTGAGGATTTTTTGGAAGCATTTCACGTGAAGAGCGATTGTGCAGTATTTGATTATCTCTTGCTCCCATCTGCTAGCTCTCATGAAAAGCCATCAATAATTGATTGGGAGTCTGTTGGTTCTGTGTTGTTTCCAGACAACATTCTCTTGAATGATCACATGCATTGTTCTTCGCAAGTGCACACCAAAAATGGTTTGATTTGTAGCTGCTTGGTTGAAAAGTCTCTGGTATACACTCCTCATAATGGTCATCTGTATTGCATCACTAAAACCTTGAATGATTTGAATGCAAACTCACTTTTAAAACAAAGGGGTGGTGAAGCTATTACCTACAGGCAATACTATGACAAGAAGTAAGTACCTTATAGTTATATGGTTTACTAAAGCATACATGTGTTTAATACTACCGCTTCAGGATCTTTGATGTATTATTGTGCCATGTAATATAATGTAAAACTTACGCCCTGCTAATTCCAGGCATGGCATTGACTTGCAATATGAAAGAGAATCATTTTTAAATGGGAGGCAAATTTTTATGGTGCGGAATTTTCTTCATTGTCGTAGAGAACAAAAGGACAAAGGTTAGACAAATTGTCACATATGCTTGTCAATTCTATGTCATATTTGTTCATGCTAGTCGTTTACAAACAAGTGCACATGCTTATCAATTCTATGTCACATTTGTTCATGTGCATCGTTTACAAACAAGAGTGCAAATAATATAATATAATTATGAGTTTATGACTCATGCAAGGCACTATTCTAAGTTGGCTACTTACACCCTTTTACCTTTTGCTCATCTACAGAATGTATCCTATGTTACAAAGACTTGGTGGGGGTACTTTTTTTTTTCTTTTCTTTTTTCCATTTTATGAGAAAAGAAATGTGTTACTCCTTTTGTTCCTAAATAATCGTCTTGTTTGACACACTGTTTAAGAAAAAAACAATTGACTCAAATATAATTTTTTTTAGTTTTCTAACTTTCCACTTTTACCCTTATGATAATGACAGTACTCCTACTTAACTTTTTGAAATTTGTAATGATTGAATATTTTCCCTCCAATTAGATTTTGAAATTTGTAATAATGGAAATTTAGAAATAAGACAATTATTTTGGAACGGACGAAAAATGAAAGCAACACAATTATTATTTTTTAATAGATAAGTGTGGTTTCTTGTTGGTATGCGGATTGAAAGCAGCACGATTATTTGGGAACGGAGGGAGTATTTTTAAAGGAGAGGAAATACAAAAAGATGGACGAGAAGTCCATTACTAAAAAAGGATACAAGGAAACTAAACAATAAGATTAGTCCGATCCCACTTAATTTTCGTAACCTAGACCCCAGAGAAACCTTCCTAGCTAACGCCCAAAAAGAACCCATGAAGACCAAATCAATCCAGCGTCAATGATAAGGAATGATCCCTAAACATCCTGAAGCTACCCTCTATCCAAATACCCCACAGAACAGCGAGCACCACATATTGCCAAAGGAAGGCAGATGCTACTGATTCAGGTCCTTGTCTAGAAGTCATATTTAGGAAAAAACTTGAAGTTTAGGATACTAGCTCAAAGGGATACTATGGCTATACGCCTATATATTTTAGCAATGTATGATGGATGTGGTATAGAAATTATTGGAATATATTCAAACTTGTATTGTCTATTTAAGAATGGTTGGCAGTTAATAGCTTTGTTCTTAAAAATTTCAAGAAATTATTTGGCGGAAGGGTAGCGTACTTGAAGCTTTCTTACACCTTGATTTGGGTACTTTGTACCTACAGAAAGGATAGCATACTTTCAATCAGGTTTTAAATTTGGCAACCATGTGGATGTCGTCAAATTAAACTAAAGGAGGTGATGACGTGTCTATCTGATGATGTTTAAACCTTCTTAATTTCTTATGAGAGGTGATGATGTGGTAATCTGTGTCTCACATGTCATGTAAAGGCTTATTGTATGGGCTTATTAAACAGGTAGGTGATGCCTTAGCTTTTGCCTAGTTTTGGTGAGCATTAGAGATACTTTCAGTTGGTTTATACGTTATGAGGGACACACAGAAGCATAGCTAGTAACCTCCAATTCTGTTTAAGCTTCCACAGAAAGAGGCTTACCCCCTCCTTTAGGTTTAGCCGTTTAGGGATATCGCACCATCCATCGATTAAGTTCCTTTCTCCTCATCAAATCACTCTGTTTACAAAAGACAGAAATTGATGACTAACTCTACTTTTGACCTCAAATTTACTTCGTGTTTCCTGTCGTACCTACCTGTCTAAATGAAAATAAAAATGAACTAGCTTTTAGCAGTTTCATTATTGCAGGTGCCCTGAATGCTTATCTTGTAAGGCCTTTTCTTCTTGCATTGCAAACACAATATATGTTTCATGATCTTGAATATGTAAATAAGATAACTATGGAGTTTTACTTTCACAAGTCACCTAGTTTTTTAAATGTCTCGATCTTTTTTGAATGAGCTGCTTTGAACTTCAGAATTATGTTTCATATGTTCCCTTATAATTGGTTGTGCTTGATTTTGCAGGACCTAGAAAATCTTCCGTTGAACTGCCTCCGGAACTTTGTTTCATTGTTATGTCTCCTATATCTGTTAGCAGTTTTTATTCTTTCTCATTCGTTCCATCTATAATGCATCGGATCGAGTCCTTTCTTGTTGCTCTCAATTTGAAAAATATGCTTGCGGATCACTGCACGCAAAATGTTGATATTCCAACCACAAGGGTTAGTCGCATTTCCTTATCATGCTTTTAATTATTTTTATTTATCAATGTCAATTTCGATCGTGTGAGCATTTATTAAATTTATTTGACATTTAGTGCTTTTGTAATAAACTTATTACCACATGTTAATTTGTTAAATCATTTAACTTACTATTATATCTGTTAAATTGGTGTACTAGACCATGTAATGTAGAGTATTGTCCAATGCTTTGGTAAATTGATTGAGGGTGAATCTAGTGATAAATTGTTTGCTCGAATCTATGGTCACCCAACTTGCACTAATATTTACTGATACACGGAAATTGTCGATGTATCTCCTTTGATTTGATTTCTCAAAATGTTTTCTTGCTGCACCGGTCATAGAATTTCTGGTTAACCTTCATTCATATAGTTTGTCATTTTTCTCTCTCGAGCATAGAAATGTCTGTTCATTAATTATATTAATAAATTTTACTTCCATGAATGTTGCAATTTTGCACTTTTAATTTGTCTTACTCGTAACTGATCTGCTTTTTTAAGGTTTTGGAAGCTATTACTACGAAGAAATGCCAAGAGAAATTTCATTTGGAATCACTGGAGACTCTTGGGGACTCATTTCTTAAATATGCTACTAGTCAGCAGCTATTTAAAACACATCAAAATCAGCAAGAGGGCATCCTTAGTGCCAGAAGGCAGACAATAATAGCCAATGCTATGTTATGCAAATTAGGGTGTGACCTCAAACTCCAGGTATATTCTTTTGTCATGATCTATGGGGAGTAATGATAAATTTAAATTAATTTCAATAATATTTGTAGTTACCTTTATATTTGTAGTGCTGAAGTCTCATAAAGTTGGGTATAATTAAGTATTTTTATTGCAAGTAACATAGATCCTTATATGCCTGGGGCTCAATATATCAACTACAAAATGTCATATTTTCTGCGTCACTGTATATCAAATTCTGTTAAAATGTTGAGCAAAGGTGGTGTTGGTTGCCTTCTGTATTAGTCAACGGGGAAAAATTCTCCAATGTGATACCTAGTTAAGTTTGTTTAACGCTTGGATCGTCACTGAAAATAAATTTGATTCCATCGTATAAAAAAGAAGAGAGAAAAAAAAAGTTGGACGGATAGTCGCTGGGGAGGACAATAAGAGAAAAAGGATGATTCCTATTTAAAGTAGGGAGGAGCATGCTTAAAAAATGAGAAAGACAAGGAAGATAATTTTTTTAATAATAGTAGTAATACTTGTTGGCAAGATTTTATATTCAGTTTTCTATTTAATAAGTTGTCACAGTTTGACATGGTTTCCCACCTCGATAAACTAAGTTGAGATGTCAATCAATTAAAAACTTCTTCCTAACATGTCCTTGCTGTGCACCTTGACGAGCAAACTTATATTTCATCTATATAATGTTCAATAACTGTCCATGTTGTAGTTTTGGTTTCTTTGTCTGCTTCATCTCAAATTAGTTGTCATATGTCTATATTTTAATTTCTAAATCATTCATTATCTACTTCCAGGGCTTCATTCGTAATGAGCCTTTTGACCCCAAGATGTGGGTCATTCCTGGTACTTCTTTTGGAGCATATGTACTGGAGGAGGAATGGCTTTCGACTACAAGGAAAGTCTATTGTGGGGAAAGAAGAAAACTGAAAAGTAAGGTTGTGGCTGATGTTGTTGAAGCATTAATTGGTGCATTTCTTAGCTATGCAGGGGAATTGGCAGCCCTATCATTTATGAACTGGCTTGGTATAAAGGTGGATTTTGTCAATATACCATACAAAAGAAACTTCCAAGTTCAGCCAGAGAAGCTTCTTAATATCAGTCACTTGGAATCCTTACTTAATTATTCATTCAATGACAAGTCTTTGCTTGTTGAAGCTCTAACTCATGGTTCGTACATACTACCCGAGATTCCAGGATGTTACCAGGTAGTTATCACAATGTTTTTGAGATTCTTTAGCGTTGTTTATTGATTAAGCAGCTGGTTTTGTAGTTATGATATTAGAATTATTACTGTTTTATGCCTACGGTACTGCGAACTTAAATACCTATTATATAATACAGTCATCTTATGCTTGAGATGGGTAGGATAAATTCTTGATATTAGGATTAATACCCTTTTTCTTTCGACAATAGCCTTGAACATAAAACTAATTGAACAGAGCTCCATATGTGAATTAATCTTGTGCTTGAGATGGTGGTATACATATATATATATATATATATATATATGGGGAAGTTTTCAATGGTTACTTTCTCTCATTAACCATTGATGGTTACTACTAATATTATTCATTGGATAAAAAATAATAGTTTGTATACTTTTGAGGTGAATTAATTGCATTTTTCAACTACCCAATGAATTTTATTTTGGTCCAAGTATTGCAACCTTTCTTTGTCCAAGGAAAAATAGCTGAGTTAACTTGTGGGACCATAATTTAAATCTAAGGTGAAATTGCAACTGTAATGCAACATATTGGAATCTGTTTTTCTTCTTTTTTTTAATCTAACACTATCAAAATTAACATGAAATCTTCTTTCCCTTTATGTTTTCAAACAAATTTAGTTCTTGTTTTTTAATGCCTGGTTATTCCATTTGCAACTGGGCCACATTTGAACTTCAAATCTTCTCTTGTTATGCAGCGTCTAGAGTATCTTGGAGATGCTGTGCTAGATTATCTCATAACGATGCACATGTACAAAACGTATCCTGGATTATCTCCCGGGCAGTTGACTGATTTAAGGTCAGCTTCTGTCAACAATGATTGTTATGCCAAGTCTGCGATTAAGGCTGCGCTGCACGAACACCTTCTTCACGCATCCCAAGAGCTTCATAGGCATATTGTTGCCACCGTACATGGGTTTGATCAGTTATCCTTGGCATCTACTTTTGGTTGGGAATCCGAGACAACTTTCCCTAAGGTCAGTCCTTCATATATTGTTATCAAAATAGTGCTCTAAGAAAACTACATATATATGTTGCTTTGTTCCTCAATCGCGTTCGCGTTGCAAATGTTTGAAAGATTAGAATCGTGTAGGGTTAGCTAGAATTTAACTCATATATTAGCATATCCAGCAAAGTAGAAGCCTCATTGGACAAAATTGCATTCATTCTTGATTTAACCAGTCATTTAGCTGAAAGCCCTGAAAAATTTCTCCCTTCTTTGGCTTCTTATTCAAGCTCTTAAAAATGTGTTACAGATCTTTGGATTGGTCATCTTATCCTTATGAACATTATGTTCTTCATCCTAGGCGATGTATAAATGTCGTCACATTGTTGATCTAATATTCTATTGTAGATCGACTTTCCTCCCAGGATCGGTATATTACAAGAAAATATATACACACACATACATACATACATATATATATGGCTAAGACCAATATTAATAATAGGCTAATGATGCTTAAATCATAGGAATAAGCACTATCTAATATCACTACTAGAAAATTGCTTTTACGTGATGGCCAAAAGCAATCGCCTATACTAAAAAACCATCGCCTCAGACTATATGCGATGGTCAAAACAATCACCAGTTTCATCGTATAAAGTCTTGTCGCCGAAACTTTAAGTGATGATAAAAGTCGTTGCATTATCTCATAGATTTTAGGTGATGGCGTAAACAATCACCTAACATGAAAAATAATATTTATTTTTTTAATTCATAAAAATACAAAACCATCGCATAATCCATTCAAATACGATTGTTAAATCATCAAATTAGTACTAAATAAGTGATTGCTAAAGCAATCGTCTTATTCACAATAGGTGATGGCTTGTTCAATCACTTTAGAGGACGAAAAACAATTGGTATTTTCATCACGTTATTTTGGAATACGTGATTGTTTTAACTATCTCTTTAGGGAGCCATAAGTGATTGCTTTGGCCATCACATTATTTAGGAATAAGCAATTGCTTTAGCCATCGTTTTATCTGAGGATACACGATTGCGTTGATCATTGTTTTATCTCCGAAGCTTGATTGCTTTTATAATCGCTTTATTGTGGCATACGTGATATTTTTTCTCATTGCTATATCTCCAAATATGTGATTGCTTTGACCATCGCTTTATATTGAAGTAATATGCGATTACATTAACCCTCACTTTATTGTTATATGTGACATCACATAATTCCTTATACGTGATTGTTATTGTCATCGCATTAGCTCCTATTAAGTGATGACTTCGACAATCTAATACCCTATAAAATGTGATAGCATTAACCATCACTTTAACACAATTGATCTTTCCCTACCTAGCTCGATATCAATCATTTTCATAAATTTGTACCACACATTTATATACCAAAAACAAACAAAATATTTCAAATCAAGCTATTTATAATATTTCATATTAAAGAATTATGTCATATAACATCATCTAGCAAAATATGTTATTCAATAAGTCAACATCAAAGTATTCGTAGCAACCTTTAATAATCAAAAAAATAAAGTTAGCTTAAAATCAAACTTTATACATCAAGTAGTACATGACTTGATCAAGAGAACATAACTAAGAAAAATCAATCATTATCAGACTCAAATTCTTCATCGTTATCACCATTGGGACATATTCCATTATCAAAGTCGGTATAAAAGACAAGCCACCATGTGTCTCTATCGACCCAAAAGACAAAATAAAATTATCTTTATTTTGATTATTAAAGAAGGAATCTACTTTCGGCAAAAGTAAAGCAGCACCGGGCCCTAATTGACTCCAATTATCAAGGACACCTGGCCTCTGGACATCAATGTTTTATTTTGAAATCCAAAAAATTTCTTTTAAAAGGAAGGACATGTCCAAGAAAGAACACACTTGAATTTTAACAATCCCGCACTTCTCTCTCTCTCTCTCTCTCTAAAAAGTTGGAAAAATAGTGATCAAGAGGGTAATCTCTCTCCTCTTACATTATATAATATTTCACCAATAAAAGTTCATTAACATTGGGGAATTGTGTTCAACACATGAACCAAAAGTGTATCGAATTTTACAATAAGATAGGGAGAGAATGGAAAATCAGGGTGTGAATTATGGATAACATGTCCTCCCATTTATACCAAGTGTAAACGGAATTGAAATATTTTCCTTCAAATCCGTGAAGCCAGGTGTCCTTCATAATTGGTGGAGTCGTACAGGGCCTTGTCACTTTCTTGATAGTGGAGAGTGACAGCTGGAAACTTTTCCAAAAGTTGATGGCCGACCAGATATAATGCTTACACTATGAATAGTAAACACACTTTGATAGTGGAGCACTCAGCAAAGTACTTGGAGGTAATGACAACTTTTTTAGCTGATGACCGATAAAGTATAAGTCGGAATATTTGGTTTTTCATTTTTAATGGCAGACAAAATGACGTATCTACTTTTGTAGTAGTGGATGTCTATTCTTCCATCTAGTTCTTATCTTTGTTGACTTTAGCTTGGGTAATGCCCACCATAGCATCTATGTAATCTTCTAATGAAGGCGACTTGTCGTCTTCAAGCTCTTGTGATTCACCGGCAAGAAGAGCAAAAGTAGAACCTACTACTACTAGCTGAGAAACTGGTTCTGGTTGGGAATCATTAAATTGTTCCTTCATAGTTTTCAGGACTTTGAGTTGACACTCCAGAGCTGTTATATTTGGATTTTCTTTTTTTGATTTTATCCATCATGTATGTAAATACATTTTGGATCTCAGGCTAGGTTGGAGCCTGAGTTTTTCTTTGAGCTTCCTCAAAAGCTGCAACATATTTGGGTACTATCTATTTTAATTGAGTGACAGTTTCTTAAAAGAAGCTAAGAAGACACCTGCAAGTTCTTCTAAGAATAAAGAAGTCAAAAAGGAATTTGTTTCTGTATCATATTTGTGTAAGCAAAATATGGAAAATATTATTGATTTATCTTTCCAAGATTTACAATGGAAAGAAGACTCTTGGTCAGTAAAAGAAAGATATCTAGGTAACCAGAATCATGCAGCACCCAATACCAAGTTTCGTTCTATATATGAAGCTATATTGGAAGACACTGAATCTGATGGAGCATTTCCTCTATAAAGCAGATTCTGGGGGGAAAACACCCTCAAGAACACACTCTTCAGTGTTATATTATAAAAATTCTGCATCCCCATCAGTGGAGTATGCTTGACACATCCAAGCCTAAGGTCTTAAAGATCAACAAGGTTGTAGAATACAATTATTGGGATTACATCCAAGCATGATTTTATGTCTTCTATTACCAGAACCATGTGCGTAAGCACACTTGGTTATTTGTTATTAATCCAAATATTCATGAACATTATGGATTTTCCACTTGGTTTCTTAGATGGTGGGATTGGTTTGACCCAACTTTGGAAGTACTTCCAAAGGAAATTTCTGAGTACTTTATTCCATGGTATCATTACCATCCCAAATTAAAAGGAAAAATTGCGGTCGATCCACCAATAGGTAG
Organism: Codonopsis lanceolata; assembly: GCA_013146195.2. Lineage (NCBI taxonomy): Eukaryota > Viridiplantae > Streptophyta > Magnoliopsida > Asterales > Campanulaceae > Codonopsis > Codonopsis lanceolata. Next base: position 82,975,851 of record CM028383.1, read on the forward strand.
AAATACCTTATGGTTCTTCACAGAATACCAGATTACTTGGATCTGGAAATGGGGCTTAGAAGTCTCACTTGCACAGGACCTTTCATTTTAAATGGTGGGATGGTTTTAACACCGAAGAAACTATCACTCAATTAAAAGAGATAGTACCTAAATATGTTGCAACTTTTGAGGAAGCTCAAAGAAAAACTCAGGCTCCAACCCAGCCTGAGGTCCAAAATGTATTTACATACATGATGGATAAAATCAAAAAAGAAAATCCAAATATAACAGCTCTGGAGTGTCAACTCAAAGTCCTGCGAAACCATGAAGGAGCAATTTATTGCTTCCTAACCAGAACCAGTTTCTCAGCCAACAGTAGGGGTGTAAGTGGTTCGGTTTGGTTTGGTTTATGTCAAAACCACAAACCGAATCGCCTCCTAGTGGTTCCAAAAATCTCAAACCGAACTGAACCGAGTAAGACTTGGAACCGAATCGAACCACTCGTTTTGGTTTGGTTTGGTTTGGTTTTGTGGTTTATATAAATTATTTTTAATGAAATTAACCAACATTAAAAATAACAATAAAATTAATATTTTAATTTAGAATTAACATCAAAATTAGGAAATAATCTACTAACAACAAATTATCATAAATAAAACAATACAAATTCTAAAATAAACACAAAGAATGGAAGAAATAATAGTTCTCCAATAATCAAGATTTTGTTTGGTTTAGTATCCGTCTATATATATATATATATATATATATATATATATATATATATACATATTATGAATAAATCAAAGGTTCAAAATCGTTAATAAATGTAATATAATATATATTATATAATTAATAAATAATATATATGGTGGTTTGGTTCGGTTCGGTTTGGTTTGGTTTGGTTCGATACCAAAAACCGTGAACCGAACCGAACCGCGTGGTTTTCCAATTCTTGAAACCGAAACCGAACTGTCTTCGACCAAAACCGAACAAAACTGACTGGTTTGGTTCGGTTCGGTGGTTCGGTGGTTTCGATTTACACCCCTAGCCAGCAGTAGCAAGTTTTACTTTTGATGTTCTTGCCGGTGAATCACAAGAGCTCGAACACGACGAGTCGCCTTCATTAGAAGATTACATGGATGCTATGGTGGGCATTACCCAAGCTAAAGTTAACAAAGATAAGGACGAGATGGAAGAATAGTCATCCACTACTACAAAAGCAGATACGTCCTTTTGTCTGCCTTTAAAAATGAAAAAGCAAATATTCCGACTTATACTTTGTCGGCCATCAACTAAAAAAGTTGTCATTACCTCCAAGTACTGTGTTGAGTGCTCCACTATCGAAGTGCGTTTACTATTCACAGTGTAAGCATTATATTTGGTTGACCATCAACTTTTGGAAAAGTTTCTGCCGTCCCTCTCCACTATCAAAAAAGTGACAAGGCCCTGTGCAACTCCACCAATAATGAAGGACACCTAGCTTCACATATTTGAAGGAAAATATTTCAGTTCCGTTTTCACTTAGTATAAATGGGAAGACATGTTGTCCATAATTCACACCCTGAATTTCCCTTCTCTCTCTATCTTATTGTAAAATTCGATCAGATCCATGAGTGGCTAATACTCTTTTATCTCTTAAAGTAAGAGTCAGGTTAGAATAGAGATAGTTTGTTTAAATCATATTTTAAATAACTATGTATAACAACGAATTATTTGATTTTCAAAACTATTTATTTTCTATAAAGCTTCGTCTTCAAAGTAAGGTTTAGATGTCTATAAATCTCAGGAGAAGTTAGATTGTAACCTGTAATCCGCCTTTAAGGAGTAAGAAAAATTTGAAGTTTTAAATCATATAATACTTTGTTACATATAGCTTATTTATTAATGATTTCACAAAACTATCTTCTTTCTTTCTAAAAACTTTTATTTTAAGAGATATAATTATTTCAAAAATGGAAATGTTTAAAAAACATAGTACCAAATCTGTAAAGATTAAAAATGCAGAGACAAGTGAATTGTCTCAAAACTAGTTATTAAATCAATGGACCATCCCTTCCATTGAATCAAAAAAGATTTATTCAATAGGGACTTTTTACTTTTTGTGTCGAAAAACTATTAAAACTCTTCAATAATCTGTTAGCATAGATGACAACAGTTAATCTTGGAAAGATAAATCGATAATATTTTTCATATTTTGCTTACGCAAATATGGTACATAAACAAATTCCTTTTTGACTTCTTTATTCTTAGAAGAACTTGCAGGTGTCTTCTTAGCTTCTTTTACAGGAATTTGAGTATATTGATTCTTGTACTTGGACCCCTTAGGGGTTATCCAACCTTTGGCTAGATGCATCCTGCAAGAATTCATGGGTAAGGAAATCAGGCAAGAATTATCTTCGCCTTTAATATATTCGATATCAAAATCGAAAACAGATAATTCTGACTGCCAACGAGCAAAAATATGTTTTGAAACAATATTCTTAACATCTTTTTTAAGAATGTATTTGGCTGCACTGCAATCAATCAATTCTAAGTAAAAATTTCGGATTTAATAAATCATCTTGAAATTTGCAAATGCATTTCACAATTGGAAGCATTTCTTTTTTAATAGTAGCATAATTTAATTATGCATTCTTCCACATACTGGAAGTGAATTGTAATAGTTCTTCTTTCCCATTATTGGGATTTCTTTGTTTTAAAATTCCACCATAACCAATGTTTGAAGCATCAGTTTCCACTATTTTAAACCATGTTGGCTGAGCCAAACATAAACAAGGTCATTGTTTTACATGTAATTTAATAGTTTGAACAACCTTAGTATGTTCAATAGTCCATGGACTAGGGTTTTTGCTCAATCTTTTATAAAGAGTAGCACTATCTTGTGCAATATTTTTATAATAATCTGCAATGTAATTAAGACTTCCAAGAAATCTTTGCAGTTGAGTTTTATCTTTAATCTCATCAGGAAATTTAGAAGCAAATTCAATACTTCTATCTATTGGTATAGTTTTACCTTGGGATATCTTAAACCCCAGAAATCTAATTTCAGTTTGGAATAATTTCATTTTTGGAAAAGACAAAACTAATCTATTTCTTATAATAACATCTTTTAATATTTTTAAATGCGTAAAATGCTGATTAATATCAGCTGAAAATACTAGAATATCATCAATATAGACAATACAGAAAGAAGAATAAGGTGTAAAAATCACATTCATAATGTTTTGAAATTTTGAAGGGGCATTTTTAAGCCCAAAAGGCATTACATTCCACTCATAGTGGCCAAAAAGAACTGTAAAAGCAGTTTTATATCTGTCCTTTTCATTAATTTGGTTCTGCTAGTATCCTGACTTAAGATCAAATTTGAAAAATAAGATTGCTATATGCAATCGGTCTAATAAATCTTTTTTATTTGGAATAGGATACCTAATCCATTTTAAAGCAACATTAAGAGGCTTATAATTAACAACTAAATGAGGCACACCTCTTTCTTGTTCAACATTTTTATTTAAATAGAAAGTTGTGCAACTCCAATGAGAATAACTTTTCCTTATTATTTTCTTTTGTAAAAGATTTTCAATCTCTTTTTTACAAAGCTCTAAATATTCAGATTTCATTTGACTAGGTCTAGCTTTGGTTGGAATCTGATATTTTTCATCAAAATCATTTTTATAGGGAAGAGAGACAATGCCTTTTCCTTTCCCAAAAACATTTGGAACATCACTACGAACTTCATTTTTATAAAGATTTGTAATTTCACTAATTTTATTTTGAATAACACTAGAATTTAATTTTTCATGTGAAAGATCAATAGTAGCTAGGATTCAAGGAATCTGTCAATGTTGCTCGTGATATAGCTTGTATTGTAGTTACACCCGGAGGGCATTGACCAGAAAGTCAAATATGTAAACAACAGAAGATTTTAAATGATTAAAATAATAAAAAAACAGAAGTTTATCAAACAATCTACAAGCTATATTTGTAGATCAACCCTTATGGCCAAAAAGATTTCATTAAAAAAGATTGTGTTTAATAAAACAAATTGTGAAATCACCAAAATACCAAACCTCTCACAAGACAACAAGTATGGAGAGGAAAACCCACAAAAATAAAGTATAGAAAATATGAGATTAAAAAATAAGCTTCCTAACAACTTAGGAAAGCAAACAGCAAAAACAACGATGTAGCTCGTGGTGAATCTGCATCCGAAGCTGCATCCAGATTTCCAGTAAAGTAGCAGAGCTCTCTTCGTATTCTTTGTGTATATTCTGCCTCTCTATCTCTGTCTTTCTTTTCTTCTGCACGAGCAGCACTATATATATCCTTGAGGTAGAGTCCTACACAAATAGGAAAACCAAAGACTCTAAGGAAATAAATGATTAGGAAATAAATCAATTTGTTTCCAAATATAGTTTCCTAATTTAAGTAAAAGAATCTATCCTAAGATTTTATCGATTTAATTAAGGACTCTTTGAGAGCTTTTAGAAAGGGATTAAATATGGTAATTACTTACCAAAACTTTTGAACCAAGAAAGGTATTCAATATGGTAACTTCTTACCATTGCTTTTGGATCAAGAAAGGGCACAACAATAAAATCAATAGAGGAAAATAAGACGACCCTATTTTACCCTTATATCATGTATATTCAAAACACTAATTTCTTCTTTAAGGAAATTCAACTGTTTTTCTTTTGAAGATAGAAGATTTTTTAATTCATTAGTAGTCCTGGTTTCAGGATTTTTAATGAATTCAAAAACAATTTCTTGATTTGGATATTAGTATAAATATCCGTTTGATCAATTTTGTGCAAAGGCGTAATAGAATTTAAAAAAGGTGTTCCTAAGATTACCGGCTGTTGAATATTTTTAACAAGTAAAAATGATGAGGGAAGACAAATTCTTTCATTACAAATATAAGAATTAGTAATCTTATACTTTATACCTAGTTTATCACCACTTGCAGAAGTGAGTGATTGGCGAGTTTTTTCAAAATACTTAGTTGGGACAAGACCTTCTTGGATACAATTAAGATCAGACCCACTATCAACTAAAGCCACTTCTTTTTCTAAAATGTACTCATTATTATTAGGTTTAAATCTCAATTTTGTCACCCTATTTCGGCCAAAATTCATTAAGTCCACTCTACTTTTTTTTTCTCAATTTAATCACTCTACTTTCACATAATCAGCACGTTCATCACTCCATCAATATATTTGGATGGAAAGTTTAATTTTTTTAGGAAATTCAAAAAATACCCTTACTAAATTTGGGGGTTTTGAGGGTTTCCTTCTCCTCTCAAATATAATTTCTTATTGTGTGACTTGAATTTGTCAACACACCTTTCAAATGTAAGGGGCATTATTGTCTTTTCAAAGATTTTCATCCAACTTAACTAATGGAAATGACTTTAGTGACCTTATTGACTTTCGAAGCCAAGTAGAGTGATTAAATTGAGGAAAAAAAAAAGTAGAGTGAGCTTAATGAATTTTGGCTGAAAATAGGGTGACCAAATTGAGATTTAAACCTTATTAATAACAATATATAAAATATACCATTTCTGATGAGTAATTTGGGTAATAAGTTGAAGAAAATTTTCAAAACTTTTTCTTCTACCGTAGTAGTATTATTGAGAGATTGATCTAAATCAACACCCTTTTCTTCTCGATAAAAATTAATAGTAAGGTAGTCAATTTGCTTACCTTGGAAATTAACTAATTGTTTTAATTCATTTATCTCTTTTTTGAGATTATTGAGTTCCTTTTTAAGATCATTAACATTACAGGTTGTTGATCTTTTTTCTCAATTCTTTTGAAAACTTCCTGAATAGAATTAAAAAAAATTTATTCCCTTCATTTGGTTAATGTTTTTTATAGGTAGAGAAGAATCACCAATATTATTCTCATTTTCTATTAAGGATCTAATAATTTTTTCTTTTAATTTTTGATCTACCAAATTATCGATGAGATCAAGAACTTTTGATTGATCACGTGTGAGAACATTAATACTTAAGCCATTCATCTTGGCTATAGCTTTCCAGTAATCATTTTCTTTAGAATAATGTCCTGTAGAACATTGTCCTTTACATATACTACCTAAGTCATCAAAAGAAGATGAACTATTAATATTATTAACTTGTTATGTTTCTAAAGAACCGATATCTTATCACTATTGCTGCTAGAATTAAGCAATAGTTTTGTTAATTGGAGTTTTAAACCTTCCTCGAATGTGTAAATTATTTAATTTCTTTTGGGTAGAACATCTATTAGCAAAATGCCCTATTTTCCCACACTTAAAACAAGTTTTAGGACCAGATTTTGATCCTTGTTTTGTTTTAGGGTTTTTATACTTTTTTTCTGCTATAGTACTTTTTGGGTTTAGAAGATTTGTAATAATTCAAATCCTCTCGGGATTTGTATTTATTCTTTTTAAAATCTCTTCTAATTTTTTATGTTTTCTTTTGGGGTAATCAATTTTTGTGTCATACGCAAATTGATGACATAATTCCCCAATTTCTTTTTTACCAGTTATGTTTTACTTTTTTAATTGATATTGTAATTTCATATCATTACAAATTTCTATACCCACTTGAGGACAAGTAGATATAATATTACCATAAGTAATAAAATTATAGGGGATGGTTTCACTATGATGTTGATCTTTCAATTTTTGTCTTACTTTCTTAGAAAATAAGAAAGGTAAACCATATAAACTTAGCTTTCCAATGCTCAGCATTAGCATCAACATTAGATCTTTGCATTACTTTAGTAGTAAAAACATCTTTGTACCATCTAAAATGAGTAAGAGATGGACATCTTAGATTTTGAAGGATTTCTCTATCCTTTTCATTTCTTTGAGGGACAACTCCCACAAAATGATGGATTATTGTTTGAATAAGAGTGTAGACAACATCTTTCCTAACTTCTACCCCCTCTGTTTTTACAGTATTAAAAATCTCTAACTTTTAGTGTGATAATATTATCCCACCAACCTTTTATAGTTCCAACAAAGCCAACTGCAATCATTTTTGATGTTTCAGAATCTTTATTAGAGACAATCTTATAGACTGTGGCATACAAAAGCATTCTATGAATTAATTCATAAATTTGGTATTTTGAATAGTCATCTAAATTCCATTCATAAATGGTTATGGCATTATACGAGTTTTGATTTTGAAAAACTCCTTCCTCATAAAGAAGATTAGGAGTGGGTCTTTGGTAATAGAATTTTAAACCTAGACCGGGAGGTTCATGGGTCTACATCAAATGCACTTATCTCAAAAGAAGTACTTTCGTAGCCTTCTTCAATTTGTTTATTCTTATTAAGGACCTGAATACTAAGTCCTTTAATACGGACAGTTAAATTATCTAAAAAGATTTCTCCTAAATTCATATGAAAATCCTTCAAGGAATAGGAGGTTTTATATTGACAGCATAAATAGGTTTAGTACCAGATGTACTAGGTTCTGTATTAGGTTTAGGAAGACTTAAATTATCTTCAATCCTATTCAATTGTCTACCAATTGAGTTAAGGCAAAGATTAGCCAAATTATTCTGTTTAATCTGTGCAATACCCATAAGAGAAGGAAGAAAATCTAAACATCTACCATCTCGAATACAAGCAATAATAGAAGCATTTAACCCAGATAAGGTTAAAGGTTTAAAAGCAATTTGGATACTATGCAAATAATTATACTTATCCTGATAAGAAGCAATATATCGAAGATTTAAAAGTTGTAATTTCAAACTGTTGTCATCTATGCTAACAGATTATTCAAGAGTTTTAATAGTTTTTCGACAAGAAAAGTCAAAAGTCCCTATTGAATAAATATTTGTTGATTCAATGGAAGGGATGGTCCATTGATTTAATAACTAGTTTTGAGACAATTCACTTGTCTCAGTATTTTTAATCTTTACAGATTTGGTACTAATGCTTTTTAAACATTTCCATTTTTGAAATAATTATATCTCTTAAAGTAAAAGTTTTTAGAAAGAAAGAATATAATTTTGTGAAATCATTAATAAAAAAGGTATATATAACAAAGTATTATGTGATTTAAAACTTAAAATTTTTCTTACTCCTTAAAGGCGGATTACAGGTTACAGTCTAACTTCTCCTGAGATTTATAGACATCTAAACCTAACTTTGAAGACGAAGCTTTATAGAAAATAAACAGTTTTGAAAATCAAATAATTTGTTGATATACATAGTTATTTAAAATATGATTTAAACAAATTATCTTTATTCTAACCTTACTCTTACTTTAAGAGATAAAAGAGTATTAGCCACTCATGGCTCCGATACCAATAGTAGAACATGAAAATAAATCTCTCTTACTATAAAAATCAAGCTTGTTTTTTACAATTTAATAGATGGACAACAAAAATAATCATTCACCAAATAAACCACCCATCATTTAATTATGGACAAAACACGTAAATTTACCATGACAACAAATAATGTTTGGACAAAAATAGCCTAAAATATAATAAATCATCCACCATTAATTAAGGTCAAACAAGTAAATTTATTAGAGACTAATTAATTCCATTAATAATCAAATAATAATTTGATCTCTTGACTTGTACATGTTTTAAAGTTAGGTCCTACAGTTTTGAATTCTATTTATTTCATCTTGTATTTTTACTTTCTTATCAGTTTCTCCCTCCTACCATTATCATTACAAATGTCGTCCAATATTTTCTAAAATAACAAAAATACCCTTACTCAGTCGAGAGACTAAAACTTTATTTGAAACTAAAAAATAATATGGTATTACTTTCTTAAATAATATGATTTTACTCAGTAAAGACATTATAGAAGTAAATGAAAAATGTTATTATAATAATAGATTGGTTAGCGTGTATCAAGATTCTAAGCAAAAATATGTAGCGTCTTTAGCTATTACCCATGAATAAACTAAGAGAAATGAGTTTAAAAAATGTGCATAATGTCAATAAGATGAAGAAAATTAAGAATCAATTGATGAATTTGTACGTTTTGTTACAAAAGAAAGCAAAAATCTACAGTTTACTTCTTTGAATTTTCAAATTACTACAAGCAACCTTAAAAACTATCATATTGGTCCTAACTTATAAATATTACAAACAAACCACTGTTAGTAATCACATATAACTAGATTTAAAATATTAGGTAAAATATTCATTTCAAAAATTAAAAAACTTTAAAAAAAACTAGGTTTAAAATATTCTACTCATTCCTATAATTGGGTTCCAAACCTCTAACATCTTTTGGTCTTAACTTGCTTGCTCCTCTTCATAGAACCTGAAGTAGTTACGTGTGAGAATCTCTCTATTCCCCTCCCTTGGCTATCAACTTTCTTTTCTTCTACCACAACTCTCCTTTAATTGAAAGAAATTGTCACCAATCAACATACTTTCAAGTAGTTCCATCTTAAATTAGATTCTCTCATTGCTTAGTAATTTGACATCGAAAGTGGATAGGAAGTAAGAAATGAGAGACATTCAAGAAAGAAGTCCGACTAATCAGAAGTTAAAGAGATTCTATGTTTCTATTTTAGCAAGGCGGGGTAAATGTGTTTCTTGGTGATGGTGATGGCGGTGCTTACGACAGGGATGATGGTGTTAGGGTTGGTGGTGACAATGATTTTAGGGATGACAGTGGTGGATTAGATGAAATACATCGTTGTGAGATTTCATAATCATCAAATTTTCAAATATCCATATGGTTTCAGATTCAATTTAAAATTTTGAAAATTCAAAAAAATTGAATTTGAGTTTGTAAAAAGTGAAATTTAAGGTTGTGGTAGTGTGTCTATCATTGATGGGTTTTCCAAATGGGTTACTTCGAAGAAAGGAGTAAGGAATTAGAAAAGGAAATAAAATCAAATCAAAAAATTAAATTTTGGACTAATGGTAAAATTTAAGGTGGTAGGTGGTGGTGGTGGCGAGTCTATGAATGATGGGGTTGACGAAAGAAAGTGAGGGCTAAAAAATAAATTTTAAATTTCATATTTTTGGAGTAATGCATTTTTTAACTTTGAATTTAAATATCAGACAAAGTATAACTAATTTTGGATTATTTAAATAATTATTTTTTAATTAAAAAATATTTTAAATATTAAATGGCAAACTAAATGATGAAATTATAACAAATTCCACTTTACGCCACAAGCAAAATGACAAAAATAATCCTCATGTACATGATTTTTCATCACTATTTTTAATGCCCATGGACGGGAGATGGATAAAGTGGGACAAATAGAAAAAACATGTAGGAAAGTGAGACATCATAGGTTGGGAATGACATTATTAGAGGTATAAGAAAAATTGTAACTATAATAATACATTGGTTGGTGAGCATCAAAATATTAAGCAAATCTATAGCGTGCTTAGTAATTGCATGTGAATAAGCTAAGAGAAATGTGTTAAGGAAAGATGCTATAATGTTAAGAAGATAAAGAAAAATGGAGAACTTAGTTGATAAATCTGTGCGTTTTGTCAGAGAATAAATTAAGTTAGAATCGATATGAAAGTCATTTGAAGAAAGTAGTTCCACTTAACGGAAGCTAAAGATATGTTATTTTTCTATTTTAGCAAGGCAAGGTGGACACGTTTCTTGGTGGTGGTGGGGGCGATTTTAAGCATGACAGTGGTGATTTAGGTGGAATACAACATTATACAAAGGAGTAAGAAACTAAACAAAGAAATAATATAAAATTAAAAAAATTGATTTATAGGCTAATGGTGTTATTTGAGGTGGTAGTGGTGGTATGGTGGTGGGTGTTTGAAATTAAAATAACAACATTGCTAGCTTTACAACTAAATTTATAATTTTCCTTACTACTAAGCCTTCAAGGGCAAAAATGTCTTTGTTCAAAACAACTTTGCGCTTCTTCAAAGCATAGTTGTAAGGAAAGTAGTATAATTAGTTTTAAGGATAACATTTTCCTTACCATTTCTCTTCATTCAAGCACGTCTCTCTTTCCGATGAATTCGTCGATAAGGGTTATGTGTTTTTTGTTAAGCGCATGTTTTTACTAGGGTTTTTAGTAAGTATAGTATATACCTTCTAATTTCTACTTTAGGCGTGACTTTTGTATGAGATAGAATGAGAAAGATCAGACATGGAGTTTGGCTAGAATCGAAGAAGGACGGCGCCAAAGTTGTGATAGGCGTGACCAAAGTGGGAAGGGTTTGGGCTGGAGATGGCGGCTATTATGGTGGAGCGAGAGATAGGCACTTGCACCGAGAGAAAAGGGAAGGAGATGGTGTGAGATTAGAGCTTTTTACTTTTTATACATTTACCCCTAAAGCAGATAATGAAAATGTCATTTTTGCTCCGCACGTGGAAGACCATGTGCTATTTAATGTGAATATTCTAACGTCCATCACGGATAGGGTGGAAAATGGAAAAAAAAAATGAAACGTCAGATATCATTATGGGACAAACCTTAGGTTGGGGTGCATTATACGATTTGGTGGATACCTTGGGGGAAATTGTAATTTGGCCATATAATTATTTTTGAATTATTTAAACAATTATTTATTATTATTTTTATTTAAAGACATATTTTAAATACTAAATGGTTAATTATATAATAAAGTTATAGCTAAATCTCATTTTCCACCCCAAGCAAAATGACCAAAATAATATTCACGTGACATGCACATATCATTTTTCCGTACGTTACTATTTGTAACACCTATAAACGGGAGGGAGTAAAGTGGGACAAATAGAAAAATAAGGTATGAAAGTGAGACACTTAGTAGGTTAGGGGTCAAATGTGAGATTTAGTGTGTAATTTTGGGAGCTAATCATATGTTTGCCCCATCAAAATTAGTCCAAAATACACATTGTTCCCTAAGGTATCCACCAAATCCACTTTGGCCCTCAACGTAATTTTGTAGCATTTCCATATTTCATATCAACTTTGGTGATTGTGATGTAATGTGTGGTAATCGTAGTGATAAAAATGGTAGTGAATAATGTTTAAGATCGAGAATTTGCTCAAATCAAACCATAAACCATATCAATGGTGCCAAGGTGAAATTTGTTGGAGTTTAAGATAGGGACAATGAAGACGGATTGAATCATGACGTGCCTCATCATTGTCGTATACATCTATGATGAGTTCAAATATGAGTTTTGAAATTCATCGTGTATGCTTATCCATTGTGTTTGTGGCTTGGTCATTTAACATCGACAGCTCTGACAACCTTAATTTTTTGTGGGTTCTTATTCATAGCGGTCTTAACACCTGAATGCTCTTTTTGTGTTTTATCTCTCTCTGATATGATTCCGTACTATTTTTATTTATTTTTCTATATAGAAATTTGAATAAAAGATTTATACACTCCTGAGTTTTATCTCATTTAAAATTTAAATAAGATGTCATTGTTGGAGAAGAAGCAGAGAAAGCGTTGTCGGAGAATAAGTAAATGAAGTTTCTTTTTGGGTAATAAAAGCACAGAAAACATTGTTAAAAATGACCAAAATGCCCTTCACGTGAAATACCATGTGCACCTTAACATCATATTGGTAACCTTAGTAGTGTCTAGGGGGCAAACTAGAAAAAACTTATACAATGAGATATGAAAATGACACAAAAGTTAGGTTAGGTGGTAAAGTGAGACTTTATAGATACTCTGGTGAATTTTGTATTTTAGAGTGTGAGTATATACTTTGGGATTATGAGTTTGATTTCTATAACACAATTTGTTATTTTCCAAAGAGAGTCATAAATTCCAGAAATGACATAAGCAAAGTCTCTAATAACAATGTGCTTATCTAAGAAAGTAAGTTTGAATTATTTTCAATTCCAACACCGATAAAAGTGAATGAATTCATGTTTGGTATTAAAAAAAGATTTAAAAATAACAAATAAAAAGGACAAATGTGTAGGATAAGTTGCAATAAAATGACTAAAAGCTTACATTATAAATGACCAAAAAACAAAATATCGAAAAATCTAAACACACAACAACACAATTTATTAGTCTAAAAAACTGTAAAGATTAAAACAAAAAAAATCCAACAATTAAAAGTAATCAAAAAAGTTAATTAATTGGCAAATCACTTTAAAAAATCATTAACACCACGAGTGTTAATCACATGCAACGCACGTGAACCTTTAGAAATAAATAGAAATGGTACTAAGTGAAAACGAAACTGAAATATTTTCCTTCAAATCCGTGAAGGTAGGTGTCCTTCATTATTGGTGGAGTCGTACGGGGCCTTGTCACTTTTTTGATAGTAGAGAGGGACGGCTGGAAACTTTTCCAAAAGTTGATGGCCGACCAGATATAATGCTTACACTATGAATAGTAAACGCACTTTGATAATGGAGCACTCATCACAATACTTGGAGGTAATGACAACTTTTTTAGCTAACGACCGACAAAGTATAAGTCGGAATATTTGCTTTTTCATTTTTAATGGCAAGGACGTATGTGTTTTTGTAGTAGTGGATGACTATTCTTCCATCTTGTCCTTATCTTTGTTAATTTTAGCTTGGGTAATGCCCATAGCATCCATGTAATCTTCACTCGTTGTCTTCGAGCTCTTGTGATTCACCGGCAAGAATAGCAAAAGTAGAACTTGCTACTGCTGGCTGAGAAACTGGTTCTGGTTGGGAAGTAATAAATTGCTCCTTCATAGTTTCCAAGACTTTGAGTTGACACTCCAAAACTGTTATATTTGGATTTTCTTTTTTGATTTTATCCATCATGTATGTAAATACATTTAGGATCTTAGGCTAGGTTGGAGCCTGGGTATTTCTTTGAGCTTCCTCAAAAGCTGCAACTTATTTGGGTACTATCTCTTTTAATTGAGTGACAGTTTCTTCGGTGTTAAAACCATCCCACCATTTAAAATGAAAGGTCCCATACAGGACTGGAATTTTAATTCATCAATTGAGACTTCCAAGTCCCATTTCCAGATCCAAGTAATCTGGTTTTCTGTGAAGAACCATAAGGTATTTCTACCTATTGGTGGATCGACCACATTTTTTCCTTTTAATTTAGGATGGTAATGATACCATGGAATAAAGTACTCGAAATTTCCTTTAGAAATACTTCCAAAATTGGGTCAAACCGATCCCACCATCTAAGAAACCAAGTGGGAAATCCATAATATTCATGGATTTTTGATTAATAACAAATAACTAAGTGTGCTTACGCACATGATTCTGGTAATAGAAGGCATAAAACCATGCTTGTTGATCTTTAAGACCTTAGGGTTGGACGGGTCAAGCATGCTCCACTGATGGGGATGCAGAATTTTTATAATATAACACTTAGAGTGTGTTCTTGAGGGTGTTTACCCCCATAATCAGCTTTATGGAGGAAATGCTCCATCCAATATAACTTCGTATATATAATGAAACTTGGTATTGGGTGCTGTATATATATATATATATATATATATATATATATATATACATGTTAGATGATAAAGGGGACATAGACCTTTTTCCAACTTTTATAATTATTATGAATGCCTTGAAATGCTACAAACTATTTGGATAGTGCAATTCGGCTAGAACAAAGGTGTGTCTGATGACGCCTGATCACCTACCTCTCCGTCGAGAGAAATGATGATAGCACCATTTGCGTGGAACAACAAATGTGCCTCTGGTGAGGCTTGAATACTCGACTTATCCGTTGAGAGAAGTTGGTAGTACAAGCTGAGTTAGAGTTCATTGGTATATTGGTTAATAGATTGAACTCTTTGGAGCTACATTGAACATTTCTACTAAATTCTATAGGAAGCATAGAATCAGGAAAGAGAAGGTAGCAGGATTGAGTAACCATTTAAAGTGAACATGGTATAGGGCAAAATAGATATCAATCTTCAATATATGGCTTCACTGAGCTAGTTGGATGTATTGAGAATTATTTTCTGTATGTTGTATGTTGTGCTTGGTAAATAAAATGAAATGCCTCCGTAAAGCGTTGAATGTCTTGACTTTCATCGAAACACGGTGTCCTCATTTTCTCTCTTTGCACAACTGACCTTGGTGACCTATCATTGTTTCTGGTTAGTACTGCTCTTGGGATATACATGATATTTACTTTGTCAATCATAATTTTAATTATTTTGTGTGTGAAATGGAATAGGTTCTGGGTGATATTATTGAATCACTTGCTGGGGCAATTCTTGTTGATTCTGGATACAATAAGGATGCTGTCTTCCGAAGTATAAGACCTTTGCTTGAGCCCTTAGTTACACCTGAGACAATGACATTGCATCCAGTGACAGAGCTGCATGAATTGTGTCAAAAGGAACATTACATTATGAAGAAACCCGTTGTTACACGTGATAACAGTGTGTCATCGATTACTGTAGTAGTTGAAGCAAACGGCAAAATCTATAAAGATACTTGCACTGCGGCTGATAAAAAGTTGGCTCAGAAACTGGCATCAATGGCTGTTTTGAAGTCGTTGAAATTAGATATGCCCACAACACAGGGGTGAAGTCACATGTAGCTCATCATGTTGAGATCTTGTATCAGAAATATAGATGCCAGCACCGCAGCCGATAAAAAAGTGGCCTAGAAACCGGCGTCATGGTCTGTTTTGAAGTCGTTGAAAGATGTTGTCCAGAACGCATGGGTGAAGTCGTGTGTCCCTCATCATCTGTATGGGGTGTTTTTGAAATAAGGAAGGGAGAATCATGTCGAGACATTGTATCTAGAAACAAACATTAAATTACAAACAACATTGATGAACATGTTGTGCCTAATAGTAATTTTACGTGCATGAAACCGTGTACACCGAAATTCCAGTTGGCATGTTCTGGTTGGTTAAAGTTGTTTTGTAAATGTATCATATAGTTATGGAAGTTTATTCAAATGAAAATTTGAAGTTGTTTGTTTATAAGTATTCAATTACAAACAAAGCGTTTTTCAACAGTGAGGTGGTGGTTCTTTTAGGCTGCTTTTCTTGGAAACTGCAATGTATTGGAAAGTTGTCCGGACATGCATCCTCAATGGGTGTTCTTTGAGTGTTCTTCAAATATAAGAACACCAGGAAGTATATGACACCATTGTGGAGTGTTCCCAAAATGTTCTAAGAACTAAACCGTTGTGGTGGTGTTCTTAGAGCATGTACAACAAAGGAATTTAAGGGCTCGTTTGGTGCAACGTTTTGAAAACAAGATTTTTTCAAAACATAGCATTTTTTAAACAACTTTTTTAAAACTCAACGTTTTCAAATGCATTTTTTTATATAAACACGTTTGGGAAACTATTTCAAAACGTTATTTTCATAAACATGAGTAGTTATAAAAAATGACGGCTTTACCCTTTTAATGTCAAACTTCTAATTAATACATATACCTTCAAATATATCTATATCTAATCTAACTACTTATAAAAATGTAGGTTGTCTCTTAGGTTGTCAACTCTTACAACTTAATGTAATAAATCAACCATTAATTAAGGTCAAAAGAGTAAATTTGTTATAGACTAATTAATTCAATGAATAATTAAATAATAGTTTGATCCCTCAATTTGTACCTATTTTAAAGTTAGGTCTTACATTATTTAATTCAATTTATTTCGTCTTGTATTTTGATTTTTTTTTATCAATTTCCCCCACCTACCAAGATCGTTACAAATGTCGCCAAATATTTTCCGAAATGACAAACATATCTTTACTTGGTTGAGACACTATAACTTTATTGGAAACTCAAAAAATAATGTGGTTTTACTTTTTTAAATATGTTTGGGAAAGACATTATAAGATTTATATGAAAAATTGTATATATAGTAATAGAATTGTCGGTTAGTATCGAGATATTAAGCAAATTTGTAACATATTTAGTTATTACCCATGAATAAAATAAGATAAATAAGTTTAAACAATGTGTCAAAATGTCAAGAAGATGAAAAAAATGAAGTATCATTTGCTGAATTTGTGCCTTTTGTTAAGGACAATACATATAAATTTATCATGCCAAACAATAATGATTGGAAAAAAGTGTCATAAATATTATAAATCACTTGCCATGAATTAAGGCCAAAAGACTAAATTTGTCATAAGCAAATTAATTTCATAAATAACTAAATAATAAATTGAAATGTCGCCCAATATTTTCTGAAAGACAAAAATACCCTTACTCGGTTGAGACACTAAAACTTTATTCGAAACTAAAAAAATAATATGGTTTTACTTTCTTAAATATGTTCGGGAAAGATATTATAAGATTTATATGAAAAATTATATCAATAGTAATACAATTTAATCTAATCTAATCTAATCTAATCTAACCCTAACTACTTATAAAAGTGTAGGTTGTCTCTTACAACTTAATGTATGGACAAATCTACCCTTTAACATAATAAATCACTCACCATTAATTAAAGTCAAAAGAGTAAATTTGTTATAGACTAATTAATTCAACGAATAATTAAATAATAGTTTGATCCCTTAACTTGTAAATATTTTAAAGTTAGGTCCTACATTATTTAATTCAATTCATTTTGTCTTGTATTTTGATTTTTTTTTATCAATTTCCCCCACCTACCAAGATCGTTACAAATGTCGCCCAATATTTTCTGAAATAACAAAAATATCATTACTCGGTTGAGACACTATAACTTTATTGGAAACTCAAAAAATAATATGCTTTAACTTTCTTAAATATGTTCGAGAAAGACATTATAAGATTTATATGAAAAATTGTATATATAGTAATAGAATTGTCGGTTAGTATCGAGATATTAAGCAAATTTATATATATATATATATATATATTTAAAGTTGGTGAGGATTACTATGGTTGTGCCACCTCACCCACTTTAGATAAATATTGATTCTTAGGCATCCATGTAAGACTTTTTATCTTCCAACCATTACATATTAATAATACCTATTAATATTCAATATGATAAGGGGTATTATCATATAGCTATATATAACAATAGATATAACTTCTTCTATTGTCAATAGTAGAAGACTTATATTTAAAAACTTTTACAACTAACATTACTTCTAACCAATGTGGGATAAAACTCTTCAAGGTGAGATATTACTTCTAATGACTCACTTTTAACATCATACTTTAACCTTTGATATCTTAATATTCATCTAAAACTTGATTTGAACAAATAAATATATCATTTCGATGTTCTTGCCGAGTAGAACACATTTGCACAATTACTTTTGTTAACAAACAAATGACACGTAAAGAAATTTGTGCCTCAAATTGCACAATTTCTTTCACTAAAAACACTAATTTTTTAATAAGTATTATACTTTAACTCTTGACATTTTATTTATCCAAAACTTGATTTTGACAAATAAATATATAATTTTGATGTTCTCACCGAGTAGAACACATTTGCGCAATTACCTTCGCCAACAAACAAATGACACAAAAACAAATTCGTGCCTCAAGTTGCACAATTTCTTTCACTAAAAACACTAATTTTGTTAACAAGTATTAAATTTTAAGTCTTGATATTTTATTATCCAAAACTCGATTTTGACAAATAAATATATCATTTTGATGCTCTCATCGAGTAGAACACATTTGCACAATTACCTTCGTCAATAAACAAATGACACGTAAAGAAATTTGTGCATCAAGTTGCACAAATTCTTTCACTAAAAATACTAATTTTTCAACTATAGAAGAGATGTATCCCACATTGGTTAGAAATTGATGTTGGTTTAAAAAATTCTATTATTAAGTACCAATAGAAGAAATGCATCATACATTGGTTGGAAAGTGATGTTGATTTTCAAAGTCACTAGAAAACCAAAAGGTTTTAAAGGTTCCACATGGATGCTTTATAATGAAGATTTATTCAAAGGTGGTGAGGTGACACAACCATAGTGCTCCTCACCAACTTTAAATATGTATATGTATATATATATATATATGGGTGTGTGTGTGTGTGTGTATTTGATAAAAGATTTTTACCATTATTACCAATAGAAAATGTATATCTCACATTGGCTAGAAAATGATGTTGAGTATAAATTATTTTATATTATTACGAATAAAAGTGATGTATAACACATTGTTTAAAAAGAAAATGTTATACATCAAAATGATATATTTATTTGTCCAAATCGAGTTTTGGATGAATAAGATATCAAGAGTTAAAGACTTAAATTATAATATTTATTAAAAAATTAATGTTTTTCGTGAAAGAAATTGTGCAACTTAAGGCACAAATTTCTTTACTTGTCATTTGTTTGTTGACAAAAGTAATTGTGCAAATGTGTTCTACTTCGAAAATATATTTATTTGTCCAAATCAAGTTTTGTGAATAAGATATCAAGACTTAAAGTAAATGTTATGTTAAAAGTGAATAGAAGTATATATAAGAAATTTTTTTTATCTTTTATCCAACATAGTATTATTATTAGCTAATATAAGTCTTCTACTATTAACAATAGAAAAAGTTATATATACTAATACTAATACCCCTTATCATATTGATTATTATTATGTATTATTATTAGCTAATGGCTAGAAATTAAAAGTATATATATCTTCTATTGCTAATAATAGTAAGTCTTTCATATTATCTAAAATAATATAAATTATTATTATTACCAATAAAAGAGATAAATCTTACATTGGTTAAAAAGTGATGTTGATTTTAAAAGTATTTTTAAATAAAAAGACTTCTACTTTTATCATTAATAAAAGAGAAGAGAAGAGATATATCTCATTATATAGAAAGAGATGTTGCTTTTTGATATTTTTTAGATAAAAAACTTCTACTATTATTACCAAATGATGAGATGTATTACACATTGGTTAGAGAGTAATGAGTAATGTATGTATTAAAAGTCTTTTTATAAAAGACTTAATACCAATAGAAAAAATATGTATTTCACATTAGTTACGAAAGTGATATTGGTTTAAAATGTTTTTAGATAATGTTTATTGCATTGGTTACAAAGATATCCAAATTATTTAGAAACATATATTGATTATAAAATTTATAGATAAACAAATTTTTATGCTATTATCAATACAAGAGATGTATCACACATTGTTTACAAAGAGATGTTGGTTTCAAAACTATTTAAGATAAAATAATACTACTATTATTTTTTTTATGTTATAACCAATAGAAGAGATGTATCCCACATTGTTTAGAAAGAGATGTTGATTTCAAAAGTTTTTATATAAAAGATTATTATTATTACTATAGAAGAATGCATCTCACATTTGTTAGAAATTAATGTTGGTTTTAAAAATACTATTATTACCAATAGAAAAGATGTATACCACATGATTAGAAAGAGATGTTTGTTTAGAAAAAGATGTTTGTTTTAAAAGTCTTTAGATAAAAATTTTAAACTTTTATTACCAATAGAAATAGAAAAGAAGTATCTCACATTGTTAGAATACTACTACTATTATTATTTTTATGTTATAACCAATAGAAGAGATATATCCCACATTGTTTAGAAAGAGATGTTGATTTCAAAAGTTTTTATATAAAAGACTATTATTATTACTATAGAAGAATGCATCTTACATTTGTTAGAAATTAATGTTGGTTTTAAAAATATTATTATTACCAATAGAAAAGATATATACCACTTGGTTAGAAAGAGATGTTTGTTTAGAAAAAAGATATTTGTTTTAAAAGTATTTAGATAAAAGTCTTAAACTTTTATTACCAATAGAAATAGAAAAGAAGTATCTCACATTGGTTACAAAGAAATGTATCTCACTTTATTTATAAATGAGTATTGGTTATAAAAGTTAATAGATAAACATATATTTTGTTATTACCAATAGAAAATATGTATACCACATGGTTAAAATGTGGTGTTGATTTTAAAGTCTTTAGATAAAAGACTTAAACTTTCATTACCAATAAAAATATAAAATAAGTATTTCACATTGTTTAAAAATGAATTATAATTTAAAAAGTTTTTAACAAAGTGACTTCTAATATTATTATCAAGTTAAATGTTAATTTTAAAAGTCTTTAGATCAAAAAAATTATTATTATTACTAATACAAAATATGTATCTCACGTTAGCTAGAAACTTATATCAATTTTTAAAGTATTTAGGTAAAATAATCGTTTAATATTAGTAACAATAGAAAAAAAATATAAATATGGAAGAGATTAACAATCTAATTATAATGTCTAAAAGTTATATTATTATTATAAAAATATATATATATATCACACATTGTACCCGTGCATAGAACGGGCAAAATAACTAGTTTATTATAAGAATCTAGGTTGTCTCTTACAACTTAATACATGAACAAACATATCCCTTAACTTGATACATCATCCATCATTTAATTAAGGACAATACACGTAAATTTTACCATAACAAAAATATAACGTTTTGACACAAATATCCTTCATCTTATTAATAACCAAA
>CM028383.1:83002188-83140798 GCA_013146195.2 Codonopsis lanceolata
AGCAAATTCTCATCCAATAAAACAGACTCCGCCATTTCCGCAACCATCGCCTCCTCCTCCTCATTCTCTGCCGCCTTGACCTTCTTCATTTTCACGTCGTCAACGCATGCCGAGTCTCCCCCGTCGTTAATTGTTCGCTTCATTACTTGGATGGATCTAGAGAGAAAAAGTTCAAAAGAGATAAAATTGCAATCTTTGATTCATCTCCCCCTTTTTGGAGAGCAATTAACGAGGAGGCAGAGGAGATTATGGGTAATGAAGCTAACATCAATTCTTTTAGCAAGGGCAGGGGTAAAAATGGTATTTCACTAAAAGATAACGTCAAAAGGTAACGTCCGTCAAAAAATGGGTTACCATGCAAGATAAGTCTGGTACAGTGGCCATCCCGAAAATTTTGACGTCTCAGTGGCCTAATTGCAATGTTTTGAAAAGTACAGTGGCCCGAAGGTGCGTTTTGCCTAACAATAATAACAATAACAATAATAATAATAATAATAATAATAATAATAATAATAATAATAATAATAATAATAATAATAATAATAATAATAATAATAATAATAATAATAATAATAATAATAACAATAACAATGACAATAACAATGACAATAACAATGACAATAACAATAACAATAACAATGACAATCACAATCACAATGACAATAACAATGACAATCACAATGACAATCACAATGACAATAACAATAACAATAACAATAACAATAACAATAAGAATGAATAAAGAATAAAGAATAAAGAATAAGAATATAAGAATAACAATAACAATAAGAACAATAATAATAGTAATAATAATAATAATAATGATAATAATAATAATAATAATAATAATAATAATAATAATAATAATTGTTGAATCTTGCATAATATTATATTTGCTTAAAATCATTCCACTTGATTGTCAGCCAAGAAATTTAAGTTATCTTTGGTCAGCCCGAAATTATTTTGTCAGCCATTCACTTTAGCTGACCTTAATATATTTAGTGTCAGTTTGTCTTTCCTTATTTGATCGATCATATACTTGTACTGACACTTTCCTACTTTGTGTTTTTGGTAGATATTCTGCTAGATAATATTTCACATGATCTTTTGAGATCTTGCATCTACCAAACACATTTTCAAATTCAAAATGTGTTTCTAACGGGTTACTCTTGAAGACTATCTATAAATAGTAAATACCCACTGGAAGCATTCTTGAAGACAACAATTTTTACACAGAAGTCTAAAGCCAATATACTTTCAAATTTCTCTGTGACTTTGTCTTCCTAAGAAAACATTAGCTAGATACTCTTCTTTGAATATTTCTTTCTAGTTATTGTTTAGGCAAACACTGAGTGATCCATTTCAAAATATTTAGGAATCAGTCAGTTTGTCTCACGAGTTTGATTGTTTCTCAATCATTCTCCACAAACAACGGTCTTTTGTTGTACACTGATCCATTAGAGATCAAATATATTTTTAATAAAATTAGTGCACTTCAAAAATCCAAGTCTGACCAACTTGGTAGTGGACGTAGCGGTTTATCTCGTGAACCACTTCAACCGATTTGTCACCGCTTATATTTAAACTCGACTCAACACTTAAGAAGTTTTTCAACTGATTAAGTGTCAGTCAGTTAACAACAATTGTTTGCTTAATTGTTCAGTTAATTTGTATTTCAATTTCCTCTCTATATTCAGTGATCAACTTCAAAAACAACTTCTTTTGAAAAACAGTTGTGTCAGTCAGCTGACCAACTTTCATCAGCATAGACATTTTCAAAAGTGTCAGCCAGCTGACCAATTCTTCAGCTGACTGATAAAACTAAGTTTTCCGCTGCCAATCTTACAAGTTTTACAAATTAACCCTCAAAGTTTTTAAAGGCTATTCACCCCCCCTCTAGCCTTAATTGTTGCCATCTGGACTTACAATTGGTATCAGAGCAAGGATTTTGTGAAAAATTATTTTCCAAGCCTAACAGCTTGAAAGCTCGATCATGGCAACTCTTAAAGCTTTTCAATCAAACAATGTCACTCAAGTACCCATTTTTGATGAAGATCACTTTGATATTTGGAAGGAAAGAATTACAAGATATATGAACAATATAGATAAACGATTGATGGAATGTGTAAGAGGTGGTCCTATGCAACCTATGAAAATCAATACTAAAGTTGGTAAATCTTCTACTGCAGATGATGATATTGTAAACCCTCTTGCTCCTGTAGAAGAAGAATATGTCCTCAAACCTCCATCAGAATGGACTGAGGAAGACAAAATTACTGATGGACTGGATGATAGAGCTGTACATATCCTTTCAAGTGTTGTACCTGATGAAAACTACAAGCAGATATATGACTGTGTAACCGCTAAGGAAATTTGGGATGCTCTTGTTGAATATGTAGAAGGAGATCAAAACACCAAGGACAACAAACTTTATGATTGCATACAAGAGTTTGATGCATTCAAAAAGGATCCAAAAGAATCTTTAAAGAATGCCTACGACAGATTTCTCGAGGTAAGTAATAGATGTTCTTCTCTTGGTAAAGTTTATAGTATGAAAGATTTAAATATGCGCTTTCTTAGTAGTTTGGGAAGTAGATGGCATGTCAAAGTCACTGCCATTAAGGAAGCTAGAGACTTGAACAAAACTCATATACGTAGTCTTGTTGCAAGTCTAAAAATTTATGAAAAAGAAGTTCTCAAAACTCAAGAAATTGATAAAAATTTTAAAGGTATATCTCTTCAAGCTGAAGAAGAAACTTCAAAAACTTCTACATCAATGTCAGATGATGACTTTGATGAAGATGAATTTGCTGCTTTTGCTAGACAATTTAGAAAGTTTAAATCTTTTAAAAGGAACTTTCAAAAACATTCAACAAACTTTCAAAAGTCTTCATCAAACCCTCAAAAACCTTCTTCAAGCTTCCAAAAACCATCTACTTCAAACTTTCAAAAGCCTTACTTCAAAACAAATGAAGACAAGGTTGAGAAAGAAAAACTGTTGTGCTTTAACTGTAGAAAGCCTGGTCACTTTGCTTCAAATTGTCCTTTTACAAAAAATGAGTATTACAAAAGAGCTCCCATAAATTTTGAAAAACAAAAGGGTTTAGTTGTTGAAGATCAAAATCTTGCAACTTGGATTGAAACAGATTCTGAAGATGAATCTGCTGATTTTGAGCAAGAAGCAAATCTGTGTCTTGTTGCAGAATCGGCAATATATGATTCAGAAAATGAGTTTCCAAGTCAAAAATATTCTAAAGGGTCTGAAAATGAGCTGTCAAGCTCACCTATTACAAACTCCAAACTGACCAAGGTCATCAAACCTGATCAGTTTGTGGTTAAGAAAATAGGAAATGGATTTTATGGACAAGGAATCATAAGTCGCCTAAAAGAAAGTCAAGTCAACTTCTCCAAGGACTGCTAAAGTAAGTCATGATTCAAAAAGGCAGGAGGAGAAGATTACTGACTCAAGTGTTGATGATTTACTGGAACAAATGCAAGAAATGTATTCCAAGTTTGAAACACTTAAAAGAATCCATGTTTCTTTATCTAGTGATTTTAAAAGAATTTCTGAAGAAAACTGTGAGCTTCAAAAGATCAATGAGCTTTACAAAGTTCAGCAAAAAGAATTGTTGCAACTTAAAAGTCTCAATGAAAAATATGAGATTCAAGCAAAAATCTCAGATGCCCAGATTACTGACCTTGTGAAAAGAAATCTTCGACTGACCAATGTTGTTGATACCTACTCAAAGTCAAAAGCTGTTGTAGAAACCATCATCAGTCAACAGAAAAATCATGAAGACCAACATGGTCTTGGATACTCAAAGGATGATGAAGACTGTGAGATCAGACAAAAAGGTGAACCTAAGATTCTACAAAAGAACAAGGGATCAGCTTATAATGCAGTGCCATTCACTTATCCCAGAAACATGAATCAGCACAAGAGGTACATTAACAAAAAGGATAGGCTGAACAAAGACAATTGGTAGTCTTCTGGTCACAAACCTCTAAATCGTCCTAACTCACAAATGTCCGACAAATGTCAGCTAGCTGACAAAAGAGGAGGATTCAGAAGAAAGGCAATTGACAAGTTCAAGCCAATAAATTTTGTTGCTGCTAAGACCTCTAAGCTGAACCATAAGGAATCAAAGTATTCACCTCAAATGACTGATAAACCTGGTTATCACAAGTGTAATATTTGCTCTACTTTTGGTCATCAGTCACATGAATGCTTATATAGATTTAAACCTCTTGTAACTAAGAAGCCTAATTTCGTGCAAGTTTGGATACCTAAGAAAACTAACCCTTTGGACCCAAAAGTATAAAGGGTACCATGATTTAAATATTCATATTTCAGGTATGCTTAATGGCAGATGATCATTCAACTGACATATGGATATTAGACAATGGATGCTCCGGACACATGGATCGATCACCGAACTCCTTACTAACATTACAGCAGCAAAAGGACCTTCTGTGATTTTTGGAGACAACTCAAAAGGAAAAACTATTGGCTATGGATCCATTATCAGAGGATCTATAATAATTGAAAATGTCTCTTTGGTACAAGGTTTGAAACACAATCTTCTAAGTATCTCACAATTTTGTGATAAAGGTATGAGTTGCTCCTTCTCCTCCACACACTGTTTTATCAAAAATAGCATCACTAATGAAATTTTGCTCACTTGTTCCAGAAAAAGAAATGTTTTTGCTATTGATTTACTTTCTTTAAATAACAGTACTCAAATTTGTTTGGTAGCAAATAATATTTCAAAAAATTCATGGCTTTGGCACAAAAGACTCTCTCACTTGAACTTTAAGTATCTGTCAAAACTTTCAAAAGGAGATTTGGTAAAGGGTCTGCCATCCATAAATTTTCCTACTGATAAAAAATGTGATGCCTGTATTTTAGGAAAAATAACAAAAACCTCTTTCAAACCAAAACCATGTCTTTCAACCAAAAGAATTCTTGAGCTTCTACACATGGATTTATTTGATCCTGTTACAACCGCAAGCCTAGGAGGAAATAGGTATACTTTGGTTGTTGTAGATGATTATTCCAGGTACACATGGGTTGAAATGATGCAATCCAAGGATGAAACTTATAGCATTCTCACTTCTCTATTCAGAAATCTTCAAACTCAAAAGGAATGTGAGATTATCAGTGTTAGATCTGACAATGGTACAGAATTCAAGAATCTTGGGATGGACACATACTGTGATGATCATGGAATTGATCATAACTTTTCAGCAGTTAGAACACCTCGGCAAAGAAAATGGTATAGGCCGAAAGGAAAACAGGACTCGATTGAAGCAGTAAAACAATGATAGCTGAAGCAAAATTGCCAAAATATTTTTGGGCAGAAGCTGTCAACACAACATGTTTTACACAAAATAGATCTCTCATAAACAAGTTTCATGGTAAGACTCCTTATGAAATATGGAGAGGTAGAACCCCTAACATTGCTTTCTTTAAGATCTTTGGGTGCAACTGCTTTATTCACTACAATGGTGGTGATTACAGGGGTAAATTTGATGAAAAAGCTGATGAAGGTATTTTTGTTGGTTATGCTAAGCATATCAAAGCTTATAGAGTTTATAATAGAAAAACTCAAGTAATTGTTGAATCTATGCATATTACTTTTGATGAATCAAACTTATTTGAGTCTTATAAGACTCCTGATATTACTAACAATTTTGAAATGTTTGAGACATGTAACAGTACTGGTTCAATTCAAAAAAATCCTTCGTCTTCAACTCCTCCTGCAGAAACTATAGATATTCAGAATGAACCTCAGCAGGCTGACAATCTTCAGCCTGCTGACAATCCTAACCCTGTCACAATAGATCAGTCAGCTGACACCCTTAGTTCTGAAGCTATTCAGCCAACTGACATTCATCCATCTCCACCTTTACAAACTGAACCTCTTGAAGATCTTCCTAAAGAAATTAGGCAAGCTAGACATCATCCAGTTTCAAATATCATTGGAGATCCCTTTGCTGGCCTAAGAACCGTAGCTAGCTCCGAAACTCTTGAAACTCTTGATTCACATGCCTTTGTCTCTTCCATTGAACCCAAAAAGATTGATGAAGCTTTGGAAGACCCTCAGTGGATTGAGGCCATGCAAGAAGAGCTGAATCAGTTTGAAAGATGTAAAGTTTGGGAACTTGTGCCTAGACCCACAGATCAACAAGTCATTGGAACTAAATGGGTGTTCAGAAACAAGTTGGATGAAGATGGAAATGTTACAAGAAATAAAGCAAGATTAGTAGCCCAAGGATATAGATTTGATTATGATCAAACTTTTGCTCCTGTGGCAAGACTTGAAGCCATCAGATTATTTCTTGCTTATGCAACCTTCAAGGACTTCAAGGTATACCAAATGGATGTAAAAAGTGCATTTTTGAATGGAGACCTACAAGAACAAGTATTTGTTGAACAACCTCCTGGTTTCATTGATCCTAAAAAGAAGGACCATGTTTACAAGCTAAGAAAAGCTCTTTATGGTCTTAAGCAAGCTCCAAGAGCATGGTATGAAACCCTATCCAAATTCCTTATGGAAAAAAGGATTTCAAAGAGGTAAGATAGATACTACTCTTTTCTCTTTGAAGCACAAAGGTAATATTTTACTAGTTCAAATTTATGTTGATGATATTATTTTTGGATCTACTAATGAAATTTTGTGCAAGAGATTTGAGCACCTTATGAAAGGAAAATTTGAGATGAGTATGATGGGAGAACTAACTTACTTCTTAGGTTTGCAAATTAAGCAAACTGAGGAAGGGATTTTTATTCATCAATCTAAATACACTAGAGAGATGATCAAGAAATACAATCTTCAAGAAGCCAATTCAGCAAACACTCAAATGGGAGTTGAATGTCATCTAGTCACTGATGAAAAGGGTAAGCCAGTTAATACAATTGAATACAGAGGTATAGTTGGATCTCTTCTTTATTTAACTGCAAGCAGACCAGATATCATGTTTGCTGTGTGTATATGTGCTCGTTTTCAAGCTAATCCTAAGGAATCTCATATGATTGCAGCAAAAAGAATCATTAGATATTTGATTGATACTGAAAAATTTGGCATTTGGTATCCCAGAGACTCTTCTTTTAATTTGATTGGATATTCAGATGCTGACATTGCAGCTGCAGAGTCAACAGAAAAAGTACCAGTGGAACATGTCAATTCCTTGGAAACAGACTGATATCATGGGCATGCAAAAAGCAAGCTTCAGTTTCCACTTCAACTACTGAAGCTGAATATATTGTTGCTGGAAGCTGTTGTTCTCAGATTCTTTGGATGAAATAGCAAGTATTGGATTATGAAATGCCTATGGGAACCTGTCCTATTTATTGTGATAATACCTCTATTATATCAGTTTCTAAAAATCCTGTCATGCATTCTAAAACCAAACACATAGACATCAGATATCATTTTTTGAAAGATCATGTTGAAAAAGGCAATGTTCAGCTAGAATATATTCCTACTGAATTTCAACTAGCTGACATTTTTACAAAAGCCTTAAAATCTGACATATTTGAATTCTTAAGAAGGAGAATTAGGAATGCTTATTATGTCATAGAAAGATATATTTGGCTTGTCTAATCTTTGCAGGGTACACTTCAGTGTGTTAGTCAATACGACTCTAGTTGACAAATAATTTCAGCTGATATTATATGGTCAGTCAGTGGCATAGTAAAAATCTTGTCAGCCAGTAGCTGACACATGAAGCTCTTAAGCAACAAAACTTCACAGCTGACAACCTTCAGCTGACAGAACTTTTCTTCATTCCTGGTTGAAACCATACTATAAAATAATGTCAGCCAGTAGCTGACAAACACTCACAACTGACACTTATTAGTTGACAATTGTTCAGCTGACATATCTATATTTCTCAACTGATAACACATTGATTAACAGTCACTGTCCAGGTAGTCTCTGAGCCTTAAGTCAAAGCTGATCGTATCTCAGCTAAGACTTAATCTATAATTTATTAAAAATTCATCATTTATTTCCCGCCATTTATTTTTCCTTGGAACTCGCGAAGCTTTCTTGAAAAGCCAAAATGACCTTTCCACTATCCCACCAACTATGGCGGTTGAAATGATGTGTTTTCACAAAAATGGTTCATCATTGTGATAATAACTCTCTGTCATAAATTGCTATTTTTATCACAAAAACCAAAATTCTGTGTACTTTATCACTACACTCCATATCTTTACTTTTAAAAACCCACTATCTCTTATAAGCGTCCGTACCTATCCGTTTTCTATTTAAAACATACTCACTTATCTTTCTCTCACTAAAATCCTTTCTCTCTCTAAAAAGCTTCTTCTTCTTCTTCAAAAGCTCTTCCTACTCTAAAAAACCCTAACTCTAGATTCAATGGTATTCGCCATTTCTACTCCTTTTTCTCTATCTTTTTCATCTGCTTTCTTAACTCATATGTTGTTGTTTTTTTTTCTTCAGGAAATGGCTTCGAACACAGCCGTTGGATGTCTTCTAGACATTGTTTCTCTGAACTCATAACCTTTAGTGCTTGAGCTAATTCATCTTGTCACTGCAAATGGGTTAATGCCTCTACTCTCATTCAACATTTGAACCTTCAGCTTCCAACTAACCGAAGAATTCTTCATGGGAATGGAGGAAAACCCAGCCGATCCTTTCTCTCTCATCGGCAATATCAGAGGCGTTCCTGTTGTGTTTGACTCAGAAATCATCTCTGCAGCCTTCCCTGATCTTTATGACGATGGTTCAACCACCTATACCATGAATAGTTTTATGAGTGGTTAACCGAATAATTTACGAGTAGGGGAGTATGGTTTTTAAATTAATAAAAGACCCTTGCAACTAACAAGAGTAAATATGGGTACTTTGGTCAGTTTGTTCTAAATAATGCAATCGAACGAAAATACCCCTCAAAACGTGCCATGTGATGTACACATGTTAGAGATAACAAATAGTACATGGCTATGTTTACTGTTATTAAAAAGTATAGGGAATTTTGTGCATTTGATCCAATTACAAAGAAAGATGTTGCTGCTTATTATCATTTATGTTTCCCCCTAATGCTACTCCTCTCCCTCTCCCACCATAGAAAGTGTTATGTGGCGTTTGAAAAAAAAGATGAAGATTTGAGTAGTGGTTGGGTTGGAATTAAGTCTTCTTCTTCTCTTTCTTTCAATTGCCTAGGTTTTTTTTAGATGCATGTTCATTCTTGCTTTGTGTTCAGTTGAATGGGGGGGGGGGGTTGGGTATGTCAAGTTGATGAGCGAGGGTTGCGTGGGAGAGATGTGTTAAATGTTTTAGATTTCAAATTAGACTAAATAACAAAGGGTAAAATAGAAAAATTAGAGGGGTGTATTCAGTGTTTTGAAAGATTTCAAATTCTTTCTTGGGGGGGGAGTGGGAAGAAGTTAAATTACAAACAACCCCCTCAACTGTTATGGAAAAGTATAGGGACTTTTGTGCATTATTATCCTTTCCTCCCCCATAAGCTACTCATCTCCCTCTCCCTCTTCCACCATGGAAAATGTTATGGGGCGTTTGAAAAGAAGACGGAGATTTGAGTAGTCTTTGGGTTGGGGTTGAATCTTCTTCTTCCCTTTCTTTCAACTATCTTGTTTTTTTTTAGTGCACGTTCCTTCTTGCTTAGCGTTCGGTTGAATGGGAGGGGGGGGGGTTGGGTATGCCAAATTGAAAAGGGGGTGGGTGGGGGGATGTGTTAAATATTTTGAATTTTAAACTAGAGTGAATAACAAAGTGTAAAATAGGAAAATTAATGCGGTGTATTCAATCTTTTGTACGATTTTAAATTCTTTGGGGGGGGGGTAAATTATAAATAACCACCCTCGACTATAATATTTTCTTAAATTGTATCTTCTATTTTGGCACTGTCGTTTGAATTGACGGAATTAGCACACCTAAGACTCACATGACCATCATTACATACTTTTTTTTTTTATCATAGTATTCAAAATAAAGATAATCGATTTTTTGAAATCATTTTTAGGTACAAAAGAAGGTCTTAGTGCAACGAGATAAAATAGTCATTTGAAATACAAAAAAAAGGTATTATGGTAAAAGAAATACCTAAACATGGTCACGTGAGTCTCATGTGAGCATTTTACGTCAATTTAAATAATAGTACTTAAACATAGACCACGATTAAAGAAAATATTATAACTTATGGGGAGGGGGTAAATTATTTTAAGTGGTAGACATGTGGGCGATTTGTAGACGAGATTAGAAATTAATGGTCTAACTGAAAAGTTTTACAAATGGTTTAATGACCTAATAATTTATGAACAGAGAAATATGAATTTTAATTAATAAAAGACCTTTGCAGCTAACAAGAGTAAATATGGGTACTTTGGTCAGTTTGATGTAAATAATGTAATTGGACGAAAATACCCCTAAAAACCATGCCATGTGATGTACACATGTTAGAGATACCAAAGAGTACATGGCTATGTTTGCTGTTATGAAAAAGTATAGGGACTTTTGTGCATTTTATCCAATTACAAAGAGAGATGCTGCTGCTTATTATCCTTTCTGTTTCCCCCTAAGCTGCTCCTCTCCCTCTTCCTCTTCCTCTCCCACCATGGAAAGTGTTATGGGGCGTTTGGTTGCGCCTCTGCACAACCACCACCGGCCACCAATTTACGCCGTAGCAACATCCCCCTTTCTACACAAGTCCACCCTCTCCGTTTCTCCATGTTACTCAGCCTTGGGTTTATCTTCAACCCACTCCCCACCTTCTCGTCGTCCTTCGATTGGTACGTCATACTTATAACAAGATTATTCAATTGCCTCTATTTGTGTAATTAGTCGATTACAGCTTTTCTTGTTTTGCTTCTTTGAATGGTGCTATACATTTTAGGGGGATCACTATTAACCCTCTTGTTTTCAACTGTAGCACTCTATGGATGTTTTATTTTGCTTGTATTAAAAGCTTCACATTCTGTAATAGCAGAGTGTCAAAGTTGAAAAGTTGAAAAGTTGAGTGCTAATAGCGATTTTATAAATTGTTTTCTTATTTGTTATTTTCACTGTTCTCAGATTTTATCCATACCCTTCTTGATATTTGTATTATTAATGGCTTACAGAGTTCCTTGTATTGATTCTCCTGAATGGTATGGAGCACTATATGTATTTTTTAGATATCGCTATTGACACTTCACTTTTCAATTGTGACCCACTATGGGTGCAACAGTTTACTTTTATCAAATGCTTCACATTTTGTACTATAGGGTGACATAATTAAAAAGGGGAGTGCTAATAGCGATTCCCTTTTTTTTCCCTGTTATTTTCACAGTTCTTGATCTTACATACCCTTTTGCTGCGTATAGATAATTTTGTAATTTTTGCATTTGTAATTTTTGCAGTCGCAATTTCCCTTCTTAGGGAACTTCATTTTTCTTTGTTTGTTATAAATTGTTACTTAAATTTATTTTTCTATACTATGCTATATTCCATCTCGCTCATTTATTTTCTTTTATAGAAAACCCGTAATTTCACTAGTAATGGGTTAGTTAAATAAAAGTTGTGAGTTTCTATCTTGCACAAATTTGTGAAACTTTTGTTGTCATTATTGTTGCTGTTACTTGAATTTGTAACTTTAGTTGTTTTTTGTTGTTGATAGGTGAAGGGTTAAGTGAGACATAATAAAATAGTAAATGTCAGAGAGGAAAACCTAACATTAAATATGCTTTATCAAGCCTTACATCCATCAGAAGAATATGATTCACTATCTTCTGCAGCTCAAATAAGTACAAGGTCGTTACAATCTTCAACCTAATTTGAACTAATCCCTTGATGAGTATAAATCACATGAAGAAGTGCCGCATAGGACGCGACACCTGCTTTGTCGCTTTTGTTTTTAATATATTTTTACTTGTCAAAATAAAAATAAAAAGAAAATAAAAATCACATGAAGTCACTTAAACGAGCTCTAAATATGTATTTTCTTTTCTAAATATGTATTTTCTTTTCTTTCTTCTCCTTATCAGAAGATGATATACCATTATGAACATGAACTCAAGAATAGCAGCCAAGTGCAATAGTCTCCTCATCTTCTAACGAATCAAAGCTTGTGAGATAAGTAAACTTGATCCCATATTTTTCATGAAATTTGTGCTGCCAAAAAGACAATATCTAAAAAGTGCAAATTTACCTGGTCATAAGCCTTTCCAGAGCTAAGATTAAGAACAAAACACTTCCTACTCCTAGAGAGACCAAACATCTCCATAGCCACAGCCCAGCTACCTACACCAAAATCCTTCCTCTTTATCATCGAGAAACCGCTATTTTTTATTTTTTGATAAGTAATTGATGTAATAAATATTTAACCTCGTAAATGCACGAGTGAACTGGAGTATAGTTATGCAAACATAAGGGTAGAAACCACAGAAACTTGAATCTTGATTTAAGTAAATTCAACTATTCTAGCAAAACGAAGCAAATAATAAAAAGCAGTGATTTTGATTTTACTAAACTAAATTAACTAGAAAGTAATAAAACAAACTAATTAACAATAGCAGTAAAGCGAGATAAATCAAGGTTAGAAAATATCTAGAAATTAGGATTCACTTATATCTCCACCTTATGTCTATGCAAATAATGTAACAATCAATGTCAAGGATTAGTAAAGGGTGGAGTTCTTTTGAGAGATTCATTGATTTTGAGGTTGGCAACGGGGTTTCCGTGAGATTTTGGGGTGATAGATGGTGTGATAATTTGTGTTTGAAGGTGGTATTCAGAATTTATATGAGGTTTCCATGGATAAGGATTGTAGAGTTAGTTCAGAATTGTCTTTGGAGGAGGGTAAGCATGTTTGGAATCCCACGTTTAGAAGGAATTTTCATGATTGGGAGATTGAGTCAGTAGTGCAGCTTTTAGAGAGGCTTCATGAGCATAATATAGATAGAGTGGAGGATAAGGTGGTCTGGTAAGGCACGAGGGGTCTTGTTTTCTCTGTCAGATCGCATTACCTCAAGCTCCTAAATTGCGATAGTACTTCCTTCCCTTAGAAAGCAGTTTGGAACTCTATAGCCCCAAAGAGAGGGACTTTCTTCATGTGGGAAGCATCTCACAAAGCTATTCTTACCGGGGACAATTTGCAGAAACGCCACATGGTTCTTGTCAATAGATGTTTTATGTGTAAGGCAAGTGAGGAGAGTGTGAATCATTTGTTCGTGCACTGCCAAGTTGCTGCTGAGTTGTGGAATTTTGTGCTGGGCTTGTTCAAGATGTCTTGGGTCATGCCGAGGTCGATTCTTGATCATGTTAGGGGCTGGTCTATTGGGTATAAGAACAGGAGATACTGTTTTTGGGAGACAGCCCTTTTGGGAGTGTGTTGGATTCTTTGGAGGGAAAGAAACCACAGGGCCTTTGACAACGAGGAAATGACTTTTTTTTTGATAAGTATGATATAAAACAAAGCGTCAAATCAGGTGATGCATCCTTTGTACACTAGGAGTATACATATTAGTCAAAAGTAAGACTATTAACAAATTCTACAAAAGAATATCTAGTCAGAATAGTCTTCGAAGACTCAGGCCACCAAAGAAATAGAGTGCGAAGCATGGTGTCTTCCATCTTAAGCATAGAACTTTTTTCATTCTCAAACGCCCTTTTATTTCTCTCCCCCCAAATAGTCCACGCCACAGCTAAAGGAATCGTATCCCAAAAAATATTCCTCCTTTTCCTCTTATAAATAGACCAACTCAGCTGCACATCTTTAAAAGAGCCAGGCATCACCCATGCAATCTTTAACATTCCCAGAATCAGATCCCAAAAATGCCTAGCCACTAATCAACAAATGATTAATTCTTTCTTCATCAGATTTGCACATATAACATCTGTTTACAAAGATCTTGTTCATTCTCCGCAAATTGTCTCCCGTAAGAATTGCCTCATTACACGCCTCCCAAGCAAAGAAAGCAACTCGGATAGGGGCTCTGGTTTGCCAAATCGATTTCCATGGAAAGTGACTGCAATTACTATGAAGCAGCACCTTGTAAAATGACTTGACTGAAAATATCCCATTTCCTCCTCAGCCCACCTGACTTCATCCACTCCGCTTCCCCCTATTTGCACACCATGAATTTTTTCGAAGTAGCTCATAAAAGATTCCTTCTAAAAATCAGATTCCACATAGCTTTGCCCTCATTCATTTGAAGGACTGAACTAATCAAACTCTCCTTGTCCCTTGCCAAAGTGAAAAGATCAGGGAAACATCTCCACAATTCGGCTTCTCCACACCAACCGTCCCCAATCACCCAGTCTTGAAGAATTTGTTGATTTACACCCTTAACTTTTGATGTTCTGAGACAGCTCAATCCACTCCTAGTCCTAACACTACTCTTGTAGATTTTGTAAATAATATTGATATTGGCCTATGTTGCACGGACACGGATACGCGGATACGGATACACGGACACGGGATACGGGGATACGTGATTTTCAAAAAATATAGGACACGGGTGCGGGGGGTAAAGTGTAAATATTCAAACTATAAGGACTAAAATATAAATATTCAAAATATAAGGACCAAATTATAAATATTAAAAATTATAACCATAAAATAAATACTTCCAACATACCTAAATGTTAATATTCAAAGTAGCACAAATACTCAAAACATAAGTAGCACAAATATTTAACATAAGTAGCATCATCAAATATTCAAAACATAAGTAGCAATGTAGCGTAAATGTTCTAAAAATTAACAAAACATTTAATTTATAATTCAGATTTATAACAAAGTACAAAAATTTTATAAAAATTAAAAATCAGAATACAAACAAAATATACAAATTGACTCAATAGTCAACAGTCAACAGACTCAACTCAACAATAAAAAATGATTAACTCTTTTCCCTATTCAAGTGTTTATTGGAATCAGTACTTGAACACAATGTCACAAATACAATTGACTGAAGAGTGGCTCAGAAGTCGAAGAGAGCGAACCGAAGAATAGTGGCCAAGATAGACGAAGACAGTGGCGAGCGAAGACAGTGACGAAGAAGACGACTAGACGCAGTGAGACTCGAAGTCTCGAACTCGAAGTCACGCAGCGAACGGGAGAAACGAGATGATCGCCGAGAGCAAGGGGTCCGACCGGCGCATAGGTCGCTTCGGTGGATGGTCGGGAATTTGAGATTTGAGGAGCTAGGGTTTTTTTTGATAAGGGATTTGAGGGACGAAGTGAAGTGGCGAGAATGACGATTACGATACTGTAGTCGAAAATATACCCCAACCGCGACTTCACGTGTCCCGACTCTTAAGTCTCGCACTGTCCGTGTGGAAGTTTCAAAAATCCAAATTCGCCCAAAACGTATTTTGGGCCGAATCTGCCGTGTCGGTGCCGTGTCCGCGTCCCATACGAGTCCGACTCGGAATTCGCCTCCAATCTGCCGTGTCCGTGCAACATAGATATTGGCTAATTCTTTTGGCTAGGTATACTCCTAGTGTACAAAGGCCGCATCACCTATATTGATGCTATTTATTTAATTATTACTTGTCAGAAAAAACAATCAATGTCAAGGATTCGTTCACATGTGTAAAGATCGGTACGCTTTGGTCACGGTTTGCAATCTTAGTATTCCTAACAAATTATACTTTCTTGGTCCGTCCATATAATCGTCAAGAATCCATTAAGCGAACAAAGAGCAATGAACCTAAATCCTATCTTAGCATGGTTATAAATCAATAGGATCAAAGTATCATAAAAGATGACATATGTATAACTTATACACTTTAGTCATGCAATTCATTATACCTGGATAATCTAACAGTTGTAGATACATTTCACGTAAACACCTTGAATAGATTCACTAATTAAGCTCTTGTGATAAACAAAACAATTGATTACATAAAAATATAAATTAAGACAAAATGTTTCAATACAAGTTACCTCCAATTCTTAGATTTTGGGGTTAATTCCCTATAATTGATATTACTAAACCTTGAACTGTTGTTGAAGAATCTTCCTTCATCGACAAAGAAAAATAACACAAGACATCTCCCCCAATTCTAACCTAAAAGGGATATATTTATACTTAACTAATGTACAACTAGGGAAAAGGGGTACAATACAATAAAGCCCAAAAGGATCCAACAGCAGTCGCACACAACACAAGGAAAAAAAACATACGGCTGCTCTAATTTGATGTCGGACATATTTTCACTTTAAACCTTCAGTTTTCAGGATTTGCATTTGACCCCTCCGGTCTTCAATCCGCAAAAACTGCCTTTATTTTGCACATTTGTTCTCCAAATCCCTGAAACTATGAAACAATACTAAAACATATATTAGACAACAAAAATCCTGAGAATTAGCAAAGTTTAAACCAGACAAATACCCAATAAATGAGTAAAATACTCATCCATCACTATATATATATATATATATATATATATATATATATATATAATACCGTCAAACAAGGGGACACACCCTTGTATACCGGGGGTATACAAGCCAAAATAATTAGTCAACAAAAGCCTGTGCATGTATTCTAATCTGTCGGTCTAAAAAGAGAGAATAAACTAATATAGTACTATTTCTTCTCTCCCTTTGTGTGTGTGTGTAACAATACTCTTTGAATAAGCTTAGAGTTGAGATCTTCCTCCTTGACCCACCAAGTGAAATTATTCTTAAGATAGCCTCTCGTACTTACTATATCATTCGGCAATAACCCATTCACTTCTAACCTATCAATCTATGAAATTTCCTTCACAGCATCATTTCTCCTTATCCTAATATCTCCCAAAACCGCTAGAGTCCATACTCTATTTTTGTCCTTCAACGACTTTTAACTTTCTCATCATCATGATGTCTGCCTTATTTTGAGTATAACATTCATTCCACCAACCTTTTAAGGTAGGATGAGATGACCCCATGTTTTCAAAACGAAAAGAGGATGGGCCCTGACATACAGAGTTAGACTGGCAAAATGATCATAAAACAAGGTGCTTAAGCCATTGTTGCACCAAACAAGGTGTTCCCAATTTTGAGAAAATAAACCTATCTACAGGAGTTGCAATGCTATGCTGGCCATATACACACCAAGAGTAAATTGAGCATTGAAAAGAGAGGTTTCTCCTAGGTTGCAATCCTGAATAAACTCATCCATGCCATGCATGCTAGCCGCAAAATTCATTTAACATACTTGTTGGGCTACTTGAACTCATATCCCATTTGAACATGCTTAGAGCCCCCTTTAATTATTATTTATTTTGTGCTCTAGTATCTTGAAATGCATGTATTGAGTCTGTGTGTGTGTGTGTTTGTGGGCGTGTATTTACGAACCATTTATTTTGATTGCCACATTAGTTCAGTTTCATTAGCAACACCAGATGTGAGGGTGAGCACTGACACAAGCGAATGGGCAATGCAAGGTATGTTGCAAGTTTTTGTATTTCGTATCAAGTTTATGCGTAAGGACTTATAGCATGAAATTATCTTATGTCCCTTTAACATTATGTACATCTGAAGCGGTGCTTGTTAGCTGAGAATCTTACATATCATTGAATGCTTGGTGATAATCCACTATAAAGAGTTCTTAAATTATCTTCTGAACCTAAGCAAGTATGCTAGTCAGTATGTATTGTGATTATGCAGTCACTATCACCATATGCTTGCTGAAGTGTTCTTCCTCCTTTACATAATTTTTACTTAGCTAGTGTAAAAAAATTTGAATTGAGGTAATAGCTTTAGATGTATGCTTCACATGCATGGTGGTGATATCCTGAACTTTAGTTCTAGTTGGTATCTATCAGGATTGTAGAGATACTTTGAATTTATTTTACTTCACTTGAAGCTTGGGGAAGTTTATACATGCATGTAGTTTCATGAGCACAAATACTAGCTGTAAAAATCTATTTCAACTGATCCACTTTGAGGAGTTTCGTAAATTTATCCACGGTTGGAAATGAAATTCCCTACTCTGGCTAAGGAGATATTTAAGGGCCAGACATATATGCGTGTACACAGTTTTATCTTAAGAGTTCAGAATTGTGCATGTATCTAATTTTGTAGGATTCTCATAAAGCTATTTGCACACGATATATATATATATATATAAACTAACTATTTATGAAGCATAATTTATAATTGAAATTCTTTCAAATAAAGATATATTTTACTATTAATAAAAAACAAGAATTTCACGATGATTTTAGAAAAGGAAAAGAAAAGGTTTTTTTTTTGATAAGTAAGAATAATATATAATAAAAAGCGTCAAAAAAGGTGACGCGTCCTCTGTACACCGGGAGTATACAAATTAAGAACTAATTACTAGCTATACTATCCACAAACTCTACAAAAGGGTTTGCACCCCAGAGCTAGCGACTCATGGCACCAAAAGAGCAGTGTGTTCAGAATCAGGTTATTTGACATCCATGGGCATTCACCTAATCCTTTTTTGTCTGTGTTTATGAACTCTCGAAATTCTTTACCTCAATTGACTTCCTCCTCCAGAAAAACATCCGACGGCTTCAAGAGGAAGGAAGGGTGAACAGTGGTGTTCACGCGCATTGTTGGGAGGCGACGAAGCAAAGTCACCGTAAGTCTTCTGATATCTTAAAGATGGATGAGTTCAGAAAAAGCTGGGGGAACACGTGGGGTGCAGATAATTTTAATTTCAAATCTTTTAAGCGAAATGGTGGCGTTGAATCTGTGAGTAGGGTTGGTCCTCAATTTAATAAGGATAAAAATTGGGCTGAATTTGATTATAGGGGACAGAAAGGCCACAAAGGCCCACGGGGAAATGCAAAGTCCACCAAGGCTATTTGGGTGACCCGTAGTAAAGGGGCGACGGAGAGTGGGAAGAGACAGGCAGTTGAGCCCAATGTTGAAGGGGCTGGGCCTTCTAATAGTTTTTATTGTGGGGGGTTTATGATAAAGGGGGAGATGGGTCTGGGTCTGGGTCCAGCGAAGTCAATGGTGGAGAATCCTTTGGTTTGGACCCTTCAAGAGTTCAAGCCCAGGTTGCAGCAGATAAGGCCAGACCATTTGATTCCACGGACATTATTTTGAGTCGAGGGATTAATATCTCTCAAGTAGGATTCGACAAGCAGACTACTGGGCAGATGGAAGAACAACAGAGTCAGAAAGATAAAGTCAACGTGAAGCATGGGCAAAGGTCGGCATCGATGGAAGATAAGGATGAAGTCACGTTTGATGTCTGTGGGAGAAGGATTCCTTTCGTCGATGTAGAATCGAAGTTCGGAGGGTCCCGACTGCCCCGTTCGTACAGATTTCTGCTATTTGGCTTCTCAAAACGAATCTTTACCTGAACAAAATCAGTTCAGTTCAGAATCCTTTGAAGGAGGACTCAGGGAGGAAGCCAATCCTGTTAGTGGGAGTCCGACTCCAGCGGCGAACTAAAAGGGAGACTCTAAGTTAGATTCCAAAGAAGGGAGTCTGAGAAGCAAGTGCCGCATGAAGTCAGGGAGGATTTGGAGGCGGACATGAGTGACGACGCAGTGGAAACTTTAGACGAAGGCCATTCTACTATGGACAAAATTGGTGATGAGAGTACGGAAGGGGAGGGGAAGACTTTCGAGGCAGATATTAATTCGGTTTCAGGTAGTATAATTTGTGGTAAGGAAATTGTGAGAGTGGAGGAGTAGCCGATTGAGAAACAGGCAGAGGCTTTGGGCGAGCTACAAGACGAAGTGTTTGTTTGCACCCGATCTCCGTGGTTAGGCCTAAAGACTTTTTTGTGGATGATTCACAGCATAGTCCAGGGGAATTGGAGGATATCTCTCGTTGGGTGGAAAAAATGGCCAAAGGCCTCGGTAGGTACTTGGGGTTATCTTGTGATGGTTTTGAAGATAAAATTTTGAACCTTATCGGGAAGTCGAGCAGGGTCGGAAACTGGAAAAGAAGGGTAGCAAGGTCGAGAGCAAGAGAAGTCAGGGGAGATGTACGAGGGAGTTAAAACAGTTGGGGTGTGCGCTTAATTTCGATCAGGAGGAGATGGCAGATAAAGGCGGTAGGAGTGGATTAGGGAGGAGGTGCAGAAGTGTACTGTAATTATGGATTTAAAATTTTTATCATGGAATGTGAGGGGATTGAATGACTTGTCGAAAAGAGATGTGATTTGTGCGGCGGTTAGAAGGTGGAAGCCTCATGTGATTTGTTTTCAAGAGACTAAATTGGATAAAATCGATAGAAAGGTGGTGTACAGTGTGGGTGGGGGGATAGTTGGACACATTGGGAGCATTTAGCAGCAGTTGGCACAGCCGGAGGAATTTTAATTATGTGGGATAATCGGTTTATTTCCAAATCAGGGCTGATGGTTGGCCTTCATTCAATTTCTTGTTTGTTTAAAATGGTGTCTAGAGATACCTCTTGGGTGTTTTCTGGGGTCTATGGGCCTTGTTCAGATATCTTAAGAAAAAACCTTTGGGAGGAGCTAAAGGCAGTCCATGCCAATTGGAAAGTCCCCTGGTGCGTAGGAGCCTAGGAGGGGATTTTAATGCAGTCAGGTTTCCTCACGAACGATCGGGATCAAAGGCGTATGTTCAATCCATGGTCGAGTTTAATGACATTATCAACAGTTTGGCCTAGGTGGACTTACCATTAGCAGGGGTCGTTTCACCTGGTTTAGAAATAACAATAGGACTCAGAGCTCTAGGCTGGACAAATTTTTATTGTCTGCAGATTGGGAAGAGTGTTTCGGAGATTCCTTTCAGGTGTGTCTTCCCACGGTAACTTTAGACCACGTCCCTATTTGTCTAGAATGTGGTAAGTTAAACAGAGGGAGGTCTCCTTTCAGATTTGAGAAGATGTGGTTGGCAGAATCAGGATTCAAGGATTGGGTGAAGGATAGGTGGTCCTCTTTTGTCGTGTATGGTGATCCTAGTTTCAGATTTGCAAACAAATTGAGTTATCTGAAAAGTGAGCTTATTGTCTGGAATAAAGAAATATTTGGGCGTACTGAGGAGAATGTCACGGACTTAGAGTTTTTGCCCTAACTCTGCCCAATCCGTGCGGCACTAAGACAATTCCGTTAGTCCTAGTCAGCCTTACTACACTCTTGCTTACCAACTATCCCCAAATGCCAACCCTAAATTATGTGACGATCCCACCCACTAGGATTCACACCTATTTGAAGGCACTAAGTTGGAAAGAAGAGATCACTCAAAGAGACTCAAAGAAGGAAACAAATGTTTATTGAGCTCTCCAAAGTTGTCTTGTTACAAATGAGGCATCACCTATTTATAGGCTACCACCTTTAATCCTACAAGCCTCTAGAATATTCTATACAAGTTTAGGGTATTCCTACCATTTCCTAGTATTCTACTATATTCTAGAATACTCTA
Source organism: Codonopsis lanceolata (assembly GCA_013146195.2). Lineage (NCBI taxonomy): Eukaryota > Viridiplantae > Streptophyta > Magnoliopsida > Asterales > Campanulaceae > Codonopsis > Codonopsis lanceolata. Next base: position 83,023,530 of record CM028383.1, read on the forward strand.
CTACACTCTATTATATACTAAAAAGTTCTCATAACTTCTAGAACATTCCAGAGTACTCTAGGACAAACTAGAGGACTCCTGAAGACTCTAGTAACTTCCGAATATTCAGTACTCTAGAACAAATTAGAGGACTCTAGAAGACTCTAGTAACTTCCATAACATTCCGAGTACTCTATGACATACTAGAGGACTCCTAGGAAGTTCTAGTAATACTCAGGAAAATTCTAGGTGTAGGGCGTGACATTCTCCCCCACCTAAGTTCGTGACGCCTCACGCCATCGCGCACCTAGCTTGTTGCTCTTGAAGCCTCTTTACCACCTCGGCATATGTCCCGGCCCAATAGTCTTCTCCCCTGTGCTTGAGCTTTGACTTCACAAACTCAATGGCACCAAGCGCCTTTGTCTTGCTTGTGCCTTCTCTTTTCGATACCAATGGTATCATGCAAGCAAGATTCCCATCTCCACCGAGCATCATCATCACACCAAGATAGGGCATGGGTGCGGCTTGCACTTGTCCATAAAGTCCATGCCAAGTATCGCCTCATGATCATCCATCTCGATGACGATGAAGTCCGCCTTGCCTTTCCATCCACCCACGCGGCTCCACTCCATTGACTTGGACTTGCCTCTCATCCGAAGTTCACAGCCTTTACCCAACCCTCATCCTTGGTTGGTTTAAGATCAAGCCGTCTCACAAACTCGGGTGTCACAAAGTTGTGCGCGCACCGTGTCCACCATGGCTTGCACCAACTTCCCACCAATTTCAACATTGGCATACCGAATGCCTTTGTTTTGGCCTTCTTTCTTTGGCCCTTCTGGACTCCTTTGCAGATCACGCTCGACCATCGCGCCCAACATCGCAATGCACTCATGCTTTGCTCTCCTTCGCCGTCGGATACGCCGGCCTTCTTTTGTCACTACACTTAACCATGGCACTCAATTTCTTTTTGTGTGGACAATACCGCACAATGTGATCTCCATCGCATAGGAAGCACCTCTTCGAGGTATCAGCCTTATCATTGCCCTTGTTTGACTTGGATGATCTCCCATGATCTTTGCCATTGTCTCGGTTGCGATATCTTCGATCGTCGTCGCTACGCTCGTCATCTGTCACCCTTGGCGACCCAGCTCGATGCTTGCGGTCTCCCTACTTGTTCGCGGTCCCTCCTTGGTGACTTTGGCCTTTCTTTAGGAATATCTTCCAACCTCTCGGCAATTGCCATACTGCCGCCAAATCTCTTGGCTCGCCTCTCTGAGCTCTGTTGCTACCCATGCCCGCAATCCATCCACGAAGAAGCATAACTCTCGCCTCTCGGCATCTCGGGGACCTCTAGCATCAATGTGGAATACTCCTTGACATACTCACCGATGCTCCCCTTTTTGCCTTAGCCGTCTCAAATTTATCATGGCTAAGTCTTCTACGCTCTCAGGGTAGAACTGCCGTTTGAGTTCCCTCTTGAACTCATCCCACGTCCTTACACCGTGCTCTCTGCGGTCGGTGTAATGTCTTCTCCACCATAACGCTGCTGTGTCCGTGAGGTATGTCACAGCCGTTTCAACCCGCTCGTCCTCCTCGACGATATCCAAACCTGCGAAGTAGCGCTCCATGTGCCAAAAGAAGTTGTCAATCACTCGTCCGTCCCTTGCCCCATCATATGTCTTCGGCTCGGGAACCTTCTTCTTTCTTGGCATGGCTACTCCACCCATGTTGGCCATCCTTGTCAAATCTCTTTGACAAACTGCCAATTCTGTCTTCAACTCAGCCACTTGCTTTGCGAGGTCTCTTCGTTGTTCAACCTCGCGCCCAATCGCGACCTCGATCTTGTCTAAGATCATGTCGTCGAGCTTGCCTTCTAGATTCGCAAGCCTATCGGCGACAGTCATTCCTTCCTCGTCTTCCTTCAAGACTTCACATACCAAGTTGAGCTTGCGTTCCATCTCAGCAACCCTTGCCTCGAACACGCCTGATAGCTCTTCTCGCAAATCTACGATGGCCTTGTCAATGATACCTTGCCAATCCTTCGATGGAGCCATCTTGTCCCAACCACGAATCAACCTGGCTCTGATACCAACTGTCACGGACTTAGAGTTTTTGCCCTAACTCTGCCCAATCCGTGCGGCACTAAGACAATTCCGTTAGTCCTAGTCAGCCTTACTACACTCTTGCTTACCAACTATCCCCAAATGCCAACCCTAAATTATGTGACGATCCCACCCACTAGGATTCACACCTATTTGAAGGCACTAAGTTGGAAAGAAGAGATCACTCAAAGAGACTCAAAGAAGGAAACAAATGTTTATTGAGCTCTCCAAAGTTGTCTTGTTACAAATGAGGCATCACCTATTTATAGGCTACCACCTTTAATCCTACAAGCCTCTAGAATATTCTATACAAGTTTAGGGTATTCCTACCATTTCCTAGTATTCTACTATATTCTAGAATACTCTACTACACTCTATTATATACTAAAAAGTTCTCATAACTTCTAGAACATTCCAGAGTACTCTAGGACAAACTAGAGGACTCCGGAAGACTCTAGTAACTTCCAGAATATTCCAGAGTACTCTAGAACAAATTAGAGGACTCTAGAAGACTCTAGTAACTTCCATAACATTCCGGAGTACTCTATGACATACTAGAGGACTCCGGAAGTTTCTAGTAATACTCCGGAAAATTCTAGGTGTGTAGGGCGTGACAAGAAGCTGGCTAAGGCCCTTGAGGAGATCAGAATTTTGGATGAAAAAGCAGGCCCAGTCAATCTGTCAGATGAAGATTCGGTGCGACTTGCGGTGTTAAAGCTAGAATCTGGAAATCTTCTTATTCGTGAGGAGATTTGTTGGAAGCAAAAGTCCCGCATTCAATGGCTCAAGAAGGGGGACAAGAACGCTAAGTTCTTCCATAGAATGGCTAATGCACACAAGAAAGGCAATCAGATTCGCTCTAATACAGTAGATGGTGTTTTTCTGGAAAGGAAAGAAGACATCATGAAAGGTATCACGGGCTTCTATGAGGAGTTGTACAAGGACAAAGTGATGGATTCCTGCAGCTAGAAGGGGTACCCTTTAACTCTTTTAGATTTATCAGAAAAAGAGTCCTTAGAAACTCCGTTCTCAAAAGAGGAGGTTCTCTCAGCGATTCATAGCTTGAATGGAGATAAAGCCCCGGGGCCGGATGGATATCCACTGCTCTTCTTTCAGCAGTTTTGGGAGGTTATCAAGGATGAATTGATGGACGTTTTTCAGTTCTTCTACATTCACAAGAGATTCGAAAAGAGTCTTAATGCATCGTTTATCGTTTTGATCCCAAAAAAGGCAGGAGCAGCAGATGTCAAGGACTATAGACCTATCAGCTTAGTTGGTGGTGTTTACAAAATTATTGCTAAAGTATTAGCCAACAGGCTGAGGAAAGTTCTTGGCAGAATTATTTCAGCTTCGCAATACACGTTTGTGGGAGGTTGTCAGATTCTGGATGCAGTTTTGATCGCTAATGAGACGGTGGGTGCGAGAATCAGAAGTGGAGATCCAGGGCTGATTTGTAAACTCGACATTGAAAAAGCCTACGACCACGCTAATTGGGATTTCCTGTGCTACGTGATGTCTAGGATGGGCTTCGGTGACAAGTGGAGAGACTGGATTAGGTTCTGCATCTCAACGGTCAAATTTTCGATGATGGTGAACAGAAAACCTGCTGGGTTTTTCTCTACTTCGAGAGGTTTTCGCCAAGGAGACCCATTATTGCCTTTTCTCTTCATCATTGTCATGGATGCGCTGAGCAAGCTGCTGAAGGGTGCAGAGGCTGGAGGTTTTATCAAGGGATTTATTGTGGGGATGCCTGGTTATCCTGAGTTGGTAGTGACACACCTCCTATTCGCTGATGACACGTTGGTTTTTTGCAAGGCGAATGCAGCTCAATCAGGATATCTTCGTCTGGTGTTGTTATTTTTCCAAGCAGCCTCAGGTTTATGTATCAACATAGCTAAGTCAGAAATTTTCGCAGTTGGTGAAGTGGAAAACATTGATACTCTGGCTAATTTCTTTGGGTGTCAGCGAGCTTCTCTTCTGATGCGTATTTTGGGCTCCCTCTCGGAGCACACTCTAACAGCAAATCAATTTGGAATCCAGTCATTGTAAAGTTTGAAAGGAGATTGTCAGGATGGAGGAGGCAGCTTTTGTCGAAAGGGGGTAAGCTGATTCTGATTAAAAGCCCTATGGTGAATCTCCCCACATACTTCTTGTCAATATTCAGTATCCCTGTTTCTGTGGCTAAGAGGTTGGAGAAGCTGGAAAGAGATTTTTTGTGGGACGGTCAGGAAGATGCTCATAGGTTTCACTAGGTAAAGTGGAGTTCAGTTTGCTCAAATTTGAAAGGGGGAGGGCTAGGGATCAAAAAGCTAAGGGTCTACAACTCCGCTTTATTGGGTAAATGGCTGTGGAGATTCTTGGGGGAGAAGGAGGCTTTGTGGAGGATAGTAGTGGTCTGGAAGTATGGGGAAGGTGAGCATGCGTGGTTCCCTAGAGAGTTTCAGTCGTCGTATGGCGTTGAAGTCTGGAAGGGTATTCGGAAGAGGTGGGATATTTTTAAAAGGTTCATTTGCTTGGAAGTAGGTAATGGGGAGAAGGTTAGTTTTTGGCAAGATAGGTGGAGTGGCGAAAGGGAGTTATCGAGAGAATTCCCTTCCCTTTACAATTTAGCTGTCAACAAAGAGGAACCGGTAAGTTCAGTCATGAGCAGATCCAATGGGGTTATTTCTTGGAATCCAGTCTTCCGTAGAAACCTCTTTGATTGGGAAGTGAATGAGATGTGACAGTTCATGAAACGATTATATGAGCAGAAAGTATCCAGCTGTATGACTGATAGGGTTCACTGGACTGGGACTAAAGCAGGGGAGTTCTCTGTTAAGTCTTTCTATGAGAAAAAGTCTGAGACTAATGAAGAGTTTCCTGGGAAGATGGTTTGGAAATCAAAGGCACCTTTAGAGTGGCCTTTTTCATGTGGGAAGCTGCAAAGGAAAGGATACTTACAGGAGATAACCTTTGGGCTCGTAACATTATCTACGTCAACCGGTGCTATTTGTGTAAAGGAGATGAGGAGTCTATGAATCATCTGCTTATTCACTGCCCAGTGGTGAAGGAAATCTGGGACTATGTTTTTAAAGTTTTTCAGGTAGCTTGGGTTATACGGATTTTGGATCTTCTGCAGTTGGACATTGTATAAGAAGCGAAGGAGGAGCAGTGTCTGGGATGCAGCTCCTTTGGCAGTTTTCTGGACAGTTTGGCTCGAAAGAAACAATAGAGCTTTTGAAAATATAGAGACCAGTGTGGACAAACTTAAAGAGAGGGTTTTTAGGTCTTTGTTCTTTTGGTGTCATGGGTTGACTCTGCCTGTTAATATCTCTTTTGTAGAGTTTTTGGATAGCTTATCTTTTAGTCGTTCTTGATGTAGATCCTTTGTAAATAGGACGTGTCACCTGTTTTGGCGCTCATTTTTTATATCTTTACTCATAAAAAAAATAATAATCTGTAAAGCTCATATTGTTTTTGTTTCTCTTTAGATCTCTTGTGTTTCAGATAGAAACATACACATGAACTGATTTTAATTTTTCGTTATACGCACATATGTAGTCCAGTGTAATATTTATATGACATAATTTCCTAAAATTTTAAAGTCTATCACCATGACATTCTCAAGTCTACAGGTTAGATTATCCTTTTCTTTTTCTAATTATTATAGTTTAAATCATTTCTATTCTTTTTTAGCATAATACTCCATTCCATAACTAGAATAATGCGCACACTTCGTTAGCATCCCTCCTGGGACAAAAGGGAGAATAATTTGTTATGTGGGTTCAGAAAGCAGGCAGTTGCAAAGTTTGAACAAGTATATCATTATTGGCAGATTTCTATGACTTAAGAAGGGATGTAGAGAACACATTACAGCGCGTTGAAGAGATTAGGGGTTCTGCTGGTTTAAATCAATTAGTAGAAGAACTTGCTGATTTGGAGGCAAAATCGGCTGACAGCTCCTTCTGGGATGATCGTGCAGCGGCTCAGCAAACGCTTGTTGCCCTAACAGATCTTAAAGACAAAATAAAGCTTCTTAGCGAGTTCAAAACCCAGGTTCATATTTCTTCAATTGGAATTGACCTTTTTTCCCCATTTTTTTTACAAATACTGTGTTCCGTTTCTTACAGAACTGTTGGTCTTCTACTTGAAACCCTAAATGTTTAAAGATTAGTAATGTTAACATGTAAATCATGGTATACATTATTGGGCCCTCTATCACTGCTTATGGTTTTAGATGTTGACATGGTAGAATCTGTATTTGTGGAAGTTTGCTAACTTGAATACGACCCCCTCTCCCCAACTAAGTATGGTGTATTAAGATCATCTTCTCTCTATTTCCTTTGTTTATATTCCTGCACATCAATTTATATCCCAGCAATGATTGGAGTCGCATTTGGGTTGAATGATTAAGTTTACAAAATGAGATTCATTCTTGGGCTCTCTCTCCAACAGCACGTAAAAAGTATTATCTTTTTTCTTTCTTTAATATCCATAGGTTACTTGATGAGTTGCCCTCCCACCCCTCACTATCATGAAATATGGATGCCTTCAGGTCTAAATACTACTCCCTCTGTTCTGGGCAAAAAGTCCACTATTCCATTTTGAGATGTTTCACTTAAAGAGCCCACTTTCAAAAATTAAGGCAGTGTCATTTTATTTCTAATGAGCTACTAAAAGTGTCATTTTCTTAAAAAGTTGACTTTTAAACAGAGACTCTTTACCCGGAACGGAGGGTGTATAAACTTTAGTAAATATGGTGCTCAAGCCTATGCTTAGTTGTTGTAGGTTGGTGCACATCAAGCAGGTTCCCTGTACCACTTGGATAGGAGCTTTTACTATCTATTATAACCCTGACTTGCATTGGGTCATTTTAGGCTCGTATCAAAGTCTGTCGTTTTCCTTCCCTCAAAAGAATAATCATATTAAGAAGAAAATGGCAGGAATCAGTTGTTCAAACTATTAGGAGATCTGCAATAGCATATTAATTAATGCTGCAAAGCACTTGTCATATTTTAGTGGAAGCTGAGAATCTCATATGTCAAGAAGTATGAATTATGGAGTTGGTAAACCATTATTAGACTAGATTAATGGTAGCTGAGACGATACTGAATGGGCTGACATTCACCTCTAAAATGGAAAGAAGTGAAAGACAGGCTGAAATGATAGAAGTAAGGGCTTAAAAAAAAGCAGTGTGGCCAATTGACATCCTGGCTCCCTAGATAAGGCTATATAATACACCCTCAGCGTCACAAACAAAAAGAATAAACAATAAGTAGATCAGTACATTTGAGTGTTTCCGACAGTGTTGATCCCTCTCGTTGTTCTACTTCCCTCTGCTTTTCATGTTCCACATTCGTCTTTGGTGCATCTTCATAGGTTGTTTACATGAACTGGTGTAGGAGCTAAAGCCTAGAGCAACATATTTCAATCAAAATTGGTCCAAACTTGAGTTTTCTTGTTTACTTGGAATTCAGTAGTTTGTTTTTTTTTTTTTGATTTTTCATTACCCTGCCATCACCATCTTGATGAAGACACCTAACACATACATCGTGATCTTGCCTTGGACAATATCCTCCTGATACAATTCTCCAGCCATCACAATCCTTCTATTGAGCCTCTGCCTCCCTCATCATGATTCTTTCGTCAATCATCACAAGTTTCAAACTACTAAACCATTTGTTTTCATCATCCATCGAACACCCTAGATTAAGAGCTAGTTGTCAAAATCTCCCAAAAAAAGTATGGTAGGAAATTAGTATACTATGCAAACCTTTTATACAACCTGCAACTTCCCCACATATCCAATATGGGGCATCGAGTAAACCCCAACTACCATGGCCATTAAAATAGATCTTCACACCCTAGTTCTCCAATGTCATAGTTATTGTGCCTTATCTCTCTTCCACTGTCATTTCTGCAGCGTTACCCAATTTTTATTGACTTTTACTGACTCAATTGGCAATCTTAAGACTTCATCAGAAATCATAGCAAGACGCTGCATGTCTGTGAAGCCACATTGGAAGTTCTGTGGAAGCCTCCATCCCAATTTGATCAGTTACTTGACCCAAATGTTTTGAATTAAATTAATCCATAATCTGAAACTGATTGAGGCCAATTTCATGCCACCTTTTCTGATGCAGAACAACAAAACAATCCCTGATACAGCGTGCACAAGCCTTATTCTATAAGTGCTGCTATATGGATTTTCTTTAGTTTCTTAATTTAGGCAGTTATTTTTTCAGTTTTAATTTGAGCAGTTATTATTACAGTTTTTATAACAGTTTATTTTCCTTTATGTACTCCTTAGGCAGTTTTTCAACAGTTTTTACGTTTTTTTAAAGGTTACAGAGGTCTTGTTAGATCTTATTAAAACTTACGTTCTTTTGACGAACGATGTCTTCCTAAATTCCTGTCCCGTGTCCGTTGGTATCAGAGAAAGGTTTCTCCTTGGTGATGGCTAACAACGATGGAGACGATGTTTCTCTCTTTGACGTGCTCCGGTTCTGATGTGAATTTTCCTAGCCAAACCCAACAAGCTGACCCAAACAATTCAAACAGCAAGGTACTCTCCCGAATTGGTTCTAAACAGGCCAAAAAGACTCACTAAATCAACCCCTTGATGCGTGTGCGACTGTTGCACACTCCAAGGCTGTCCAAGATAAATTAAGACAATAATATGCTGTTCAAAAGTCCTTAAAACAACTCTCCTTTGCTAAGAATAATCTGTCCAGATTCCTATTCTGGCCGAAAAATCAAAGACAAAGAAAGAAGCCGACACTTTCTTTGGAATAAAATACACACACGAAAAAAACAAGGAAAAATGATAGAAACGGATTCACCAATTAAGCTTCACTCGCTTAACATAAAGAATTCCGACGATTCAATCGTTCTAGGCTTCAATCACCTTGGAAGATAGGAATCGGTTTTTTGAGGAAGAACAAGCCGTGTTCTTGGTTCTTTTCTTAACGTCCAAATCTATTTTATTCAATGACCTAATGCCTTATAAAGGCTACAAAAGTAAACCCTAATTTTATCTAAGTAACAAAAAGGAAATCCTAACTACACTAGGAAAGGAAATAAGCAAAACTACAGGCCCTTTTAGGGCTGCATTACAAAAATGGTATTTAACAAAATAAACTTAACTAGGTGAATCCTTGAGTCTCAAGGACTCCCAAGCCGTCCCCTTTGGAGTTCTTTGTGGCTTCTGCTCCTTGCCGTGATTTGTTGTAAAATCCAACTCTTATGCACCAACCCAAGCCCATGTACAAAATGAGACAAACCCCTTTAAAGTGGTGCCTTGTACCCGTACCCTCTAATCAGACTTGAGCCCTCTTACTACCAAGCCCCAATATACCCTTGTCCTCCTTGCTAAGCTGTGTCACAAGGATGCCCCAAATCGTGTCCCTTCCATGCGCCTGTTTGTGGCCCCCTTGAACAGCCCGTTCCCCTTGTTTTATCCACTCCATAATTACTCCCCATGCAGCCCATGACATCCCATGACATCCCAACATAAGTGCATCCATACGTGACTACCCCTTTGGGTTTAAAGGACCAACCCGTGCGCCTGTTGTTGAACATGTTTGCCATACCAAGGCTAGTTTGAACTAACTTACCAATCCGTGTCATATGTCTTCCCCAAACAGTCCCTTTATTCCTTATGACACCAAAGAATCCATGTCTCATTTGCTTAGCCCCTAACTTAGGCCAACCCTTCCACGTATTCGCATCAATATTCAATCTCAAAACAGCCCCGTATGACCCTTGCGGTATTAAGCCCGACAATTGCCATTGCTTATCTTTCCACTTATAGTAATTCATCCATGCATCCGTATCATTACTTGGCCTTGAAACAGTCCTTATGAGCCCTTTAGCACAACACCCGACATGCCCCTTTTGACTAGTAGCCTCCTTAGGATAATTCTTCAATATTTCGCATCAGGTTTGGACAGTAGCAGCAGCGCTTCAAACTTTGTCAGCACGTGTTGAGCGAGGAGAGACAGAGTTGAGGGCAGTGAGGTCTGTCCAGGGCAACGTAGGTGGCAAAGGTGAACACCAGAGAGTCGCTCAGGCACATCAAGCTACTGTTACCCCAACAGGATGATGATTCAACAGATGAAGAATTTGAAGGATTTCGGGGCAGAAACCCGAATTACAGGGCACCATAGCAGTTTGGGCAACAGGACTTTCGCTTGAAGGCTGATCTTCCTTCATTTAATGGGAACTTAAACATTGAAGAATTTTTGGATTGGGTGGCTGGAGAGATTTTTCGCGTACGCTGAGATCCATGGGTAGAAACAAGTAAAGTTGGTAGTGTATCGATTGAAGGGGGGGGGGGCTTCTTGATGGTGGGAATAGGTCTAAACACAAAGATGCCGTTTGGGAAAACAACCTGTTAGGTTTTGGGCGAAGATGAAAAGAATGTTGATGGCTAGATTCCTTCCCCCAGATTATGATCAATTTTTGTTCCATCACTATTGGTTGTTAACCCAGGGGCAACGATTTGTAGCAGAATACACCGTAGATTTCTTGCAACTAGCCTCACAAAATAATTTGGAGACCTAGGGGCCGCGGGTGGCAAGGTATATTCATGGGTTGAAGCCAGTAATTCGTGATAAGATTGGGTGTCAAATGATTCTAACACTCCATTAGGCACGGAACATGGCGCAGAAGGCGGAGTCCATGGGGTTCAAGAGCTATTATGGGAGGGATGACAGTTGCAAGGTCTTTATAGAACCACCCACATCTGGCATGAGGGAGAGTGCAGGGACTAGTTCAGATTTCGGAAGGAAGGATGTGGGAGAGGAGCCTACGAAGAAGCCAACAAACAATCCTTATGCTAACCCAACACGAGATAAATGCTATAGGTGTCAAGAGGTTTGGTACAAGTCTAATAATTTTCCTCGACGCTGCCAGTTAATCTGGTTGATCACAAGGAAGAAAAGTACGTTGACGAAGGTGATGGCATTTGTGAACCAGATGGAGAACACGAGGAGGCATAAGTATTAGTGTTGAGAAAAGTCTTGTTAACCCCTAAATGTGAAGACACAACGGAACACATTGTTTCGGACCAGGTGCACAATTTCTAATCGTATTTTTGAATTAATCATTGATAGTGGTAGTTGTGAAAATATCATATCACGAAACTTAGTGAATGCTTTGAAAATTGCCGGTGGACAAACATCCTGACCCTTACAAAATCGTGTGGATTACAAATGGTGATGGACTAAGGGTGAATGAAAGGTGTCGGGTGTCTTTGTCTATTGGTAAGTTTTATAAAGATGAAGTCGTATGTGATGTAGTTGATATGGTTGCGTGTTAGCTGCTCTTCGGTAGGCCTAGGCAGTATGATTTGAATACCATTCATGACGGCAGAAAGAATACCTATCAATTTGTGAAGGGTGGAAAGAAAATCACGTTACTACCATTGGGTTTCAAACAGAGTTCTGGGTCTCCAAGGGCTGAAAATTTTCTGAAATTCACTCGTTCGAGTTCTGTTTGGCGGCGGATGCTAGGGTTACAAAAGAGATTCATGCTTTAGTGGTCAAGGCTTACTTTTAACTGTAAAAAAACCAAAAGCAGGTGTTATTCCAGATTTTGCTCGTGATTTATTGTCAGAATTTCTGGAGCTAGTACCTGACAAACTTCTAGCCGAGTTGCCACCGATGAGGTCTATTCAGCATGTGATTGATTTGGTTCCTGGGGAGACCTTGCCAAACTTACCTATTACAAAATGAGTCCTAAAGAAGCCAACGTTTTGTAGCAGATGGTCGAGGAGTTGCTGGAACAAGGACGGATTCGTGAGAGTATGAGTCCATGTGCTGTACCAGCGTTACTTACTCCGAAGAAAGATGGAAGTTGACGCTTGTGTGTTAACAGTCGAGCAATAAATAAGATCACGGTACGTTACAGATTTCCCATTCCACGACTTGAAGATATGTTGGATAGGTTGGCTGGAGCAAAGGCGTTCACCAAGTTGGATTTACGAACCGGGTATCACCAAATCTGCATTAGACCGGGAGATGAGTGGAAGACAGCTTTTAAAACCAAGGAAGGTCTGTACGAGTGGCTTGTTATGCCGTTCGGGTTGTCTAATGCACCCAGTACATTTATGCAGTTGATGAATGAAGTGTTGAAGCCATTTACCGGAAGATTTGTAGTGGATTATTTTGATGATATCTTGATTTACAGTACTAATGAGTTTTGTACAGTCCAGCCTTATTTTCTTGGGGTTTGTAATCGGTAGCAAGGGAATTCGTGTCGACGAAGAGAAAGTGAAGGCGATTCGAGATTGGCCTGTTCCAAAGTCAGTATCTACAATTTGGAGTTTTCATGGATTAGCAACTTTCTATAGACGGTTTATACGTAATTTCAGCACTATTGTTGCACCTTTGACAGATTGTTTGAAGAAGGGGAAGTTTCAATGCGGAATTGAGCACGATAAGAGCTTTGAATTGATTAAGGAGAAATTATGCACCGCCCCTGTATTGGCTCTTCCTAACTTCAATAAGCTGTTTGTTGTAGAATGTTGTGGCATGGGAGTTGGAGCCCTTCTTTCTCAAGAAGGGTGCCCTATTGCTTATTTCAGCGAAAAATTGAGCGACACACGTCAATGATGGTCTACTTATGATCAGGAGTTTTACTCCGTTGTTCAAGCTTTAAAGCATTGGGAGCCTTATCTTCTTCAGAATCAGTTTGTTTTGTATACTGATCACCAAGCATTAAAGTATATAAACAGGCAGAAGAATATTAACAAAATGCAGGCTAGGTGGATTGCTTACTTACAACAATTTCCTTTCATGTTGAACCATAAGTCAGGAATTCAAAACAAGCGTGCAGATGCTTTGAGCAGACGAGCTACGTTATTGGTGACGATGAGTCATGAGATTACTGGGTTTGAAATACTTTGTGGGTTATATGCGGATGACGATGATTTTGCAGATTTTACAGAAATATGGAGTAAGCTTCCTTTTGCAGATTTTTATAACACAGGAGGGTATCTTTTCAAAGGCACTCGTTTGTGTATTCCTTGCACATCTTTAAGAGAAGCTCATCCAGGATTTACATGGAGGCGGTTTGAGTGATCATCTAGGACGCGAGACGACCATATCTAGCTTAGAGGAGTGGTATTATTGGCCTCGGTTGAAGAGGGACGTGGCAAAGTTTGTAAGTAGGTGTCATACATGTCAGACGGCCAAAGGACAAGCTCAAAATACGGGGCTTTACATGCCTTTACCAGTTCCTGTGGCTATTTGGGAGAATCTCTCAATGGATTTTGTTCTTGGATTACCTCGAATTCAATGTGGGGTGGATTCTGTTTTCGTGGTCGTTGACAGGTTTTCCAAGATGGTGCATTTTATCCCATGCAAAAAGACTTCACATGCCTCACACATTGCACGGTTGTTTTTTAAGGAAATTGTTCGTTTGCATGGTGTTCCTAAATCCATCACTTGAGATCGTGATACTAAGTTTCTTAGTCATTTCCGGATCACTTTATGGAGGATGTTTGATACTCATTTGAATTTCAGGAGCACAGCTCATCCACAGACGGACAGATGGAGGTTGTCAACCAGACTCTTGGTAATCTTATTCGTTGCATTTGTGGTGATAAACCGAGACAATGGGATCATGCACTACCTCAGGCTGAATTTGCTTGTAACAATGCTGTTCATAGTTCCACGGGGAAGTCCCCTTTCTCCGTTGTGTACCAAAGGCAGCCAAGACATGCTATTGACTTGGTAAAATTACCCCAAGGAGCTGGATCTAGTGTCGCAGATTCTAATTTGGCTACGGATGCGCAGAATGTCCAGGCTGCTGTTTGGCTGAAGTTGTTGGGGACGAATCAGGAGTTCAAGAAAACTGCAGATAAACATCGTCGAGTTAATCTATTTGAAGTTGGTGACTAGGTGATGGTTTTCCTTCACCGTGAGTGGTTTCCCTTGGGTCAGTATCATAAGTTGAAACCAAAGAAATATGGTCCTTACAAGATTGTGCGTAAAATCAATGATAATGCGTATGTGGTGGGTTTACCGGAGTCTATGGGCATTTCATGTACCTTCGATGTTTCTGACTTGTCATGTTATCATCTAACTAAACCTTCTATCTATCCGGATCACTTGGGGTCGAGTTTTTTCCAACCAAGGAAGAATGATGCGGAGCAACAAAACAATCCCTGATACGGCGTGCACAAGCCTTATACTAAAAGTGCGGCTATATGGATTTTCTTTAGTTTCTTAATTTAGGCTGTTATTTTTACAGTTTTAATTTGGGCAGTTATTATTACAGTTTTTATAACAGTTTATTTTCATTTATGTACTCCTAAGGCAGTTTATTTTCAAGACAGTTTTTACTTTTTGTAAAGGTTTGTAACGGAGATCTTGTTAGATCTTTATTAAAACTTTCATTCTTTTGATGAACGATGTCTTCCTAAATTCATCTCCCGTGTCATTTTCTCATTTCACTACCCTTGGTTTAAGATTTTTGGGCCATACCAGAGTTGTGGCATTTGATTCTGTGTCTTTTTAGCATCTCGCGGCTGATGCCGAGGTCGATAGGGGAACTATTTCTGTGCTGGTCCCTTTACAAGCGCAAAAGAAACTTTATTTGGGATGCTGCACCTAGAGATGTTAATAGGGTTGAAAACCGTAGGTTCGAGTCGAAAATGTTAGGTTTTTGACCGGCTAGACCGAAATAGTTAGGGTTGAAATTTTAGATGGACCGTTTAGGAACCGAAACTGTTAGAGTTGAACCGGAAGCTGACTTGCATACGGTTTAGTATGATTAATAATATACGGGACGGGTATAATACCGAAAACCGTTAGGGTTGGACCGATTAACAACTTTAATATAGTTAGTATAATATACGGGACGCGTATAATACGCTGAAATAAGCGTACAAGCCTCGAGATTGGGAAAAAACGTACAAGTTTAATCATTGGCTGGAAATTGCAGGTTTGAACCGAAGGTCCGAAACCGACAGGGCAGACCGAAACCGATAGTTGTTTTCTTTGGTGACGGACAACAGTGATAACCGACTAAACCGAGCCTATTCTGGATCGGAACCGTTAGGGTTGGACCGATTAACATCTCTAGCTGCACCGTTAGATGTGTGCTGGACCATATGGCAGGAAATAAGTAGGAGGGCTTTTGATGATGTGGAGGGTCCTTGTCGGCGATGAAGAGTGCCGTGCTGCGTACTTTATTTTGTTGGAGGTCTATGGAGATATGTTCGGATGCGGATAGCTCGAGGATGTCGAATTCTTTTGTAGAGTTTTTGTATAATTTCAGTATCTCTAACTGATGGTATACATCTAGCGTACAAAGGACGAGTCAATTGTTTTGACGCTTGACTTTTAATATACTTATACTTATCAAATTATTATTATTATTATTAATTAACTCAGTATACTTCTGTGCTTTGCCATTGCCTCTAGGTGTCTTGCCTCATAAGTATACCTTGTTCATCCAGACTATTCTTGTTTATTTCTTTGAGATCTCTAAGGGGATCTTGTGCAGGAACATTTCCACATTTGGGAACATCAGAACGCAGGTGTACATTGTTGATTCATATTTAGTAACTCAAAAGAGACAGAGATGCAAGCAGTTCATCTTATGAAAAGAGAGACAAACGGCCAAGAGCTAGGAACTAAGACCACCAAAACTGCCAATGCTGAAGAAATTCAGAGATGGGCACCCCTCGAAAAGCCCTCGAGCCGGAACCCAAAAAGAAGCCACTTAAACTACTCTATCCCAGAGACAATTCATTAAATCAATTTATCCCTGAAAATTTTAGAATTTATCCCAGTCCACAAACACCTAAGCACTAAAACACTACACATTGCCATAAAAGGCTAGCATCATTCACCCTCTCGAAATCTCTAAAATGCATCTGATGAAAGGCAGGATTAGTACTTGGTCTCACACAAACTTCCCTGAACAGGTTATTCTAAAGTAGACGGCACACCCACGATGGGGTAAATGATCATGAGATTCTGAGGCACTCTTATTCAACTCACATTCTTGTACTATCTACCTGCTTGCAAAATATCATTGGCATTGAGCTCTTTGAGAATCAAGGTCCAAGCAAATGCTCTAATTGTAAAAGAACTTTAGCTTTCTAAATGACTGAGGAAAGTGAAAATAGAGACAGTTTGGGGGGGGGGGGTGTATTTGTTTTCAGCAACTAGTAGTAGTCCTAGACCAATGAGGGTTCTTCTATAGTCTTATAAATAGCGATGCAATTTTCAATATTAAAATAGAGTTGATGGGAGTCATGGGACCTAGTTTGGCTTCTTTTGCACAAAGGCCAATCTCTCACCTCAGTTTTCTGTTTGTTTTAAACTTAAAGTGAGGGATATCTCTGTGCATACAAATTCCTTGCTCTAAAATCTATGAAACTAAAATCTTGATGTAGTATTCTGAGCTATATTTACAGTGGTTCACTCGGATATTGTAACACCCTAGGTATCAGGTTTATCTTAATTGCATCTTAATGTGCTAAATTCATAGTTGCGTGATTTTCAATTGCTAGATTATGTGCTAGGTTGCGGTTTATTTGGCTAGAGATATTGATAGTAAGCTCTATACAAGACATGCTCGGGTTAGGCATGATCACGGCTAACATGAAATGGTTTATTCGATTATTGTATTCTTTTAACCCCATTTAATTAGTTTAAACTCCATTCATTAATTATGATTAGTTTCAATAAAGTGTAATTAGTCTTAATTAAGTATAGTTAGTGACAATGATGCACGGACACGCCTAAGCAGTAACATTTTGGGTGTCGGACACGTTTCCGACACGGATACGCCAAGGATATGCCAAATACGGCCTTGGATACGTACAGGGACCGAATCTGAACTTCTTTGAACCTTGGACATGAGATCTGGATACGGGTGTCCGAAACCCGAATACGTTCCCCTTAAAAGATCACAGTTACCTTGGCTTTTAGTGAAGCCTGCCTTTTCCAGAGAAGACGAATAGATCAACGTTGCAAAGCATCGACAACTCAAAAGCTTCTTCGTCAATCCACTTTGGCACTTTGAGTCTCGAGAACGATAATTGCTGGCCGTTCTTATCTTCCATCTGATTCAAATACACCTTTCCTCTCCCCATTCCACCAAAACCCTAATCCTAGAAACATACCTGGTCATTGTCTTTAATGAGATTTGAAGGGAGGAGACTGCTTTTGCAGTGAGAGCCTCGATTCATATTTACAATTTGATAAGGCATCCTCACGACTCTTCTTACTCCATCGAACCTGACCTTACGATCTCCGACTGCCTCAGATATTTTATCACGTTAAATGGGGTATTATTTACACTTTGGTCCTTATAGTTTTATATTTACATTTTGGTCCATTTTTAATATTTACATATTACCCCAATGTATTCGTTTCCTATTTTTCAAAAATTCCATATCGATGTATCCCGTGTCCGTGTATTAGTATCTGCATATTCGTGTCCGTGCAACATAGATTAGTGATAATGGTTATTAGTTAATACTAAGTGGGTTTAATTGGTTTAATTGAGGTGAATTAAGCTTAACCATCATTAAGATATCCACCAATAGGATTTTGACACTCCATTAATGAGCTTGTCAGCTTTTGTATTGTGCCATCTCATTCTTCACTAACGAGTCATCCTAGGACGGTTGGTTTGCTGAGAATAGACTTGGAAAAGTCTATCTTTATCCTTCGTTATCAATTGCCAAGACTTAGTAATCAAGAGAGAGGGTGCCGTGAGTTTGTCTATTGTTATTTACTTGCGCCACCTCATGGTTGCCGTGTGACTTATTTGACTAAGTCAATTGGTTGATAATAATATCTAAGACAGCAGCCTTTGCTTCCTTGTTGATCAGCCATGTAAGAGAGAGAGAACCCAAGGGAGAGCTAGAGAGAGATAAGTGGAGATTTGGAGGTTGCAACTTCACAATTGGGTTTGGATGTCTTCTTCAATGTTGTTGAGCTTGCCAAGAGGAACAAGTTGAGCTAATACTATTGAGGTTCAATCGGTGGAACTCTCTAATTGGAGTAAGGGGATATTTTTCTTATGTGTGATGGTAATTTTGTTATCTCCTTGGCATGAATTGAGCTTAAGCACTATGTGAAGTTTTGTAATAACTTGGAAGGTGTGGATCTATGAGATTGTAAGTTGATTAACACTTAGTTAAGCTTGATGTGGAATAAAGTTGGTTTAGTTATTGGAGAATTATTGGGTTAAATTTAGTAAGGTAGACACATGAGTTCAAACCAGTACAGTCCCTGTTTTGGGTAATTTTTGGGAAAGTTCTGTAGCAAATTCGTTCACGGAAATCGTTTGAATTTTGGATATGTTATACTTTCATATGGTAGGTAGCTCTCTGTAGATTTTCATGAAATTCCGAGGTCGGGAGGTACCTCAATGAGGTCATGAACCATCACTGCGTTAGTGAAACTGCTAGCATGGAATCTGATTGGTAATCTGAACTTGATGGGATCAAAACTTGATGAATACAGGTCCTAGTGGAATGATTCAAAGTGGTAAATTGTAGTTTAAGATGTCTAGTTTCTTTGTATGTAAGATTTACAATATCTGGGCTTTTGAGGAATATTTGGTGAATTAAGCAAGATTGCTGCGCATAAGTTGACAAGTGATATACTTGAACCAAGTTGGGTTATAGATGGTATAATTGACAATTGGGATGCCAAACTATATTAAAATGTTGTTATATGGGTTCTAGTGGAATGGATTATGGTTTCAATAGCCTCAAAGGATTTGCAAGTGTTTAACCCCAAGAGATTGTAACATGTAAATAGTGTGAGTAATGGTTTCATAATTATGTTGTTATTCATGGAGTACTCCAAGTGCTAGTATTGTCTGATAGCTAGTTTTGTAGCTTACAAACAACCTTGTGATGTAATGAGTCATGTGAATGTGCTGTTATAGACTTGTTAGCAAGTCATGGTATGGGTGGATGGGACCATATACTTGAGGAGTTCTTATCTTGTTAAGAAATATCATTGAGAATAGTTTGGGATGTTATCTTGTGTTGTGAGACCTATCATGTGGATTTGAAGTAGTTGTGTTGATACAATTCGCTTGAATCTTCCATATGTGCTAATAATCTAATGTAGTTGGGATATGAATAGCAAAAGGTATCAACTAGTTTACTTTGTGGGAAGTTGCTCCCTTGGGGGTGTGGTGGACAATTTGGAAGGAAAGAAACCAAAGAGCTTTCGATAATGAGGAAGGATCCATTTCAGATTTGAAGAGTGTTCTGCTTCATCTCCTGTTTGCGTGGTGTGCAGGGGCTGAGCATTCGCATATCCCCCCAACTTCCTCTTTTGTAGATTTTGTGCAGTACTTTCCTATATCTTAGTTGGTCTTTTGGTAGTATATACTTCTTGTGCATATAGGACGCGTCGCCTGTTTTGACGCTTTGATATTTATACAATTACCTTCATCAAAAAAAAAAGTGTACTTTGTAACTTATTAATTCTGTATGTGTAACAGTTCATGTGTGGCTTAAGTGTGAATTCGAATCATATAAATGTGTTGCTGAAACAACTTGTAGTGAGTTGGGCGGTCGTTAACAACTTGTAGTGAGTAGAGCGGGGGTTAACAACTTGTAGTGAGTTAGACTGTTGCAGTGGCCCAAATCCTCCTAAGCAACTTTTGGATATCTTACCCCGCATTTAAATAATTTTCTTGCTTAAAGATGGGATCCAACAAAATTTATGAACAGCGGAATAAGTTAAGTATAAGCCCTGGCTTCTGTGGCATGTCGATGAAAATTTCATCTATTGCTATTTGCAGCTTATCTTTTGGGCCCATTATAGTTGTGGACTTGAGTATCCCAAATATTTTTAATTATCTAATTGTATGAGTTATGTGTATGTGGGCTCGCTATGTATTGGCCTGTTGGGCTGAAGTATAAAGTATATATACTCACCCTAGGTTGAATAAGAAATACTACAATTTGTGTTTTTCCTGTATACCTCTCTCTTTCTCACTCGGCTTCCGATCTCTTCTTCTCCTCTCTTTTTTCTTGTAAAACTTTAGATTAATAATTCATTTGCTTAACTTTGGTCGGTAAATCAGTGCCTGACTGCTGGATGTTGTGAATTTGATCTGATACATCTTCTGCAGGTTGAAGATGCAGAAACTATAGTTAGTCTTACTGAGGAGATGGACACCATTGATACTGGGCTTCTGCAAGAAGCTGCTACTATTATTAAAGAATTGAACAAAGCATTAGATCTCTTTGAGTTGACTCAGCTACTTTCTGGCCCCTATGACAAAGAAGGTGCTGTCATCTATATAACAGCTGGTGCTGGGGGTACTGATGCACAGGTAAAGCTTTACATACATTGTTGGTTACTAACTATCAAGAAAGTCATCGAACAAAAAGTTACCTTTTACCATGCTATGTTCATCCAATGGAATGTTTGTCTCCTATAGTGAGTACTTGGTTGCATTCAGTAGTTTCCAAGTTGGGCCCCTGGCATCTGACATTTACATTTTTTTTCCAGATTACCTGCAGTTCTTTTGTGACGCCTGCCAATAATGTGGGAATGTTTTCATGAAAGGATTAGGTGACTTAGTATGGATATGATAGCCGCATGGCACAATTATGTGTGTGTGTGTGTGTATATATATATATTTACTATCTTTTCATCTGAAACTGCATTAGCTCAGATTGTTAAATGGGGAAATCAAAAGCTGATAAGTACAATGTATGCACTGGAGAGCTACACTCTAATGCATCAAATAAGAGCATTATCCTGAGGTGGATCTCTTGGTGTTATCGTTAAAAATGGCTTCTAATGCCTTATCTTTTTAGAGGGTCACAGTGTTGCCTTTTCTTTCATTTAAGGAGTGGTAGTGAGGTGGTGACAGGTGATACAGGTCCTTTCATTCAGGTTGAAGGGGTTGAGTATCAGTTGGAGATTTTGCAAAGCTGTTTGATTTGTCAGCTTGATGGTCATGTTGGCTCAAAATTGGAGATTGCTAGTTGGGTCATGAGCACTTGGAAGACGGCGTGCAGGTGGGTACATAGGCTGCCAGAGTCTATGCTTTTATTCATTTTTCCCTCTCAATTATAGGCTGATAGAATTTTCAAGGGCTACAATTTCAAAGATGGGGTGCCTCTGTTAGTCCATAGACAAGAGACCTTAGTAGGGTACGTGCGAGTGTTTGATGGAGAGGCGCTGGAGATGAGTGATGATCAAGGGGTTACCTTTGCACCTGTGAGAACTTCTTTGTTTTTGCACTATTAGAGAGCTTTGTGTGTGTGTGTGTGTGGGCGGGCGGGGGGGAGGGATAGTCGGGTTCGACGAAGACTTGACGACGGTGATGAGCCTCATGCCTTTGCTGTAACACTATCAATCTCATTATGTGATTGGATGGGAGTGGTGTTGAGAGGAGGGTGGTGATGGCGAGTGAGGGGCACGTGAGAATCCTACTGGGTCTCCAAGTTTGTAGGCAGGCAAGGTCATGATCTTAGGGGCATAACTTATGGAGATGCAAATTTTGAAAAGGAGTTGGAGATTTTGTTAAGCAAGTGTTAGATAAGAAGGGTGTGTGCAAACATTTAGATTTGCATTTAGGGTATTCACTTGGTTGCATAATAAGTTTGGTGTGATGGTCGGTGGACTCAAGTGAGCTAGGCCCATTTTATTTAAGTGGCCTAAACATAGGTTTGGGCCAGTGTCTTTAAAAGGATGAATTGTCGGGTTGGTTATGGTGGGTCAATATCAATACGCAACTCCATGGGGCGAATGGTCTAATTGCAGAGTACATCTTCTCAACGGGTTTGGAGGACTAAATCAAGAAGTTGAAAGGCGCAACATCTATGGCTCCCGTCACAAACAAGACGAACACTCAAATAACCTCTTTTTTCGGAGGAGTTACTTGAGTTGTCGTTTGAAGGCAAATCGAGGTTGACAATCTTGGGTGAAGTGTGGAGAAGGCAAATAGATTTGATCCTGATGCAATTGACTCGACCTAGAAGAAGAATTGTCAAGTTTATTGGTTGTTACTAGTGCTACGAAGTGGGATATCCAGCCATGGGAGGTGGTTTGACTAAATTAGGATTCTCCTGGGTTTGAAAATCGACAGCCACGGGAAGTGGTTTGGCTACTAAAGGTAAGGCGCCAATAGAAGTTCTTTGGTCATCCATACCTCTCTGTTTGGGCAAGGGTCCTTCCTCTCTTAATTTTTGTGCTCACAATGGAGCTGAGATCTGTGTAATAAGTTGGTTGGTGCCAGCAAGGTGGCGTGGGCGGCCAAGGTTTATGACAAAGAAAAACATCCTTTGTGTTCCGGAAGTGTAGAAGGTTATGGGGCTTCTTTTTATCCTAGTTCAAGGAGGTATGTTAGCCATGTGATGGGTTTGTTAGGACTGGAATGACGATGACGATGATTGGCTTAGTGATAATAACACGAAAGAGGAGCTCCTGCTAGACTAGCTTCGTGAGTGTTGGAACAGCCCTATCTCTTCTCATCTATCAATTGCTGAATCTGATAATGAGAACTTTCATGCACATGTAATGAAGTGCTAATAATTCCTCAATCATAGATTCTAAGCGGAAAGGCAACTCTTATACGATGCAGGGAAGACGAAGCTCATAGGGAGGCAAACATTGATTCAGAGCAGTAGCATGTTATGAAGACGGAAGCTTGGATTCATGTGAGACTTTGTCACTAGTCTCTAGGCTGACTGCTTTTCACACTATCTCCGAAGGTCGAATTATAGGGTTTAATGAGCGCCATGGCCTGAGTATATATGCTTATTAAGTTCTTTGAGATCATATTGATGCTCTCGATGTAGAGGTGACTGGTGCTGGGGAGGACTGTCGTGTGGATAGAGGAGAAGAATTCAACCTTTTCGGCGAAGTCCTTATTTCAAAAGTTACTATGCACATATGGAATATTCCCATGGCAGATTATGGAAGTCGAAGGCCCCTACTAGGGTGGGCTTTTTCATGTGGGAAGCTGCTAATGAAGCTATTCTAACCGGGGAAAATCTGCAAAACAGGAAGAAGATCTACGTTAACTGGTGTTTCGTGTGCAAAAGGGATGAGGAAAATGTCAATCACCTCTTGTTACATAACCCAGTTATCATTGGTTATGGCCAGAACAGTGAAGGAGCTGGAGCTGCTGCTTAGTTGGTCTCTGAATAAATGCAAAAGACAAAATAGTGTTTGGGAAGCGACTCCGTTGGCTGTTTGCTGGATCATCTGGAAAGAAAGAAATGGCAGAGTATTCGATAACGAAGAAAGGATCGTTGAAAGGCTTAAAGACTTGATTCTCCATACTCTGTTTTTTTTGGTGTAATGAGTTGGAATCTCAGTGGTTTGATCCTTTTGTAGACTTTGTTGATAGTATTGCTAATAGGTAGCTTGGCTTTTTGGTATACTCCCTATCTACATAGGATGCGTCTCCTTTTTGACGCTTATTTATGTTGAATGTAAAGAGAGAAAAAAGAGAAGAGAATTGTGCTGAGAAGCCATGACCTAAACTGGTTAGGCAAAGATGTATATATATGTTTGTGATAATACATACATCAAGACCTCCAAACATATATCTTAAACCAACGAGACCCTCAATCCTTCAAACATACTAATACTTTCCCCCTCAAGTCGGAGCATAAATGTTATGCATGCTCAGCTTGTTACAAATATATCTTATCCTGGTGCGATTTACAGACTTCGTGAAAATATATGCCAGTGACCGTCGGAACATAACTTGTAGAAATTATCTTCTCTTGAAGTTCCTCACGAACAAAATGACAATCAAGCTTGATATGCTTTGTTTGCTCATGGAACATGGGGTTATAGGCAATGTGAATAGCTGCTTGGTTATCACACCGCAACTGCATCCGATGCCAATCTCACCAAGTTCCACACTAACTCGCATTAGCATGAGCCATAGCCTGATTCAACGCTTGATCTTGACACAACCGATTGTTTCTTACTTTTCCAAGAAACCTAGTTATCCCCATCGAACATGTAATATCGAGTAATGATCCTGCCCAATCAGCATCAGCAAACCCCTCTACACCTCTACTCTGATATGCCCATGATCATGATATAGTATGCCTAGTCCTGGAGCTCTCTTAAGATATCAATGCGGAGAGGGCATAAACTGAGTTACTACACTAATTGCAAATGCAATATCTGCCCTGGTCACAACAAGATTATTCGATTTCCCAACAAGTCTTCAAAAATCTTTCACCCCCTTCGGCTATAAGTTTCGTATTCGAATCCATAGGAGTCTTAGAAGGTTTTGCTCTCAACATGCCTGCCTCACTCAACAAGTCACATACATAATTTCTCTGGGACAAGAAGATGCCTTACTTGCATCGGGCAACCTCAATCCCTATAAAGTATCTCAAATTACCCAGATCCTTCGTTTGCAACTTTTTCAGAAGAAACCCTTTTAATGCACTAATACCTGCACTATTACTTCCAATAATGACAATATCATCCACATAGACAACCAATAAAATAATTTCTTCCTCACTGCGCAGATAGAATACACTGTCATCTCATAAGCTCGTTTTTTTTTGTTGGGAGATAGGAGTGGTCAATCAACACAGAAGATTATTGAAATTCCCGCTCCAATACCATGTTGAATGTAAAGAGAGAAAGAAGAGAAGAGATTGTTTTGAGAAGCCATGACCTAAACTGGTTAGGCAAAGACATATATATATATATATATATATATATATATATATGTATGTATGTATGTATGTATATGTTTGTGATAATAGAATATACATCAAGACCCCTAAACATATATCTTAAACCAATGAGATCCTCAATACTTCTAACATTCTAACAATTTATATATAAAATTCTAACTTTACTTATCAAAAAAATAGAATAAAAAATGTACCCCATTGGTTTGTACTAATGAGGGTATTTTACCAGCTTATCCTGGTTTGAAATTATCTTTGTGCCATATTGATAATAATACAACAAAAAATGCCTTGGTTCGTAATCATTTAGGGGTGGTACATACGATCGAGATCCTTAGTGCATTATGAATTAGTTGGTTGTTCGCCTTGTGAGTCTCACTAAGGTGTAAGTTAAGGTTCTAGTTAAGACTCGAAGCGGTTAGAAGAGGGGTGCATGGGTGAGGAGGTTATGAGTTTTTGGGTTTCCTTAAAAAGCGGCCTCTTGGAATGTTTGCGACTTGGGTGACCAAGTCATGAGGTGGAAGATTAAGAAGGTGTTGCTGGTGGCTTCCCCCCATGTGGCCTTCATTCATAAATCTAAGAAGGTGAAGGTGGATAGTTTGCTTGTTAGGAGCATTTATGAGGCTCACTTCATGGAGTGGTCTTTCACTCTTTTGTTCCTTCTACTAGGGCTTCTAGCGGGGTCATTCTCATTTGGGATTCCCAGATTGCTAATTGTTAGGTTGTGCCAAGTACTTATTTCCTCTTTGTTTGTCTTGAGCTAAGGGGCATATCTAGTAGTGGTGTTCCTCGGGTAATGGTCCTACAAGACCTAGGTTTTGTTCTTCTTACTGGGATGAGCTGTATGATTTTGCTCAGTTATGCAGTTCTAGATGGTACTTAGGAGGGGGCTTTAATGTGATTCGGTGTTCTTCGAAGAAGGGTGGTTCCAGGGTGACGGGGAGTAGGAGAGATTTTGATGAATTCATTTCGGAGTGACCTTAGGGATTTTTCCCTCTCGAATGCTCATTTCACATGGTATGTGAAATTGGTACTCGTATAGATTGGTTTCTTTTGGGAGTGATTTGGAAGATGCTATTCCATAGCTGGAGCAGCTTATTCTTGAGAGAACCGTGTCGGATCATTTTCCTATTTCTCGTTAGTCTTAACCCTGTCATTGAGTCTAATTCCTTTTCTGTTTTGAGAGTATGTGGTTATCCCATCCTCTGTTTCGGGATAGAGTAATAGAGTGGTGAGATGAGTGCCAAGAGCATGGTTGGGTTGGTGTTTTTTTCATGAGAAAGTTACGATTTTTGAAGGAGAAGCTTAAGACCTATTGGATAACCATTTCCTTCCTAATTTTTTTCTTATGTTTATTGTTTTTAAGCTTGATATACATTGTTGAGCCCCACCCTAACATCTCAAGCTTTTAGATGAGTTGGTAACTTAACATGGTATCAAATCAAATATATAAAATTGTTCAAGAATAAACTACTTATTTTTTTATCATCATTATTCATTAGTCTTGATAGTAAGATTAATTTAAAGATGTTTTGGAAGGAAAGAAGCTAAATGAAATATTTTTTAAATGATTGTTTTTTATTGTTATTTGAATGTTTTTTCTACTACATAATTTTTTCATCTTATATTATTGATCTCTCCCCCACTCTCTCGTGATCGGTATGGTGGATATGGCTTTGAGAAGTCCCTTTGTGGGACAGTTAAGCCAAAAGGCTTGACTGCAGAGTTCTGTTGGGATCCGGAGCATTTGGGCTCGTATGATCGCACCCGTCAACTTCCCTCCCTCTTTATTCTTTTTTACCATCTCTTCCACCTTGACACGATGCAATAAGATTTTGATGAATTTTTTCAGAATGACCTTAGGGATATTGCCCTCTCGAATGCTCAGTTCACATGTTGTGAAGTCATGTGAAGTCACCGTCAGATTGCTGTTCATATTGGTAGGTTTCTTTTGGGAGTGATTAGGAAGATGCTATTCCAAAGCTGGGGTAGCTTATTCTTGAGAAACCTTGTCGGATCATTTTCCTATTTCTCTTTAGTATAACCTGTCATAGGGTCCGATTCCATTTCCGTTTTGAGAGTATGTGGTTGTCCCATCCTCTGTTTCAGGATAGAGTAATAGAGTGGTGGGATGAGAGTCAAGAGCAAGGTTGAGTTGGTGTTATTTTCATGAGAAAGTTGTGGTTTTTGAAGGAGAAGCTTAAGGCCTGTTTGATAACCATTTCTTTCCTAAATTATTATCTTATGTTTATTGTTTTTAAGCTTGATATACATTGTTGAGCGCCTCTCTAACATCTAAAGCTTTTATATGAGTTTGACAAGGCATGGGTTCGAGTTGTCTCACTTGCATTTCTTACCCTAAATTTGGCGAGTGCATATGGTAGCACCATGTGTGGTTTATGATGCCCCATGGTGCGGTATGTTTGTCTAACCAAAGAGGTCTAGCTCTCTCTTAACGGTCGAGTGTTCAAACCTCACTAGAGACGATGTTGCTCTGTCTCACGAGAGGCACCGTTGTTCTAGCCACATGACATCTAAATACTTTGTAGTCTTTCAAGGCATTAATAATAAATAATATTAAGGGTTGGGGTAAGCTCAATGTCCCCTCCCACATTTTTTCTTTAATTTTTTACATAGGTATGTTTGTCTATGTCTCCACGTGTGGACGGGTCAGACTTGAGGGGGAGTGTTTAGCTTGATATACATTCTCTCTAACAACTTAAGCCTTTAGATGAGTTGGTAACTCAACTGTTGTTTTTGTTTATAATGAGGACATGAACGTGTTGGTAATTATTCCGTTTAAATTAAGTTGAAACATTTCTTGAATCGGAAAGAAATAGTTTCATACCTTGAGAACCATTTCTCACTGAAAACACGGAAGGGAGGGGATTAATGAGCTCTCAATATCAAACTTTGTGCACGACATTTCACATCCTACCCATATTTATATGCTCCCCGAAGTCCTAATATTTAACCATGTAGTTGTATCCTTCCAACCCAAAAAGAGGCCAGCCGTCAATGAAACTTTGAATTCATGCATGCAGGTTCCCTCTTCTTCTTCTCTCTCTCTCTCTCTTTCTCTAAAATTGCTTGCTTTAAGCTCCATATAAATAGAATGTTATATAGGAAAAAATTCCAGTAGACCTTCTTCCGATACCCATCCCCAAAAATAGCAGTCAAATATATATATATATATATATATATATATATATATCCATGATGCTTTCTGATCTGCCATATAATTCTGTTTGTCAGTATTCTAAACCCTCTTGCAAATCAGAAAGCATCATGGTCATTACTTAAGTGCTTTGGAAGAGATTGAGGGAGGTGTTAGGGGCTATGGTGTCGTTTGGGGAGTTACTTGAGTATTGATGCTGTTTTGATAGTAAATAAGGTGATAGAGGGTCTTGAGATGAGAGGTAGGAGAGGTTTAGTGGGGTTAACCGGCAGTTCTTAGATCATGTCATGGAGGAAACGGTTTGGGTCTGAAGTGGCAGTGGTTTCGGGGGTGTTCCCATTCTCCGTTCTTAGATCAGTCAAAAAAAAAAGGTTTCGTACCTCTAGGGGTCTTAGGCAAGGCGATCCATTTCTGTTTACCTTGGTTGCGGATGTTCTTAGTAGGTTAAATTTGAGATGCGTGAAGGTAGCCTTGATTATCGAAATATAAAATAAAAAAGCATGCATTGGAGCTTAGTTTATTGAACCTAACCTATTAAGGAAGTTTGTCTTCTGCTAAGAGTATGGGTTGTGATTCCTCGTCCTACACAATGTGTTCTTATAGAGTATTTGGGATAGTGGTTTATTTGGCTTCTCTATAGATGTTGGGGAAGGGACCCTTTTTTGGGTTCCTATCGAAAATTAAGAGGGACCGGAGCGTGCCATGGTTCAAGGTTTTAGCTGAGACACCAAAATTTTGGCAATTGGTTTGGATATTTGCGTGTTTGATCCGGAAAAAATATATTAACTTATATAATTAGTGCCTTGACCGTAACTCGGTAAAGACTCAGACTCAGCAAGGTTTTGGTAACTCGGCCAAACTAAGCTAGTTAAATATAGGATATCAAACTTAAAGTTTGGCAATCCAATCGTTTTGTATGCTCTCCCTACGTCTGAAGGGTAGTTACTTCTTTCCCTGGATGTTATGGTTTCTTCTTAAGCGACATCTCTCTTCCATTTGCTTGGGCCAATCTCAAATCGCTTCCTTTTTCTTGCACCAATCTCCGCTTGTTCGCCAACGTTGATCGACTCCTCTGGCGTTTCTATTGGTCTGATGGAGATGGCGTACATGAGGCGCCTTACTTTCCTCCTTGTTTTTGGGCAAGTTACCCATTTGGTCCCTATAATTTTTAGCATTTTCCAGATTCATCCTAACTGATTATTTTTGTTCCCAATACAGAAACTTTTGATGCAATTGGTCCTTTCGTCCTATTCCGTTAGTTTTTTACCGTTATGTCAACGCACGTGTCTCTCGTGATTTTGGCCAGGGGCAAAGACCATTTGGGTTTAACAAAAGAAGAAAATGAAACTATGAAATAAGCAAGCAGTAAATGAATCTATGAATCTAACTGTTATTTATAAAAAAAATGAATCTAATTGATAAAAAAATAAATCCATATTAAAGTCAAAATCTTGCTCTTCATTCATTTCAAATCTTTACAAATGATGGTCTCATTGAACAAGCAGTAAATGATTTTTTTTTTGATTTCCATTGATTCCATTTATAAGCCCTCTCATTTCTCAATTGTTGCTTGATGATGGTCTCTATGATTCCATTTATACCCAACCCAGAGTTCCGGTGAGGGCAAGGGCAAGGCTTATGTCTCCAGCGATTGCTTAAATTTTTGTTACTTGTTTCTCTCTTCTCCCTCAAGTCCAAAAATGTTCCATCTCATTCTCTCTTTCATTTTGGTGATTCACAACAGAAGAGCTTTGTGATGAATCTAAATTAGGTTAGAATTTTGAGACTAATTGGGGAGTTTGATTGTTAGGGTTCTTGAAACTGCTCTTACACTGCAACAGAAACAATGAAAAAGAACAACAATGAGAAAGAACAAGAGTGGTGGTGTATGAATTTTGTAGAAGTGTCAGGAGGAAGAGAGACGAAATTGAGCGAAGCGTGCTTGTCTTCATCTAGAAGATTGTTGTTGGCTCGACAACAAAGAAAACCCACCAAGAATCAACAATAAGGGAAGGGAGAGATGGAAAGAGCACTCAGGCAAAGACCTTAAAGTCATTGGTTCCAATCCTTATACCAACAAGGGGCCACACTTACCTATATAAAAAATAAAGAATCAATAACAAAGAAAACCCACCATGAAATTTACTGTCTTTTGAGGAAGAAATCGATAAATTCGACAAAAAACCCATAAAAACCCAGCAATGAAAATTCAAATTGTTACATTTTCGTCTCTTGCTTTTGAAAATTTAATTATTTAGTGTGGCGCAGAAGCTTATGCTTTGTTACTTACTGTAAGAGAGTCCTTTTGGGGGCCCTTCCAGCTCTTTAAACCCCAATTCTTGGTCAACAATGGTGTCTGCATCAAAATCTTTCTGCCATTGAAGACACTTGAGGAGCATTGTGAGTGATTCTTGGACTCGAAAGTCTTTGGTGCGGAGGAATTTGAGGAGTATGGCGCTGTATTTTATGTTGTCGGAGGAGAGGCATTAAACCCAAAATTTATTTCTACTGAAATTCAAAGCCTTCATACCAGACCCATCAATAATTCATTATACACAAATGGTCCCTTTACTTTTTAAAAGAAAAAATGACTATTTTACCCGTCCATAATCATGAGAGCCGCATGTGTGTTGACTTAATGGTAAAAAACTTAACGGAATGAGACAGAAGGATCAATTGCGTCAAAAATTTCACAGTGAAATTTCAAAAGAGGGCGAATCCGGAAAATGTCTAAAAATTGGGTAGTTTACCCTTTTTTCTTCTTGTGCTTGAACAAGTATTTTCTTTTTTTTTACTTTTGATGCATTAGGGCCCTCCATATTTAAAAAACTATTATTTAACTTTTTCTGCAACTCTTATTGCATCTTTTTATTTCAATTGTTGTATAAAAGATGTGGCACGGAGTATGTTTTATTAGCCTAACAATATTATTGCAATAGATATTGTTCTTTTTACATATTTAATTGCTCCATGAAATTAAGCACAATATTCTAAATATTTATATTTTTTCATTTTTTTGTGTCCTCTAAATGAGGTTTTGTTGCGTGTCTCCTGAAACCGGATATGAAACTGAAATCAATCCGAAAAAATATTTACCGAAACCGAACCTTTGAACCTTGGAGCGCTCTGATTTTTTGGTCTTCTTGTTCTTGGCCTTTTTCCTTTTTGTTACTTTTTCTCAAACACTTCTCCTCCATCGTATTGTACATGCTCCCTTTTAATCTAATATATATTCCTTTTCCTATCCAAAAAAGAAGAGATGAAACGCTATGAGATCAATTTTCAAGCTTCATAGGTTACTCATATTGTACTCCTGTTCCTGAAAATAGCCCCACTTATAAGGACAAAATTTCCATGCCACCTTTAATCCTAAATTTGCACAGAAACATGTCTGTGTTTTAAACATGCTTTTTGCTTTTATCTTGTTGGTTTAGGGAGGGGAGGGGGGTTCGCGTGGGTGTGGGTGGGAGATTTTGGGGACTGATGGAGGGCGCAAAATGAGAAGGGAGGAACAGGTGTTTCTCCAGTTTCCAGTTGCATGTGGAACCTTTGGTGCTCTTTATTGGAGATCAATGGGGAATGTTGGATTTACCCTGATTAGGTGAATGCTCTTTTCATGACTGGGTATAGAGGTTTTGAAGGTAGCAGGGATGCTTGGATTATATGGCATTGTGTTGTCTTTGGCACATTTTTTTTTTGACAAGTAAAGTGTATTAATGTATTATAGACAAAAAGCAGCAAAACAGGTGCTGTGTCCTTTGTACACTGGAAGTATACACAAGAAATTACGGAATACTAAAACTATCCATAAACTCTACAAAAGGGTTGACTGAAAGCCCAACTGAATCTGTGCACCAAAAGAACAGCAAATGAAGAAAATCCATAGTTGTCAAAGTCGAGAGGCACCAAAAAGGCGATAGGTCCAAATTTGAGGCGAGAGGCACAAAAAGGCGATAGGTCCACAAAATAGTAAGGAAAAATACATATAAGTATATAACTTAACAAATATAACAAACGTAAGTGAGCATAAAATAAAACTAAGTGTTGGAAAACATAGTGTTTTTAAGAAGTAAATTGGGGCTAGGCACTAATTTATTTAAGAGTCTTGTTTTTCTCTTTGAGGCATGATTACATAAGAATACTATATTTATTCGTCCAATTCGGATTTTAAATGAATAAGTTATAAAGGCTTAAAGTATGACATTGGAAGTGTTGGAAGTGGGTTATCCCACATTGGAAAAATATGAAAGGTTTGAATGGTTTATATATAAAGGCTCCCAATTGGAAAATATGAATAAGGTTTATATATAAAGGCCAAATGGAATCTCCCTTCCCCTTCCGATACAAAGATCAACATGTGAATAATTCCTTGAGAGAATCATGCATCGCCCAGGATAGACTAAAAAGGCCAAAGATCAAACTCCACAATTCCCTCGCCACCTTACACAATGAAATAAAGATGATTCACACTCTCACCATCCCCTCTACACATGAAACACCTATTCACATACACTATGCCACGTCTCCGCAAATTATCACCCGTGAGAATAGCATCATGGGCTGCCTCCCATGCAAAAAAAGCCACCCTTGCTGGAGCTTTCGACTTACAGATAGTTTTCCAGGGGAACAAGCCTCTATCCTGATTACCCAAGGCAAAGAAGTAGGATTTGACTGTAAAACTTGTATCCTTTGACCTATTCCAAATGACCCTATCCTCTATGTTCTGATAGATTTGGAAAGCTGAAGAAAAGACTCAAATTCCCAATCCTGGAAATTCCTTCTAAAAGCTGGATTCCAAAGGACCCTTCCATTCTCGAACTGAAGATACAAACTAAACTTCACTTCTTTATCAGTTGCAATGTTGAAAGGGTTGGGAAAGGCTTTCGACAGTTCCACATCCCCACACCACTTGTCTGTCCAAAAACAATCAGAAGATCCACTCCCTATTTCAAAGGATAAATTCCGAGCAAATGAGTCCCACCCTTTCCTTATCCCTTTCCAAACCCCCAAACCGTATGACATAGCAAATCCTTTGGAAACCAACAATGATTCCCTTCCCGAACTTACTTACCACTACTAACCTCCAAAGAGCATTTCTTTCAACCAAAAACATCCATAACCATTTACCCAATAGAGCCTTATTCACCCTTCTAAGCTTCTTGATTCCTAACCCCCATCCTTGATCCTCAAGCACACCCTATCCCAATTGACCAAGTGATATTTATGACCCCCTCGAAGCTCCTTCCCATAAGAAATCCCTCTCCAATTTTTCCAATCGATGGCAGACTGAGGCTGGCATAACAAATAAGGACATGAAATAAATAGGAAGAGTAGATACAGTGCTCTTAATCAGAGTCACATGACCTGCCTTCGATAAAAATTGCTTCTTCCACCCTACCAACCGCTTTTGAAACCTTTCTATCACAGGGACCCATATACTTGAACATTTGGATGGGGCACCTAACGGCAACCCCAAATAGGACGTAGGAGATAAGCAACCTTGCAGCCAAAAAAAGAAGCCAACTCCACAACATTATCCACATTCCCAATCGGTAAGATTTCAGTCTTAGAGTTATTAATTCTTAAGACCAGACGCTGCGCTGCCTGATAACAGAACCATTCGCAAGTAACCGAGTTGAGAGACATGCGCATCGCAAAAAACAAGAGAGACTCTGCGAAAAGGAGATGAGACACCGACACCCTAGGACCACCGACGCTTCCCACATTAAAACCCCTCAAGAAGCATCTACCACAGCTTTCTCCATCATTAAGCTTAAGGCTTCCATCACTAGAATGCACAGGAAAGGCGAGAGAGGATCCCCCCTGGCTTAGATCTCTCGAGCTACCAAAAAATCTCCATCAATCAACACCGAGAATCTCACCGTAGATATACAAAAGGAAATCCAGTTCCTCCACTTTTCTCCAAAGCCCATCCTGTTCAGCAAATAGATTAGAAAATCCCAACTTATATGATCACCCACTTTACTTCACTCTATCATCCACCACCTCATTTGCTATGAAAGCCGCATCAATAATTTACCTATCCCCCAAGAAGGCATGCTGCGAATAGG
Organism: Codonopsis lanceolata; assembly: GCA_013146195.2. Taxonomy (NCBI): domain Eukaryota; kingdom Viridiplantae; phylum Streptophyta; class Magnoliopsida; order Asterales; family Campanulaceae; genus Codonopsis; species Codonopsis lanceolata. Next base: position 83,057,523 of record CM028383.1, read on the forward strand.
TTGCACGGACACTCCTTCAATCTAGTGTATCCGACCGTATCCGTGACACAATACTTCGGATACTCTAGGTTGAAGGTGTGTCCGTGCAACCTAGCCAAATGAGATACAACACTACCCACCACCTTCCGTAAACGAGTTGACAGCACTTTAGCTATGAGTTTATAAACACTTCCAATCAAACTAATAGGCCGAAAATCCTTGATATCGATAGATTCTTCTTTTTTGGAATCAAAGAGATAAATGTGGCATTTAAACTTCTTTCAAAGCCCGTATTCGCATGAAAATACCGAAAAACCTCCGTGATGTTGTCCTTTAGAACTTCCCAGCAATGTTGAAAAAAAGCCATTGAAAAACCATCCGGACCCGGCGCTTTATCTCCATTCAAACTCCGAAGGGCTGCCCAAACTTCCTCCTCCGTAAACATCTGTTCAAGGTCAGTCTTATCATTCTGCTCTAAAGACTTGAAAACCATCCCTTCCAACTGTGGCCAAATGATAACAGGATCAGAATACAGATTTTCGTAGAAACCCACAATACCATCCCTAATATCAGCTACAAAACCCCATTGATGGAGATATTGTGAATCCTGTTTGCACTTTTATTTGAGTTCGCCATTCGGTGAATTTTTTTTGTGTTCTTATCCCCTTCCTTAAGCCATTGCACCCTGGATTTTTGCCTCCAACAAATTTCTTCACAAATCAACAATCTTTCCGTCTCCTTTCTAAGCTCAATCCGACAATTCAGATCCTCGCTAGACAAAACTCCTTCACCTTCTAAAGCATCCAACCTTCTGGTATCTTCCATTACTTCATGATATCTAACTTCAATACTTCCAAAAGAATCCCTTTTCTATATAATCAGATCCTTCTTAAGAAGTTTCAGCTTCTTAGCCAGTTTAAAGCTTGGGTCTCCAGTTACACTGTACGAACTCCATTTTGAGCTAACCAAATCTAAGAAACCTGGCTCTTTCAGCCACGTATTCTCGAAACGAAATGGAGCTTTTCCTTTGGCACATTATTGTGCATATGAACCGAGAGAAATGCCAAAATTTTCAGGGATCAAACACTTTCCCTTGATTCTCTTTGGGCTTCAGCATTGGGGGCACCCAGAGGTGTGTCAGACTGTCAGTTGCTGATTTGTTGCGAGACTGGAGGGCAGCGCTTCATTAGATGCTCTTGTCTTGTATTTTTTTTCCACTTCAACATCATCTTTCTCACTTTGTTTTCTCCTTTTGAATCAGCAGATGGCTTGTTTGCTGTTTATTACTTGTACATTCTTTCTTGATCTAATAAAATTCTTCTTTTATTAGAAAAGAAAAAGAAAAAAGGGGGAGAGAGTTTCCTCATTGTTATCCGCACATGACCTAAAATGTAAATTGTCCGCTTCATTGAATGGATACGGAGCCCGTGGAAGCAGTACGCTTTACATTACATGGAATATTCAGGGTGCTTTATAGATATGCTTCATATTCTACATGTGACAGAGCTCCGACTAAAAGATGTTAGTAGTTACATTAAAGTTAGTTATCTTAAAGTAATCATATCGAACATAGTGTGAAGTTTGACTTAAAAAACAATTTAATTCGCTAATTCACTGTTCCAGAATGGAGCCCATGATCCCTGAGAAAAGCCTATATGCTTTTAGCCTTTTCACTTTAATTGAAGTCAAATTCAAAATTTAGGAAAACAGATTTTGTAACTGATTCAAAATGGGATATGGAATGGAGGGGAGTAGCACATACTTTGATGATTTAATGGTTGTGAACTGTTGAATCGAAATGTCATATTTCTGTGCGGTTTTGTTTTTTTGGGTCCAATCTTTGACAGTAGCTGGATTAACACACACACACACACACATATATAGCTTACCTGGCTCAGAAATGTTTCCCACATGCTATTTGGTTTCTTGTTTTCTATTCTCGATCAGTTCTCCATCATTAAAGAAGCAAATGATCTGAAAATTTCTTTCTAAATGGATATAAATATCAATAAAAATTTGGTTTAATACATGCTCTGATAGTGTCTACCTGTTTTATGTGATATTCTTTGATAATTTTCAGTGCAGGATTGGGCTGACATGCTTCTCAGGATGTACGTAAGATGGGGAGATAAGCGGCGATACAAAACAAGAGTGGTTGAGAAGTCTGTGGGTGAAGAAGCTGGTATCAAGTCGGCTACAGTTGAAATTGAAGGTCGGTACGCCTATGGATATTTGTCTGGGGAAAAAGGGACACATCGCCTTGTGAGACAGTCTCCATTTAATTCAAAAGGCCTTCGCCAGGTACTTGGAAACAGACCTCCTTGAACAAAGTGATCAATTAACTTTGTGTGTATTACTAATAGAGTATAACAAGTACTAATCCTTTTGCTGAAAAGTTTCACATGTGTAGATACTTTTGTTGTAGAATGGAGCCATTTCAAGTTACCAGATCCCATGTTACCTGGAATTGGCTTCGAGGGAACAAATTACAAGTGTGGATCCTGGTGATGGATCTGCCAAAATTTAAGATCTTGCACTAATTTAGCATGAAACTACCACACCCTTTCTTACATCGTGTAGTGTCGTGTTGTCGACACATACTTAGGCAAAAATGAAGGATCTAGGTAACGTTGACCATGACAACTATCACTAAAGCTAGAAGATACAAACTAAATGCAAACTTGTTTTCTTGCTAGTCTTTCCATGTATCATGTGTATGTTAATTAGATGGGCTTCTCGTTTCAGTACCAAAAAGGTGTCGGTTATGTTCAATACCTAACTTCATAAGCACATTTGGCATAAAATTCTCAAGATACAAGCTGATTAAAACAACTTTTTTGTTACTTTATTAGCATTTTTGTCTTATTGTGAAGCAAGGTTCTAAAAGTTGCTAGGTCTGGCGCCTAGTTCCCAGGAGCTAGGCATGGCCTAAGCGGGGCCTAGAAATTAAAGCATTATTACAGTAGTTCTTGATTTTTTATGTTAATTAAAAAAATACATCTAACACTGACTACAAATTTAATTTCGCGAAATTCTTATTTTTGTCTTTTCATCACACATTAACTACACTGTAAATTTGTAAAATCGACTGAAATTAAAAAATATGCAAACACAAAAATAAGAATCCTGTATTTAGGAGTTGTTTGTAAGTTTCTGAACTGAAGGGACCATCCTTGACGATGGAAAAATAGCTAGCAAAAGCCCAAAGCTAGGGGGTGAATTGTCAATTCTCCACACCGATTTATGAGCCAATCCATTTCCTGGCCTGGTCCATCACTAATAAAAAGTTACTGCTAGTAAGAAACTAAACTCTAGCTCAATAAACCAATAAATCGGCTAGGAATTAGGGCTATGCAATTTAATCCTTTTATATAAAATGTCAGGCACACTTTTCAATAAAACTAGGGTTTACTTTTAGTTTTCCCTTGTTCTAGCTGTCCCCCTCTCCGGTTTCCCCATCTCTTTGTCGGTCGGTAAGGTATAATTTTTTCAATTTCCTTCTCTTTCCTTTCTCAATTTTCTTTTGTTTTCTTCTTTCCCCACTCCCCTCTTCCAGCTTTGTCCTCACCTTTTTTTTTTCTTCTCTTTTCTTGTTTCAACCTCATCCGATAATGCCAAAGCACCCGCTTCCAATAACAACTTGTCCAATTCCACAGAAGTTCAGTTCGATGTAGCTAGGCGTAGTCGGCGCCTAGGGCTACTAGTTGGATTTTTCCCCAGAGCGATTTTTTGGCTGATTTAAAGAAAGTCGCGGCGTTTGAGTGCGCCTAGGCCGATTTTTGGAACCATGTAGTGAAGTACAGAACTATATAACTATCTTCACTAGGGGTGAATAAAATGTAAAAGGAAAAGCATTCATTCTAGATTCGTTCACTAGGGGTGTGATCCCTTGTTGGTGTGGGGATTGGAACCAAGGACCTCATTCTCCATAATAACACTATAATATCATTAATTCAAATTGAAATCTTCTATTGCTTAAATTTAAACATCCCTGGAAGTTGTACTATAGTAGCACAACCTAATGCTGAAGTAAGAACCCAAACAGTGGTACAAAAGTGTCTAGTGTAAAACGAGACATTGAAGATTAGAAGTTAGAAGCTACATCAATACTGACGGCATATGGAATGGCCTGATGGATACTCCAAATTTTATAATTTTAAACTATATAAGCTATGTTTCTGACTGCATCGGCAAAGTAAGGACAAAAAAACATTTGCATAATATCATTGGATAATTAAAACAATTATACTCCATAATTAAGTTTTGCGAGAATTCTTAAAGTTGTACATATGCAGACATAAAATGAGCATCAGGATTGAGCATAACCATATATGCCTTGTTATATTTCATCAGTCAGTTTTAGTCCATCTATATTTATCATATTATGATTTTCTCGTGTTCCTGATTTATGAAGGCAAAATCATTAGTCTCACATTGCCAGATTAACAGTATCCAGATTGTATTTCTACATATATTTACCTCTGAGCTGATATCTGTTTTTAAGATGCTCTGAAAAACACTTATGTATACTAGGGTATCCAAGCTCGTATTTAACTGTAAGATGCATTGGGGGGGGGGACCTGAATTGCAGCATCTGTGCTTTGGATAGACTAATATTTCTTTTGTTCCTTCTCCATGTATGTAGACTAGCTTTTCTGGTGTTGAAGTCATGCCTCTTCTCCCTGAAGAATCCTTGGATGTTGAAATACCAGAGGAAGACCTGGAAATCAGTTTCACTAGAGCTGGTGGTAAAGGAGGTCAAAATGTGAATAAGGTTGAAACTGCTGTGCGGATCACTCATATTCCAACTGGCGTTTCCCTTCGCTGCTCAGGTAGTTATCTTTTCTACACTCATATGAACATGTTGTTTGATAGTTGCCCAACATTCTGTACCATTCACCGAAATCTGAAATAGCTGTACTGTTTTCCCACAAAATACTACTTTCAAAACATAAATTGCATAAGGTGACCAGATGGAGACTAGTGATACTTCTCCATGTCATCCAGCCTAATTTTAGTTCCTTGACTAACATCATCTCCCTACCTCTTCCTCTCAATGAATAATTGACCCTAGATGATTGAATTGATTACTCTGAAAAATTTATTGGTCATGTAACTTAATTAAGTCCCCATTTGCTGTCTTGTTGCTGCTAAAGCTGCATTATATATATTCCATTTTATTCCTAATGTGAAACAAGAAACAAAGAGAGAGAGAGATTGATTTGTGGGGAGACACAGATTAAGAAGGGAAAAAGGGGTATTCGTATAATTCCATGTATTGTGGACCCCTCATGCTGGAGCATTGACATTTGTCATACCGAACTTGTTACAAATATAATCCACTTTCATCCGAGTAAGACTCTTGGTCAACAGATGAGCAATTTGTTCTCCGGTGCGCACATATGAGGTAGAAACTAGCCTTTGTAGAATTTTCTCTCAAACAATTTAACAATCAACCTCTATATGCTTAATTCTCTCATGAAAAACCGGAATTGTCGTATTTTGACACAAAATCTTCGTGTGCAATGCAATCTCAAAGCTTACCTCCCTCATACACAATAACTCTACCAGGCGCTCCTTTAAGATATTTAATAATTCGAATTAACACATTCCAATATGTGACAGTAGGACTAGCCATGAATTAACTTACTACATTTGCCGGAAACACAATATATGGACAGGTAATTACAAATTAATTCAGCTTACCAACCAATCTTCAATACCACTCCGGATCTTCAAACATCTCCCTATCACCAGCTACAAGCTTTTCATTAGGATCCATTGGAATGTCAGTCAGGAGCATATTTTCTCACAATTATCCCTTTCTTAAATCGAGTTAATTGATCCCAAGAAAGTACTTAGTTGACAGGGTAGTCAACTTGGAGGGTCTGATTCGACAATTTGATATTTTGGAGGGTTTGATTTGATTATTTGATATTTTAGAGGGCTTGATTAGACAAATTAGTCAACTTGGAGGATTTGACTGGATAATTTGATATTTTTAGGGTTTGTTGGACAGGGTAGTCAACTTGGAGGGTTTGATTCGACAATTTGATATTTTGGAGGGTTTGATTTGATGATTTGATATTTTAGAGGGCTTGATTAGACAAATTAGTCAACTTGGAGGATTTGACTTGATAGTTTGATATTCTTAGAGTTTGTTTGACATTTTTGCAAATTTTTAAGGGTTAGCTTGTTCTTGTTACTGTGATGGCTAACGACGACCCTACAATAGCATCAAGTGATAGTGTGGTTTCTACTCAAAATAGAATGGTAGATATTATATTGGAGGCAGGTCGGTCTTGTTTTGCAGAACGGAGGTATCCTATATAGGTAAATATGGGTGGTTTGTGGAAAGAAGGCTATCTTGTTTATGATTGTCCTACTGATGCAAAGGCAGCTAAGGTGTTGTTTCCCAAGATTGTTAATTGTATTAGCGTAAAGGTTACATTGTTTATGCAACATTGTAAGACAGGTAAAAGCTTTGGGAACTCTTGTACAAATGGTTTTTAGGAGTGAGTTTGTGACAAGAGGTTCATCGTCCTACTCAGAAAGGGTGGAGTATTATGGATTATCATTATGGTTTCATGCGTGTGAGTGTGAACTTTACTTCACTATGCCTATCTCTACTAATGTCGAGAAGATGAGAGCTCAACGTGAGAAGTTATCAGTGTTCAACTGGCTATTAGGCTTGGATGAGTATCATGTGATCGGATCTCAATTATTGTCGAGTAAAGACTTAGGGAATTTGACTAATCTTCTAGATTAGATCAGGTTTTAATTGCATCTAGGAATGGGAGTAATCATCACATGTAGAGATGTTTGAGAGGTCAGCGTTGGTTTCACAAGGCAGTGGCCATTGTGGAGGTAGAGATAGGCTGGTTCGCGAGGTGGGACACGTGGTGGCAGATCTTCTGCAGGTCAGGGAGGTGATAGAGTATGCTATAATTGTTGAGAACAGGTCACGTTAACAACATGTACCCCAAGCCTCTTTCTGAGCAGCAGCAATAGCCAGTATCAGCAACAACACCAGTATCAGCATCGCATCAGCACTCGAGGTTTGCTCCTGAAGTATCGTAGACAGCCGAGCCGACCTCTCGACTGGAGACACATACAGTTCTTATGAGAGATGAGGAGTTTGCCACGCTCACACAATTTTCTTCATGTAACACGATTTTTCTTTACGTAAGCAGCCTCTTCCTCCTTTTCAAAACCGACTCTAGCAAAGTCATGTAAATCTGTCACATGTTTTTCTTCACGTAGGCACTGGGTCATAGACTCGGGCCACTGATTTGACACTGAGTGTCAAACCTGTCAACTAAGTTTTAAACAAACAAGACATGTTTGCTTATAAAGCTCGAGCAAAACTTTCTGAGTTAACAGCATTTGCATGAAAGATTTCAGCAACCTCTTTTCTAATATGTAACTGGAGTAGGAGACTAGTTATGAGTCGGTTTAAGGGGATCAGGTCGATGTCATACTATTACTTTGAATACACACTACTCCCTCTCTCCCAAAATGAGTCTCTTAGAAAAATAAAATTGTTTCAATACTGAGTCTTTCTGAAATAAATTGTCCCAAAATGAGTCTCTTTTCTTACAAAGTGACTAAATTCAACTGTCAGTTGTATCTCCCAATGCCCTTCGCAACTCTATTATGTGGACCGTAAGGGGTAATTATGTATATGTGGTACTAATATTGTTATCAACATTCTTAATTTCCTTAAATAAGAAAAACCAAAAAAAAGATGCTCTTTTTGGAATGCAGAGAGTAGTAAATTAGTAATATATTCTTCTGAGGTTTTCCTGTCTTACTTTAGGCTTTTTAGAAAAAAATTAAAAAAGTTGTGATTATTTTTTGTTTTGATGCCATCCAATAAGCAAGTCTTGGTGCCCAACTTTCTGAACATGAATGAAACTTGAATTCTGTCTTACGCTACTGTTCCTTTTTTTTTTTTCCTTTCTGTTTTTGCAGAAGAGAGATCCCAGTTAGCAAATAAGATAAAGGCTTTAAATCGTTTGAAAGCCAAACTGTTGGTGATAGCCATAGAGCAACGGGCATCGGAAATTAAGCAAATTAGGGGAGATGCAGTGAAGGCTGAATGGGGACAACAAATTCGGAACTACGTCTTTCATCCTTATAAGCTCGTGAAAGATGTTCGGACTGCATATGAAACATCAGATATCATTTCCATTATGGATGGCGAATTGGACCCCTTTATTAAAGCTTACCTCAGATACAAATACAGTGCATCTCTTTCCAACTAGTAGTAAGCATCCAGGAATTATTCAATATCTGAAAGTTCCATAGCATACTGCAACCTATTAACGAAGCATCCCTTCTATTTTTAGTAGGCTCCATATTTGCTAAGTTGTAAATTTGCAAGCACTTATCTTGATGTGAATCTGCTAAGATTCCAATGCCCATTATATGTATTAACTTCATTTGTAAATTTTGATCATACAGAGAAACATTCTTTGATTTTAATTTCTTCAAAGTAGTTGTGTTTTCCTAATGGATTTCATCTTTCACCGGTTTTTGTCAAAGTGTAGATTATCATAACCGAAATATGCATCATGTTTATCTTGTGCAGGATGCTTCTTGTCTTGTACATTGGATTTTACCACCTTAGTTGTAGCTTCTTGTCCTTTTCAGCTCATCATAGATTTGTTTCCATTCAAGGTTCACACATCATTGTATAAAGGTACTCCGTTCGTGTCTTGTTTGACCTGATACATATTAAGATTTTTTTTTAATTATATTATTAAAATAGTATCTATTTTCCAAGCATATATACTCACGTGAGTGTGGGCCCAATTATTAAAGTTGAAATCAAATTAAGGGTAAATTAGTAAGTGTAACTTTCAAGAATGGAGCAAAGTAGACAATTTTCTTGGAATAGACAAAAAACGAAAGGTGAACTCTTTTTTGTAGGATCGAAGAAAGTATCATATATTCATATTGTTGTAGTTAGGGGTGACAAAAAATTTATGGAATAATTGTTTGCCAGTCTTTTTTTCAAAGTTTTCAATCTGTTTATTCCTATATATATTTTTAGTCAGAAAAAAGGCTCTTTCATAATATATTGTTCCTAAAATGTCTGTCAACAAATTGAAATGGTGTTATGGCTTGCCGACTAAGTCCAGTTAGGGAAGCTCCGACATCCGAAGGAGAGGAGGTGAGTAAAAACATAATTGTCGTTTAGGGATTTAGTGTGTTACGTTAATGGTCTCTTTTTTTCACTTTGTTTGCTAATCCAGTCTTCCCCTTTATTGTTGGCATAAGTACTGTTTATGGGCTCTTCAACTCCAGGCTCCTACTATCTCAAAAGAGTTCTTTTAGCCACCCGTGATTTGATTAAGTCATTTTGCCTGGATATCATACAAAACGAATGAACTTTGGATATTGGACTCATGCACAAATTTGAGTCGCGATGCACAATGTAACAAATTTGAATCGCGTTGCATTATTATGTGCATCGTTTTGAATCATGATGCATGAACTAATGTTTGCCCACGTGTTGGATTCATTGAGGGCATAGTTGACATTTCACCATAAAAGGATATCATTTTTGCTTAAAAAAATATAGGCGAGTACACCGGTTATAAAAGCTCCAAAACGACAACCACGACCACCTCCGCAAATTTGAGATCTCTGCCACCATTTTTTCTCTGAGGTCACAGCTGTACGCGGGTATACTCTTTCATCGAATGCTTACCTAGATCTTGAATCTATTGATTCGTCTTCACATTTGGCACCTTTGTCCACCCTCAGAGCCGTTCCTCCCAACCCCTATGCCGAGATCGCAAAATTGGCAATCACAAAAGTTTGTATTGGGTAACCTAATGAATAACCCGGTTAAAACCCACATCTATCTATTTTTATTAGGGAGATGCTATTTTCACTACATTTTTTACTTATCTACTACATAATTAGTTATTGCATTAATTAATGACATGTTTAGACAAATCTACCCATAATTACTTGCTCATATTAAGTTGACTAATAAAATTACTTTTCTAATTAACTATCTGTTAACATTATTTTTTGAAGGCAAAAACTTGTGTAAGACGATATTACAAATATTTTTTGTAAGACGATTCCTCTTTACCCGACTCATTCTGTGTTGGTGTGTTAAGCTGTGAAAGAGTGAGACTTCATCTCACAAATTAAGATCCGTAAGACGGTCTTACGTAAGACCTACTCTTTTTTTAATGAATAACATGGTTAAAATATTTGTATTTTCACTTTTTATTAAATTTTGATCATTTAATCTTATGACTAAAGTTATCTTGCATAAACAATAAATTAATATCTTAAGAATATCATTTGTTTACCAAACTTTGAGAAAATATGTAATATTTGGAATAAAATTTTAAAAGTGATATTTAAAGGATATAACAGTAAAATATTTTTTTCCAATAGTAAAATAATAGTGTGAAATAGTATCGTGAAATAGTAACACACACACTGAAGGTGCGATCTCCACTTTGCGGCTAGGGTCTGCATGGCTGATCAGCCACCCCCTCCCGACCCTCCTTCCCACCCGAAATCCTTTGCAGATGTCCTCATATCGTCTCCTACTCCTTCCTTTAATCTGATACCTCTTGCTACGTACAAAGGCGAACCATCTTTAAAACTATCGCATGATATCATTGAAGCCCTTGCTAAACCATTTCAACACGCTACGATCGGGAAGTTTTCACACCTTAAGACCATCGATGGATTCTATTCAGAACTATTTCGCACCTTTGGCCTCAAAGCAACATTCTCGGTTGGGCATCTCGACGTGAAGCATATACTTATTCAGGTTCACAGCGATGAAGATTATCAACGCTTATGGATTAAAGATCACTGGTATCTTGGACGTTTTCCTATGCGCGTATTCAAATGGTCTCCCGACTTCCGTCCAGATATTGAGAGCCCTATCGTCCCGGTGTGGGTCGCCCTCCCCGGACTGCCTATCCATCTCTTTCATAAAACCACTCTTTTTTCTATCGCCTCCCTATTTGGCAGACCTCTCATGTTAGATCAACCAACTATTAATCTAACCCGGCCTAGCATTGCTAGGATTTGTGTTGAGATTGACCTCACAAAACCAGCCTCCTAAACGAAGTTCGGATCGATTGCAAGGCCAAACTTACCCCAGTTTTGGCAAACCCTTGAGCCGAAAACATTCCTCTTTATTGTTCACATTGCTTTCGCCAAGGGCATTCGGAATTAAGCTGTAAAATTAAGCACAACACGTCTGCTGGCGAGACCAAGTTTACAACTCCTCCCCCGCCGCCTCCGCCGGCAACAAGATGGACACCCAAAAAGACTAATGCTTCCACAGAGTTAAAGCACTCCTCTGGTCAGGATTTAAATCAGTCAAAAGCTCCAACCCCATGCCCCGGCCCTTCAGCCCCAGCGTCCACATCTCACGCTATTGATACTGAAGATGCTTCCCAACAAGAAGTAATGGACTCTCCTAAATCCCCGATATTGATGTTGATCAAGCTCTTCCACATGGTACTAAGAATCGTGCACCAATTAATGTGGATACTTATGGTGATAAGGTTGTAGGAGAGGAGGACCCAAAGTCCAAAACAAAGCAAATCAACGATGATCCAGGCGTTATCGCTCCACCTGTTGATACCGAATCAGATGCTTCAGTCATGGAAAATGAGACCACTATATTATCTCCGAATCGCTTTGTTGTTTTACAAACAGTTGATGAAGAAGACACAAGGGATGACAATATTACTTTAGCGGCGCTTCATCTGGAAACTATGGCTGGAAAATCCAAGACATCCACAACAATTAAAACTCATGGACAAGGTGTGTGTACCCGCTCCAAACGACATTCAAAGTCCTCCAAAGCAAACCCCCCACAGTCTGCCCATGACGATTAAAACTCTATTTTGGAACTTACGGGGTGTTGGAAATGATTCCACTACTTCTACCGAAAAAACTCATCAAATTGCATCGAATCTCCTTCCTTTCCATCCGCGAACCGAAGAAAGATAAGTCTCGCTTGCCTTTATTGCACGCAAGTTAAAGTTTCGTAATTTCTTTTCTAATTCGCTAATACGATTTGGATTTTGGCTAAGTCCTCATTTCAATGTCGAGATCTCTGAATCCGAACAAAGATCTCACCTTGCGAGTTTGTCATTATTCTTGGGCTGAGCCGGCATATGTGTCATCCGTTCATGCCAAATGTACACATACTGAACGGCTAACTCTTTGGTCAGATATTATTGATTTGGGGCTGGAAATAGATAATTCTCCTTGGTCTGGTCCCGCGATTTCAATATTATACTCGAAGCTGATGAAAAACTGGGAGGTGTCGGTTGGGATAGGCAAGGGGATCTCGAATTTCAAGCGTGTCTTAATGCGGCGGGTTTATCCGATTTGGGGTTTATTGGCAGCAAATATACTTGGAGCAATAACCGTGGCACACGCCACCATTTATGAGCGGTTAGATAGGGCAGTTTGCAATACTAAATGGCTTACAACCTTTGCTTCGACATCGGTGGAACATCTTAACCGAACATGTTCGGATCATGCCCCTCTTCTTCTCTCCATCCATCTGATTTCGAGGCAATTCCCAGCTCCTTTCCGTTTTTTGAATGTTTGGGCTGATCATCACTCTTTTCGTGATATTGTTCTAAGGCTTGGGAGACCCAAACATGCGGCACCTATGGTTCGCTTTCGCTCAAAAGTTGAAAGCAGTGCGATTATCTTTAAAAGCTTGGAACAAGAATGTGTTTGGAAATATATTCCAGGCTGTCAAACAGGCTGAGGATGATGTTCTGGCTAAGGAATTAATATACGAACTCTCGAATACCTCCATCAATCGGGCTGATCTCCATCTGGCTCAGGCTAATTTAAAATGAACCTTAAAAGTCGAAGAGGAATATTGGCGCCAAAAGTCTCATCTGCGATGGCTGAAAGATGGAGATGGTAACACTAAATTATTTCATGCCTTTGTTAAACATACCCGCAACAAATTATTTATTCACCGTATCTCGGATATGCATGGGAAGTCTCCACTGAAGATGCGATAAAAAATGCGGCTGTTGAGTTCTACAAAGATCAATTAACTGCTTGTTCAAGAATGTCCTCCAGTACTCTTGATGTTATTCCTCCTCTTGTATCGGAGGCTCAGAATGCCGATATTTCTGCCCCTACATTCGAGGAAATTAAGAGCACAGTTTTTTTGCTATGTGGGGACAGTGCTGCAGGCCCGGATGGCTTTAATGGGAAATTTTATACTTCTTGCTGGGATATTATTGCGGAGGATTTCTGTTTGGCTATATCGGAATTTTTTGCGGGATTTGAAATGCCAAAGTCATGGACTAGCACTCTTCTGATTACAATCCCCAAAACCAATCAGATCAAATCTTTCACAGATCTCCGCCCAATCAGCCTGTGCAATTTTTGTAATAAGGTGGTCTCCAAAATTCTCGCTACTAGGCTGGCTTATATTTTACCTTCCATAATCTCTGACAACCAGAGTGCTTTCACGAAGGGAAGACTGATTCGGGATAACTTGCTTTTAGCCCACGAACTCACTCATCAGCTCAAGAAGAAAGTGAATGGTTCTAACGTCATCCTCAAATTAGACATGGCAAAGGCTTTCGATAAAGTCACTTGGTGTTTTCTGATTAAGGTTCTTCGGAAATTCGGGTTCTGTGAATCTTTTATTGATATGGTATGGAGAATAATATCTAATAATCACTTTTCTGTGTTGGTGAATGGCTCTTCTGTGGGCTTCTTTCCTTCCTCCCGCGGTCTGCGTCAGGGGGACCCTTTATCTCCCAGCCTTTTCATTATAGCGGCAGAAGTTCTTAGCCGAGGCCTAAACAAGCTTCAATATGATCATCCGAACTTTGCCTTTTCCTCCTCGAGTGGCTGTCCCATTATTTCACATCTAGCGTTCGCGGACGATATTGTTATCTTTTGCAACGGTAACCGGCATTCTCTAGCCTCTCATCGGAAGCTTCTTGAATCTTATGAGGCTGTATCGGGGCAATCTATAAACAAAGGAAAAAGCTGCTTCATGGTCACAGGAAATACTTCGGAAGCTCGAGTGGTCTCTATAAAAAGGCAGGTGGGTTTTAATCGCAAAGTGATGCCGGTTTCTTATCTGGGTTGTCCACTTTTTGAGGGAAGAAAAACCAAAAGTCTCTTTGATTCGCTTCTAAGTAAACTTCAAACTAAAATTAACTGTTGGACGGGGGCCTTTCTCTCTCAAGCCGGTAAGATCACGCTTATCAATTCTGTCTTACAATCTATTGTTATGTATCAAATTGCTGTCTTGGATCCCCCCATAGCCGTCATCAAAAATATTCACATAATTTTTGCAAATTTCTTTTGGGGCTCTGTTGATTCCAAGCTTAAAGCCCATTGGGTAGCATGGGATAAATGTTGCAGGTAATGAAGGGGAAGGGGGCATTGGCATAAGATCTGTTTAAGACATTATTGGTGCCTTTTCAATTCAGATTTGGTGGCGTTTAAGAACCTCAAATAGTCTGTGGAGTCGATTCATGGCTGCCAAGTATTGCTCTAATACCCATCCTTCTACTGCTTCCATTAAGGGCTCCTCCATTTGGCGTCGTATATGCTCTATCCGTGATAATTCTGAACAGCATATTAAATGGATTATCGGGCACGGCAACTGCTCGATGTGGCTCGATAACTGGATGCCTATTTCTGTTCCTAAGCCTATGATCAGTAATTTAGCCCAAGTCAAAGATGCCTTCTGCTCGGATTCCAGCTTATCTCCAGCCGCTGTCTCAGAGCTTGGTCCCGAAGCTGCTGCCTCCATTTCAGATCAGGAAATTTCTCTCTCAAATCAGCCCGACTTTGCTTGTTGGTCTCTAACCAATAAAGGTAATTTCACTTTCTCTTCAGCATGGCAGCTCACCCGACAAAAATGGCCTACTGCTATTTCCAATCAGTTCATATGGCAGAAACATATTCCCAAAAAACTTCATATTTTCATGTGGCGCTTATGGTGGAAGAAGCTGCCGCTTGATGAAAGTATAATTAAAAAAGGCATACAGCTAGCATCCCGGTGTTATTGCTGTGATATTGGTAATGTTGAGTCTTATAGTCACGTTTTCCTCAACAGCCCGATAGCGGATTACATATGGAAGGTCTTTAATGGCCTTGGAGGTATTCGATCTTATTCTTCTTCGGTTCATCAGACCTGTATCGCTTGGTGGTTCAAGAAACATAATTATGTGCTGCATTCTTTAACCCCCTCCTTTATTCTTTGGGAATTATGGAAAAATAGAAATTTCTGTTTGAAAAAAGGGACTCGCCGCCCCCCATGGATTTTAGTTGACAAAATAAAGACAGGTATAATTTCTTCGCTCACGAATGTTGGGCTGTCCCCTATCACCGGTAGCTCTTGGGATTGTTTATTCTCTTCTCGTCTTGGTCGAGCTTCCTTGAAGACTATCCGTTCTCTTCACTGGAATAAACCTTCCCCGGGAATGCTTAAACTAAATTGTGATGGAGCAAGTAGAGGCAACCCAGGCCCAGGATCAGGTGGAGGTATTATAAGGAACAGTGCGGGTGATATGATGTTGGCATTTTCTGAATTCTATGGCTATTGTAGCGGTTTCCAGGCTGAATGCAAAGCTTTGCTTAGTGGGCTTCGGTGGCTTCATCTCAAAGGGTGGTCTCATACTATTGTCGAAATCGATTCTAAAGGCATTGTTGATAGTATTAATGATGGCGGGTACGTCTCATGGTCCTGCATTTACATTTTACGTTCCATTAAGCAGCTTATACAGAATTTGGGGATTGTTCTTATTCACACGTATCGAGAGGCTAAGGCGGTGGCGGATGCTTTGGCTAATTATGGTTGTGATCAGAGTCGGGATTTTACGTTTGAGGCTGACAATGACATTCCTTCTCAGATTAGAGGCCTTATTGCTCTTGATAAGATTGGAATTGCTTATATTCGCATCTCTTAACGTTGTTGCTTTTCTTTGTAAGTTTCATTCTCGAGGCAAGGCTCTTCCGTCCTCCCATTTATAAGGGCCAGGCTGGTCGTCCTCCTCAAGTTTGTAATTTCTTTTCCTAATTAATAAAATCTAGCAGGGTACCGTCCCTGTTTCCGGAAAAAAAAAATTTAAAAACTTTTGTCCACCAATAAAAATAATTTGAAAATTTAATTATTAAGTTGAGTGAAATCAATATTCAATATAATACTTACCATATTGTTATTATTGAATTGATTTTTGAGAGTAATATTTTTTTAATTAATTTTTTTTGATGATAAATATTCAATATTCTCTATAATTTGGGTAGACAAATGCCTTAATAATATTATTTTTACAGTAATGGAGTATGAGACACGAATCATAAACAAAATTGATTAAACATATTTATTACACAAAAAAAAAAGAATAACTACTTTGTTTGTTGAGACTTAAAAAGTATTTTTCAAAAAAATAAAAAATAAAAAAAGAACAACTATCTTGTTTGTTGAGAATTAAAAATTATTTTGGAAATAAAACATATATAGGAGTACTTCAAATGAAAAGTATAGAAAGAGCAATTATGTCCAAAGATGTAATTATTTAATGTAATAACTCATGATGTAGTGGATAAGAAAAAATGTAGTGGAAATAAAATTTCCCTTTTTATTATTGGTCACTATTAGATGAACCATTTAAAACCCAATTAAGTTATCGGGGCAGCTATTTACACCCCTAAATTTAATCTATACATCTCTTCGTTTAATTACAAAAATGTCAATGTAAAAAGATCAAATAGCCCTTAAGACTAAAAAAATTGAATGATGTTCGGCTAAGGTTAGCCGAACAATGCTGTGATGTTCGGTAAGGACTAATCGAACAATGACATTAATGTTCGACACATGATGGCCGAATAGTGCATGTGATGCTCGGCAAACCAGGTTCGAACACTACATTTCAAGATTTTTTATTGACCAATAAAAGGGTAGAATGGATATGCAAAAGGGAGAGGAGGTAGGAAAAAATGTTGGTGGTGCGTGTTTGCTGCATATGGGAAGGTTTCGTTTGCAAACCCAGGAATCAGAATTGGTTGTGAATTACACGAAAATGGTTTGGATCCGTTCATCCCAGATGTACGAGGAAAGGGAATGTGGGAAGTCGATCTTCTTGCTTGCTAACAACATTTGTTGATTCTGCAACTTTTTCCTTACCGATGCTTTGAGAAATAGGTTCAAATTCATTCGCAACTACGCAATTGAGAGGTGGGGGGGAGAGAAGAGATAGAGGGAGGGGATAAAGAAATGAAAAAGGGTAATATATGTTGACTTGTTGAACCTATTGATTGCATCTCTTGTAATCAACAACAAACAAGTAATATTAGATGTTATATAGAGTAAATCAAATAAAGGCTAAAATAGTAGATAGAGCATTCATAAAAATTAATTGAATGCAGACAAATTTTCGGGTTGTGTGGCTGAAGCTTGATGCACAGGTACATGCTTGTGCGGTTGAGGTTTGGTGCACAGGAAGGAGGTTGTGCGGCTGCAGATTAGTGCACATGAATGTGCGGCCGATGATGGGGAACAAGAACAATGATGCGGTTCAAAATGAGCCTTGCTCCAATAACGCGGCATTCCCATGTGGAATGACTAAATGCCCACGCGGAATGACTGACTCACTCTAATGACACGTCATCTGTCGAACAGTGTTGAAGGTTATATTTTAATTAGGTTTCCTATTTTAATTAGTATTAGAATTATTAATCTTATAGTATTTATATTCCTAAATATATTAGAACTTTGTTTGTAATTTATTAGACCTAAACCTAGTAGGTTTAAGGTTTTCCAAGATTAATTACAGTGCTCTGTGATTGTTTATCTCCGTCTCTTCGAATGGCAATCTGCTTGTGCATATTTTACAAGCTTAATTTTCTTTCTTCCGCTTTCGTTCAACGTCAGTTGGTATCAGAGCCATGATTGACGTTCCAAAGCATAACATTGAATCCACTATTCATAACCTTCAAGAGGGGCTAGAAGCAACAATTCGGGACATTCACGAAGAGATACATGAAACGATCCACAACAGCCTCCGCGAAGCCTTTGGTGCAATGAGCGTGGTAGCAGCATAACCACAACTTATAGTACAACAAACGACCGAGCGAGCTGGTCCGCTAGCCCATGTAGCCGCCATTCACTCATCGGCCCACCAATCCATGGATGATGTTGATGTCCAGTAGTAGCACATGGCTACCTTATAAATCAATCACAAGTCTCAAATCTACCCCATGTGGGATTGAGATATTACAATCTCTCCCACTTAAATCCTTGACGTCCTCGTCTAGGCCAAATCGTACCCCGGGCAATGCGGGATTCAAGAGGTGGCTCGTACGGGGATCAAGAGGTGGCTCCCACCTTTTGTAGTGTAGCACTTTGGCCCGTACAACACTTTGTTCCCACATTTCCGGCCGGGACCCGCTCTGTTACCATTTATTGTAATACCTCAATCCCACATCGGGTAGATGTGGGACTTGTGTTTGATTTATAAGGTAGCCATGCGCTACTACTAGGCACCAACATCATCCATGGACTTTTGGGTCGGCTTTTGGTGGGCCCGATGACCCAAGGTGCTTTGCGTGCTGTGTGGCTACATGTAGCGGGCTCTGGCTCGATCGTTCCAAATGGTATCAGAGCGGGTCTCGGCCGGAAATGTGGGAACAAAGTGCTGTGTGGACCAAAGTGCTACCCCGCAGAAGGTGGGAGCCACCTCTTGATCCCTGTACGAGCCACCTCTTGAATCCTGCATCGCCCGGGGTACGATTCGACCTTAACGAGGACGTCAAAGATTTGAGTGGGGGAGATTGTAATACCCCAATCCCACATCGGGTAGATGTGGGACTTGTGTTTAATTTATAAGGAAGTCATGCGCTACTACTGGGTACCAACATCATCCATGGACTTTTGGGTTGGCTTATGGTGGGCTGCTCGGTGGATGTGTGTGGACCATGTAGCCCAGGCTCTCAGGCTCGGATCGTTCCAACAACAAGTCGTCCCCATGCCTCGCAATAGCTATGATATAGGTCTAGCGAATCCACACTTACAACAAGTTTACCGAAGACGAAAAGAGTTTGATGGGTACAAGATGAAGGTTGAGATCCCTGCATTCAATGGAGGATTAGACGTCGAATCCTTCCTTTAATGGATGAACAATGTTGATGATTCTTTGATATCATGGAGGTTAGTGAAGAACAAAAGGTAACACTGGTCTCCTACAATTTTTAAGGCAATGCTGGAGCTTGGTGGCAGAATTTGCGTGAGGAACGCTATCGCCAAGGACTCCCTCCGGTTCGTGACTGGACCTTGATGAAATAATTACTATCGCAGCAATTTTTACCCCAGAATTATGTGCAAAACTCATACTGAAAATTTCTAAACATTCGCCTAGCACATCAAGCAATATTCCCTACCTACTCTGAACACAACAACAGTAGTGACGAGTCAAAACGCCTACTCGAATTGCCTCAATTTATGCTTGCCTCCTTAGATGAACCGAAGCAAAGTCATCCCGATCTCAGCCAAGAACCGAAAGAAACTACCAACAATGTGTCTGCATAACGAGTGTACCAAACGCATATTAACACGCGTTATGGAAATGATAGAAGAATGGAATGAAGAGTAGGACGTCGATGGCAATGATACAGAGGTTGACGATATTTGTGGTGACGAACATGAGGAATGCACCTATGTAGGTTAACAAACTGAGATGATTCATGATACAAGTAAAACCACCACAGCTTTTGTTTCAAATAGTGCACTATGGCATGGTTGAGTATGTCAATTTCCAATTATTCTACTCAAATCACAATGTCAAGCGAAATTGTTCAAGACAATTTCGTATATTTCACAAGACAACTATGCTATTATCAAGAGATTTCTCATACTTCGGCACTTTAAAACTTGAGGTCTAGTATTTTCAAACAAGGGGAGAATGATGGGGAACAAGAACAATAATGTGGTTCAAAACGAGCCTTGCTCTAGTGACAAGCCATGCCCATGCGGAATGATTAACTCGCTCCAGTGACACGTCAAATGCCCATGTCATATGTTGAACAGTGTAGAAGTTTAGTTATATTTTAATTAGGTTTCCTATTTTAATTAGTATTAGTTATTAGTCTTATAGTATTTTTATTCCTAAATATATTTGAACTTTGTTTGTAATTTATTAGCCCTAGTTCTAGTAGGTTAAGGTTTTATATTTGCCTTATAAATTAAGTTGTAATCCCTCGTTAAAGACACGAATTTTTTATTAATAAAGCTTTGTTTCAAAATTTGAGTTTTCCAAGATTTTTTTTAAAAAGAGTATTAGTAGTGGTTCCCCACTTACCCCCTTGGTGACTTGAAGTCACGACCTATTAGGTATGGGTGAAGAGTCTTACCATTAAGCTGCACTTACTTGTCAGTTTTCCAAGATTAATTACAGTGTGTTGTGATTGTTTATTTCCATCCATTCAAACGGCAATCGAACAAGTGTCTACTTGTGTGTATTTAACAAGCTTAATTTTCTTTCTTCCGCTTCCGTTCTACGTCAGCCAGAGCTGAGTTGTGCGATCCTTGCATTGTGCAGTTTTTGCTAGGTTTGGTAAGGGGGGGTTGAGTGTTGATTGGGTGAATAGAGGTTGGTCGGTAAATTAAATGTGTGGGATATAGATAGAATTGGGGTGTAGAATAGTGAGGTAGAAAATTTAAAAAGATAAAATAGGAAGTTACATGTTGGTTCGTGGTTAGCTTGGCTCTAGTTACTATCTTAAAGCATCTAAATAAATTGATCAAAGCTCTTGTTGCAGTTGAAAAAATGAAGACATTCTCTCAAGTGCCTTAGTGTGTGCTCAAGCACAACCAAATGTGTCAACAATATACAAACGGTGTGCAAAATAAAATGGTTTATTATTTGAGGATCACTTCAAATACTCTTTGAATTTTCATCAAAAAATTATTATGGGAAGGCAAGATGTTACAAATGAAGAAATAGATGCTGGTGTAAAAGGAGCTGCCATCTGACAACTTAGGTGTCAAGCCAAGGAAGCACAACTAACTCATCTTGTGTATTGTGTTAGGCATCCTAGATGGGTAAGCAAACTAAAAGAGAAATTATGGGATATTCCTAGGGTTTAAGTGCTCAACCCAATTAGGGAACCAATTAGAAGAGAAAATTTTGGGATTTCCTATGAGAATCCATGTATATCGATTATAACATTTACCCATTAACCTACCCAATCCAACTCATTAATATTTTTGGGTTGAAACGGGTAACTCGTTTCAACCCAATAATATTAACGAGTCAGTTGGAGGACCCATTGCCCATTTCAATACGTGCCTTATTATGCTATAAATTTATGTTTTTTTTTGAGAGAAAAGTTAGGTTGAGACGGGTCGATCCGCTTTAACCCGTTACACGTTTTAACCCGACTCATTACGCTCAACCCATTTCAACTCGTTTGACATTTGGGTTCTAACGTGTTTCAACCCATTACTCATTCTAACCCAACCCACCCAATTGTCAGGCCTAGAAGTGTTACTTTTGACCCTAGAAGGGTCATTTTACCTTATAAATAAAAAAATTTGTTATTGACCTTAAAAATGTCACTTTTTAACATTGAAACTGTCATGCTTTAGTATCAAATATGTCACTTTTGACAGTCACTGTTAGCTTTAAAATGACACTTTTTAGTGTTAAGAGTGTCAGTTTTTAGTACTAAGAGTGTCAGTTTTTACTCCCTGTGGTAAAAGTGTTTTAAAAAGAAAATTTTCAAATAAGACAATTATTTTAGGACGAATGGAGTAATAAATTCCATTGTGCATAATTCTCATCTTTTATGGCCTTAGGGGTGTTAGAAAATGGGAGCTGTCAATATGCGTTAAATAAATGTAATTTTTTTTCTTTTGTAAAAATTTGGATAAGATGGTCTTACGGATATTTTTTGTAAGACGAATCCTCTTTACCCGACTCACCTTATATTGGTGGATTGAGCTGTAAGAGAGTGAAACTTTGTTTTACGAATAAGGATCCGTAAGACGGTTTTATAAAAGATTTATCCTTTTTTTTAGGGGGATGAAGGAGAATGAGAGAAGAAACTGTTACAAACTTCTCGAGAATTTTTCAGCTTGTTACTCCCTTCGTCCTAAAATGAGTGTCATGAACAAAATGAATACTCATTTTGAAACAGAGAAAATTACACGTATGAAATATATATATATATATATATTGTTGGCAAATATCGTCTCTTCTTTGGGAGAAGTCCTAGAAAAGCTTCATTAATAGAATAGAATAGGGAGTAGAATTATCACTAATTTAAAGACTCGAAAATGAAATTAAACAAATTAGAGAGGCATTTTAGGAAATCAAATGCAAATCACTAGAGGGGGTTTAAATATACTCCTTCCGTTCTGGGCTGAGTCCATCGTGCTATTTTGGAATATTTCATTTTCAGAGTTTACTTTCAAGATATTATGTTCATCATTTCCATAACATTTCAACTTTACCCTCCACATTGATATTACATATTGCTTATCCTCAAATATTTTTGTAATTAATACAAACTCTAATACTAGACTACTAGTTATATACTCCTTATGTTCCAGGTAAAAAGTCAATTATACTATTTTTTGAATGTTTCACTTTAAGAGCTCACTTTCAAAAATTATGCAAACAATTTAAATAATATTTTATCTTCACCCTCCACTTGTATTGTAAGAACATTGTTTGTGCTCAAGTATTTTTTATAATTATGATCAACTCCAATTGCATTGATATATCCCCTTAGTAATTTGACTCTTTAAATGGAGACTATTTAGGTAGAACGAAAAAATATCACTTAATAATTAGACTTTCTAAACATGAAATCTTTGGGTGGAACAGAGAGAATACTATAATATGATCAATTGTCTAACCTCCATTAACAGACCATCTTCAACCTTGATCACCACTTGTCTATATTTGAGTAATTGCTCAAGACTTATTTGAGCCAAGATTTATAAATCTTATGAATTTCTTAAATCACCACCATCACCAAACTCCACGCGCCAACCACCACCCTTAAAATCCATTACGACCACTAGTCTACTATCCGGCGAAACAACCGCAAATACATATCTCCAATCTCATGTAGAGTGAGTGTAGATACATCAATTTTGTATCCCTTTTATAATGTCCTATAAAATATTATTACAAATTAAAATGGATTAAAAAATTACTCTTTATACATTTCAGGGGCCAAAACGTCAAAAGAACTTAAATAGGGGGCTCAAAGGATAGAAGGAAATAAGAAAGGGGGAAAGTGCACAAAAAAAAAGAAGAAAGAGTTTTGGGCACGATACACAAGGGAATGGACGCTGTACAAATTTATTTCGGCGGGGCGCCCATTTTTTAAATTACCCCGTCCTCTCAACTTGCTACAATACGTGGCGATTGAACACGTCTAATCGTCTCCTAAATTATTTTAGGAGACTCACTCATACAAATGAAGCAGCCTCTCAGCCTCCATATAAAAAGAACTATTTCTCTTTTTCAGGGAGGGTCCGATTATTCGTCAGACGAAAGAAAAGAGAACTCTCTTTCTCTCAATCCTCTGTTGTTTCCTAAGAACCACTTTTACCTATTCTAGGCAGAGCAAAGCTTTTACGTATTCTGGATGGAGTACACACAAACACAAAAGAAAAAAAAAACGACTTTTTTCTCTAAAAGACAAGAGAAGCACAAAGAGACCACCTAAGCCTAAGCGTATCAGGTACAGACTATCACGCTCCAAAGGTACTATCTTTGATATTCTGTCCCCTTAAATATTCCATTTAGTCTGTAAATAAAATGTAAATATACACACTTTGTGAATCTATACATATTTCTACCGTTGTAAATACAGTTAAAATTTGTTTCCTTTCGTTGTTTATATATTTGGACCTGAATAAATTAATTATCTTGTTTCGTTAGATTTTTCTTGCATAACGTAAATAAGTTTTCTTTTTTGTGGCTGTATAAAATTAGATTTTTATATATATATAATATTCTTTTCATCTTCTTCTGTACCCAGTTCATTTCTTTCTTTTATTATTTCATTTGCTTAAAAAAATGTCAGGAAAAATCTTCTTTTTTATTTTTCTTTTATGTATATACACATATGTCCCCTAGATTAAATATACAAAAAAGTGAATTGAGCATGTTAACAATCCTTTGAGACCAAAAGGATGAATTTAATACCTAACCCCTTCCTAACTCGTAGCTTAGCCCCGGACCTGAAATTTTGGTTTTCCACCATTTACCATTTAAATGGAGGTGGCGAACTTTGTACATATTTTTTAGAGTCCACAACGAGATCAAACATATTCCACACACTTAAGTTTTGAAACCACTCATTTTTCATGTAACAAGCCGGGGGTTCGAAACGGGATTCTCACAATGAGAACGATGCACAAAGACTGCACTAAAGTTGCCGCAGCCAAAGAGCTGTAGCGCGCCGAAGAAGAGAGCATGGTGAGGACATCATCAGACTGACAACAATTTCATTCTTGGGAAAGTATTTCACTCTTACTAAGTACAATTGAAAACTATAACAAAATCTTTTTTTTTCCAGCAGAGCACAGCAAGACACAATCATACAGTCACGACATGAATAAGAAAATATCATTCTTACAATTACAGAAGAAAATTTAGAACAGATCATACTTCCAGCAGAGTATGGTCAGGCACCGCCGGTTCACCGGAATGTGAGTTTTTGACTGAAACTATTCCTTCTTTCTGCTGAAGAGTAAACCCAATGAGTATGTGTTGCCCTTCTGAGCAGCTACTTCTACTCGTTTTCCTCCAATCTAGTGCCGTTAAATATCAAGAATCATGGGAAATCAGAGTTAAAAGTGACCGCAGAAGACAGGGAAATAGAGTGACATCACAAGCTTAACTCTACAAGTCATGTGATATCTAACCAATCAAATGCTTGTCATCTAGGTTTGAATGGGAAAGTTGGACAAACAATCTGTATCCCTATCACTAATCAAAACAGAATAGAGGCATAATATACTCTACATGCCATTTCAAGAGTACATCTTTCCTTTTAATATGCAGTATTTATAGATTCATTGTCTGAAAATTAACTTTTAATAAGTCCCATTTATGGATTTATTGTCTGAAAGTCAATCGACATTATAAAAATAAGATTTTTAGACGAATAATTTTTTAACTTTTCATAATTTAAAGTATTGAAAATGTATACTACCTACAAACATATAAAAAAATAAGTATTAAATAATTACTGAAAACTGTTATATTTCATTCGCTAAAACAATTTGCAATAAAAAGAATATACTCAATTAATTTGTTTCTTTTATTTATTTTTTGACTTCTGGATGGATATGTTTTTGGTAACATGTGTGTACTATAAATTCAAGTTAAAAAAATCAAGTGACAAAGCTAAGAATTAAACGGACATAAGCAATAAAAAATATAGTCACATTACAATAAAATTTGATTTTTGGTTGAAATATTTATATTATATACCCAATGATTATCATAATTGCACATATATTTCAATTTAAGTAATTGTTGTTTTTTATGACTCAGATAAAAAAATTGATGGTCAACTAACTTTTTTTGATAAGTAAATTTGACGAACACAAAATAAAATTAAAATTAAATAACTCTACTAGAGCCGATTACAGAATATTTATCTTTATATAGTTACTCTTTATTTATTAGCTTCCGAAGTAAATTAAAAGATATAAGTAGTATTGAAGTTGGTAATAAATAAATAAAAATACTTAACCACAACCATTATACTTACAATGCAATTGGAGAATAAAGATGAAAGATTATGAAAAAATTATAAGCATATTTTTTAAAATGATTATTTATGTAAACAAAATAGTATATGATATTATTTACCCAAAACAGGGAAATATATGATATAATATGCATTAAATAAAATTTAATAATTAACCGTACACCCAAAAAGAAAAAAAAAACAAAATTAACACTAGTGGGACTTGAACCAAAGACCTCTACTTCATTATCACTACCAATCCATTGAGCCAGAGAAAATTTTATGTACTTCAAATACGTTATTTGCTTTATACATGATACAAATTAGCCTACATCTATAAAATTGGGCCCTCTTAAATTGGGGGCCCTGTTCCATCGGGCATGTTGAACCCCTCCAAAACCGGGCCTGGTCAAACACTTGGGAAATTGCTTATCTCTCAAAAGTAAATATTATGGGATTCACTGTATGACTTTTCAAGGACAATCGAGTGTAGATGCCATTATTTTCATTGATTTATTAACCTTGACCTTCTAGTATACATATTTTTACTTTTTTAGTACAATGCTATCATCAACTATAAGCATAGAAAATGTAGCGAAGCAAGCCCAGCAAGGAGAATACTGATCAAACCAGCAGTCAAACTTGATTAGTAAATAACCTTGAACAATAAATGCATCTTTAGATCACTCAGAGGCAATATATGGTCTTTAGTCTGATGTTAATGCATTATCCATAATACCAGCATGTATAGAAAATACAGCTTATAATACCTTGTCCATGAGCCAATAGCCAACGGTGGGCATGTATTGCACCAAGTACATAACAGCAAGCACAGGCTGCAGTAATATAACTAAATTAAGGATTGAAGTGTATAAAAATCATACTTGGATACTAACATTAAGAAGAAATAACAAGAAGAAAGAAATTGTGGTAGGTCGCCATCACAAGTATAACACTTGCACAGTAGCATGAGCCATTTATGACAATAGTGTGTGATCTGAAGGTTTCAAACTCTTAACTTTGACATAAGTGTGGTTCTATCATATGCATTGCTGGTGCAAATTAATTTTCCATATGGCACAATTAGCTTGTGGGTTTTCAATGGAGAACTTCGAAGTTCGGAACCAGTTCATGACGTTAGATTGATATCTCACGGATCTTTAACCTAGAATTCACCCCTAGAAAATCTGGACGCTACCTATACTTGTTAACTATGAATAGAGTAACGTGAAGAGGTTCTTTTGAAATTTTAATCTTGAATTTAAGAGACCAACCAACAGCTAGGAGATGCAGGTCTGGAGTGAATCTTTTGAATTAAACAATTAGCAGGCAACCCCAGGGTATCAAAAGTCTAATATTGTTGCACCCTTTCCACGTGGCCACTACAGACCATCCTTAGACCACCCTTAAATACCTGTGAGTCATAGTTGAAAAATGCGGAAGGCGGGAGGCGGGCGAGAGGTCAAAATTTGAGGCGAGAAGCGAGGCACAAAAAGGCGTTCACGGAACAAATATTACGGAAAAATTAATAAATTAATAAATATATATATATATATATATATAACTTAACAAATCTCAATAAAACATGTCATGAGTGATGAAATTAAGTTAACATAATAATATAATATTAATAAAGAGTTAAAAATTAGCAGTCAATATAAGGCTATCAGCCCAAAAAAAAAACTGGAAGATAATAATTTTTTTAAGAAAAGAAAGTGTGAAAGTTGAAAAATCAAAACAAAATGTTAAATTGTTAAATTGTGAAATTGTTAAACTTAAACAATAACATCACAGTACCCAAACAAAAAAAAATTGTTAAATTGTGAAATTGTTAAACAGTAGCATCACAATACCCAAACAAACAAACAAACAAAAAAAGAACCGGAAGAAGTGTGAAAGAACAGACGAAGCGAGAAGACCGAAGAACAGAAGAAGTCGAAACCTGGAAGGAAGTCGTCGAACAGAAGAAGTCGAAACCTGGAAGGGAGGAAGTCGTCTTCGTCTTCGATGTCTTTCGTCTTTGTCAGACTTCGTCTTCGTCAGAGACTTCGTCTTCACTCTTCGTCGAAGTCGAATAGCAGTACGCGATGAAGTGGTGTCTTCATCTTCGTCATCGTCAGGTAAGAGGTCTTTTATACCCCGTATCCTACAACGTTGTTTTGTAAAAAAAAATCAAACCCTAGTCTAAACTGTTTGCCAACGCTTTTTGGTCGACTTTTGACTTCGAAAAAGACGCGAAAGTCGCTGAAAATCAAAGAAAGTCGCTCACCGCCTGGAATCGACCAAACCAGTTACTGAACCCTCGACTCCTTGCGCTTTGCGCCTCAGGCGCAAGAAGTGCACGCCTTTTTCAACTATACTGTGAGTCCTTTAACCCTTTCTCAGGAATTATCAGTGGAGATTTTTGAAGTTAATAGGACATGATCAACTAAATATCCCCAGATAGCAGCCAAGTTTCAACGTAAATTTACAAACCCTAACAGAAGCCAAAGCATTTGTTTGTAAATGGAAGACTCAAGAAGAGGAAGTTGTATGAGTGTGAAATGTAGAACAAAAAGAAATAGTGTTTTGGATGAAGAAAATGAATATTCGTCTTTCAAATTGATAAGATTTGCAACCCCAACAGAAATTACTCTTCAGAATCTTCTAGAAGCAGGTATCACACTTCCTTTTATTATAAGAATGTGTATCTAACTCCAAAAGGATTTTGGAACACATTTTCTAGATTCTTGCATAAAGTTGAACCATTATTCTAGGATCACAAATACTTTTTTGCAACAGCAAGTAAAAGGGATATGTAGACTATCTCCCAATAAGTAAAAAATTTCCTCTTATCTTCTTCCTCCATGCACAATTAATGAGATGGTAGCTTATTGCTTGTAGAGGCTTTTTGGTGGGAAACATAGTAGTCAAAGGCGAGCACCTCAGGTGAGGGGCGAAGCCAGGCGACACTACAGCGCCTCATGTGTCCTAGGCAAGGCGATGAGCAAGAGTCGATGAAAAGGCGACGCCTTTGATGCCTTTTTGAAAGGCAAGAGGCGGTGAAAAGGCTTGAAAGTCGCTCACTAATTTTTTTTAAAAAAAAAATCAGTAGAACCAAAAGACGTAGTTTGGTCTGGGTATAAATAAAAGAATAAAGGCCTAAATTTCCCAAATTAGACAAACGAGCCCAAAAATTATCGAACGTCAAGGCTGGGGAGTCAACTTCGACTTCCTTCGGCTCGATAGTCGACTTCGAATTCAATGGCTAGGGTTTCGAAGTCAATTGGGCAGTGCACAAGGCTTCCTTCTTCGCAAGTAAGCACTCAATCTTTGAAACCCTCTGACTTCAAAAACCCTCTCAATCGATTTCGCCTACTGAGTACTCTTTTTTTTAAAATTAAATATTGGAACTCTGGCCTTCTTCCCAGCACTATTTCCTCTGCCCTTGAGCTCTTTCCTACTCGACTTCTATTTATTTTTTAAAGATCAACTTCAATTTTTTTTAATTAAATATTTAATATTATGTAGTTTTCGTCTATTTCTGTACTTTTTTTCTTAACTTAAAAATTTGTTTATATACTCTGTTTACTCTGTCTATACACTCGACAGAGTATATAGAATTTGTTCTGTTCTTGTTTATATACTCTGTTTACAGTAAACAACTTGTTCGGTTGTTTGTTTATTATAAAGCATTGGAATTTCAACTATGAATGATGAAACTTGTGTTATTGATAATTTGTTAGAACTTAGTTTCATGTGTTGTGCTCACTTATAACATGTTTTGTTGAGATTTGTTAAATTATATATATTTTATATATTTTTCCTTAGTATTTGTTTCCGTGAGCACCTTTTTAGCGCCTCGCCTCTCACCTCAAACTTGGACCTCTCGCCTTTTGCCTTTGATAGCTATGGTGGGAAAGACAATAGTCTTTGTGGCAGTGAATGCAGCATGGAAGGAAAGAAATGCTAGATCAAGCCCTTCCGCTCCTAATTGAGAGACAAGGTTCTGTTCCTTTCCTCGATGTGGGCCTCTGGGCTCTGACCTTTTAGTGGATTGTTGATAAGCAAGGATTGAGGGCAGTGCTTCACTAGTTTTCGCTGTTCTTTAAGCCTCCCTTTTCCTTTTTCATTCTTTTACTTTTCTTTGGTAGGCATCTTCTCCTCCTACTTTATAATCTTTCACCCATTAATATAATTTCTTCTTTTCTAAATACAAAAAGGAAATAGAGGCAGAGTGGAGATATCAATGTTTATTGAATTTTCCTCAAAATCACCTATTGAGCAGGAATGTTACATGTGATGATAAAGTACCTGATACGATATCCAAGCTTCCTTTAGACCATGGCTTGCAGCAATTAGGGTAAGCTCTGCACACCTCTCTGAAGATACTCGCTTCTACAATAATAGAAAATGAAACTTAAGGTATATAATGCTCAATTGTTTTCAAACATCCTCCGAAGAAATCCAAGAAGGCAGTTAATCGTCACTTATGTACTAATCATGTTATGTTTTCAATTTAATTAATAGACAAGTCATGCGATGTTTTCCATTTACTCAAGAGACAAGGTCTTTGGATCCTCCTAAATCCTATTAAAATTACGTGAGGCCTATGAGATTCCAGATGGGATGCCTAGCGTTATTTAAACTGTTTAGAGATTAAAGTTAAAGATGATTTGACCCGAGGGGTGGGAGATGGCAAGGGCACTCAGGCAAAGACCTAGAGGTCCTTGGTTCCAATCCCAAGGGGTCACACTTACCTATCAAAAAAAAAAGAAAAAAAGAAGATGATTACAATTTCAAGGAATGAATACTTTAAAATTATAAACCCTGCCATGACGAAATGTGTACAAAGGTATTATACAAATTTTCCTTCAGTCATTGGGATCCATTCTTTTAGTATTCTCACAGGAGTTCGATATTTCGAGAAGAGGTCTGCATTTGAAGCAAAAATATTCAACCACTGTCATTGTATTTTTAGCCATAGTTTGATAAAGCAAAGCCTGCACAATCTATCATAATATCTCCTTTTGTTGCAATGTTAATCAACAATACAGGAAGTTATATGGTCCCAAGACTAAAACGGCAACAAGATAAGAAAAAAAAAGATTTGAATTATTTCTTCCATCCATTAAAACTAGTTCGAGAGAAATAATAGGGGACTAAATGTGAAACGGTGGCATGATTGATATCCTAGGTATAAGAAGATATTAAGGCAATAAAGGTACAAGCAAGGCAAGTTCCAAGTGCGAAATTATGATATACACCATAATTGGGCGCCTTATGAGAGCGAAAATGCCTAGGCATTCATCGACTAGGCAAGCGTGGGCAAGGTGGCCGCCTCAAAACGGTTGGGCACCTCAGCCACTCAGGCAATTCAATTTGGACAACACATCCACCTACCTTTTATTAGATAGTCTAAAAACATAAAAATAAAATAGAAAAGAATTACATATAATCATATCTTTCCCCAATTCACCTTCTCTTTATATCAAACTTTGTTTCAGTAACAACCCTTTGATCAAGTGCTCCAATCTACTCCCTCCGTCCCAAAATTATTGTCATGTTTTCCTTTTTCGTCCGTTCCAAAATAATTGTCTTGTTTGAAACTTTCCTTTTTAGGACAACACTTTTACCACTTTACCCTTACTTTTTCATCCTACTTTAATTATGACCCACATACACATGGCCTTTAAAGTAAACTACACATCAAACTAATACTAATAATCCAGTCAAATATGTTTTCTTAAACCATGCACCAAGTCAACCCAGACGATAATTTTGGGACGGAGGGAGTATTAAACAAGGAGGCTCAAATAAATAATGGTGGGTTGGTTTTTGCTTGTGGAAACAGAGTTTGTTCCGATGAACAATGTTTAGTATATTTTGATTGTGGTTAATTACACCAATTGTCTGTGTACTATTGTGAAATTCCATAATGGTCCCAAAACTCTATGTTGTGTCAATTCTTTACTTGGGTTGTGGTTGTCACGCAATTGTTTTTTCTATCCAAATCCATGAGTTTTTGGTCGTTAAGTCAATATGTGCCATTCACGTGCACTTTTTGATGGGAAAAATAGGCAAACAGTGTAAATAGAAGTACAAGGACTATTATTTGACCAGATAAAAAATATAATATTAAACAAACATTGGAAGAAAGATACACATGATTTGTCTATTTTGAATATGCTCCCACTACGCCTCAACCATCATCCCCACCCCACCTAACTCTATTACCGCGACGACCGACCTACATTGCCACCACATCCAACTGTCACAACCAGCAATGCCGCCAAATCAACTATTCCAATTCCAAGCCGATTTGCGGTTAAACCCATAAATCCATGCATCTCAAACAGATTAGAGCACAAACAAAGATCTACACCTTTGCTTACAAGTATACTCACAGGGATTTTATAATCAATTGTTAACTTGAGATTTTATTTAATTTTTTTAAAAAAAAGGAACAAGAAGAAAAAATCGAAAGAAACATGCATAAAAGATCAAAAACTAGGTGAAAGAAAATGGATCATTAAGTAGATACTGAAATTCTAGTTCCTAGACCTGTAAAAAATCATATATTTGTAATATCTTTCAAAGAAAAAGAAAATAAAATAGGACTGAATCCTGAAATCTATGAAAGAGAGAAACCAGAAATAAAAAGAAAATGAAATCTCAATTCTCAATCCATAGACTTTGGAAAAATTGTTAGAAAATTTTGAAAAAAGTATCAACGAAAAAGAAAATATCATAGGTTTCAATTCCTAGATCTTCAAACTTAGAACGAGATGCAAAGCAAAGAGTGATTGAAGAGCCATCAAATGTCCACGCCAAACTCCAAGCATAAATTGTGTATCTCAAACTCAGTGTTACACTTCTGTCATTGTGATATGATCACTGCAATATCATGTAGCTGAGAGAGAGAGAGAGAGAGAGTTGCATGTGATAAGAACAGATAGTAATTGATTAAATTGAAGGGTGAAGGTTTGTTTTTAGATGGATCATGGATTCTGCGATTGATGAGAAACTGTAGGGGAGGTGACAAGAGACAGACAACAATGGGTAGGCATCGGAGTTATTTGGTAGCGGTTCATAGAGTTCTATAAAGATGGTAATGGTTGCGAGGTGGTTAGGACATCTGAGAGGGCGAGAGGATGGGGCTTTTCTGACTGCAGAGAAGAGAGAGAAAGAGACAGGTAGTTCACATGAATGGTCCCTGTACTTTGTATTACATTGTTTGCCTATATTTCCCTTCAAAAATGCATGTGAATGGCATGTGGTCGACTTAACGGCCAAAATACTCGAGGCATTGGATGGAAGTGCCAATTGCGGAAAAAAAAGAGGATAGCACCGCATATCCCTGTACTATGACTTATTGCAACTTTTATCCCTCTACTTTGCTAGCGTGTTTTGTTCAACCCTGTACAATTTCTATCGCCCTCGAATTGTCCCTCTGTCCACATTTTCCGTTAATGGGTGTTACCTCATACACATGCCGTCACGTGAATTTTACTAAATGGTATTTTCGTCCACAAATCTCTCCTCTCTATCCAATACACATCTTCATCCTCATCTCTCTCTCTCTCTCTCTCTCTCTCTCTCTCTCTCTCTCTCTTTCTCTTGTACACACACAACACATAAATCTACACTATGGATTTAGTTTTTACCTACAAATGAACCAAAGTTGCTACCAGATCAAAGAATAAAACTGAGTTCAAAATCAAAACCCAGATTTGAACACCATCAATGGCGAAAACAAAAAGTGCAACATCGTTGTTCGATTCACCATCGCCATCGTCTTCGTCATACTTAGCTTCTGTTTGGACCAAATTTTCACTGTCGCAGGTGAATTGCTTGGAGAATCAACTCTCCCAATCCTTGATCTTCAGTCTTCGCCACCAAATCCATCACCACGATCACCTAGTAATCTCACATCCCCATCATCAGATCTGACATAGCAATTACCATCTCCGGCATTGGTCTCCTCTGTTCAAGTTGGTCCAATATTCACCATCCGCAAACTCACCAGAGTAGACCCATCAATTTCTAAAAATTCTTCATTTTGGGGTACATTCATAATTCATAATGATAGAACAGATTGACAAGCTCAAAAACACATCTGAGCAAATCTTACCGGGCTTCAATTGGTCCTTCATGAATGACAATTCAGAACTCTAACAGTGTAGGCACTCAGTCATTTTAATTTTGGGTTAATGCCATCGCAGAGGGATTCTGCCTTTTTAATAATTTAAACAACCATATTTACTCTTCCTTGCAACAGAATAGAGCACTCGCAAAAACTCTATTGAATAAATGATTGTTCATTTAAGATGGCTTTCACGTTACCAGGGGTCCAGCGACACTGTTATGCGTCCGGTTACTCTGTTTGGTTAGGCCGGGTATGATTTCGACAAGAAGTGAGGCTGTTAATCACGAAGAGAGAGGGGAGAGAGAGAGGAAAACTTGACCTGACACAAATACCCCCAAAAGAGGCCCCAAAAGCAATTGAATCTAATTACTGATGATTGAATAACTTTATTATAAAAATCAAGCTTAAAATATTAAAACTTTAGATCCACCAAGTTATAATCATAGTCGAGAAATAAAAGATCAAACTATTTCTTTATGTCACTAGATTGTTTAGGCGAGGACTCGCAATGGACTCAGTGCCTTGGCCACTCGCTAAGGCGACTCAAGCCCTTACCCGCCAAATGTCAAAGATGCACATTGTTATGCCCTAAGCTTTTAGATAAGTTAGTAATTTAGCATGGTAGGTTATGCAAGGTTCTAAGTTCGAGTCACCTACTTGCAACCTACTTGCAATTTGTTATCCTAGTGCTGTTGGTACAAGTTGCCTTCATGATTGATTCGCGATGCACCTCGGTTTAG
Organism: Codonopsis lanceolata; assembly: GCA_013146195.2. Classification (NCBI taxonomy): domain Eukaryota; kingdom Viridiplantae; phylum Streptophyta; class Magnoliopsida; order Asterales; family Campanulaceae; genus Codonopsis; species Codonopsis lanceolata. The sequence goes on from CM028383.1 coordinate 83,092,149, forward strand.
GTTTGCATGTGTGAGCGGGATCACAAGTCACGAGTGTTAAAGCCTAAAAATACATTTTGGGTCCTCTCTCTAACACTTAGATAAGATGGTAACTTAATAATAAGCAACCAAGTGAGACTAGGGTAGGCATTTGTCATTTGCCAACCCTCAAATGGAAAAGCCTATTAAAAAATATTATTAACTAAGAAAATATTTTCAGACCAATGGTTTCTTGGACTTTTGATAATTTCTGGATTAACGGGAGTTTTTTTTTTTTTTTTGGCTTTACTAGTATTTTCATAAGTCATAGGGTATGGCAGTGGGAGGATTCAGTTCAAGGAATATGTTGATAATGTCAGTCAATGAGGGAGAAATAGTTGGTATAGAGCATGTAAGTGTCATCTCACGCTAGCAGAAGCTTAAAAAGAGGAGGTTTGGTAAGATAATGTTGATAGAATAAGTGTATAAAAGCAGAGTTGTAATCTTCTAGTTATTAAGTAGTATAAACACACAAACACATGCCTAACCAATTAGTGTTACGGCTTCTCTCAAACTCGTCTTCTTTTCTCTTTCTTACAAGCACCAAAAAGATTGGCCTCCAATGCCAGCCAGAGAAACAGTGTTTTTATTCAAAAAATCAGTTAAAGGAATGAATAAAAGAATTCACCTCGGTGGATGCCCGTTGTCCTGAGGTGCTTGTTCCAGACCTATTTGCCGTTTCAATTGGCCCAGGATAAACAACTGTTACACTTATTCCTTTCCGATAAAGCTGCAAAAACAGTAAATTAACAAGTGCTATGAGATGACGATCAAAATACTACATGTTAAATAATAATAAAAAACTTCTTTTTATATCACAAAAAGTTTTCGCTTAACCACTGGAACTGGACTAGCATTTTTTTTTTGTTAAGTAAGAAAGTATTATAAATATGCTAGCGTCAAAACAGGTTGACGCATCCTCTGCACAGGGAGTATACACAAAGAAAATTAATTACATACTAAGCTTTCCACAAACTCTACAAAAGGGTTTGTACCAAAAAGAAACGACTCATGGCACCAAAAAGACAGTCTGTAGAATAAGCTCCTTGATCTTCTCTAAGGATCTCTCCACGCTCTCAAAAATTATGGCATTTCTTTCCAACCAAATGATCCAACATATCACCAAAAGAGCAGCCTCCCATAAGTGGTTCCTCCGTTTTCATTTATACAGGGACCACGCTCTCATCAATTCCTTTACCAAATTGGGCATAACCCACTCCACTTTAAACGGATCAAACACAAAGTCCCTGCACCTCCTAGCAAACTGGCAATGAAGTAACAAATGATTCACTTTCCCCATCAAATTTGCACATGCAACACCAATTGACAAAGATTTTACCACAACGCTGGAGGTTGTCGCAAGTTAGCAAAGCTTCATTCACTGCTTCCCACATAAAGAAACCTACCCTCAAAGGGGCCTTTGTCCTCCACACATTCTTCCATGGGAACGAACCTTGACTGCCCAAGATCTTTTGATAGCAGGACTTAAGCGAGAATTCTTTTTTCTTTCCACTTTCCCACACAACAATATCTTCTTTATCTCTATCTACCTTTTGATTGTACAGCAGCTCGAAAAGACGCCCGAGATAATCTATCCTCCTTATTGTTGGCAAGAGTGTAAAGCAAAGGAAAGACCATTCGCAGCTCCGTATCTCTGCACCAAATGTCATTCCAAAACGGAACCAAGTTCCCATTGCCCACAGCATAAGTTATGAATCTTTTCATTGTATCCCAACTCTTTCTAATTCCCTTCCACACCCCCACCCCATAAGAAAGGTGAACCTCATTCGGCTCCCACAAGTGATCTCCTAAGCCATATTTACTCGACACTACCTTCTTCCAAAGGGTTTCTTTGTCCCGTAATTATCTCCAGATCCACTTACCCAACAAAGCCACATTGAACAGTTTAAGCCTTTTGATCCCCAGACCTCCATCTCTCTTAACAGACCACCTCCCATCTAATCAAATGGTACTTCCTATCCCCCGCTTGACCTTCCCATAAGAAATCTCTTTCCAACTTTTCAAGCCTCTGTACCACCGAAACTGGCATAGCAAACAGCGACATGAAATAGGTAGTATTTCTTAGCTTACAGAAATATGTTATATTCAAAAAGTTCAGGTAATAAGCGCTGCAGCAAGACTAGATAAGATAATCTAATCCTAGGAGTGCACAACAGAGAAGGTAGAATGATAAGGAGGTATGCCTTGAATCACCCTTGCAAGGGTTTTACTAGGCCACATATTTGCCAACACGCCATCCACTCAAGTATATGCCCTTGTCATAATTACAAAAATGAAAAATGTTTGAGCATAGTCAATATGATTATACCACATGTAGAGGGTAAGGTTAAATGTTTTGGACATTGTAGGCTTAATTTTTTTAAAGTGGACTTTTTAAGTGAAATATTGCAAAATAGAATAGTAGACTCTCATCTGTCTTCCTAAGAGGGCCAGTGGTGGATGTGCGTGTGCAAGTGGTGGACACGCATGAGAGTTCATGCTTTCAAGCATAACTTGAAGAACACAAAAGAGTGAGAGTGAGAACAGAAATTCACAAGGCAAGAAGATGTACTTAGTCAAGAACTCTTCTTGATTTGAGTTCATTCTTCCTTCGAAAGACTCTGTCTCTTCAGCTCCTAGACTCCAAATCTACTGCTAGAGATTAAGCACACAAATGTGAAGTTGAAGACAAATCCTCTTGAAGAAGTCCAAGGAAGATCATGAACTTGTACTTCATGGCAAGGGTTGTCGATTGTGCAATAATGAGTCGTTGCAGTTAGCCGAGTGCTTGTGACTTAGTTGTTCAATTACTTGCTAATTGAACAACCCATAATATTCTCTTCTCACATCATCCTCTCATTTCCCCTAGTCCATGAAAGCCAGTAAGGTAGCTAGGTTGATGTACTAAGCATGTTGCTGAATTCTAATATAAAACATAAGTTTTTCCTACATTCAGCATTTACTTACGTTACTAGCTCTTCATGTCTTACTTTTTTTTCTTTTGATAATGGTGAATGTATAGATAGCAAGCGTCAAAATAGGTGACCCGTCCTTTGTACACAAGGAGTATACTCTACCAAAACTCTCACTAATATATAAAGGAGTTATTCACAAAATCTACAAAAGAGGCTAACGCAGGGATCTGTGAATGCTCTACCCCTGCACACCATGCGAACAGGAAATGGAGCAGAGAACTTTTCAATTCTGAAATGGACCCTTCCTCATTGTCGAAAGCCCTACGGTTTCTTTCCTTCCAAATTGTCCACCACCACCCCAAGGGAACAACTTCCCAAACAGTATTTATGTTCTTCCTCCGCCAAAAATATCTCCAGCTCCATAACAAGTCTTTGGAGGTCTCCGGAATCAACCACGTCACATTGAACAACCAAAAATGAAATTCCACAAACCCCCAACCAACGGACAATGCAAAACCAAGTGATTAACACTTTCCTCACTCTCTTTGCACATAAAGCATCTATTAACATATATCATTCCCCTTTTGCTCATATTGTCACCGGTCAGTGAATAGTCTCGTTCACCACTTCCCAAGCAAAAAGGCCACTTGGCTTGGAGCTACCGTCTTCCATTCTGATTCCATGGGAACAAAACCCCTCTTTCTGACAGCTTGGAATAATAACCTTTCACCGAGAACATGTAGTCCTTAGACCCCTCTCAAATCACCATGTCACGCTCACAACCAACCTTTTGGCTGTAAAGAAGCTCAAAAAATCTTGTCACCGATTCCATCTCCCAAATTTTGGAAATTCCTTCTGAACAACGGATTCAAGATCATCCGCCCATTCTCCAATGATAACACTGAGCTTATCAAACTGTCCTTTTCCCTTGCCATAGAGAAAAGCTCGGGAAAGGATCTAAACAACTCCGCACCTCCGCACTATTTGTCTTTACAAAATTTTACCGTCGACCCTGACCAATCCCAAAAGAAATATTTCTATCAAAAGCATTCCAACCTTTTCTAATACCTTTCCACACACCTACCCGAAATGACTCGGTAACCACTACCGAAAACTACAAATGATTCCTATGCCGAACTTACTCTCCACCACTTTTCTCCAAAGGGATCCCTTATCCGACACATAGCTCAACAGCCACTTCCCTGGCAGAGCTTCATTAAAAACAACTTCAGATTCTTAATTCCTAAACCCCCTTTCCCTAAACCTGAACAAACCGTAGCCCATTCGACAAGGTGATATTTCCGATGTGTCGACTAACCCTCCCACAGAAAATCCCTCTCCAACTTCTCTAATCTTTTCCGAATCGAGGTAGGAACCACGAAAAGCGATAACAATTTACAGTAATGTACCTCAGAACGCAAGGAGTTAAAGTAGCCATTCAAAGCAAATTTGGAGGCAGAGTACACGGCTTGACCAGCTGCTGGAGCCTTTCCTGCAGCACTGCTCATCTGCATATAAAAAGATATAAAACATAAATTTTAGCAATCAAAGAAAAAGGAGTAGACATAGAAAAGGAAGGTAAAGAATAATGCAGTCCATTCAGTTAACATCACCATCGATCAAGGATGAACGTATCTCCAGATCTAATGGCGAAGCATGCCGCATGTCGAACGGAAGCAATTATCAACTAACGGTTAAGAACACAGGAGGATCCAATATAAAAGTTCGCTCTCCATTCTTACTAACTCAAGTATGCCGAGTAAGCCCATCCATGTGGTGGGACCATCTAAATGATACAATTATACGAATGAACGACTCCCAGAACAATTTTAAGAAGAAATAACACCATTCATATCAACATACCACAACAATATGTCCCCTCCCTCGCTTCAGCATGGAAGGCACAAGCAACCGCGTAAGAGAGATTGGCCCCATAACATTTACACCAAATGTAGCCTACTTGCAAAACAGAGCATTAAGATACATAGTTCTTCAAGAACTCACTCAAAAAGACAGAAATGATGATAACATTTTGAGCACCAGCATAAGAGTGAGTGGTAGCATGGTTATGCTGGACTTTACACAGGTAAAAAATGGTATATATGCAGTCCAAGATAAATTCAGATGTCCCTGGATTAGGAGTTTGTTATCAAAACTCATGCCAATTGCCAACAAAATCAAATGATTCAATGGGTGATCAAAATTATTAATAAAATCTGAACTTGCTAGATGGAATTGACAATCTGCTCTTTTAAAGATTTGATAAATAAAACGATCTAGAGAATGTAGCTAGCTTTTGATGCAAAGGATCTCATGTTTGTTTGGTGTTTAATGAACTGGCTTTAGTTTTTAAGTGTGCATTGGTATTTGAAATCACGAATGAATACAGAAAACAATTATGGAAATGCCAAACAAATAGAAAATGATATAATCTGATTCGAAAATGAAAGAAAATCAATAATAAATTGTGTAAAACACTTGGGCAAAAACATATCTAGAATAATTTACATAAAATTGAAGTCTGAAATATGAAAAGGAAACAAAGTTTGCAGCTAAACAATTAAAGTCTAAGAGTTCTTTCATAAACAAAATCTGTCAGAATCAGGAAAGAGGAAAACATGGATGCATGACCAAGAATCGGGACGGAAACCGGTTACGTGAATGATATGTACTGTAGTTCACCGTATTGACACAATTTTGCATAGACATACTAATAAATAATTGTGGAATCAGACGCAACCATTCTCAGATCAGATCAGACAAATGCCCATAACTAAGTAGTCAAATGGTGTCAAATAAGATTAAGGAACCAGACTCCACTCCACTTGCACAGACAGGACAGTCTGATAAAAATCCAATGCATGACAGTCCTAATCAATACTAACCATGTATTTTCCATATGAGATACCTTGAGGCTTTCTTCAGTAACATCCAACGCTGACGTTTTCTGCACCAGGGGGGAGGGGGCAGTTAGCAGTTCAGGATGCCTCTTCATAACAATAACACTAGTTTCAAGCTAGACAACATAATTGAAGCATATGATACAAGCAATGTACTATACGAGTTGAGTTGTGAGAATAGGCAACTATTCTACCAGCATAGGATGAAGCCAGAACCATCACAAGTACATTCATTCCATGATAGAGCTCAGCAATTTAATGTTTGAGCAGGAATCTGTATGGACTTTATAATCCCGTCAGAGCTAATGATGCTGGTCTTGCTGAGTATTTGATCTCACCTACATTCAGTAAATGTGGAAGACAAGACTTTGATATAGGACAAAGTAGAGAGACTTACTGGGCGCTCATAGGCAGCATTATGGATCATATAATCAACACCCGCTCCAGAGAAAAAAGACTCAGCTTTCTCCACAGCCTCTCTGATTATATCCTCCCCAGAAGACAAATCCAAAGGTAAAATCTCCACTTTATCTGGAGCAAGACTTCCTATGTGCAAGACAGTATATTTCTCTAAGTGCAAAACGACACCAGAAGGGAAATATGCACAACCAATTGCTCATAAAGCTTCTTTGAAAAGGGCGTACCAGTTAGTTGCTTCTTAACTCGCTCCAACTCTGTTTCATTTCGTGCAGAAATAATTAGCTTAGCCCCTAAACTTGCAAGTTGTTTAGCAAGAATCTCGCCTTCACACAAAATGAAAACATCATAATAATTAGATACTTGCACTGTACAGTATCAGATAGCACACATGATTTTCAGGATTTAAATGAAAATCAAATAAAAACAGTAACTAATGAATTCAGAAAAAGTAGCATGACGCGAAGGCAAGCTCTGTCTATTCTTATTACGATGAAAAGAGAGAATCATGAACCAGAAACCAGAAAAAATCCCATTAAACAGCAAAAAATATCTCAGAAAACTTTGAAGAAAAGACGCATGTTGGACATAAAAACAGATCTGCTACAGATTGAGAATAATCAGAAGCCAAATGAAAAGGGAAGCTACCACTGTCAGATATAAAGATAAAAGGTTTCACTCCTCCACTCAAAATCAACTAACCTTAACCTAGCTTCCAACCAGAATCCCTCAGCGTGATCCTCTACTGATTCACTTAGAGATGATATTTGGAGAGTAAAAGAATGAAAATGAAATCTGAGTTCTGACATACTAGATTTTCCCTAAACAGCTTCAGTATAACCACAATGATTTCTCCTAACGACCAATGAGTTCAGCTTCTACACATTAATATCGGCACTTCCTCTCTTTTGGCCTTGTTGATATTCCTTGAAGGGGCGCAGTATTATTGTTTGATCAATAAATATTGATTGATGAAGAAAATTTAACTAAATAGAACTCAACTCGGCTTTCATCCCAATGTTTTTTTGATAAAGGTAAAGTGTATTAACATAGCACCAAACCAGGTGACGCATCCTTGTACACTAGAAGTATACACTTACAAAAGGCTCTAACAAATGTTAAAATTATTATTCACAAAATCTACAAAAGACGCAAGAGGATAATCTGTCCCTGCACACCACAGAAACAAATAGTTAAGCAAAGATTTTCTCATTTCAGCCATAGACCCCTCCTCATTGTCAAACACCCTACGATTTCTCTTCTTACAAATGGTCCAACAAATGCCCAACGGAGCTGCCTCCCAGATTGTATTCCTTCTCTTGCTCCTCCCAAAAATTGACCAACTCCAAAAAAAGGTCCTTGATTGAACTTGACATCACCCACAAAATGTAGAACAAACAAAAAAACATATTCCACAACTCCCGGGCCACCGAACAATGGAGCAGAAAGTGATTAACGCTCTCTTTGTTCTCCTTGCACGAAAAACACCAACTAGTATAGATGAAGTCTATTTTCGCAGATTATCACCGGTAAGAATGGCCATGTTTGATACTTCCCACGCAAAAAAAGCCACCATGCTAGGAGCCGCCACAGATTTCCGTATAGGCCTCCAAGCATACAAGTTCCTAATTCTACTATCCAACTTCAGATAATACCCTTTCACCGAAAATATATTGCCTTTGGATCCCTCCCATATCTCCCTATCCCTTGGAAAGTCAACCTTCTGAGCGTACAAATTCTCAAAAATCTTGTCACTGAATCTAACTCCTAGTCTTGAAAATTTCTACGTCATCCTGCCTTCCTCTAATTGTAACACGGAACTAATCAAGCACTCCTTGTCCCTTGCTACTGAGAACAGATTGGGAAAAAATCAGCTCAACTCCAGTCCCTCACACCACTTGTCTTTCCAAAACAACACAGCTGACCCTGAACCAATTTCAAACGAGATGTGTCCGGCGAACGTTTCCCAACCTCTTCTAATACCTTTCCAAATTCCTACCCAAAAAGAGTCAGGAAACCACGAATGATTCCCTTCACCATATTTACTCTCCACCACCTTCCTCCAAAAATCCTCCCTTTCAGTAAGATACCTCCACAACCACTTCCCAAGCAAGGCTTCATTGAAACGCTTAAGTTCCTAATCCATAGACCACCCCCGCCTTCACCCCTTTACAAATCAAAGATCACTTGACTAAATGGAATTTCGCTCCTCCGAGCCTCCTTCCCACAAAAGTCTCTCCAACTTTTCTAATCTATTCCAAACCAAAACAGGGATCACAAAAAGAGACAAAAAATACGTAGGCATGGTGGACAGGGTATTTTCCACCATTAAATTCGGTTCAAAGCAAAGTCATCCCCCATGCCACACTCATTCATATCTGTAATACTCATTTCTTTCATACTCATTCATATCTTTCTTTCGTTTTTTTTCTTTATTACTAATTACTAATGTTCATGTTAGTGTAGGTATTCCCCTACTCTATCTCCGATCGTGGTTTCTACTCATACCATAACAATTCCTAACGGGTGCACTAAAAGGTAACCCTCATATGTGTCCAATCCATCTTTAGCGTTCTATGTGTCCAACCCATCTTAAGCGATTTTCTCTCAATTTATCTGTTATTGGTGTGAGTTCTATATTTCCTACATTTACCATATATGCACCTTAACATCTTCATTTCCATTACACTCATCGTTTTTCAGTTCCATAAAGTAGCACTCATCTGAATTCATGTTCATAGTAATCTAACAAGGTTTAACATTGACCGTCACCTTGACTAAACAGACAGCAAAAAATAGTTGAAAACAACAATAATTCATCTAAGGAGGTAATATCAATCTAAAATACATCAATTGATACGATATCACGTACCAATCCCCCGGCTGGCCCCAGTAATCCAGACAACCTGCACACACAAAATGAGAATAAAACTATAAAATTAAATTAAATGATTGAATTGTGTGTGTGAACAAATATATTCACAGACCTACCTTGTCTTGGAAAACCTCACGCTTTGCAGGACCCTTTGATAGCAAAGTGAAATCGCCTATCAACAAAACCACAATAAAGCAAACATATTAAATTCCAGTTAGCAACGATTGGTGTGTGTGTGTGAGAGAGAGAGAGAGAGTATGAATACCATCGGCAGTTATGAATTTGTATAGCACGGTGAAAATCAAAGCTATGGGTGATAAAGCGAAGAGAAGATTCAGCATTTTTCCGGTTCGATTGATTGAATGAAAATTACCAAGTATAGTGATTTTCAGTTTGCTAATGAAAATTATGAAGTATAGTGATTTTTCCGGTTCAAATTTCGACCTTTGGCCTTACTTAAAACAAAATTGTTCACCAAACAAGGCTTGAATTATCTTTTGGTTTCTTCGTATTTAGCCAGAAAAAAACCTTTTTGATACAAAAATAACCACACTTCCCAAGAAAAAATATATTGTATACCCCTTTATCATAATCATAAATGCATCTGTGCATCGCATGATTTGTACTTGACCATGTTGCATAATTTGTACTTGTAAAATTATATATTCAATCAAAGTTGAATAATATATAATTAAAAATTCTAATATGAACAAAAATAAATAAATAATGATAAAAAGTATAATCAAAGAAAATCACATAAATTTTTAAAAAAATTATTATAAATATTTTTAAAAGTTATTATAAATTTTAAAATACTTCTGCATATATAACATTTTTAGTTGAAAATGTACGATTATTACAACTAATATTATCACATAAAAAATTCAAACACCCTTAAGATTAATAATTCTAGACAAAATGACATACTGATCATAACTAAAAATAAGATTTTTCAAAAAAAGTCTGAAGCTAAACACTTTTATTTATAGATATTTCGTAAGACACCATTAACATAAACTGTCTTCTTTTAAATTTGGATATAATTCCATGATCAGGATGTTCTCTTTTGGAATGCCCGAGGGGTGGGTAACAGAAATACCAGGGATTATCTAAAGATGTTGAAGGAACAAAATGGGATCAAATTTATGGTTATTCTAGAACCCAAACTGAGGGGTGATCGTATTACGAAACTAGCTAAAAAGCTGAAATTTCAACATTATATGCATTGTAATCCAGTTAATACACATATATGGCTGTTATGGGATTATACAATTGAAGTGTCTATTGTCTCAAGTTCTGATCAACAGGTTACAGTTCGATGTAAGCTAGGGGAAAGCTGTAAGGTTTTGGTCTCTTGTATTTATGCAAAATGCGATAGGTCGGATCGCAGTTTTTTGTGGGACAATCTGCTAGCCATTGCTGGCCAATTTTCTGAACCTTGGATTGTGGGTGGTGATTTTAATATCATCTCTCACTCGTCTGGAAAACTTGGTGGTGTTGGTTGTGATATCCAAGGGATGTGTGATTTTAACTCATTTCAAAACGAAGCGGGTCTTAGTGATGCGGGATTTATCGGGAGTCAATATACTTGGTGCAACAATCAAGAAGGGGGGTCTCGTATATGGCAACGGTTGGATAGAATTCTTGTCAATGGCCTTTATAAAGCAACCTATCCAGCCTTTTCGGTTCAGCATCTTAGCAGGATTCAGTCTGATCATTCCCCTCTTTTAATCAATTTCCCCTTTTTTAAGAGACCGAAAGGGGCTTTTCGTTTTCATAGGATGTGGCTTGATCATGCAAATTTCCAAGATTATGTGACTTCTCAATGGGGTAATATCAGTGTGGGTTCGGCGCTGGAATGTTTACACAGGAAGTTAGCGCTGCTTCGGCGCTCTCTAAAAAACTGGAATTGGAACGTCTTCGGCCATGTCCAACGGCAGTTAGCGATGAAACAGGACGAAGTGCTTCAGTTAGATTTTAATCTACAGCAGCGTTGGTCTTCTGAAAATGCATGCAGACTTGAGATGGTTCGGTTGGAAGTTCAACAACTGTTAAAATGGGATTCATAATTATTACAACAGAAAACTCGACAACTTTGGCTTAAAGACGGTGATCGAAATTCTTCTTTCTTTCACGCTAGCCTTCATGAAAGGATGAGGATTAATTATATTCGGCTCAAGTTAGAGGATGGGAGTTGGTGTACAAATCATGAGATGATCGGGGGTATGGCAGTGGATTATTTCTCCTCTTTATTTTCGACATCCCAACATGTAATTGTAGAGGATATATTTGTGGGAATTCCTAAAACAGTTTCTGAGATGGACAATGATATGTTGGTTGGCATCCCTTCAGAAGAGGAAATCTGGGCTGCGATTAAGGCATTGAATCCTAATAGTGCTCCGGGTCCGGATGGTTACACGGGATGGTTTTACCAAGGTTGCTGGAGTATTATTAAGACGAATGTTATAAGGGTTGTGCAGGAATTCTTTCATAACTTTCATCTCCCTCGGGGATTGGCTGCTACCACTCTTGTGCTTGTTCCTAAGGTTCATAATCCCACTTCTCTATCTGATTTGCGACCTATCAGTCTCTGTAACTATTCTAGTAAAATTATTTCTAAAATTTTGGCAACTCGTCTAGCGGTGATTTTGCCTAATATTATCTCTGGGGAACAAGCGGGTTTTGTGCGAGGTAGGAGCATTCAGGAGAATATTGCGCTGGCTCAGGAACTTGTTCATTGGATTGGTCATAAAGTAAGGGGAGGTAATGTTGCTTTTAAATTAGATATGTCAAAAGCCTATGATCGGTTGGAGTGGGATTTCCTTATTCGGGCTTTGTATGCGTTCGGTTTCAAGGACAGATTTTGTAATTGTATCTTATCTCTGATTAGTAATGTCTGGTATTCTATCAGTATTAATGGGAATAACTTTGGATTTTTCAAATCTTCGAGAGGTGTCAGGCAGGGAGATCCTCTTTCCCCTTTGTTATTCATTTTGGCTCAGGAGATCCTTTCTTTTAATCTGAATAGAGCCATTGAGGATCGGGTTATATTTCCCTATTCCCATGGCCGGGGGGGCCTTTCTATTTCTCATCTGTTTTATGCGGATGATATGTTACTTTTCTGTAATGCTTCCAAAAAGTCAGTGTTGTCTCTTCGGAAAATTATTGGTGATTATGAGAAAAGTTCGGGCCAGTTGATAAATCTTTGCAAGAGTGGGTTTTATACATCAGCATCTTGTTCTCTTACCAAGAAGAACCGTATCTCTTCTTGGTCGGGTTGTTCGAGTAAGTCTTTCCCGCTTCAATACCTTGGTATTCCTATTTTTCCAGGCCGGGTTAAACGTTGTTATTTTGAAGATCTTGAACATAAAATTTTGAATCGTATTTCGGGTTGGAAATCTAAGCTTCTCTTATTAGGAGGGAAAATTACTCTATTGAAATCAGTGCTTAGTAGTATTCCTATATACTGCTTATCTGCTATCCGAGTCCCTTCTACTGTTTTAAGGCGTATTGAGTCGCATATGGCCAATTTTTTCTGGAGTTATAGTGGGGGAGAATCGCTCTCATTGGGTTGCTTGGGACACAATCTGTCGGCCTACTAAGGAAGGTGGGATTGGAATTCGATCTCTGACTCAAGTTATGGATTCGCTTCATGCGAAAATGGCTTGGAATGCTCTGCAAGGTAACAGTTTATGGGTTCGATTTGTGCGTAACAAATATTCTGATTCTCAAGGCTTCTTTTGCCCGTTGGTGGCTTCTAATCACTGGAAGGCAATTATGCGCCACCTATCTTCTGTGGCAGCTTCTTGCAGATGGGTGGTTGGTAAAGGTGAAGTTTCCTTCTGGCTTGATAATTGGTGCGGTGAAGTGCTGTTTGGTCCTCATCCAGTGGATGCAAATCTGGTTCTTCGTGATGCTCTCCCTGATATTAAGCAGTTTCTTCCTTTGATTCCCCGGCATCTTCACAGTGAAGTTTTAAGAATTTCTTGTGATCAAAGTGTTAAAGATAAGCTGATTTTCATTCACTCTAATTCGGGACAAATGCGTGCGGCTGATTTTTGGGAAATAACTCGTCCTCGACATCCTTCTATTCAATGGGCCTCAAAACTTTGGAAGCATTGGGTTCCTCTAAAAATCAGTGCCTTTATGTGGAAGCTGTTTTACGGTGCGGTTCCGGTGGACTCCCAAATTCAGAAAAAACAGATTTCTCTAGCTTCTAAATGTCGATGCTGCTTTAACTCAGCCTGTGAGACTCTTCAACACCTGTTTATTCATTCGGAAGTGGCTGGTCAAATTTGGAATTATTTTGCCCAGCCTTTTAACATGATTAGTTCTTATGTCTCTATCAACCACTTGTTTGAAGTTTGGAGTTCTAGTGTATCTTTGCGCAGCCAGCTTGGAGCATGTTATATGGGCATAGTTTTATTCTCATGTTGGGAGATTTGGAAGGAGAGATGCAAAGCAGTTTTTGATAATATCCCTATGTCAGCTAGTCGGATTATTAATCAAGTTAAGGCAAGTCTAAAAGAAATGTGTTATTCTTTTAACCCCAAAGCTGGTTCTGATCAGTTTGGGCGTGTGGGAATGGAGCGGCTGGGTATTAATGTGAAGGTGCTGCCTTGTCGTTTGGGTAAGTGGGTGCGTTGGATCCCTCCTGATGTTGGAGTCTACAAACTTAATACTGACGGGTCTTCTATTGGTGGAATGTGTTCGGGTGATGGAGTTATTCGAGCTTCGGATGGTCATTTTATTACAGCCTTTTATGCTTATTATGGACCGGGCACTAATTCTAGAGCAGAGATCTTGACTTTACGGGATGGTCTTCGTCTATGTCGTAATTTGAATATCGGGCAGATGGTTGTGGAGTCGGATTCATTAGTGACAGTTTCAGCAATTTCCAAACATTACAGCAGCCATTGGCAGTATGAATATGAATTGAGAGAGTGTGGTAGTCTGTTGGGAGATTATTCTCTTCAGCATATTTTTCGAGAACAAAACTTTGTTGCAGACAGGTTAGCGGCATTGGCGCATACTCATCAAGGCTTTATGAGTTTTAATAATTATCAAGAGCTCCCTCATTCGGTTAGACTAGCTTTGCACCAAGATTTTATGGGTTTGTATAATTTTCGTCGTTATTTTCGTTTCTCTTTTCGAGGTAAGGCTCCTCTGTCCCCCTAAATCGGGTTAGGTTGGTTGTCCCCCTCCTGTCTGTACTTTTTCTTTGATCAATAAATTTTCGCAGGGTGCCGCCCCTGCTTCCTCAAAAAAAAAAAAAAATCATTTGAAAGAATTCAACCTTCTAAAACATGGTTTCTTAACCTTGTAATAATTAATTGCGTGCTAATAAATAACTCAAGGAAATAGTCAATGTTACGAAGCAACATTAATGAAGTTTGAACCTTCAAATTCAACTCATGATTTATGACTCCAGAACATGAAATTATACTTAAAACTTTAGGAATATTTATATCGTTCAAAAGATCAACGTTTCTATCAAAATGACACGAAAAATCTAGCTCAAAAACAATCTTCCTTTTAAATTGTTCTTTAATACCATGTAATCATATATTGAATTACTCACATCAAGAGTCGGATCTAGAATAACTCTCTTTTCCAAAAATGATGAATCATCAGGACTGCTTCCAAATAAAGAATATGTGCTTTGTACAATTGGAGAGATTGAATCGTTGAATTCTTTAAACATCAGTTGATTGAGAATATCAACACAAATATATATAATTATCATTTGGTTCATCAATTTTACCATCGTCAATCTTCGCAATCCAATCGACAAAAAGTTTCAACTATTCAGAACTCTCGTTGGACTCATACTTTGTATCTCATATTCGTTGTCAACCTCAATACATGTGAGTCTCTCCACAAATACAATGAATTAATAGTGGGATGAATTATATCTTGTATACTTCCTTTTTGAATCAAATGCAATATCTGTCAAAAATCTCTACCAAACACATATATTTGAAAAAAATATTATAAATTTTGGAATACTTCTTTATATATAATATTTATAATTGAAAACGTATGATTAGTACTTTTAATTCTATAATAGGTGATTTTAAAGCATGAAATTGTATTTATCCTAACATACGACACTGTACTTTGAATTGTTAATATTAAAACAGCGAGATAATCTTTCTTGCTACCAAATAAAAGCACCAAAAAAATTACATTTAAATGTTAGATTGGTAATTTTCAAATAACCTTAAAAAAGCACAAATGTTTATGTTATATATATAAATAAATATTAAATAGTCAAATATCAAATTGTTTGTTTTATCTAATAAAAAAAAGAATTGAAGTCGAAATAACAGACTCTAAACAAAACCTCCAACACAAAAATATTATGAATAACATATTATACAATATAATTTTTATACAACTATTCAATAACAAAAATTATTGAGTCTAGATTTTTAATGTGCCTTGGGAGAAGTCCTATAACAGACAGTTGATAACAGACTCTAAACAGAACCTCCAACACAAAAATATTAGGAATAACATAATATACAACATAATTTTTATACAACTATTTAATAACAAAAGTTATTGAGTTTAGATTTTTAGTGTGCCTTGGGAGAAGTTCTAACATTGAATACCTTCAAACCATTTCACAGCTAGCTTTCTTAAATTTCATTTTTTTAAATAAAATTTTGAGATAAATTTATATGATACAAATTTGAATTTCAATTATTATTAAAAAAATTTGAGAGTTTAATTTAACTAAGTATGGAAAATATACAGATATTATAGTTAATTAATTATATTCAAGTACATATCAATATGCATCTTTACTTTTAAAAACAGTTTATAAAAATAGAAACTTAGATCTATCATATCTAAGAAAAAAATTAAGCATATGATTTTTTTTTTCAAAATGGATAAAAAAGATTTGATCCCAACTTTTTATGTTGGACATTTGTTTTATAAAATTTAATTTTGATAAAAATGGAAAAATAAACATCAGTTATACACTTTTTAACTTCAAATCTGATGAAAATAGAGAAAAACATCATATATCTGTATATTTTGGTAAATATTTATAAAATTAAAGTTCAAATGAACCTTGACTTATTATTGATTAAGTTGAATAAATATATATCTTTTGTAAACTAACTTTAATAGGTTAAAGATTTTTTGCAAATATTAGACCTGAGTTTTTAAACATGTAGGCTTGACAAATATACTAAAAAATTTATTTGTTAATTTAGGTTTTTTTTTTTGTATATATTAGACCTGGATTTTTAAACATGTACGCTAGACAACTATATTAAGAATTTTATTTTTTAGCTTTAGATTTGATTAAAATGAAGTAGAAAAAATCTCATATATATTTATATATTTATTTATTTATCTATTTTTTATAGGTAAGTCTGACCCCTAATCTTACCATCTCTCCCACCCTTTGGGTCAGATATATATTTATTTTCTTATAAATTTGTTAATTATTTGTTCAATCTAACCTTAGCATATGTTCAATCTATAGATTTCACATATAAAATTACTTGAATTTTTATAAGTATTCAACGGTTGAACACAAAATATTTGAATGACAATAGGAGTAGTGCATATGCTGATATTTTATACAATAATTATTTTTCTTGACTATTATTATTATCGGTGGCACGTAAATGTTAAGAGTAAATTTATTGTAAATACTCGGTTACTAATTTGTCTTCTCTATTTACTAATTTATATATGAAATTGTCTGTAAATTTCATAGTATGTCATAATTATGTATGTTTATATTACTGTTGTATGGAGTAAATTATTTGAAATCTAACTATTATATAATTTATTGATATATTTGATATATAAACTTGTTATAAATTATAGAAAACAATTTTTTAGAATAATAAAAATATCTAAGCACCTCGAACTACAAACTGGTTCTAAAAATCTTTAAATATTCAAACTATAAGAATCTAAAATTTGTAAGAATGAAGAAGAATTAAACTTTTCATAAAACTACTCATATTACTCATAGATTAAGCTTCAAAACATCTAAACAAAATGATTTGTTTCAAAATATTTACTGCATTTAGTTTATACACTTCATACGGTTGCAAATAACTATCGTTGACAATCATTTTATATACTCATTGGATAAACATTAATTTAATGCATGTATTCTTTTACTAATTTGTCTTTATCTATTAACAAATTTATCTGACACTCATTTTTTATATTTCTAATTACATCGATGAATAATTTTTAAATAAAGTTAGTTAAAATATTAAAGCTTTCATGAGGTAATGATAATTTGTTTTTTACTAAACTAAAAAAATATTATCATTATTTTGGACGTTTATTAAAAATATTTTTTTAGTAAACCATTAACTAATTCATTAGTGATGGGAAGTAACTATGTTACTTTGATTTATGGTTTTAAACCAGTTTGAATAATACTGTATTGTAATTATTTGTCAAGACTTTTATTAATAATGGTGGCAAATAATTTATATTGAATCGACTGTTTCATCATTTAATCTTATTTCTGAGAGTTTATATTACTGTGGTGAAGATTTAGAAGTCAATATGCCAATTACAAATGCAAAAAAATCTTAAATTAAAAAAAATGAAATCGGATATAGAATAAATTATTCAATATTTGATATTGTATTTCTTGTCATTTTATAAATCATATTGAACTATATTAAATGCTATACAATTTGTTCACATTAAATGCACTAAAGATATTTGTAAAGTCATTTGAATCTGAAGAGATGTTGTTAACTTCATTAATTAATTTTCATTTCAATTTTCAAAAAAAATATGATAAATATACAAAGACAAATGATATTACGAGCTAGAGCTTGTGATATAATTATGAGCTTTAGTATTTGAGCCGTTAGATAATTAAGTTGATGATGATTTGGAATGTTCATATCATTACTTAAAAAAAGAACATATTTAATCTAACGGTGTAAATATCTTAGGAGATTTGATTTAACGACACTAATACTAAAGCTTGTAATAATACTACAAGCTCTAGCTCGTAATATCATAGCTCATATACAAATTATAAATGTTTCTGAATTTGGAAAGTCACTTTTGGCGGGATATTTCCATTATTTGTTCCTCTCCTTTTATATATGTATAGATTGTTTGAGTAAATAAACTCACAATGCCCTTATGTTGAATATCGTAAATACCCTTTTCCTCTTTCTGTTCAACGACAACAATAACTCTACAACAAATTTACAACGGTTACGAAGTTTTTAATTTCCTCATTTACTCTTTTCAGGGAATAAAACCTTATTGCGTCTTTTCAAATCTCATTTCTCTCTCAAATTCCCTTTACTTTGGTACTCCAGAACGTGTGCGAGGGACAGTCTTTGGATTCAGGTTCGTCTTTAGGTTTCCTTTTATTGAGTTTTATTGAATGATTGGTCGATTACGAGACTATAGAGAGTCGAATAATGGTAGTACATTGTGTTAGTCTCTTAATCGATATCAAATAATTGTATTGCGTCTTTGGTTGATTAATTGAACTCCTTAAGGGATCAATTAATCGACTATATTGCATTGTGTTTGGTCGATTAATTGACCTCAAGTTAATACGTCAATTAATCGACTGCATTATAATATGTTTGGTCGATTAATTGACCTTACGTGAATCGACTGTATTGCATTGTGTTTTAGATTAATTGAACTCGACATTAACTGATAAATTAATCGATTGTATTGTATTGTGTTTAGTCGATTAATTGACCTCAAATGACTGACTATAATTGATTGTATTACATTGTGTTTGATCAATTAATCGACTACAAACAGTGCATTGGAATTGGTGGGTTAATTGACTACAACGATTTGATTAAAAACCTTTATTGACCTTAACTAACTATAACAATAATTCAAAATTGTTCAACGGTCAAACTTATCAATCTACCAACAAGTGTTCAATTGAGTTAAGAAATCAACCATTTGCAAGTTTAATCCATCTTATATACAAACTTAATATTTTTCATTATTTTTATTTATGAAACTACAATCTTATTTTACAATTTTATAAACTAATTTTTTATTCAATTGCATTGCAATTATGATTTCACCAAAATTTTGGACCACTACATTTTATTTTGGACATTTCGCCGATGAAAACAATGGATGGTCATGGAAATTTAGCGGCAAACAAAATGCAAGAGGACTTGCAATCAATGATGAAACTTCATGTGAATAGTTATATGTTAAAGTACGAAACATTTGCAAAGTTGATGATATATAGATAACATTTCTCTGCAGCAACGATGCATAGTTTTCAAATTCCCGTCTGAATTACTTCAAACAACGAAGTTGAATGATACTTGAATATTAATAAACAAAGCTATTTGGCTCCTCTTTGTGTAACCCATGTGAGCCAAGAAAATTACGGTGGGTATCAAGAAGAAAATAATGGAGTTGGTGGTGACATGAATGAAGAAGAAAATAATGTAGTTGGTGGTGGTGGTGACACGTAATTTGAAGAAGAAAATAATGCAGTTGGTCGTGATGACACGTAATTTGAAGATGAAAATAATGGAGTTGGTCGTGATGAAATGCAACCGGAAGGAGGTGATCATAATACGAATGATTCTTCGGATAGGTTGGAGGTAATTCGAGAATCTTTATCCTATAATGAGAATGATTTCTCAACACCACCGAGATTTGAGTTTAGCCTAGGTGACCGAGATCAAGGTAGCTAAGAAGGAAATGACTTCACAAGTGAGCATTTAGTTTCTTCGGTTGGAAGTACATCGCAAGTGTTATCTGTAGATATTGATTTGAAGGTTGGCCAAGTGTTCAATAACAAGAAAGAGATTCACGAAGCTGTGCACTTGCTTGCATTGAACAACAACTTTTGGTTCCAAAAAAAAAAAAAAACCGAACAAGACAGTGTACACAATAATTTGTGCTGATGATAATTGCAAATGACGTTTGTTTTGTTTGCAACAAAGTACTCAGAAAGTGATTATTTTCAGATTCGAAAATATACAGTTGAACATACTTGCCCTCTAAATATGTCTATGGCTAATCATAGACAAGTAACGTTGCGTATTATTGGAGTACAAATATCGCCAAGGCTCGAAGAGCGTAACTCTACGTATAGACCTGCTGATGTCATTACCGACATTTACCGCATTGGGTGTATATCTAAGTTATCAAAAAGCGAGGAAAAATAGAGAATCTACCTTACGACACCTAAGGGGTTCGGTCGAGGATAGTTTCACTAAGTTGGTCGTATTTGCCCATAACTTGAAATTGGTTAATCCATCAACAATCTTCTCTTTAGAGCTTGATAGTGAAAATCATTTTAAGTGCTTCTTTTTGGCGTACGAGGCTTGCATTCTTGGATTCAACTCAGCAATGCATCCAGTAGTTGTTGTGGATGGAACATTCTTAACTGAAAAATATAAAGGTATGTTGATTATTACTACTTGCCACGATGGAAATATGCAGATATATCCTCTTGCATGGGCTATTGTTGATTCTAAGAATGATGCATCGTGGCTTTGGTTTTTTACGAAGTTGAAAGAAATAACTGGTGACCACGAAGGACTTCTTGTGATATCAAACCGACATAAGAGTCTTATTAGTGATGTCCGTATGGTTTTTCAAAATGCACGTCATGTGTATTGTATCTATCATATAAAAGGCAACTTAAGGACTGTTACTCGAAAGGCTGATACGATCTCACTTTTCAAGAAAGCGGCAGAGGCATATACCAGAGAAGAGTTTCACACGCATATGTCTGAAATTGAGAAAACTGATGAGAAGGGTTGTAAATATCTTAGCGAAACAAATTTCGAAACTTGGGCTAGGTCATATTTCAAAGGAGATCATTACGATATCATGAATTCAAACAATGCAAAGTCTCTCAACTCAGTTTTTAGGAAAGCCCGTCAGAGTCCTATACTATCGCTGCTTGAGTTTATTGGAAAAAAGTTACATGCATGGTTTTGTGAAAGGCGTGAAGTAGCATAAAGTTGTACAACCATTTTAACCCCCAACAATGGAAGATAAATTAGGCAAAGCAATTCAGAAAGCCAATAAGTTTACAGTGGCTGAACCCATTGAGCAGTCCAAGTATGTGGTGAGGATCGGGACCAAGAATTACACAGTTAACTTTGATGGGAATACTTGCACCTGCCAAAAATTTCAGTTGGACCACCTACCATGTGAGCATGCAATAGCAGTTGAGAAAAGGAGAGGTTTTTCTGTGCACCTTTTGTGCTCATCGTTCTATACAACTGAGTGTTGGAGAGTGTTGTATTCCCAAAACATCTTCCCAGTGCCCAATGAAGAAAAATGGGACATTCCAGATAATATTAAGGAAATGACTATCTTTCCACCTTTAGTCCGACGTCAAGATAGATGTCATAGAACAACAAGAATTTCGTCAATTGAAGAGTTTTCTGGAAGACAACAATGCAGTAGGTGTCGACAAGCAGGCCACAACCGACTTTTGTATCGTGATTCGTGATCAAACCCTGATGAGTGATAGGCAGTCACAAATTTAGTAACTGTTGCATTTGAAATTTATATATTTTGTAATGTTCATTTCAGATTTCAATGTATTGTAACTTTAATTTTGAATTTCAATGTATTGTCATGTTCATATTAGATGTTTATGGTAATGGAATCCTTGTTTATGGCAATGACATTGCTATGTTTTGTTCTGTGTTGGGTACTACACTACTACTTCTTATATGAGTTTGAAATTGAAAATGTCTGCCAATTGAAAATGTTACAGTTTCTATATCAGTTTCATATTTGTATAGGGTCTATTAAACTTGCATAGGGTCGAGTAATTGACCCAGTTTAACTATCAGTTACTTGGGTTGATTAAACTTGCGGAGGGGTAAGGTCAATTACTCCACCCATGTTATAACAAAGGAGTCAGGTAACTGACTCACTTAATAATTTTGGCTTGATTAAACTGCTATAGGTCGAGTAACTGACTCAGGTAATATTTGTGGTTGATTATTGCATTATCCAATATGTAGATTAAATTTGCAGAGGGTAGAGTAACTTACTCGGTTTAAAACTATTGGGTTGATTAAGCAGGTCGATTACTCCATTCATTTTATAACAAATGAGTCAAGTAACTGACTGAGTCAATTACTTGGCTTGATTAAAACTTGCAAATGGGTCGAGTAACTGACTCGTGTAATACTTGTGGTTGATTAAACTTTCATAATGCAATAAGTCGTTTACTCAACCATTCTATAACAAATGGGTCGAGTAACTGACTTAGTTAATACTTGAGCTGGTTAAACTTGCATTATAACAAATGAGTCAGGTAACTAACTCACTTAATACTTATGGGTTGATTAAACTTTTATAGGTCGATTACTCAACCCTTTCTATAACAAATGAGTCGAGTAATTGACTCATGTAATAATTGTGGTTGATTAAACTTGCATTATGCAATAGGTCGATTAAACTTGTTGATTGTCGAGTAACTGACTCAGTTTAATACTTATGGGTTGATTAAACTTGCATTATGAAATGGATCGATTAAACTTACAAAGGGTCGAGTAACTGACTCAGTTTAACACTTGTGAGTTGATTAAACTTGTAGAGGGTCGATTACTCTACTATGTTAATAATTGCGGTTGATTAAAATTGTATTATGTAATAGGTAGATTACTCAACCCATTTTATAACTTAATTAATACTTGTAGGTTGATTAAAATTACATTAATTATTTATTAATTACGATAAAACGTAACGTTACGTTACATTGTTTTATATGATAAGATGTAACGTAACATTACATTACGTTACATTATGATAAGATGTGACATTACATTGTCATCTGATAAGACATAACGTTACGTTACGTTGTGTTATGACAAGACGTGACATTACGTTGTCATCTGATAAGACGTAACATTACGTTGTGTTATTGTAAGGGTAAAATAGGCATGACATATTTTGGTTTTGTTTCTCCTATCTTGATCATTGTGTTTAGGCAAGTTTGGCATTTTTGGTAACAAAATTTTCCTTAAGTTTTTTTGGTTTCTTGGTCCTAAATCTCAGGAGTTGTTTTTTGGAAACAAAATCTTTAATTAGATTTTGGTTTTCTTGGTACTAAAGTTTAGGAGTTATTTTGGTAATAAATCCTTGGTCAAATCTTTCCTAACAGTCGTGTCTTGAAGACCTCTTCAATATGGTAAGTGGATCTAACAATTAAGGAAGTTGCTTTTAATTCCAATTCTAATCCTTGTCCTTCTTGGAGTTGGATTCCTTCTTTGTGTATAGGTTTTCTCCTCATTATAAATAAGAGTCATGGGCAACGGCTGAAGGGTCGGTGAATCGGAACTGAGAGAGAATTCAAATTGCAGAGAGTACAAAAATTCAGATTCAGAAGCTATTCCAGTTCCAGATTATGTGCAGAAGTTGAATGTAGCTTCGGATGTTATAACATTGGAAGCTACATTGAAGTGCTGGAATTGTTTTGTCTTCCGTGTTGTTTTTAGGAAGCTATTTGTTTCTTCCCACGTTTGTTATACCTGTTTTTCTGTGGGATTTTGCTCTCCAAGACTTGTTGTCTTGTGAGAGTATTTTGTTTGGTGATTTCACATTCTTTTTGTAAAACAATTCATCTTTTTAAGTGAAATCTTTTTGGTGATGAGGCTAGATCTACAAGCATAGTCTTGTAGACCGTTTTGGTAATCTTTTGTAATCTGTCTATTGTCTGATTATTAGTCTTCCGATGTTTTGTTTATCTTGGACCATTGTGACTTCCATTGTAGCTACATCAGCAACTACATTGGAAACTGCTTTGGTTTCTCTTGAGAATCCTAGCTATTGTGTACTTTCACTTGGTATCAGAGCCTTCTCTTGACGCCACTAAGAGTTGATTCTGGTTGTAGCCGTGATGGTTTCTCAATATGAGAATGTTGTTTGTCCTCCAATTTTGACTAATACAAATTATTCTATTTGGAAAGTCAAGATGCGTATCTTCATCAAATCAATTGATGAGAGAGCGTGGCTTGCTGTTTTGAATGGTTGGAGTCCACCTAAATCAACTGATGATGATGGAGATGTTAAAATCACTAGTGAGGAAAATTGGACCACTCAAGATAGAACCATTGCTTCATTTAATTCTAAGGCTTTTTCAGCCATATACAAGGCCTTAGATGCCAACACCTTCAGAGTTATTGCAAATTATGACTCTGCCAAGGATGTTTGGGAGGCCCTTCAAACCTTATGTGAAGGTCATGTTAGTGTTCGTGCTTCAAAACTTAGGATGCTTACTACTCAATTTGAGAACACTAGAATGAATGAAGATGAAGATATTATGTCTTACTATGCTAGATTACTTGATATATCTAACTCTGCTCTTGCTTTGGGTGATCCAATCACCAATGATCGTCTTGTGAGTAAGATGATGCGAACTTTGCCTGAAAGGTTTAATGTGAAAATTTGTGCTATTGAGGAAGCACATGATATAGACAAAATTGGTTTTGAAAGACTTGCTGGTTTTCTTCAAAATTTTGAGTTAAACCTCAATGAGCAAATTAAGAACAAAGGCAAATGAGCATCATCTTCTACTCCTTATGTGGAAAGTATTACTTTTCCTTTTGTTGTTGATATCTCTTCTGAATTGATTGAAATGCATAAGGAGATTGAAGAATCTGATTTTGGTGAAGACTCAATTGATTTTTTAACAAAGCAAATTTCTTCCAAAAGAAAGTTTTGTTCAAACCCCTGAAAAATCTTTTACCAATCCTTTTGCTAAGCAGCCTACATCTAGAAGTAAAAATATTGATTCTATTCAATGTAGGGCTTGTCAAGGGTTTGGGCATTATGCTAATCAATGTGCTAATACTTTGAGAAAGAAGGGTTTGAATTTTTCTGCTAGTTTGAGTGATAGTGATGATGAAGATGTAGGTGATCTCATCACTCTCACTGCTGTACACAACTCTCCATCTGATTTTGCAGGATTTTTGGCCAATGTGACTCCGAATGTAGCTACATCAGAAGCGACATTGGACAGAAGCTGGGAAGATCATTGTTGTTTTAACTCCTCTGTCACAGAAGACGGTGGACAATCAGAATCAGACCAGCTGGAAGGTTACAAAGAGATGTACAAGGATTGGGAAAAGAGGGCTTATCAAGTTACATTGCTTGGAAAGGCAAATGACTTGCTAAAGAAGGCCAATGAAGAACAGAAGGAGTGTATTACAAGGCTGGAGAGTCTGCTGAGTAAGAAAGATGTTGAGACCGAAGAGCTGAAAGAAAAGCTCATCCTAGCCAATGATACCATGGCTAAATGGAACTCAATCCAACAAAAAATGAATGAGAAGTTGAATTCTGGAAATTCAGGTAAGTCAGGAATTGGTTTTATGCCAAAGATATTTGTTAGAGAAGGTGAAGGTACTTCTGAACCTAAACAACCCACACAAAATTTTCAAAATCCAAATTTCTTTGGAAATACCCAAATCAAGAAAGAAAAATTTTGTGTGTCATTTTTGTCACAAGCCTGGTCATATTCAGGCATTCCGTTTTCTTAAAAGAGCTGTCTATGAGGAAGAGGTAAGGCAGGCCTTCTTGGTTCGAAATAAGATGCAACAACCAATGCAACAACATTGGAAGTCACATTTGAAGCTACATCAGAAAGTACATTCACAGAAACAGCAATCAAAAATCTTTAAAAAGATGTGGGTTCCCAAAGGCAGTGACAAGAAGGGTAAATCCAAATACTGTGAGCCTTTTGACATATGCCCTCGTGCTAAGTGGCCCTATGATGAATCTGCTGACTTTGGAGATCATGAATCTCCTGCACAATCTTCAGAACCATCTGAAACCATCGAACCTGCACTTGATCAGACAGAACCATATCACGGAAGTTCGGTTCAAGGATGTGATTCAGAATGTGACTCCGAATGTAGTCCCGAATGTAGCTACATCAGAGGCTACATCGGAAGCTACATTGGTCGAACCGCTGATGATCTTTGAAACAGTTCGAACAAGCGTAGATTCGATCGGTTTGACTGATCATAGGCATGCCATTTCAAGCAAAATTCAGAAAGTGCATCCCATTTCACAAGTCATAGGTAATATTCAAGATGACATATACACAAGGAGAAGAGGTAAGGTTGATTATCACAAATTAGCATGCTTATCAAAATATTTTTGAGAGAAGCCTTACAACTTTTATGGATGCTCCAAATGATCAAAGATTATGGGCTACACATTGATGTGTTAACCTTGTATTTTGATAACACCTATCACATTGACATAAGACACCAATTTATTAGAGACTTGGTTGAATATGAAAATTGTTTGCATTGAACATGTTGGGACTGAAAATCATCTTGGTGATATATTTGCAAAGTATCTTGATTTTGAGAGATTTTTCAATCTTTGGAAATCTCTTGTGTTTTGTGTGCCATATGACTTTACACTTAGTTTTTATTTTTAATTTTTAAAAAGAGTTTTAAAAAAATAGGCATGATTGCATTTTGTCTTTAGAGAGCACTCTAGATCATTGTTTCACATGTATGTGCCGCTTGTGGTTGCTTGGGAATTTATTCAAAATCTGTTGTGATTTCATTGTTCTGATTCTCCTAACTCTCTCCCAAAATTTTTGTTGTTGTAAAATCTAAAGCCCACAAAGGAAAGAGCTACCTTTTGAAATCTAGGGATGTGGCAATTTATCTTGGTACTATGGAACTTAGGTTCTCATGGGTTGATCTTGAGAAAATTGAATTTCCCTTAAAAGAAAAAGTGTGAAAGCTACCTAACGGATAAGAGCTACCTATGAACAAGGTTGTGGCACCTTTATTTTGGGACTATGAATCTTTGGATTTCATGGGTTGATCAAAAGCAAAGTGGCTTCCCTTGGTAAATAGTGTGAAAGGTTCCAAGTGGCATGTTTTTATAGCTTGAAATAAAGTAGAGCTATATTCCTAGGGAAATAAAGTACCTATGGATTTTTGTTGTGAAAAATTTATGATATTGGGAGAGAAATCTGGTTGAGAAAAAAAAAAATGCAATGTTGATCATAAAATCACAATTTTGGCGAATGCATCTCCAAATGCAGCTACATTAGGAACTACATCCTTTGATCTGGTCTTTATCACTTGTGTGTGATTGCATTTATTTATTATTATTTTTTCTTTTGCCTAGCTTTTAGTTATCATGTTTTTAGGCATAAAATTTTAGGACATGCAATGTTGGTAAAGATATCAGTTTGGTGAAATTTTGTCCTAAAATAAACTATGCAAATCAATTTCCATGTTGAAAAATATTTAGTGGTTGTCTACTTTTTGTGTGGAACTAAGAGGTATTGAATCTGGATATGATGTGCTCAGTTATTGCTAGTGGTGAGATCAAATCATGGTGATCACTTAATTGTGTTTTTCCAAATCTTGGATTTTTTGAGAATTCCTATAAGATGGTTTATCTCTCTTCCTTTTCCCGTCAAATAGGGGGAGAGAGAGATCAAGTGTTTATGGTGATAGTGATGAATCTCATAAACTGTTCATGTTTGTTTTGTATGCATGTGATTGCATCATTGGTAGATTCTGATTTGTGCTTAGTAATGATTGCTGATTTTATACCATGCACAAATTCAGGGGGAGATGTGATTTTATAACCAATGCATGTTAGATGGTTTGATTGGTGTCGTTTAAAACACTTGTCATTTGATTTGACCAGAAAGGCTTAACAAAGGGGGAGATTGTAAGGGTAAAATAGGCATGGCCTATTTTGGTTTTTTTTCTCCTTTCTTGGTCATTGTGTTTGGGCAAGTTTGGCATTTTTGGTAACAAAATTTTCCTAAATATTTTTTGGTTTCTTGGTCCTAAATCCTAGTTTGGTTTTCTTGGTCCTAAAGTTTAGGAGTTATTTTGGTAAAAAAAATCCTTGGTCAAATCTTTCCTAACAACCATGTCTTGAAGACCTCTTTAATATGGTAAGTGGATCTAACAATTAAGGAAGTTGCTTTTAATTCCAATTCTAATCCTTGTCCTTTTTGGAGTTGGATTCCTTCTTTGTGTATAGGTTTTCTCCTCATTATAAATAAGAGTCATGGGCAACGGCTGAAGGGTCGGTGAATCGGAACTGAGAGAGAATTCAGATTGCAGAGAGCATAAAAATTCAGATTCAGAAGTTGTTCCAGTTCCAGATTATGTGCAGAAGTTGAATGTAGCTTCGGATGTTATAACATTGGAAGCTACATTGAAGTGCTGGAATTGTTTTGTCTTCCGTGCTGTTTTTAGAAAGCTATTTGTTTCTTCCCACGTTTGTTATACCTGTTTTTCTGTGGGATTTTGCTCTCCAAGACTTGTTGTCTTGTGAGAGTATTTTGTTTGGTGATTTCACATTCTTTTTGTAAAACAATTCATCTTTTTAAGTGAAATCTTTTTGGTCATGAGGCTAGATCTACAAGCATAGTCTTGTAGATCGTTTTGGTAATCTTTTGCAATCTGTCTATTGTCTGATTATTAGTCTTCCGCTGTTTTGTTTATCTTGGACCATTGTGACTTCCATTGTAGCTACATCAGCAGCTACATTGGAAACTGCTTTGGTTTCTCTTGAAAATCCTAGCTATTGTGTTCTTTCAGTTATGATAAGGTATGACATTACGTTGTCATCTGATAAGACGTAATGTTACGTTACGTTGTGTTATGATAAGACGTGACGTTACGCTTTCATTTGATAAGACGTAACGTTACGTTACATTGTGTTATGATAAGACGTGATGTTACATTGTGTTATCATAAGACGTGATGTTATGTTGTCATCTGATAAGACGTAACGTTACATTGTGTTATGATAAAACGTGACGTTACGTTATCATCTGATAAGACGTTACGTTACCTTACGTTACATTGTGTTATGATAAGACGTAATGTAATGTTACGTTGTCATCTAATAAAACGTAATGTTACGTTATGATTATTTAAATGATAAGACGTGATGACCTCACAAGAATAGCAACGTACATAATAAAATAAAATAACAATGCTATAAAGAATGAGACTCCAATAGATACAACTCGGAAAAGTCGGCTGCTACTAGCGCGAACCAAACGATCTCAGCTCTATCCACACGATCTCAACTCGATCTACCGATCAACTGTGCACTACAGTCACGATCTACTCGGCCTCTACTCGACTATCGAACAACTGCACATTAAAAACAAAGTACGGAGTGTGTCATAATGACCCAATACGCATGATAATATGCGCAATTATTAAATAATAATGGCATCATGTTACTATAATAAAATTGTGAACATGTATCATAATATTCCAGATACTTTACAAATTTACCCTTTTTCCTTGCCTTTTTCCAAAACTTTCATGCAGTCTAATGGTATTCATGTAGATGCATAAAACAACAATATAACATTTTCTTTCCTTTTTCAAATCATTCATGCATAATATGATATTCATAGACATGCATTGTGTTATGATAAAACGTAATCTACGTTATTTTGTGTTATGATAAGACGTAGTGTTACATTGGGTTATGATAAGACGTTATGTTACGTTGTGTTATGATAAGACATTACGTTACGTTGTGTAATGATAAGACGTGACGTTACGTTGTCATCTGATAAGACGTAACGTTACGTTGTGTTATGATAAGACGTGATGTTACGTTGTCATTTGATAAGATGTTACGTTACGTTATGTTGTGTTATGATAAGACGTGACATTATGGTGTCATCTGATAAGACATAACGTTACGTTACATTGTCTTATGATAAGTAGGGGTGTAAGGCCAGACCACCGAACCACGTGGTTTGGTTTGGTTTTGGTATAGGATGGTTCAGTTTTGGTTTCCAAAATTAAAAAACCGACCAATTCGGTTCGATTTATGGTTTTTGCATTGGAACCGAACCAAACTGAACTGAGTTTTATTTATTTATTATATATACTATATATTATATATGTAAATAACTCTCAATCATTGGATATACAGTTAATCTGGATCATTAATCTAAGCATTATATATATCAAATTATCAATACTTCTTATTCTAAGTTCTTACCCAGTTAACCCTATAACCAACAACTACATGCTTCCAAACTAAAATACACGCCGTCACACAGGCCACAACACACCCATAAATGTTTGTTGATGTTGTTGCAGTGTTGTGTTGCCGTTGATCTACTAGAGTTTGAATTTGTTTGTACTTTTGTGACTTTGGTCTTTATTGTTTAGAATTTGACTATGACTTTATTAATGTTTAATGTTAAGTATAGTTTAAACTTTAAAATCATATAATTTGTCTTAATTTAAATATTGATCAAGTTGATTAATTTTATTTATATTTGAACCATGAAACCGAACCAAACCGAGTGGTTTGGTTTGGTTCGGTTTCAAGCTTTGATAGGTTCAGTTCGATTTGAAAATATAGGAACCGAGGGGGTGGTTCGGTTCATGGTTTTGGCCTAAATCGAGCCAAACCGAACCACTTACACCATTGATAAGACGTGACATTACGTTGTCATCTGATAAGACATAACGTTACGTTACGTTGTGTTATGGTAAGATGTGACGTTGCGTTGTGTTATGATAAGACGTAACGTAACGTTACGTTGTGTTATGATAAGACGTGACGTTACGTTGTCATCTGATAAGACATTATGTTACGTTATGTTGTGTTATGATTAGACGTAATGTTACGTTACGTTGTCATCTAATAAGACGTAATGTTACGTTACGATTAATTAATGATAAGATGTGATGTTACGTTGTGTTATGATAAAACGTAATGCTACATTACATTATGTTATGATAATATGTAATGTTACGTTAGGTTGTGTTATGATAAGACATAATGTTACATCAAGTAACGTTATAACTTAATACATTATGTTGCGTTACATTATAATGTAATACATTACGTTGCGTTACATTATAACGTAATACAGTATGTTGCGTTACATTACGTTACATTGTGTTATGATAACATGTGTCGTTATGTTATGATAACCTGTAGAGTTATTTTGTCAACTGATGAGACGTAATGTTATCATAACAATAATTTCAAAATGATAAGACGTAATGTTACTACTTCAATTATTGATTTATGTTACTTATCTTTAATTTAATTACTAACTCATAGTTATTTTTTGACAAATAGGTAATAAAATAAAATTAACAAAAAAAAATGACAAGGGTTTGATAACTAGGTAATAATAAGTTTTTGGTATTTTTCACAAAAAAATTGAAAAGTCCCTCCAATGCCCATATTCCCCTAAATTTTGAAAAACAAGGGTGGGATATAGATTGAAACATTTTTCCCACCTAGGGCTTCCCACTGATAGTCCACTGCAACGCAAAACTCTCCCCCTCCAACAGTTCTTGTCTTCTTGACCTAGGGTTTCTACTGATAATATAAAGCGCATACTCCCTCTCCTCTAATAACTAACAACTCAACCTAGGGTTCACTCAAACAAAGTTGATTCCCCAAAAATGGAAACCCCAATTTTCCAAGACAAGGAATTCGAATCATATGACTGCAATTTGACATGAGTTTGCGATTGTGGTGTTCACGTACCTATGTGGACATCTTGGAGTGATGAAAACCCAGGTAGGGTTCATTGGATATTGTGGGTTCCCGGGTCGTGCGCCTGCGCCCCGTACGCCCTTGGATAGGGGTGCGCGTACGTGCGGATGCGGGACACCACTACTCTCGTTCCACCCTCCCTTGTTTAGGGGAAGACGAAATCAAAACTGCGAGATGAGTGATGTCTATGATAGCACGTTGGAATGCGCCTCGGTTGCCTTTAGTGGATTTTTTTATCCAATATGGGAACTGTGGGTTTCCCGCATCAAGTTATCCCTTTTTTAGGAGATACCAAGATATAAGAATGCATCACCCTTTCATTCTCATTTTCCCTTTTTTAGGGGAAAACGGAAAAGTGCAAAAAAGGATGTTGCGACGCTCCCACTATGGATTTTATTAAAAATAGCCTTATGGCTCGTTTCGGATCACTATAGGAGCTTTGGGTTTCCCGCATCAAATTATCCCTTTTTGAGGGGATATCAAGATATGGGAATACATCACCCTTCCATTCACATTCTCCCTTTTTTAGGGGAAAACGGAAAAGTGCAAAAAAGGAGTGTTGCGAGGCCCCACTGGATCCAAAAAGTTTAGAGTCGCCATCTTTATTTTAAGGCAAAAATAAAGCAAAACCAGAAAAAAGAAAAAGAAAACTAGAGATAGAACACGGATTCGGAGGCTAAGTTATGAGTTGGGAAGGTGCTAGGCACCCAACTCGCCCTTTCGGTCTCAAAATAGTTTTTGGCTAAAGTAGGCTTATTGTTATATTTATTTAGAAAATAAATAAAGCATTAAAAGACAGGAAAATAAAACAAATACATCCGTGGCTACATTATTTACGGACTTGCAGTCATTTCCTTACAATAATTACAAATGCATTTAAAAATATTTGACCATTATAACGACTCTTTTACATAATATTTCCTATTCTAATCCGGGCAGCCCAACGGCTTATATTGACTACATTGGGCCGGATTTAAATAATAACTTTAAATAATAAATAAATAAACGAACAAGTAAATAAATAAAACGCCCTTAAAGGCTATTACCTTTTAGAGCGGTAGTGTGCTCGCTTTGTCCTTCAGGGAGAGGGAGTCTTTTTTTGTTGTTGTTGTTGTTGTTGTGTGGTTATTGTTTTGGTTTGGGCAGAATGACTGCTTATTCTAGATGACTTTTGGCTCGTTCACTCGGGCAGAGTGACGGCTTATTTTGGATGGTTTTGGCCTTTTTGGTTGGGCGGAATAACGGCTTACTTTTTGTGTATTTCACTCATTACTCTCAAGCTCAGTAATGACTTACTTTGAGGATTTTGGGCCGGGGAAGTAAGGTGGATACCTAACTAAAAGGCTAGGGATCACTTATAACCGGTGGATTTAAGTTTTGGCGGAGTTTGGACGGGGTTTGGAGGCTTTAGTGGGCTACACACACCTATCTCGCACCTCTCACTAAAACTCTCGACGTTCTTACGACGCGGAGAGAAACTTTCAGCGCTTCGTCGTCGATGAATTCTGAACACTGAAGAGGGAGCCCAGCACTCCTATTTATAGTAGGAAGGGGGGATTCATCGGGAATTATAAATTCCCTCAGCTGGCTTCATCTGATTGTACAACGGGCTTCGTGAGTTGCACAATACATTAAGTCTGAGTGCTACAGTGACACCCTTGGCGCCGACACACCCCTTTTATGGCGCGGCGCCCAACATACTTTTAGGCCGCGCCATGCTCCTGTTTGACTTTCATTTTTGGCACTTTCACCCCTCACAATTCATCGCTTTTGCGATCCTCGCTTTCGCATTTTCGACTCCTGTAACTTGACATTTGTTAAGTTTGAACAGTTCTTGATATCACATGTCAAAGTCACATATCAGGGGTACGAAATTGGGGTGTCTACAGATATGCAAATTATAAGGTTATCTTTCTTTCTTTTTTTATTATTAATTATATGTGGATGTTTATTTATTTTTAAATTTTCAATCACATGATCCAGCTAAGCATTGTAAGTTTTTTGCTTCGATTGACGCACCGCTGCCTGAGAGATAAAAAAAAGTCATTTGTGGACGACTTAGATCATAACTAGTGGATTTGAAGCATGAGGTTGAGAAACTTGAAAGGCAACCCAGACAAGTGGTTCAACAAGCTGAAAAATTAAAAATAAAGAAGGAAAAGCTCAATGTACATGAAAGAAAATTGGAAGAACAATTTCAGAAGGCAAAAGAAAGAGAGTAGTGTTATTTTTGTGCAATTCTCCTAATTTGGTCAATGGTTGTTGGCCTGATTATGACAATGTTCTAAGAAAAAACTATTTCCAACAATATATTGCTCCCTTAGTGTTTAATTGAAGTGTATTATTATTGCTTGAATCGACATATTTCCAACCTAAATCATTTGTTATAGAATTGGTGAATTAATCGACCTGTTGCATAACTCATGTATTACCTGAGTCAATTACTCGACCCATTTCTTATAGAATGGGTTGAGTAATCGACCTATTACATTATCAAATTAAATCAACCAAGTATTACCTGAGTTAGCTACTCGACTCATTTGTTATAGAATGGGTGGAGTAATCGACCTATAGAAGTTTAATAAACAATCAACAAACAAGTTTTAAGTGAGTCAGTTACCTGACTCATTTGTTAATGTTGAATATTTAATTAATGAGTTATTATATTTTCTAATTGGTTTATTTTAATTAATTATTTTTTTACATTTCTTGGTATTTAATTTAATTAATTATTATTGTTATATCTTTTATAGAAAGGTTATTTTGGAAATTATACTTTAATTAGTGTTTTTAGGGTTTGTATATGAATCTTTATTCTAGTAAGATTATGTGTTCTTGAAACACAAGTCATTGTATGTCGTGTATGTCTTACAATGTGAGACACGGTTGACCTGATTTATTTAGGTAAGGAATCCTACACATTTGGTAACTCTTTAAATGGTAAGATTTATGTCATTGTTTCTTGTACTAACCTACTAATCTTTTATGGTAAGTGATTTTCTTATTCTACAAGGTTTCTAGGTCAAAGGATGCAAGTATAAATAAGAGGACACAAGGTTGAGAAGATTAAGAAACAAGGCTGAGCATATGGACAACACAGATTGATAGAGAGAAAAGAGATCGTGAATTCAGTGGCTGTCCTATTCTGAATGTATTGTTGAATGAAGCTACATCTGAGTCTTCATTCATTCTGTCCGAGAACTGTTTCTCAGTTTACACCTCCTACTGTTATGTTAAAAGCTATTAAGCATACATCAGTCTAGGTAGTAAGTGGTGTTAGGATTATACAAAGCCATATCTACTTCTTAGAGAGTTTTTACATAAATTCCACTTTGTTAGTTATTCTTTGTAATACGCTTAAACCGTTTTACTAGTGAACTATTTTTAGCCATGAGGTTGGATCAATATGTTTATTTTACATATTGATCACATGTATCTTTTGTGTTCAGTTTTCTTCCTTCCTGTTTTGTTTATTTAAATTTCGCAACATTGATATCTCAATGAAGTCTTCGATGAACTCTTCATTGTAAGCTTCATTGACCAGATCATATATCAAAACAATTTTACTATATTTATGTTAGTTATTTCATTATTTTGTTTTTCATCTTTGCTTTAATCGCCTTTCTTTCAATTGGTATTATAGCCAACTCTTGACATACAAAGAAGAGGTCCTTGTTTTTCTGATTTTAGCTATGATGAACGTTCATAATAATGACTATCACAAGATTCCCATTCTTGATGGTACCAACTATTCTAGTTGGAAAGTTTAGACTCGTGTATACATCAAATCTATTGATGAATGAGCATGGCATGCCATCCTCGCTGGTTGGTCTACACCTTTGAACACAAGCGATAAAGGTAACAATCAACCTAAGTATGAGATTGAGTGGTCTAATAATGAGTTGTTACTTGAGAACTATAACTCTAAAGCCATGTATACTATTAACTCTGATGTAGATCCTAGTATTTTCAAAATTATTTCTAATTGCAGTAGTGCTAAGGATGATTGGGATGCCCTTCAAAGACATTATGAAGGATCTGATAGAATTAAGAGAACTAAACTTAGGATGAACATGACTAAGTTTGAAAATTTAAAGATGGAAGACTCTGAAAATATATCTTCCTACAGTACCAGAGTTCTTGAGATCTCAAATGAATCAGTATCTTTAGGAGATCCTATCTCCAATGAAAGATTGGTTAGTAAACTTATGAGATCTCTGCCTGGAAAGTTTAATGTTAAGATTTCTGCTATGGAAGAAGCTCACGACACATCCTCAGTGTGTGTTGATGGGTTGATTGGTATTTTACAAACTTTTGAATTAAATCTCACTCAACAGTCCAAATGAAAAGAAAATGAAATTTCTTTAAAAGCTAGGACTGAAAAAGAAGAAGAGTTTCTTGAGATTTGCAATGAGATGAGTGAATCTGATATGAGTGATGAATTTTTGGCTATGTTTGCTAAAAAGTTTGGTAAGTTCTTTAAAGGGAAAAATTCTTCCAATTTTAAAAATACTAATGATTCTATGTTTAGAACTAATCCTAGTAGGTTTCAAGAGAGCTCAAGTGTAGCAAGTCAAGGAGAACAAAAAAACATTGATTTTGTTCAATGTCATGCTTGCAAAGGATATGGACATTATGCAAACAAGTGTGCTAATACACTTATGAAGAAAGGTAAGAATTTTTCTGCTACCTTAAGTGATAGTGATGAGAAAGAATCTGATAACTTGTATAGTTTATTTACCCATGAAAAACATGTTCATGTGGATCCTCTATTCACTTTGCCTGAAGAAATACCTATTCCTATGA
Source organism: Codonopsis lanceolata (assembly GCA_013146195.2). NCBI lineage: Eukaryota > Viridiplantae > Streptophyta > Magnoliopsida > Asterales > Campanulaceae > Codonopsis > Codonopsis lanceolata. Next base: position 83,128,622 of record CM028383.1, read on the forward strand.
ACCCGTTGAGACTGCCCAGGAATGAAGTGTCAAATGAAAGATCATCCATGACCCCATTGAAGAAAACAAGCCCTGTTTCTATTAAGATTGATTTTACTCCCTAATCCAAAACTATTCCGTAGATGAGTGATGACTCTGATTATGAAAATCAAACTCTTTTAAATGACTATAACGTTTTATTTGAAAATTGGAGTAAACAAAAAGTTTTGATTGAAAATTTTACAAAAGAAAAGGAAGCTTTAAGTGTTGAAAATAAAATGTTAAATACTTTGAATGATGATCACAAAAAGAGGCTTTAGCTCGTATTGAATCTCTATTAAGCAGACAAGATGTGGAGTTTGGAAAGATGAAAAGTGAATTAGATAAGTCTAATGGAACCTTGCATAAAATGAATAAAGGTAAGGCAACTCTTGAAGAAATTCTGGAAGTTAGTAATGAAAGTAGAGTTGGTCTTGGTTATAAAATTCCTAAGGTTCCCATTTTTGTTAAGAATGATAACAAAGCTCATTTCTTTGTTAAAGAAATTGGTAAGTGACCATCTATCTCCTCTAAAGATTCAAAATCTTCGAATTTATGTGATAAAAGAAAGACTTCAAAGAAACGACGTATGATCTGTTTCTATTGTTTAATTAGTGGTCATATTAAACCCAATTGTCGTAAGAGATAAGCTGATCTGGCCAAAAATATTTTTCAGAACTCAATGAAGGGTCCAATGAACCTTCATTCCATATTTTATTCCAAAATTCATTACGGATTTCATTCTGCCAGATTTACTCGGAAACCAAAATCCAAGATATTTTGTCATGTTACCTTTACTTCTCTCAAGACTAACATTGCAGGTACATGGTATTTTGATAGTGGTTGCTCTAGGCATATGACAGGTTCCAAAGATTATTTGAAAATTATGAAAATGTCAAAGGTGGGTGTATGACATATGGTGGTGGTGCACAAGGTAAAGTAATTGGTAAATGTATTTTGAATTGCCAAGGACTACCTAAATTAAACAATGTGTATCATGTTGAAGGTTTGATAGCTAATTTGATAAGTATTAGTCAATTATGTGATAATGACATGCATGTTAGGTTCAACAAAGAAAAATGTGATGTTTTTGATAAAAATAACTTATGTATTTTATCAGACATTAAATCTAAATGATAATTGTTATCTTGTTACTAACAAACTTTCTTGCCATTCATCTTTCATAAATGAAATTGACTTATGCCATAAAAAACTTGGTCATATAAGTACTAAGAAACTAGAAGAACTTATTAGATATGAAGGTGTTAGAAGTTTGTCAAAATTAAACACCAAAGAAATGAAAAATATGTGGTGCATGTCAAAAAGGAAAACAAACCAAAGCTTCACATAAAAATATTCAAAATTGTGCTTCTTCTAGATGTTTTGAATTGGTGCATACTGACCTCATGAGGCCAATTGAAGTTGAAAGCTTAGGTGGTAAAAAGTATACATTTGTTTGTGTTGATGATTTTTCTAGATTTACATGGGTATTCTTTCTTAGAGAAAAATATGATACTTTTAATGTTTTCAAAATTTGGTATAAAAAGATGAATAATGATTATAATCTTACTCTGGAGAAACTTAGATCAGAGCATGGAAAAGAATATGAAAATTCATCATTCTCATCATATTGTGATAAAAAGGGTATTACATATGAATTTTCTGCTCCTAAAACCCCTCAACAAAATGGAGTGGTTGAAAGGAAAAATAGAATTTTACAAGAAATGACTCACGTTATGCTTAATTCTAAGATTTGTCTAAATGATTTTGGGCTGCTTGCCATGTTATTAATCATGTGTATTTAAGACCAGGTAGTAATATGACTCCTTATGAAATTCTAAAAGGAAAGAAACCTACTATAAAATATTTTTATGTGTTTAGAAGTATTTGCTACCTGCTAAATGATAGAGAACATCTTGCAAAATTTGATTCTAAAAGTGATAAATGTGTGTTTATGAGATATGCTACAAATAGCCGTGCCTGTAGAGTTTTCGATCTTAGGACAAGAACCATTATGAAATCCATGAACATAATATTTGATGATCTATCTGATTTGGGTAGAAAAAGTGCTAAAAATCAAGTTGATGATCTCCTAGAAAGGCTGCAAACTTCAGAATCTGAAGTTATTCAAAGTACAGAAACTATTTCAAAGAATGCTGGAACGAATGAAGGCTCAAATGTACCTTCATCGGGGACTTCATTGAAGAATGTTGAATCAAATTCTGATTCTGATGAAGAGAAAAATAACGAACAGATCCAGAGACCTTCCTAGCATAATTCAAAAGGATCATCCTTCAAGTTTAGTGATTGGTGAAGTAAGTGTAGGAGTGCAAACAAGAAGAAGAGAAAATGTTAGTAACAAAGACTTGGTTAAACTTGCTTGATTGTCTTTTGAATGTTTGAAAGTTCATACTTGTTGCTATGTTTCTGAAATAGAACCTAGCTAAGAATGTTGTAGAAGCTTTACAAGTTGAACCTTGGATAAAAGCCATGCAAGAGGAACTATAACAATTTGTTAAAAATGATGTTTGATATTTAGTTCATAGACCCATGTCTACAAATGTTATAGGAACCAAGTGGATCTTTAAAAATAAGTCTGATGAGCAAGGTAATGTGATAAGAAATAAAGCTCGTTTAGTTGCTCAAGGTTACACTCAAGTGGAGGGAATTGACTTTGATGAAACTTTTACTCCAGTTGCTAGAATTGAATTCATAAGATTGTTGTTAGCTATTGCATACTACTTAGGTATATCTTTACAACAAATGGATGTTAAAAGTGCTTTCTTGAATGATATATTAAATGAAGAAGTCTATGTACAACAACCTAAAGGCTTTGAAGACCCTTTTAAGTCAGATCATGTTTATAGACTTAAAGCTCTTTATGGTTTGAAACAAGCTCCTAGAGCTTGGTATGGTAGGTTAACTGATTACCTACTTGAGAATGACTTTAAGAGAGGAGAGATTGATAAAACTTTGTTCTTACAAAAATCCAATAAATAAATTCTTATTGCTCAAATATATGTAGATGATATAGTTTTTGGTTCCACATTTGATTCTATGTTGAAACAATTTATAAAAGGAATGACTTCTACATTTGAGACGAGTATGGTTGGTGAATTAAATTTCTTTTTGAATATGCAAATTAAACAATCTAGAGATGGTATATTTCTCTCTCAAACTAAGTATGCTAAAAATTTGGTGAAGAAATTTAAGATGAAAAATGCTACTTATAAAAAGACTCCTAGGTCTTCCAAAGTTAAATTAAGGCTCCGTTTGTTTCACGGAAAATGACTTCCGGAAAATGTTTTCCTCATTTTTCGGTGTTTGGTAATCTTAGGAAAATACAGTCAACGTAAAAGGTTTTCCGAGTCAACGAAAAATGAAGGCTTCTTTTCCGAAAAATGACTTACGGATTCGTTTTCCGTAAGTAATTTTCCAAATGTCCGGGCACCCTCCGCCCCCTTTCACAATTGCACATATTTACTTACACACAATATTTCACTCAACAAATAAATTGTTTAGAAATATAAATAAAGTTTGTGCATACTATTTATAAATTACAATTTTAATAAATGCTTACTACATTCTAAAATTAGTGTCATCTATATTATTTAGGGACATCATAACCATTGTCAATCTTCTATTTTAAAACACTTTTTTTTCATATCAATTATCAAAAAATTTATTTGTAATTGTGAGATTGAAAAAAGATAGATATTGATTTGACACGCTAATGATAAATTGAGGGTTACTAAAAAAAATTACTTAAAGTTCAACACTATTTTATATTCAATATGTGCATTAATATTAGAATATATTTTATTTGTATTTATTTATATATAGTTTTCCGTAACATTTTCTAGGGACATCCTAAACAATGTCTATTTTCTATTTTAAAACTTTTTTTTTTCATATCAATTATCAAAAAAATTATTTGTAATTGTGAGATTAAAAAAAGATAGACCTTATTAAGAAAAGATGGTCCTTATTGATTTTCTAGGGACATCCTAAACATTGTTTATTTTCTATTTTTATTTGTGTATTTATTCATATATTGTTTTCCGCAACATTTTCCGTGTGTTTGTCAAACACTCGTAAATGTTTTCTGACATATTTTCAAAAAAATTACCAAACATCTGAAAATGAAATCTTTTTTATTTTCCGGAAATCATTTTCCAGAAATCATTTTCTGGAAATGATTTTCCGTGAAACAAACGGAGCCTAAGTAGAGATGATAATGGTAAAGATGTTGATAATACTCTATATAGAAGTATGATTGGTAGTTTACTATATTTGACTCTAGTTGTCCAAATCTTATGCATTATATATGTGTTTATGCTAGATATCAAGCTAAACCCAAATAATCTCACCTTATGGCCTTGAAAAGAATTATGAGATATGTTAAAGGAACAATAGAATTAGGGATGTGGTACTCCAAAGATACAAATACTAATTTGGTTGGTTATAGTGATTCTAATTGGGCTGGTGATGTGTATGATAGAAAGAGTACTTCTGGTGGTTGTTTTTACCATATAAATAATTTGGTGTCTTGGTATAGTAAGAAACAAAATTGTGATTCCCTTTCAACTGTTGAATCTGAATATGTGGCTGTTGGTAGTTGTTGTACTCAGTTGCTTTGGATGAATCAAATGATTGAGGATTATGGTTTGCATAGTGACTCATTACTTATATATTGTGATAATAAAAGTGCTATTGATATATCAAATAATCTTGTGCAACATTCTCGAACTAAGCACGTTGACATTAGACCTCATTTTATTAGAGATCTATTAGAGAAAAATATCACACGTATAGAATTCATAAGAACTGAAAATCAACTTGCAGATATATTTACCAAATCATTAGAGTATGAGAGATTTTCCACCCTACGGAAGTCTCTCACTGTTTGCATTTTATAATATTAGTTGCCAATGTAGTTTCATTTGAGACTGCATTTGTATACAATGTATATTTTTTAGGCTTTTTATTTCTTTCTTTTTTAATTTTGTTTAGGCATAATTGTACAGCATTGCACAACTGTTGTGACGAACCAACCTGGACTCGAGATGGAATCGCGAGTCAAGCCGTCCAAAGTAGGACTACAAATCATGCAAGGACTCAATTATAGAAAACGATGTAATGCAACATTGTAGACGTAACATGACTCAGAACCAAAAGGCTGAGATTTTTAAAACTTTTCAACCTGATATAACAGTTAAATAATTAAACCAAGTCATTGGCGACTTTTCAACCGAAACCCAACAACTAAACAATTCATGATATTAACACCTCAACGGCTAAACATCAGAGAAATAACGAAAGTAAATAAGAGCTAATGAGATGCTCAACGGAAGTCTAAAGATAAGTGAACCAACTAAATAAAATACAAGTTTTACATTATACTTTACAAGAACAAGTCTTGATACAAAAACTCCAAGTTTAATAATACTAGAGTTACAAGCATGATACAATTACCCAAGACAAGTCTAATTGACTTGCTTAACCCAACGTCCTTTCCAAGAAAGAAAGAGGAAACTATAACGACCTTTTCAAGTGAACTTGCAACACGGATAGCTGGACCACGCACGAACTCAATGATGCTTCCCTGCGAAGGACCCGGGCGAAACGGATCTAAAGCGGTAAAGGGATGGGGTAAGTCATAAATACTTTGTAATCTAATAAATATGCATTTCATGGCATATGCAGCATACATAGCAATATATTATCAATAATATCAAGACAATCAAGACAATCAAGACAATTAAGACAATCAAGACATGAACCCTTACAAACACTTAGTTCACATATCCATGGCAGTACATTGTTTTCACATAAGTATTAGAAAGTAAACCATATATAAGAGGATATGATATAGAACCAGTGCCGCAACGTAGCTCCAGTAATACAAGGTGTTAGTAGGAACATGCTGTCGGATGTACGTGATTGATACATCGACCATGAATAGTATTATTCCAAGCGCCCTAATGGTTACACAAGGTACTTTTCTCCAAAGTGATAAAGAGAGGAGGGTGCGTGCAGGATTCTGGTTCGGCAATTCATCACTATCACGAATCTCATGATTCGTAACGGTGATGTATCGTCAACCAGGGAAGACAAGAACAAGTACGCCGGTTGGACTAATGGGGGGGGGGGGACAAGTAGATGTTTACTTATCATTCATGAACATGTAGGGGATCGAGTTCGACAAGAGCAAACTGATCCAAGTCAAGTAGATGTTTACTCATTTATGAAATCAAGTAGGGATTAAGCTTGAAAGTAGTGAACTCAACCAAGTCAAGTCGGCATGTTATACTCTACGACTAATCATTACAAGCATGAATATGTATCCAAGAAAGAATCACAAAACTAGTATTCTAGTTACGTTGCAAGCATGAACATGAATTAAATCAAGAATATCAGAACTAGTATTCTAGTTACGCTACAAGTATGAACATTAATTCATTAAAGAATCTCGGGCCTAGTATACTAGTTACCTTACAAGCATGACCATCAATTCAAGTAGATTACAACGGGAACTCAATTGAGTCTCGTAGGCATGCGACAAGCATGGTTATCAATTTAATTAACATTATGGAGAACTAGTTTTTATTCAAACGAATTCTAAATGTCGTAGGGATTGAATGTAGAGCTGGTATTGTTAAATAGCTCTCTAAATGCAACTTCGTTGAATCTTTACTAAAATTCCAACCAAGTAGAGATTGAATGATATGCGCATTTCAATACTCTTTTCTATGTTATCGATTCTAATAGAACTCAATTACAAAGTCATACATGACTTTAGCCTATCAATTCACAATTACACAATTTTGTGAAACCTTTACATGATTAATTCTTGAACCTTAACAATTGCAATATATTCTCATCCAAGTAGAGATTGAATGCAATATGCATTGCAATACTCTTTTCTATGTTCTACCTTTCACTAGCCAAAACACAAAGTCATTCATGACTTTATCCTATCGATAGTTCAATTCCAAATTGTGAAACCCTAGCTTGAACAATTCTTTAAAGTTGACAATTGCAATTAATTCGTTCATGAGAGTTGTTCCTAAGTACATTTAGAACAACATTCATGCTTTACACAAACCCAAATTATTAAGTATATATGGCAGCTCCTAATTTTCCAGATTTCATCTTTAATATGATCAATTCTTTAAAGTTCCCAAATGCAATGAATTCCTTCACAAGAGTTGTTGCTAAGCACATTTAGAACAACATTCATGCTTTACACAAGTCCAACTTATTAACTTAACAAGGCATCCCCAAAATTTCCAGATTATAAACTTGTTAAATTTCAAGTTTCTAGTTTAGTAGAAGTCTTCCTAGACATGAATGGAAGCATAAACATGAATGGGGCATGCTATTTAATTGAGCATACTAAATCTGGGAATTGAAAGCTTACCTTAAGCCTAAAATTGATGGATGGATGAAGAAATAAATTGAGGATTATTGAAGAGGATAGCAAGAGCTTCAAAAGGGTGGTCTTGGAATTCCAATCGGGTCACCGGAGGCAATCGGCCAATGAAGCTTGGTGATGTTCTTGAGTTTCTCTTGAGCCCCCTCACTAAATACGTGAATGTTTGGGGGATGGAAATGGCTGAAATGGTTCAACTATGAATGTTGAAGTCACAAAATTAACTAATCCATATGAAGGGGTTTATGTGACTTCTCATTGGTTGATTGTTTTGGGCCTTTGATTAAAATTCATCAAAGGCTAGGAAAGGGTCTCCCTTGGTCAACAAAAGTGTCTACGACTGAATTGGGTTGAAAACGATTAAGGGTACATGAGTAAACAACCAAGAAATTCAGAAAATTCAGAAAATCCTGAAATCTGGAAATTGGATGATGCGGTCGCATCATTTGGGCCATGCGAGCGCATGGTTCTATTGTTCTGTTTTCAAATTTTGCTGTTACTGCCCAGTCAACTTTTAAATTTCACCATTAATTTCTCACACCTCCAAATGATGTGATTCTTTCTTAGTATGAAACTAGACTCTTTAAAATATATTTTAGCCTTTTAAATTATGCCATTTGGACTTGTATTCATAAAAATACAGTCCCTCCAAGTTCATGATAACATTCTGATTTCTCAAAATAGAACACAGAGACAGCCATAATACGTGGCATAATTGAGGTACTTAAACACCTTGGAAAATTACCAAAATTTACAGGGAGTATACTAACATATGTAGGTAAAACATACTAAAATTTGAGCCAATTCTCTTTAGTAGATTGGTACCAGAACTTTCCCAAAATTTGTCCAAAACATGGACTGAAACTGTGAGGTTTCTAACTTATCCATGATCATTGAAATGACCAAGAACCATAAATCAACGATACTAAGACTCATTGAGACTTAGTTAAGTGTTTAGGAAGCTAAGGTGATATACGAAGCAACCAAGACAAGACAAGCAAAGTATAGAAGACTTATAAGGCAACTATGAACAAACAAGCAATGTAAGCAAGGCAAGCATGATTTTGGTGTGTTGAACATATAATGCACTATTTAGCATGATAAACAAATCTAGATAGAAAGTCAAGCAAGTATGATTTCATGTCAAGCGAATGAGGATGCCAAGCATGTAAGGGTTCAGGTCTCCACATCCTCCCCCACTAAAAGGAATTTAGTTCCTAAATTCAAACCATGATCAACGAACAAGACTAGATCTTCCACAAAACTTGACTAACAATATACAATGCTTGCTCGTTCGTAACAAAGATCTTAATTGGTTTCTCAACATAAGACAAGTCAGGTGCAAAGGATATCTCCTCATAAGCAAGAACATGTGATTCATCCTTCATAGTTTTACGAAGCATCTAGACATGGAAAACATCATGAATACCAGAAGTAGAATGTGATGATGTAACACAATAAGCCAAAGATCCCACTTTCGCTAGAATCTCAAATGACCTAATGAATATGGGAGAAAGTTTCCCTTTCTTACCAAACTTCTTAGTACCCCTACATGGAGATACTTTTAAGAACACTAAGTCACAATACCGGATTGATAAATGTTGTTATAATTAAACTCTTCCAATGGTAAATGTGAATCCCAAGTTCCCTTGAAGTCAATGGCACAAGCACGTTACATGTCATCTAACATCTATATCAATCCCTCGGATTGACCATGTGACTAAGGATGAAAGGCAATAATGAAATTATGTCTCGTACATATAGCCTCATGTAATGAATGTCAAAATCTCGAAGTAAATTTGAGATCTTTGTCCGATAAAATGCTAACTGGCTCAAACTATATGTTATCGCAATAGGTATGAAATGTGACGATTTAGTCAACTCATCCATAACAAGAACTAGTTGTAACACTCCATCGATAGAAGGAATGCAAATCATGCCTCTAACAGTCAAGATACTATCATTGTTCAAAGAAAATTGAGGAGTCTTATTCTCATAATCACTAGGCAATGCTAAGATATTCAATTCTTGAAAACTGTTTTCACATTTGTCACTCCAAGTAAAAGTAGACTTCTTCTATTTAAATTAGTCAAAAAAGTAGTAATCTTTAAAAATCCCTCATTGAATCTACGGACTTCGATAAAAAAATTAGGAGTCTTCCACTTAGCAACCGCTTCCACCTTCGATGGAACCACGACAATACCAGTACTAGAAACTACGTGTGCAAGAAAATAGACTTTTTTTTTTAGCCAAAACACATACTTGCTAAATTTAGAAAAAAAAGTTGCTTCTCACGCAAAACAGAAAGAACCACTCTCAAATAATCCGTATGTTCTTCTCGTGACTTAGTACACATGAATCTCATCAATGAAATCCACAACGAAGCAATCCAGATAATTATGGAATACTTGGTTCATCAAATCCATGAAAATTGCAGGCGCGTTTGTTAACCCAAACATCACGACAACAAACTCAAAATGGCCATAGTGTGTACGAAAAGTTGTCTTCGGAATATCTTCCAAACGAACTCTTAACTAGTGGTAACCACTACGCAGGCCAAGCTTGGAATACACTACTAATTACTAGAGTTGATCAAAGAAATCATCAATACGAGGTAAAAGATATATTTATTCTTTAAAGTCACTTGGTTCAACTAGCGGTAGTTAGTAAACTACCATCTTTCTTTCTTACGTAAATAACACTAGTGCACTACACGGAGATACACTTGGTTTAATGAATTCACGAGAAGTTCTTGCAATTGATATTTCAATTCCCTTACTCTGCTGGAGTAATCCTGTATGGAGTTCTAGAAATAGGTGAAGTCCTTGGCAATAATTTAATGCAAAACTCTACCTCTCTATCGGGTGGTAGAGTATACTTATTCGAGAAGATGTTCGGAAATGCATTAGAACCTCTTCTAATGTAGCAGTATGCATGCAAGTAAGAAGTACACAAGAAAAATAACTAGTACAACCTTGTGATAAAAATCTTTTTAGTCCGCAACGCAGAAATACATGTATTACTCATGGCATGATCATTAATGAACACAAACTCCAGTATACCGGGCATGTCAGATGTAACTATCTTACTATGGAGATCTCATAATTACACTCATAAGAATTTCATATACAAAATGCACATATTTGTACAAGTATAACAATGTATCATTTATTTGTTCTATTCCATTTTGGTAATGGCTTCAGTTAATTTCAATCCTAACTTATACCATTCTAGTACTCCGACGAAGACCTCTTGATAACCAAGTCAGAGATCCTGTGAAATGACTTCAAAAGCTTTCGTCGTATAGGATGCAGGGTGTTTGTGATTCAAATACAAACATCCTCCAATTCGGTCTCAAATAAGTATGTATACAGTATACATATAGACAGGGTACAAACGCCATATAACATGGTATTTTAACTCTACTATACAAGTATAACAAGTATGGAATAATCATGTTATTATCATACATATACGCATTCATGCAAGGTAAGGTGGTCTAATATTATTTAGCCTATTTCAAGGAATCTACTAAGTAGTTTTTGTTATCCAAGTTCAAGAAAATTCAAGTATGTTATTAATCACACTATTAACCACTTATCAATGGTAGGCACAACACAATACCCAAAGCTAATACTTTCCTAATATATTAGGTTAACAACAAGGTAAGAACAAAATTTCAAAATCAATAGGTAGAATATGTTTACCCACAAATACACTACTAATCCTTTCACATGAAAACACGTACAAGTTGAGAACAATTTCGAGCATGCGACACGTGATTAACTCTTGGCTTATCACAAATTTTAACCGACCACGAATGAAAATCTTTCATTATTTGGGATAATCTCCTTAACTAGAATTAATATCAAGAAGCAAGTACTCCAGTTTCCCCCAATCATGCAAGACTTGAACACATGAACACGAACTACAATGGGTACAAGTCTTCATATATCAATGATGAAATATTAATAAGTACTACGAGAGGCTAAGCCATGTCGCTCTCAAAACGCATACAACGAATCTTGGCACTAGTGAATTCCACGATGATCACTCTTGGGACCAACAAACTGATTTCTATGATTTCAAGCAACGAAGTAAGGAAACAATGGATTTACAGTACCGCAACACTTACTCTTGGTATAACTCCACCTTGATGTAAAACAGGAGAAAGGTAATATTTCTTGACACGAACAATGCACTTACGGGGATCTAGTTTACAATGAACTTAGCATTCTAAGTCCTATTCCTTCGCAAAGAATCTGTCAATAAGACATGAAATAGAACACTCAACGTCATGATTCACACAAAAACTAACCCAACTGGGCCATGGACCTATCCTAGCCGATAGCTAACCAATAATGCTCTGATACCAACTATAATGACCCAACCTGAATTCGAGATGGAATCGCGAGTCAAGCCGTCCAAAGAAGGATTACAAATCATGCAAGGACTCAATTATAGAAAATGACGTGGACACAAATTGTAGATTTTATCAATTTACTCTACACCAAAAGGCCGAGATTTTTAAAACTTTTCAACCCGATATAACGCTTAAACAATTAAAACCAAGTCATCGGCGACTTTACAACCGGAACCCAACAACTAAACAATTCATGCTATAAACATCTCAATGGCTAAACGCCGAGAAACAACGAAAGTAAATACGAAGCTAACGGGTGCTCTGGAAGTCTAAGAGTGAAAACCAAGAAAGAAAGAGGAAA
>CM028383.1:83140898-83190341 GCA_013146195.2 Codonopsis lanceolata
AAAGAATCATTAGATATTTGATTGATGCTTGAAAAATTTGGCATTTGGTATCCCGAACTCTTCTTTTTAATTTGCGGGATATTCATATCTTGACCTTGCGCTTGCAGTTAATAGAAAAAGCACCGGTGGAACATGTCGGTTCATTGGAAACGGTGGCCGATATCTTGGGCATGCAAAAAGCAAGCCTCGATTTCCACTTCAACTCTTGGCGAATATATTCTTCTTTGGAAAGGCTGTTGCTCAGATTCTTTGGATAAACGGCAACTATTGGATTATGAAATACATGGGAACATGTCTATTTATTGTGATAATACTTCTTATATATCGGTTCTAAAAATCTGTCATGCATTCTAAAACCAAACACATAGATATCGGATATCATTTTTTGAAAGAAAGTTCATGTTGAAAAAGGCAATGTTCGATTAGATTATGTTCCTCTTGAATTTCAATTAAGCGACATCTTTACTAAAGCCTTGAAAGGTGACTTGATTTGGAGATGCTTAAGAGGAGTAGGAATGCTTATTATGTCATAGAAAAGATGTATTTGGCTTGTCTAACAAATGCGGAGATATTCTTCAGCCTTATGTATTAAGCTGACAATCTATATGGTCGGTTGATATACTTGCAAAAGTTGTCGACCGATGGTGACATATAAGCTCTTAACAACAGCTCCTCGGAGGTATAAAATAATTAATATTTCGTAGGTACAAACATTGGTGACACTTATTAGGCGAAAATTGTCAAGGCGACATATCTATATCACGGTGATAACACGGTGATTAACGATCCTTGTCGGGTAGTCTCTGAGCTTTAAGTCAAAGCTGATCGTATCTTAACCAAGACTTAATCTATAATTTATTGAAAATTCTTCATTTATTTCCCGCCATTTATTCCCCTTGGAACTCGCGAAACTTTCTTGAAAAGCCAAAATGACCTTTCCACTATCCCACCAACTCTGGCGGTTGAAATGACGTGTTTTCACAAAAATGGCTCATCATTGTGATAATGACTCTCTGTCATAAATTGCAATTTTTTATCACAAAAACCAAAATTCTGTGTACTTTATCACTACACTCCATATCTTCACTTTTAAAACCCACTAACTTTTATAAGCATCCGTACCTATCTGTTTTTCTATTTAAAACACACTCACTCTCACTTCTCTCTTACCTTTCTCTCTCCAAAAATTTTCTCTCACAAATAACCTCGTCTTCTTCAAAAGCTCTTTATACTCTCAAAACCCTAACCCTAGATTCACTGGTATTGTGCATTTCTACTCTTTCTTTCCCTGTGTTTTTTTATCTGCGTGTTTAACAAATGTGTTGCTATTTCAGGAAATGGGTTCAAATACAGTAGTAGGATGTCTTCTAGACATCGTCTCTTTGAACGCAGAACCTCTAGGGCTCGAGCTGATTCACCTTGTCACCGCAAACGGGTTAATGCCTTTGCTCTCTTTCGACATACTAACCGGTGCCGGTAACTAAAGAGTTCTTCATGGGTATGGAAGAAAACCCAGCCGACCCATTCTCTCTCATTGGCAACATCAGGGGCGTCCCTGTGGTGTTTGACTCAGAAACCATCTCGACAGCTTTCCCTAACCTTTATGATGATGGTTCAACCACCTACACCATCCCTGATGTCACTCAGCGAGCAGGCTGGATTACCATGAGGGGTGAAGTACCAGTGGAGCTTGCCTTCGACAGGCACAAGCATCGTTTTGCTCCACTCCACTATGCTCTAGCCACTGTATTGGATAAGTGCCTTATAATCAAGTCTGGGGGCCATGACAAGATTACTGAAGCCCAAATGTTTTTAATGGAAGGAATTGTGGAGAACTGTGAGATGAACTGGGGAGCTATTCTGGTGGAGTGTGTAAAAGTGAATATTGCCAAGTACAAGGAGAACATGGCAACTGGCAATCCAAGGCTCACACATCACCTTATCATAAATCATTTTCTTCGGTCCATTCCTACTATTCAGTATCTACTCATCAATGTTGGTGATCTTGAACCAGTCAAGATCAAGAAGTATGTTGCTGCTGATATCAGGAGAGCTAGTATTTCTAGCAGATTTGGTCTTGAAGCACCACCAGTTCAGTCAAGCAGGAGGCCAAGAAGAACAAGGACCCAAGCTCTTACGGCTGTGTCATCCAGTCAGCCAGCTGATGATGGTCAGCAAGCTGAAGTTGCTCAGCCAAGTGTTCAGCCAACGAGAGTTCAGCCGCCAAGGGGTCAGTCAGGTGGTCAGACAAGAACTGGTCAGCCAGCACGTGGTCAGCTAGCTGAAGATGCACCTCCAACAGCGATTGGTCAGCCAGCTGATGTGCAAGAGGCTGAAGTCCCTAAAAGGAGGCAACCAAGGAGGAGGAGACTGACATTGGCAGCTGATACTGCTGCAAAAAGACAGAGAAGGAACCCTGAACTCAATCCAGGTACTTTTGTCCCTTTCTCCCCTCCTAATACAACTGATCCTGCTCCAACCTCTCCTCCCTCCAATCCTAGATCCCCAAACATTGCTCCTATTAAATTCTTCCCACCAATTAGGAATCCTACTTTCCATCCTAGGCATTCCTACTACCAAGCCAATCCAGTTCCCATTCCTCCAAATTGGGTCTTCCCCATAGATCATTTGCCTTATTTTGTTCAGTTTCTTCTCTCTTTCCATGAGGAGAAGAAAACTGAAAAGCCCCCTGTCAACCCAGTCAAGTACATTGACCACAACTTGAAAAGGAGACCCTATGTGTTATACCCTGCCACTCCAAACCTCAGTCAAGAAGACCTAGTGGCCAATTATGGCAAGTACTTTGACCCTCTCCCTCTGCTCTGGAACAGATTCTATCTCTCTAATGATAGATTTGTTCAAGATGAGCTTGTCTATTTAGTCTAGACAATATATAGCAAGGTCCATGAATTACCATCTCTCCCCTCCAATGATCCCTTCCTGGTTGGCAGACTTGCACTGCCTGAAGATGATGAACTTAACCAGGACTGGGAACAACCTTCAGTCGACCCAGCTAAATTAGCCAGAATCCAAAGAGTTGCGAACAAATATGTTCAGGATGCAGTTAACACTGCAAACCAAGCTTACATTGAACTCCACAGACGGATGACCTTCATGCCAGGAGGAGCTTCCATGAGCACTGCCTTTCTCGATGCAATGACAAGTCAGCCAGCCCCATTGATTACTGAATCCATACCCTCTATTCCATACATCACTCCTTCTACTGTTCCTTTTGTAGTGTCAGCCACAACCTTACCCGTTACAATTTCACCCCAACCAACTGCAATCTCAACCTCAGCTTTGCAACCTATCTCTCTACCTTCCTTCAATCCAACCATTGATGCCTCTTCTTCCATTCCTTCTATTATTGTTCCTCTCCCTACTTTACCAACTTCAATACCAATCACTCAACCATCCATTCCTATGCCAATCAGTCTACCATCTGTTACACATGTGTCAGCCACTCCTGCGTCAGCTATGTCAGTCTTGCCCCAACCAGTTCCACCTATGTCAGCCACTCCCTCTTCTGCTCCAGAAATGTCAGCCATTCCTCTACCAGTCCCACTTGTGTCAGTCACTCCATCACTTCCCATTCCTCTCTTGACTGATACCATTCCTACTCATATCCCCACTGTGTCAGTTGCATCTGCTCCTCTAGCTGATGTCCCAGCTGCCATTCTTATTTCTTCAGCTGATACTGCAGCTGCCTCTCTTCCTCTTCCCCCAACTGACATACCCTCTCACCCAAACCAGGCCTCCCCTCTGTTTGTCCTCCTTGATCTCTCTCTTCACACATCCCTCACCCTTTCAGTCAGTCCTGTGTCTACTTTCAAGCCTACTCAACCTGAGCCTTCCCTAGAAGAAGATTCTGATTCCCTCTCTCCTGAAAAATCTGTGGACCAAACCGCCATAGACTCATCATCAGACTCCTCTAAGTCCACTTCTGAGGATGAATCTCTTCTCAGTCCTTCTCAGTTAGCCAGTAGGAAAGCCAGAAAACAAAGAAAGATTGTCTCCAAGGCTCTGCTTCATCCTACTGGCACCAAAATTGTCTTTCCTGAAGACATGCCTACCCCTTCCCCTGAACATGAAGCCCAAATTCCAGCTATCCCATGGATGTCTTCTTCCCCCTGATCCTGAGGATGCTAATATCCATACTCATCAGTTATTCTCCAATGAGCCTCCATCCTCACCACCGCCTCCAGATTCGCCACCCCCGGTTCCTCTCTCCAAGCTAGACCTTCTATATACCCATCATTTGCACATGAAGTCAGCCTTTAAACACTGCACCAATCGGCCTTGCTACACTTCAACAACAAGTTACTTCTCGCTCCGAACCTTACCTGCACCATCACCACCGAGGTGCAAGCTGCCATTGCTGCTGGTGCCCCTCGTGAAGCTCATATGGATGACTGGAGGACCATATTACTCTACCAGCAAGAGTGGTCTAATCGTGCCTTCAATGCTGAAGCAGAACTGCTTCAAACCATTCAGGAGGAGAAGAAGCAGAAAGCACGAGCTGATGCTTACATGGCAGAAAACAAGATTCTTAGGCAATCGATGCGATCACCAAGAACACTCGGCGACATTGACATAGAACCGTAAGGCGACAAGGCGTAAGCTAAAAGAAGGCAATGTAGAACCAGTAACTGAAGTAGGCAACCAAGCTGAAGGAGAACAAGTGCAAGAAACTGAAGCTGCAGCAACTGAAAATGAAGCTGAAGTTGGTCCATCAGTTGAAGCAAACCAAAACAACTGAAGGATCCACATCAGCCAAACAGATATTTCATCTCTCTAAACTCTGAACAACTTTTAAACTCTCGTTTTACTTGTAGCTTACATTTAGCATTTATCTTAAGCTTTCAGTTACTTCCTCTCATATATTATCTACTTGTTGTACTAACATCACTTTTGCAGGAACTTTAAAATTTTTGGCTTTCTGCTTTCAAGTGAATGGTTTTAAGAAAATAGGAGGAGATTGTTGAATCTTGCACATAATTAGATTTGCTTAAAATCATTCCACTTGATTGTCAGCCAAGAAATTGAAATTATATTTGGTCAGCCGCATATCACTTTTGTCAGCCACTTATTTCAGCTAACCTCTACGTAATTAAGTGTCAGTTTACCTTTCCTTATTTGATTGATCATACAATTGTACTGACACTTTCCTACTTTGTGTTTTTGGTAGATATACTGCTAGAATATATCTCACAGGATCTTTTGAGATCTTGCATCTGCCAAACACATTTTTAAATTCAAAATGTGTTCCTAACGGGTTGCTTTTGAAGACTATCTATAAATACCCACTGGAAGCATTATTAAAGATAACAATTTTTATAGAAGTCAAGAATCCATATACTTTCAATTTCTCTGTGACGTTGTCTTCCAAGAAAACTTTAGCTAGATATTTCTCATTGAATATTTTCTTCTAGTTATTGTTTAGGCAAACACCGAGTGATTCATTCCAAAATATTTAGAAATCAGTCAGTTTGTCTCACGAGTTTGATTGTTTCTCAATCATTCTCCCCAAACACCGGTCTTTTGTTGTACACTGATCCATTAGAGATCAAATAGATTTTTAATAAAATTAGTGCACTTCAAAAATCCAAGTCTGACCAACTTGTTAGTGGACGTAGCAGTTTATCTGTGAACCACTTCAACTGATTTGTCAGCCATCTCATATACTCTTGCAAACTGACTCAACACTTAAGAAGTTTTTCAACTAATTAAGTGTCAGTCAGTTAACAACAATTGCCTACTTAATTGTTCAGTTAATTTGTATTTTAATTTCTTCTCTATATACAGTGATCAAACATTAAAAGTAAACTTCTTTTGAAAACGGTTGTGTCAGCCAGCTGACCAACTTTCATCAGCCTAAGGATTTTCAAAGTGTCAGTCAGCTGACCAATTCTTCAGTTGACTGACAAATTGAAGTATTCCGCTGCCAATCCTTTAAGTTTTACAAATCAATCCTCAAAGTTTTTAAAGGCTATTCACACCCCTCTAGCCTTAACTGTTGCCACTGGACTTACATATACAAACAATTATAGATCTGTGAAATTAAATCCTGACCAGTGATTGTGTTTGGTAAAAACAAATCCTGGCCGGTAAATAGCTTTTTGTAACTACCTGAGCTCTTTTATATAATAGACTAGTACTTTTGCCCGTGTCAATGACACGACGCCAGTTTGAGAATTTATCAATAAATGAAGCAGATACTGTGGAAATGAACTACTAAAAATATTATTTTCTTAAAAAAACTGACTTTCAAATGGAGCCTCTTTACCCGGAATGACGGGATTAATTAATAATTTGTATACGCAATTGCGGGCCGGAAAAAACGGGCAGGACAAAAATTAAATTGATTAAGTTAATTACGATAACAGTTAAAAAGAAAAAAAAATTCAAATTACAAAACTTACAACCTTTTTTTTTTTTTTTAAATTTGTATACGAAAAAAATTAAAAATAAAAAAAATACAAATATAAATTTTCGCAACCATAAAACTGAAAAACTGTAAAATACTAACTGTAAAACCGTAATATCTCAGTAAAAGAGTAACCAATTTTCGTAAAAATTAATTAAAAATCTATAAATTAAATATTTGTTTAATTCATAAAACCAAAATCTATAAATTAAATATTTGTTTAATTAGTAAAACCTAGTTGTAAAACAGTAAATCAGTAAAAGGAAGAAGGGAATTGGTAACTGCCTTCGCACATGTGAGAGTTGAAAAAAATTCTGGCCGTTGGATCACCGTAAAACAGTAAATCCTGACCCCTTTTTATTCCAAGTCAATTGTAAGCATGCAACATAAATAAATATTTCAAATTACAAAACTTACGTTTTTTTTAATTTTTTAAAATTTGTGTATACAAAATTACGGGTCGGAAAAAAAATTAAATTGATTAAGTTAATTACGATAAAAAGAAAAAAGAAAAAAAATACAAATACAAATTTCAGCAACCATAAAACTGTAAAACTGTAAAATATTAACTGTAAAATCGTAATGTCTCAGTAAAAGAGTAACAAATTTTCGCAAATAACAGTAAAACCGTAAAATATTACTGTAAAAATATTAAATGTAAAATAATAACTGTAAACCGTCTTGTCAACCGTAATATCTCAATAATTTTCGTAGTAATAAAATAGGGATGGAAAAAAACGTGATAAAAACGATTGAGATTGTAAGATTAAATGTAACAGAGAGACATTCTTTATATTTCAATAATACATTAAAATGAATGCCCACACATAATTTTTCGTTTAAAAATTTGACATTCATCAAGTTTTTAAAAACTAAAATGAA
The DNA here is from genome assembly GCA_013146195.2 of Codonopsis lanceolata. Classification (NCBI taxonomy): domain Eukaryota; kingdom Viridiplantae; phylum Streptophyta; class Magnoliopsida; order Asterales; family Campanulaceae; genus Codonopsis; species Codonopsis lanceolata. The sequence goes on from CM028383.1 coordinate 83,148,208, forward strand.
ATTTTTTTAAAAAAATTGAGAGACATTATTTGGAAATTGGTGTTGCAAAATAATTTTTTATTCAATAGCCGTAGAATCTTGGTAAAACAGTAAATTGATTAATTTGTATACGAAATTGCGGGTCGAAAAAAACGGGCCGGACAAAGAGATTACGATAACAATTAAAAAGAAAAAAAAATATTTCAATTAATTTGTATACGAAATTAAGGATCAGAAAAAAATTAAATTGATTAAGTTAATTATGATAACATAAAAATGTAAAACTGTAAAATCGTAAAACAGTAAACTCTGATAACATAAAACTATAAAACTGTCATTCGCATACGTGAGAGCTGAAGGAAATAAGGGCCGTTGGATCACTATAAAACAGTAAATCCTGACCCCTTTTTTATCCCAAGTCAATTGTAAGCGTGCGAGAGTGAGCTCTATTGTATTATAGATATTATAAAACAACTTGAAAAATAAATGTACAATTGACATAAGATAATTGTCTTTCATTAATATCTATATTAATATTTTTACTTTAATCTTTTCCCCTAACTCAATTTACGACATGTAACTAAATTTAACTATCTATCTCTCTAACTCAATTATATTTAACTTCTACCTAGAACTAAATTTACGGGCTGTAACTAAATTTAATTCTTATTGTAATTACTTAAATCAATTTAATTTTTATAAATTATGAATTTTATTTTTTATTTTTTTTCGACCTAGATTTAATGTTTTACAAATATTTAGTTTGTAGTTTATTAATTGATTGTTATTGAAATCAACCGAATCTCAATTTACGTTTGGTCCGACCTATATTTTAAAAAATAAATAAAATTATTCGTAAATTTTGTAATTATTTTTTGTAATTTTATATATTTGTATTTTAATTTCTTTCTTAAAAAAACGTGTTAAATTTCCCATAGTAGTGTGAAATCTTTGTGATTTTGAATAGTTTTTTGTTAATTCACTATATCTCATTCAATTTATTTTATAGTTTTTGTTTGCTGAGATTTTCATTTTTAAGTTTATTTCAAATAATATATGTTGGGTTGGTGTGTGTGTGTGAGGTAGAATGATTTTAGATGTTTAATTATATTTTTTTTTGGATAAGTTACAAATTTTACGACTAATAAAATATGTTATTTTTTTATTTATTGGGGTCGGACAAAAATAAGCAGTATTATTAATCCAAGTACTATTAGTACCCTCTCTATTAATCGTCACTTGTATATCGGGGGTAGTTTTGAGATTACAAATGTTAATTCCAATTTTTTTTAGTGAGGGCGCTAATAATACCACCCTCTTCCTTGGTATTAATAGTAAGGGAATAATGACTTTATCTGAATAATTCGTACTATTAGTCTCGACCACCTATTGCGTACCAAATATCAGACAATTCGACTTATTAATCATATCTGGTATTAATCCTGGCTACCAAAAACCTTTGTGTAGTATACATTAATCCAATCTTAAAAAATTTCAAACTTATTGTACGGAGTAATAATTCTTAAAAAATCTCAAAAAGACAAAAACTAATGTACGATTAGTTACGATACTCCCAAGTCCCAAAGCACACATGCTTTTTAAGATGCTTGTTGGCCGCCCCCACCATTACTAATCAATGGCCGCCTCGAAACTCTCCCAACACTCCAACAGGGTAACAACCAACCATTTGCCTTCTTTCTCTATATTCTCTCCTTTCTAATCCCATTCCCTTTTACTCTCAGAATCTTCACCCAAAATCCTTCCCTCGCCGGTAAGTTCACTTTTCCACATCATTTCACCAGTTTTCTTACACTTACTGCGAGTATGGTGGTCTGTCTTCATATTAATGGTTCGATTATTTATTCAATTATATGTTTTTTTGCTCTGTACTTGTAGTTTGATTTCTGCACTTTGGCATTTCTGGGTCATTTCATGAACTGATTGAAAACTCTTAGATTTCCCTCTCATTTTCCCAGTTTTCTTACTCTTACTGCGAGTATGGCGGTCTGTCTTCATGTTAATGGTTCGATTATTTCTTCTATTATATGATTTTTTTTCAGCTCTTTACTTGTAGTTTGATTTCTGCAATTTTGCACTTTCGGGTCATTTCATGAACTGATTGAAAACTCTTAGATTTTGAGATTCCAATTTTATTTTGAGCCCATCAGTGATGTTAGTTGTTACTCTGTATATGTTGCTACCTTGCTATACCCACAAATTAGCTTGATTTTCTTTTTTGAAAACTAATCTCGATAAATTTTCGCATTTTATTCTCTTACTCAATTTTACTACCCCCACCGTCCCTAACCCTTTTCTGAAACAAAGAAAAGTCTCCAAATGATTATTTGTACAAAGTTACTTGATTTACCAATGTCTGAAGGTAAAAATACATGAGTCTTACGGGTATTTTATGTAACATGGATCCATTGACTTGATTGAGTGTGTTGGTCGGTTGAGATTTGAGAGAATGAGGCTCCGTCTCACGGATCTTAAGAATTTAGATCCGAAGGATGGTTTTACAGGAGACCTACTCACGTCTGAATAGTTGCAATTTTATAGTGTGGACATAAGTGAATTCATGTATATCTACTACTAAAATAGTTTGAAAGTCAACTTCCTTAATTATTGTATAAACTAAAAAGGGACCCTCGATTGGGGACAGAAGGAATAGTTTTCTATCTTTTCATTTTACTCACTAGTTTCTTTGTAAATATTAGGGTCCGTTTGAGTTTTGACACAACATCTGTCACGTGAGTCCATTCAATAGATATATTGTGCTGGATGTAGTTTTTAGATGGACTTCTACGAAGCATTAGGTGTTTGATGAATGTAATTGGAAAAATTCATTTCAATTCACCACATTTTTGGTAAACTAGCACGGACATATCATATATATATATATATATATATATATATATATATATATATATATATATATATATATTTATTTATTTATTTATATATTTGTAATACTTATCTAAGGCTCCATAAAAAAAGCCATCCGTTTATATTTGTCTAAAAAAGTTTCTTTACTGTAATTAAGCTGTAAATTTCCACAAATTTTCAATTTTTTTTCCTAAAGCATTATATTTATCTTATGTGCCATACAAGTTATTTTAATTAACTTTTGAAAAAATGTATAGATATAAAAATGCAAATAATGAAATGCTAATGATTTTGATTTTTTCAAATGAGACTTTCTTTTGGGAACGGAGGGGGTTATAACACAATCAATAACAAAGGAAACCTAAATAAGTACTTTGATAATGCTATGACTCATACCATAAAATGGCCACCAATAATTCTAAAAATGAGTAATTAAGAAGTAGATTGAGCTGCTAATATGTGTTAAATAGGTAATGAAGATAATAATAGTTAACTGTACTTCTCCAAGCATCACATATCTACAAAGTCAATTTAACTTTCTTCACTGAACACTACTCAAAGCCCCAAATGAGCTTCTAAGCCTAGAAACCCATCTTCATCTCCTCCCAAACACAACCTTAGTTTACTTTCCTTGGTGGAGAAACAAACATAAGGGGAGAAGCGGGAGGTGGGGGATGATTTTATGGGCAAGGTTTACTCTACTTGCCTTTGATGTAAACATAAAGAAAGGGGGGGGGGAGGGATGGGGGGCAAGGGAATGATTACCTATGCATCAAGCATGCTCTTCCAGCCCCCATTCGCAGGAAATGAAAAACAAAAGCAAACAATACAAGCCACTCTTTCTTCTTCTCCAAACTTTTGTTCTCGCCACAGAAAATTTACTTTAGGTGGATAGTATAAGTATGATACTTATAAAAAAAAGTATGATACTTATTATGGATTCAATGCAACTATTACTTTCCTTAGTTCTTGTACTTAACACATTGCCAACATATCTGTGTACTTCTTCCACTCTTGTTAGCATTGATAGTGCAACTTCTTACATGTCAATTGTCATATAACATTTGGGTGCATTTAGTTCCTAGAGTTTTCGCGGATGCTATGTTTTGTCTTTTTGTCTTATGCGACTTGTACAAACTACAAAGCCGCTAACTTAACATTTTTCCCTTGCCTTATGGCTTGAGCACAAATAATCATTAATGTTTTTCCTTCTTTTTTCAATGTGCAAAATTTGATCATGTTTTTCTGCGCAGTTATATACTCCCTTCGTTCCGGGCAAAGAGTTCACTATTCCATTTTGGGATGTTTCAATTAAAAAGTCCACTTTCAATAATTAATGCATAAAAATATCATTTTATTACTAACGAACTACTACAAATATCATTTTCTTAAAAAGTTTGACTTTCAAACGGGGACTCTTTACCCAGAACGGAGGGAGTATGTCTTAGGTTCTTAATCTATATGCTGAAAAGGTTGCATACATTGTTTGAATTGGGCTTGTTGCCCTCATTGATGAAGGTTGTTTCTCATATTGTATTGTGTGCCTATTATTGCACGTGCTTGGGCCTTTTTTAGGACTGGCTTCTTTCCTTGCAAGAAGTATTCCATGCTGCCCAAATATTACATCTCTATCTATAACCTTGTCTTAAAACTCTCTTCTCATGTTTGGCTTGAGCTTAGGCAGCTTTACACTCATTTTTTGACTTTGATCAATCTTCTTTTTGGTGGCAGAAGCCATGCCTGAGGGGATAACACCTGAGAATCTTTTCAACAACATTATGGATTCACTTTCTGATAATGTCCCAAAGCAGAAATCTGTTTCATTTTTCGAGGATGATAAATCAAATTCAGTCTCTTTGCAGTTTAATAGACTCTTTGGGCGTCAGAAGCCAGTTCATCATATATTAGGTGGTGGCAAATGTAAGATCCTGATTTATCTTTTCTTCATATACTAAAATAGAGAAATTCCATTGCTTCTCACGTGATTTTATATTCGACTGTTAGCTGCTGATGTGCTCTTGTGGAGGAACAAGAAGATATCTGCAAGTGTCTTAACTGGTGCTACAGCCATCTGGGTGATCTTTGAATGGCTTAACTACAATTTCCTTTCTCTCCTATGCTTTGCTCTGGCTATCATTATGATTGTACAGTGTGTTTGGTCCACCTTTTTAAACAGGTACTTTATAAGTATATATTACTCCTCTCTCTCTCCCTCTCTCCCCCTCCAATTTTGATTAATGCTTTAGTGCCTCAATTCTTGTGACAATTGCTCACTGTAAACAGGTCTAAAGTTCCTCGTCTTGTTCTTCCTAACGAGCTCTTTGTCAATATTGCCACCTCACTGGGATATGAGGTTAATCGTGCGTTCGCATTCCTTCAAAATGTTGCCTGTGGAGGGAATATAAAGCAACTCTTAGGCGTATGTTTGATCTCGTCTTTTGTTCTCTCATATTCTTTACTTTACATAGCAATGCATATGTTTGATACCCAAAGCAGTTTGTTGCAATCCTATTTTATTCTTACACTTCATAGAATAGACAATTCACGATACACTTCATAGAACAGACAATTCAAGAGGGTGATCAATATATTTCATCTTTATTTTCCTTTTCTCATGTCTTTCCTACCAAAATAGCACCTAGGTGACCCTACTATCCCTCTTTAGATTATCTCATTGTTGTATAATATTCTTATCTTATAGTGTGGTGTCAGCGTTTGATTTTGTGATGAATTGGGTCTATCGATATGAGCTCTTTTCTACTTTACCAGGTCATATTTTTCCCATTGCCACGGTCAAGCATATTTCCCTGTGACTTCTCCTTTTATAATTTCTTAAAATTTTCAAAATATACCCAGACAAAGATGATATTTCTATAGAATGGATATATTAGGTAAAACATTGTGTAGCTATGCAATCCATACTTTGGCCATTTCTTCAGTGATGATTAACTAGGAGAAAGATGTAACGCCCCAAACTTGGTACCGGCACCACTCCCACAGTTCGGCCGTGTCACCGTAAATATTCCCTAAACCACAATAATTACAATTTTAATGGATACGGCCAACATATGTAAAATCCTAGCTTTTAAAATTCAAATCCCAAAACCAAATCAAATGAATTACACGGCATCTTTTTTTTGACAAGTAAGAAATATTATAGACAATGGTATCAAAACAGGTGATGCGTCCTGGGTACACTAGAAGTATACCTAACAAGGAAACTATTTAATAATAAAACTATCCATAAACTCTACAGAAGAATCAGCCGACGGAACAATTTTCTTTCACCAAAAGAATAAAGTATAAAGCAGGGATTCCTTTAGCTCGGGAAGAGGCAGCTCAATGTTCTCAAAAGCCCTCTGATTCCCTGCCCTCCAAAGAATCCATCAAATACCCGGGGGAGGAGCATCCCAGACTCAACTTTTCCTCTTTCTCTTGTAAAGAGACCAGCTGAGAAGAAGCTCCTTTGAAGAAAGAGGTATTGCCCAAGAAAGATGAAACAAATTGAGAATGAAATTCCACACCTCGCTGGCTACTGGACAATGAATTAAGAGGTGATTCACGCTCTCTCTGATTCTTTTGCACTTTAAGCACCAATTAACATGAATGTTATGTCGAATACTGAGATTATCACCCGTAAGATTGGCCTCATTGTCTGCCACCACACAAAAAAAAGTTACTCTCGACGGAGCTTTTGATCTCCACACAACTTTCCATGGAAAAGCCACCCTATCCCTTGCAGACAAATCCTTAAAAACTGATCTCCCAGATAACATGTTGTTAGAAGCCCCTTTCCAAATGACTTTATCCTCACTGTCTCTAGGATCATGTTGGGAATAGAGCTTCTCTATAAACATGAAATACAATTCCATCTCCCAATCTTGCAGGTTTCTTCTAAAAATGGGATTCAAAAACCATCTCTATCTGCCAAATACCAGGAAAGCCACTTACCCAACGGATCATTATTGAAAACCTTTAGGGGTCGTTTGGTAGCCCAATAAGAATAAGGATAATTATTAATCCTAGTACTATTTGTCCCCTCGTTATTATGCGTCATGATTAATAATCTTACTTCCAATGATAATTAATGTTTGGTAGCATAAGGATTTTAACATCTAATCATATTCTTAATGTAATTTGACGTTTGGTAGCAGTAGGATATGAGTAGGTATTATTATTTTTTCCAAAAATAACCTTGGAATACCATCATCAAACTTATGCATAAATTTAATAAATTCAATAGAAACACAGTTTGAAAAAGTATGAAGTACTAGTAGCGTAGAAAAATTAAACTATTTTGAACAAATAATCAACAATTGGCATCACTAAACTATTTTGATGGAATCAAGGAATAGAGCAAGAAAAAGTTATAAGAAGTCATGAACCAACCAAAACAAACGTGAAGCATGATAACCAAAACCACTTATATAACTGCTGCCACACAAAGATCAGGGGAATTCATGAGTGAAACATATTTGTAGATGCTGTGATAAACTCAAATAGGGACTAAAGTTGCCATGGTTCGAACAAGGTATTAGAAATTTCTGGAATGCCTATTTTAAAGCCAATCACCTCCTCCACGTTATACTGAACAATGAATGGATCAAAGAAGTCAAACTTTAATTGTGAGATTGAGAATAAAATGGAGGGTTCACAATGAGAAAGTGAAATCAAATGAAAGAAATCGGCAGATTTAGAGTTTTGAAAAAGAAGAAATTGAAGGGTTTAAGATTGATTTCAAAAATAGATTCGAGAATTCCCAAATCAATTTAAGATTAAGAACCCTAATTCATACATCAAAGAACTATGCCACCAAGTGGTCATTGATGGTAAACATATTGCAGTGAGGGTGATGGCCGAAGGTTACGACACCAAAGGTGATGGTGCGATGGTGGGAGATGACAGTGAGAACGGAGGTCGAAGTTCACCAGAAGCCTTCCGTCTCCTTGGAGAGGAGAAAGGGGGCAGTTCGCAGGTTTAATGGAAGAAAACCGAAGAGATGCTGTGTTTTTTCATAGTTGCTATTTATACTAAAGGGCATTTTTGACCCCCAAAAAATTAATCCTCCTCTCTAATACGGTTTTTATTAATACCACCTCTGATTTGGATAAACAGCGAGGGGGTAAGAGGGTTAATTTGGATAGTGCCTATTAATTATCCTGAGCCTTAATTCCTACCAAACGGCTAGCTGAAAGGGTGTCAGTATTATTAGTCCTTATCCGGGTGGCTAATCTGGCTACCAAACGGCACCTTAAACTTTTAATCCCCAAACCTCCTTAGTGCACACTCTATCCCATTTCACAAGATGATATTTACGCTCATCCCTAGACCAGTAGACCCTTCCCACACCCTCTCCAACTTCTTTATTCTCTTAGCCACCGAACCGTGAAGCACGAACAGACAAAGACATAAGTGGGTAAGCTAGATAATGTGCTCTTGATGTGGGTGAGCCTCCCCCACCCCGTGGCAAATTTTTTTCCTACTTGCCAAGTGACATTCAAATCTTTTGGTCACTAATTCCAGATCACTGTGCATGTAAAGAAGCTTCTAAGAGAAGGTCAAGAAAAGAAGTTGGAAGATAAGCAACCTTACACCCGAAAAAAGTAGACAGAAAATCAATGATTTCAAGATTCAGAAGATCTCGCTCTTAGGAATTACCAACTACAAAGAGAATGCTAGAACTAGATTAGCTGGGAAAAGTAAAGATACATCTACAGGACGCATCACCTTTTTTCACGCTCATATTTATATACTCTTTACTTATCAAAAAAAAAGGTAAAGATACATCTCCAGGAAATCTAAAGGTTAAACTAACTGAAGAGGCATCTAGAGACAACCAATGGAGATGAGAATGACATTTTTGTACTAGTCTACGAGGGGAAACTACATGAATATCTCGTAGCACCTCATTTAGGGGATATCGTGAACAATGTTCAACTTTAAGGAGTTCACCTTGATAGGCAGTCGGATACATCGAATCCCTTGATGAGAAGTACAAACACACCGTTTTTCTGTCGTCAATTCGGGTATTGGATTGGTGGTATAGATCAGGAGCACATCCTCATGGATTCAACCTAGGATAAGTCTAGACCTTTGCTTCAATGAAAAGATAGATGAAAGGGACCCTTCTCGAAGCACCTGTATGAGCTTTTATGATTCTCGTTGAGATGGCAACACGACCTCACTGTAGCAACAACTCATCCCTCCCCCCGCCCCAAAAACCCTCACACCTATTACAGTTGACATCACCTTTCAACTCATTTATGAAGATAAGTTATGACTGCTGACACCTAGCTCTTACAACTTTTGACTCTCGCCACATTCCATATCCACTTTGTGTTTTCTTGATCTTCAGCCCTACATCCACACTCAAGTGTTTTGCAAATACTAATAGTATCTACAGATAGCAATTGTCTCAAAGTAACCAAGATCAATACCATCTTGGAGTATGCCGTGGTAGCAGTGCCACTGCAGAGTGGATGTTGGGACCCTCTAGGAGACTCTTACCTTCTATGAAGGAGACTGTATATAATCATTTCAATGAATTTTGAAATATGCTTGACTTTTTGTTTTATCATGAAGTGATTTCATATTATTGAACACGTATAAAACATAAATAATCTAATTGCTTTTAGTGGGTGACTATGACCATCTTTAATCAGGAAACAATTGGTACCTACTTGGAGTTTCAGGTGTTTTATGGAGACCATGAATTTTTTTAGTCTATTTTTTATATTTTGGAAATGGAGATCACAATGTTGACATTTTAGTACATTGTCTAGGTTGTTGGGGGCTTGTTGGCTGCTGCCATGATTGGAAGCTGGTGCAACTTTTTGACTGTTTTATATATTGGTAAGCAATCTTTGCTAAGATTTGAGGCTTTGAGCCAATTTATGGAAAGTTTTGGTTTTCATTTTTCTGCATTTGCCAATATTGACCCAAGAACTAGGACTTCTCCTGCAATATCTTAATATAGAAATTTGTATTTGTTGGCTATCACATTCAGCTTTATCACACTGTAGATAGCCTGCATATTGAAATTTGCTTGCAAAGTTACATGTACATTATTCTTTTTAGAAATATAGCTGAACAGTGGCTTAAGTTTTGCATCCACGTGGCTTATTTGATGCCCATATAACAAGAAGTTTTGATGAAAATAGTCGAGCAGTTCTGCATGCTTAATCTCAGTCTTGGATTTGAATTTATATACTAGAAGGTCACAAGTACATATATGCTGTTTGATGGGCATTTGTGGTTACCACTTAACTTATCAGACTATCACTTGGTCAAAATGATCTTATGGGATTCAATATTCAAGAATCACTGAGGGAACATGTTTTTCTTGAAAGAGCAGATAATTTAATGTTCAAGTAAGGTTTGATGCTATACTAGGATGCTCCTTTCCATCACCTTGCAATGTTGGCAAGATAGATTATTTTACTTTTAAGATAACTTTCATGAGATGAATTAGTGCGGCTGATGTACTCACTCAAGTTTCCAGAATTGTTGTCCCTGTAGTAAAAGGATGCATTTAGGAGGTTCTAAGTTGCGTTGATGGGAGTATGGAGTTCCATTGTTCGAATTAAGTTGTGGAAATTTTTAAGATTATATTGCTCGGTATCCGTTTTGTTGTAACTTTGACATCAAAGCTCTATCTTCTGTGATTAAGGTTTTGTTGCTGCCCACACACTGCCTGTTCTGTACGAGAGATATGATGACCAGGTTGACAAATTTGTATACAATCTCCTCGGACACGTTCAGCACCACTATGGGAAGCTGGATGCTCGTGTTTTTAGCCGAATTCCCAAGGGAAATCACAGGTGGAAAAAGTTTGAATAGATTTCTTTCATGTAGAGTGGTTTTGGCTAGTATAATTCTGTGGAGATTGAACTGCAAATGAAAAAGATGCATGTTTGCAGAGTTTTTCTACTCATGGTCAATCCGTTGTGTTGTTATCATGCCAACAGTCAAAATGTGGCTCCGGTGAAAATATTTATGTTAACAAATCTGTATTCTGAACTAATCTAATTCTATTTTTGTTTTTCTGTTAAGCTCCCTCAAGATTGAACTTATGTTGTAATTTAGTGACTTTGATTTTGTAATTTTGATTTTTCTTTCTTTTTGGTCCCACTAGATTTCTCTCTTTCATTATTATGAATAACATCTCAAATTACAAAATCATAGTCATCAAAATTGCAAAACCAAGCACACCATGAAATAATAACATTTTGTGGGTTTTTCAAATGTCTAATAATGCAACCTAGCTCGGGACAAGTGCACCATTAGTCCTTATATTATCTTCTTTTTTCCAGACATCCCTGCTATAATTATTGGGTCCCATTCTTTAACAATTTGTTATATTTCCTTCGTTCTGGGTAAAGAGTAAATTATTCTATTTTGAGATGTTTTACTTAAAGAGTATTTTTCAAAATTAAATCATTAAAGTGTTATTTTATTATTGATGAACTACAAATATCATATTTTTTTTAAAAAAAATTGATTTTTAAATAGAGATTCTTTGTCCGGAACGGAGGGAATAATAATTAAGAATTAATGCACAAAAGAATTGAGAGTTAATTAGTAATGTTAAGATGGAAATACGGTGTAGTGTACTCCCTCTGTTTTCATGTTTTTAAATAGTTGTTTTTCTTTTAAAACTTTTCTTTTTAGGAAAATACTTTTATCACTTTATTTTTACTTTTTTACATACGTTAATTATGACCACATACTCAAAGGCATTAAGGGTCCGTTTGTATGCATTGATTTTGAATTCAATAAATATTCAAATTCTATAGAATTTAAATAACTTGGAATTTACTTTCAAAATCATAGTATTTATATTGTTTGGATAATGTGTGGAATTCAATTAGGGATGTAAGTGGTTTGGTTTGGTTTGGTTTATGCCAAAACCACAAACCGAACCGCCTCCTAGTGGTTCCAAAAATCTCAAACTGAACCGAACCGAGCAAGATTTGGAACCGAATCGAACCGAACCACTCGGTTTGGTTTGATTTAGTTTTGTGGTTTATATAAATTATTTTTAATAAAATTAACCAACATTGAAAATAACAATAAAAATAAGATTTTAATATATATATATATATATATATATATATATATATATATATATATATATATATATATATAATGAATAACTCAAAGATTCAAAATAGTTAATAAATGTAATGTAATATATATTATATAATAAATAAATAAAAATATATAGGGTGATTTGGTTCGGTTCGGTTCGGTTTGGTTAGATACCAAAAACCGTGAACTGAATCGAACCGCGTGAGTTTTCAATTTTTGAAACCGAAACCGAACCATCTTCGACCAAAACCGAATGGTTTGGTTTGGTTCGATTCGATTTCGTGGTTCGGTGGTTCCGATTTACACCCCTAAATTCAATTATAATTCTATATTATACTTAAAATAAGAGTTCAATGAAATGTCAAGTAATTAGTTTAGTCTAGTGGTACAAGTAATTAGTTTAGTCTAGTGGTATATAGTTGTAAGTTATTACCAATGGCAAGGGTTCAAACCTAGCTAACTACAAAATTATAAAAATTTTACATTTTAAAAAATAAATAGTATATAGTGGTGGTGGTGAACGGTGGAGGTGGGTGGTTGCAGGCGACGGCGGTGGTGGGAGGTGGCTCAATTGGTGGTGGTAAAAAGAATGTGATTTTTTATTATGTAATAATAATAATTGATCAAAATTTAGAATTTAAATTATTAGGATTTATGATGGAATTAGTTTTTTGGAATTGAGTGATTTATAATTTTAACACAATTCCAATTCCAAAATTTTAATTATGTTCCCAAACAATAGAATTGGTTTTGGAGGCCCCAATTCCAATTCCAAGCTATGAAAACATACCCTAAAAGAAATCATACATTTCATTAATATTTATAATATATATATATATATATATATATATATATATATATTGAATAGTGTGTTAGGTCAAAGAGGATAATATTTTGAAAACGGAGGGAGTAATAAAATAGTTTAAGGGAAAGAGATATAGACACAAAAATTTTAAGGTGGTTTGGATCTCCAATCCTACATCCACAACTCATTACCCTCTAACTATCGTGAGACAATAATTCACTATATTTTTTTCAAATAAACAAATTATCGAGATCGAAAAAATCATTGAATTTTCTTCATCTAGTTGGCTACCCCAACTAGGTTCCTTCACACAATCTAAAATACAATAGAGTTCATACTCACACATATGCAGTTGACTTAAGTTATTTAGATGTTAAGATTAAATTACCTTAAAAAATTTAACCGTTGTGATTTACCCTCACATTCACATGTGCGAGATTATTTATCCACTTTTAATTCTCTATTACAAAATCACCCCTACAATTACTATTATGAGCAATTATATTTTTTCTTCTGAATAATCACCACTTATAAAACATCACTCTTACGTTAATATAATATCTGGCGGTTGGAATTGATTCCAACCACAAAATCAAATGGTAATAGGTCAGTTACATATAACTTCTTACAAATAACCCCCATCAACTATGTGTCAAGTTCGAATAGCGCCACTTAACTACCATTTGAAGCAATGTACCCCTTCAACTATAACATTTTTTTTTAAATCGAATTTTCTATTTAGACATTATCGCTTTAATTGATAAAATCATATATACTGACATCATGTCATAGACACGAAAGTGATAATATAGTTAAACTTTCATCCCTTAAAGTTTGTTTTATTGTTGAACGTCCTTAAAAATGCTTCAATTATTTGTAAGATATGTATATAACCGTCATGAATTCGGAAACAATTTTCGATGACATATACCCCATCCGTTTCAAATAAAGAATTCACTTTTAAAATTTAAGGTATAAAAATATCGTTCTTAATATTATTGTATTACTTCTAAAAATGACATTTTCTTAAAAAATTTGAATTTCAAACAGAGACTATTTGTCCGAACGGAGGGAGTAGTTCGGAGTTAAATTCTCTTTCAATCAAGCTCAAATTTGCATTTTTTTTTTGTGTGTGGGGGGGGGGGGTCTTGGGTCTCCATCCTTGAAACTAACACTGAAGCCCCCTTTGCTATCTTCTTTGGCTACCTTTTTAGCTTTTTAGTGCTCCTTCCCTCCCTCAATTATCGTTTTAGGTAACTTGACACGTAATTTAAAAAAAATATTTGATTAAATTATTAATATTAGTTTGATGTGTAGTTTACTTTAAAGCTCATGTGTATGTGATCTATAATTAAAGTAAGATGAAAAAGTAAAGGTAAAATGATTAAAATGTTGTCTTAAAAAAAATAATTCAAACAAGACAATTATTTTAAGACAGACAAAAAAGAAAAATAGGTCAATAATTTGAGGACGGAGGGAGTATAACTTTCACAATTATTCTAGAAAATCAGAAAAAAAAAAACATTATTTAGGGATTCAATCTAGGTTCAATAATTTTAATCACATCATATCAAAACTAAAGATTTCCCTTTTGATGATGATATAAAGCTACCTCTTTTAAACTGAGCAATGTAATATTTAATACATAAATTCAATAGAAAATTTACATCAAATACTTTTACAATAACAACTCTATAAGAGTTATACTTCAGCTTGAGGTTTTTTTTTTGAATTTGAAAACCATTAAACACTTATTTCATCCTTTCAATTCAAAGATAAATGGAACAATTAAAAAATAATAATTCAAGAAAGTGTAGTGGCAGTTTTTCAGTTGACTTTAATGAATTAACTTTATTGATTCTGAATGTTGTAGAGTTCATAATCATATATGTTGGAAATATCTATGAGGTCGTTTCTCTTGGATTCGCTATATTGCGGGGATAATTACAGCGAAAATTAAAATTTTATAAAATAAGTATATTATTGGAGTAAAATAATTGTGTTATTTTCTTTCTCTTCCTTATCGTGTCTTAGCTTTTAGGACATGTGTTGTTATTGTTTTTTTTAGGTAATTGTTAATAAACTTGGTTATTGCCTTCTTTAAGGACTCTAATATGTCAATTCCTAACTTGTAGGATTAGATGTTTATTTCTTTAATAACTTTTTCCTAATCCTAACATTATCTTGTTGATTTGTTTTTTTGGTGGACAGGTTTTCTAGGAGCTCAATAAAAGAAAGGATCAGCATTGGACGTTGATTACCCAAGTAGAGAATTTTCAGAGAGAGTTTTTGACGAAGAAGTGCTGTCACGAAACCAATGAGCCACCCAATGATACATCATCAGAAAACTCATCAATTTCGCCGTTCATTGTTTTTAGTCCACACTCTTCGTATTATTTTGATTTACTGATGTATTCAAGAGTGTTTAACATATATTATATACATCTTCTCCCTTATGAGTTTTTGTAATTATTTCTACTCTTTAAACGATTTGTTTTCATATTGTAAGCAATTGCAATATTTTATTCTAGTGAAAGTTTTTTCATGAGAGATCGTTTACAAGTGTTTTACTTGCAGACATAAATTATAGTTTGGTGCCACTATATTTGATTCGTTTATTATTTATTCCGCTGCTGTTTACACTAGATGACTCATGGAATGATGTATCATTTGATATATCATTGGTGACTGTTTCAACAAATGTTGTCTATTTACGAATCCTAGTTACATATAATATTTCATTTGGTATCAGAGCGTACGCTTAGCCTTACTAAATGACGGTCCATTTGTAGCAATGATAGATTCTCAAAGTGTTTCGATTTTTCAACCTTCTACTCTTGATTTAATTAATTATTTGAAATGGAAGGATATTGTAAAACCCCGATATTTTATATATTTTGATTTTCGTAAATAAACAAATTTGATTAAACTTTTGTTATATTTGATTAAACTGGTTTTATTAGTACGGAGTATGTTATTATATCCTTGCTTGGTAGTAAATAATTGACTTTTAGTAATGGTTTTATTAAATTAGACTGAAGTGGCCGAGAAGGTAACATTTGGATTGAGTTGAATTTTTGAGTGGGTCCCATATCAAGATTTACAATTGATAACTAATCTTCTTTGTAGCTGCATGGAGGAGTTTTATGTAGCATAGGCTGACTCACTCGATTTTGGCAAAAATATCCACCGTCGTCCAGTTTGTTATTGTATTTGTATATAAATTAGTACTCTTGTTCGTGCCGATGACACGACGCCAATTTGAAAATTTATCAATAAATGAAGCAGATACTGTGGAAATGAACTACTAAAAATATTATTTTCTTAAAAAAATTGACTTTCAAACGAGGCCTCTTTACCTGGAACAGAGGATTAATTAAAATTTTGTACACGAAATTGCGGTCGGACAAAACGGGCCGACAAAAATATACTGTGGAAATGAACTACTAAAAATATTATTTTCTTAAAAAAATTGACTTTCAAACAGGTCTTCTTTGTCCGGAACAGAGGGATTAATTAAAAGTTTGTAAACGAAATTGCGACCGGACAAAATGGGTCGGACAAAAATTAAATTGCTTAAGTTAATTACGATAACAGTTAAAAAAATTCAAATTACAAAACTTACGTTTTTTTTAAAATTTTTTAATTTGTATATGAAATTACGGATCGGAAAAAAATTTAATTGATTAAGTTAATTACGATAACAATTAAAAAGAAAAAAAATACAAATACAAACTTTTGCAATCATAAAACTATAAAACTATAATAATGTAAAATATTAACTGTAAAACCGTGAAATCTCAGTAAAAGAGTAAATGTAAAATAATAATGTAGTCATTCGCACATGTAAGAGCTGAGGGAAATAAGGGCCGTTGGATCACCGTAAAACAGTAAATCCTGACTCATTTTTATCACAAATCAATTGTAAGCGTGCGACACTGAGCTGTATTGTATTATAGATATCTACAAAACTGTCTTATCTAAATTTTTGTCTTTTATTTTATTTATTTATCGTCAAATTTTCTCGTTACGTAATTTCTCTTATCAAAATTTTATTCAAAAGAGAATGAAGGACTTAACTTATTCATCTATCTTGGACTCTCTTAAGTAAGATCTCAAGGCACTGTGCAAGTTTTTTAAAATTACTGTCAAACGGGGCCTCTTTGCCTGGAACAGAGGGATTAATTAAAATTTTGTATACGAAATTACGGCCGGACAAAACGGACTGACAAAAATATACTGTGGAAATGAGCTACTAAAAATATTATTTTCTTAAAAAAAATTGACTTTCAAACGGGTCCTCTTTGTTCGGAACAGAGAGATTAATTAAAAGTTTGTATACGAAATTGCGGCAGGACAAAAATTAAATTGCTTAAGTTAATTACGATAACAATTAAAAAAAGTCAAATTACAAAACTTACGTTTTTTTAAAAAATATTTTTAATTTGTATATGAAATTACGGGTCGAAAAAAAATTTAATTGATTAAGTTAATTACGATGATAATTAAAAAGAAAAAAAATACAAATACAAACTTTTGCAATCATAAAACTGTAAAACTATAAAAATATAAAATATTAACTGTAAAACCGTGAAATCTCAGTAAAAGAGTAAATGTAAAATAATAATGTAGTCATTCGCACATGTAAGAGTTGAGGGAAATAAGGGCCGTTGGATCACCGTAAAACAGTAAATCCTGACTCCTTTTTATCTCAAGTCAATTGTAAGCGTGCAACACTGAGCTGTCTTATCTAAATTTTTGTCTTTTATTTTATTTTATTTATTTATCGTCAAATTTTCTCGTTAAGTAATTTTCTCTTATCAAAATTTTATTCAAAAGAGAATGAAGGACTTAACTTATTCATCTATCTTGGACTCTCTTAAGTAAGATCTCATGGCACTGTGTAAGTTTTTTAAAATTACTGTGCAAATAGGTAGATACAGAAAGGGAACAACTTGAGATTTATTATAATGTTAATATTTAAATAAATAAGCCAAAGTGTACGGCTGCAATTATTGAGAAATGTGTATAATAATAATAATTCAACCAAGAACTCGTCAAGTAGGATAGACCGCATCCGCTTTAAATCATTCATTCTACCCTCTATCACATTTGTTATTACATTAAATATATCTTGATTTTACCTAATTTTTTGTTAAAAAAAACCAAGTAAAATAATATAGTTGAGATTTAATAGGACAATGGATGTGATGAAGATTATGATAGAAGATTTGGAGCCGAGAACATCACTCGTAAATGTAATGACCCTATCCAATAGGTCGATTTAATAAGTCGTAAATTAAATAGAGACCTATTTAAAATAAGTTATATGAGATAAAAACAGTTTAGATGAGATTTATATATAGATTAGATTATGAATCTTCTTGACAGTCCTGATTCAGAGGGACACATGTGCCAGACAGAATAAATTACAGCCGTTTGATATACGTATAAATATGCAATATCAGCCGTTTGATATAAAGTAAAATAATCAATCTCAGTCGTTTGATATAAAGTAAAATAATCAATCTCAACCGTTCTTTATGAGACTGAGCTGTATTGTATAATAGATTAGTTTTACATATGTACGTTTAACGTACGGACATATATTTTTTAAATTAAATTTTATGTAAATAAATAAACAACAATAAATAAAATTAAAAGAATGAATTGCAACTATATAAATAGAAATACATCACTGTATCGGTAATATGATAAACTATGAATTCATTATACACAACATTTATTGTGTTATTTTGTTAGTTTTCCTTATTTATCTCATATCAATCAATATTTTTAAACCAGAACGATTTGTTAACCTAAAAATCATGATATGTTTTGAACCATACTTCATGAAGTGTCATATATGCGATAATGATTATCATTAACTATTGTTAATCGTTATTTCATATGATAGTACCAATGATTGACTTTAACTTTTGTTTGACCTATATGTTTGCTCTGGTTGAAATTATGAGTAATGGTTTGTTACCTTTTTTTTCCTGTTTATAATATTTTAATAAATACACTTTTGTAGCGACTATCTTACTTTTACATAAAAATAAAAATAATTTTTTTAGAATACATGTTGGCTAAATCCAATTGTTTAAGTTCATTATATTTTATTTTCTATAAGATCACAAATTTTTAACGTATAAAATATTATTAAAAAAATTTGTTTTCGATTTATTAACATGTAAAATGGAAAATAAAATTAAGATATTGATGATTTTAAAATATTTTGCCAACGGGTCCGATGGAGATGGAAAAATATTTTTCCATTTATGCTTTTTTTCTAATTTTATAGATTTGTCAATACATTGCTTTTACTTTTGATCTATTTCATTTGATGTACACTTTAGTTTCAAATATGTCAATAAGCTGTCTCAACAATTGTGATGAGAATTTAAATTCGTTAAATAGTACTATTTTGATATTAATTATATTTTCGTGATCAAGTTTTTTTTTTTCGTTTTGTGATTTTCCTGTCATCTAGATGTAATATTCTTGTTTTTACTGATGGAGATAATGTCAATGACATTCTTTTGATACTTTGTCTCCAACATTACTTACATTCAAATTTTAGCTCCTACAATGTGATGTCCAAGTCTTTTAATGGTTAGTTGGTAAAAAAAATTACAATAAAATATAAGTTGATTTTTTAAATACAATAATGATTAGATTTGGGGGGATTAAGCATTAAAAACCAAACAAACAACAACATTTTTACAAAAAAAAATTTCCAGTTCGGATTTGATGGAATTTGGTTCGTTGGTTAATGTTGAAGGTTTTTTTTTGTTTGGGCTACATGCTCGGATTGAAATTAAATCATGGTTTGTTATTTTATTTTTTTCTGTTTCGAATATTTGAATAAACACACTTTTGTCGGGACTTTTGATTTAATATAAAAAAGTATAAAATAACAAACCATGATTTAATATTAACAAACCATGATTTAATATTAACAAAATATTTCAATGTCATCAAGATCTTAATTGTATTGTTCATTTTACATGTTATAAATCAATATCATAATTTTTTATAGTATTCTACACGTTAAAAAAATTGTTGTCTTATAGAAGATAAAATATGATTCATACACTTGCGAGGAAAATAAATAAGACAATCAAATTTTTGGTGTCATTGCCGGGGACAAGCTAGTTTCTAGCTAGTTTATTGGTAGCGTTTTAAATTCAGTTTTTATAAAAAGTAAATTACAAAATATTTTTAATTTATTTTTAATCTAGTTATTTATTTTTGTTTTAGTTTTACATTGTATGCACAGTCGTAGATCTTTAAATCCCAAGCTGGCAGATTTAAGTCAAAATATAAATAATCTTGGTAGAAATCAGGCAAAACCTGATAATTTGGACAATCCTCCAGTTAATCAAGAACAAGTAAATAGAGAGGATCCTCTGGCTGATCCTCCAATGGACAATAACAACCAAAATCCTGAAAATCCGGTTCCTCCGGAGAATCAAAGAAGGGAGGAACCAGTAGCGCAAAATATGGAAGTGGTAATAAATCAAAGAACAATAAATGATTATGGTCGTCCCATGTTGAATGTGACACCATCATGCTTAGTATTACCAGATGCAGTAAGAAACTTTGAACTTAAAGGCCATTTTTAGAATATGTTGCCCTCATTTTATGGATTACCTTTCGATGACCCAATAACTTTTGTGAAAGAGTATAGTTTTATGTCTGATAATTTTTTGTTAGGAGATCTAACGGATGATCAATTAAAAATGCGATATTTTCAATGTGCATTAAAAGATGCAGCAAAAAGATGGTTTATGAATTTGGCACCAAGAAGTGTTTATACATGGATTCAATTTTATGATTTGTTTATGGGTAAATTTTATCAGCATGCATCTCTATCTGATTATAGAAAACAAATTATTGCTTTTCAAACTGAACCAACAGAAACATTCCATGAAGCATAGGATAGATTTAAAAATTTACTAATCATGTGTCCTCATCATAATCTGTCTCAAGATATTTTAGTAACCCAATTTTATCATGCACTGTCTTCTGCTCTTCAAACTATGGTTGATAGTGCAGCCGGTGGTTCCATTAGAGGAATGACGCCAGCTAAATTAGAAAATTTGTTTGAAATGCTAAGCGTCAATTCTCAACAGAAAAGCACTAGATGTAAAAATAGATGTTTGTATCATGTTCAAGATAATTCAAGCAATCAAGCAAAAATAGAACAATTGCAAGAACAAATTGAAACCTTACTACAAAATAGATCTCAAATTCAAGAAGTGTGTGCTATTTGTGAACTAAATAATCATGCTACTAATTTTTGTCTATCTAGTTCTATGTTTCCTGAACAGGTAAATGCTATGAATGTATATCCTCCAAGACAAATGAATGATCCTTATTCCAACACGTACAATCTAGGTTGGAGAAATCATCCAAATTTCTCATGGGGAGGAAATAAGCCTTTGCAGCCTCAACAATTTCTTAAACAAGGACAACTGCAAATTGAAGAAGCAAAAACTAGTGATTTTGAAAATAGGTAGACTGTTATCAACATGCAATTAATGGAAACTATAGACAAATTGACAAATGACCTTGCTCAAGCCTTGAAAGGAAGAGAAGAAGGGAAGTTCCCTAGTCAAACTGAACAAGCTAAATCCATCACTACTCTGCATAGTGGTAAAGTCATTAGTGAAGAGGTAAGTGATCCTATTCAATCTGCTGAAGTTCCTGATAATGTAAGTAATTCTAGTGAAGATATTCAAGCCAAAGAAAAAGATAAAGAAAAATAAGATTTAGAGAAAGAAACTAAAGAAAAAGAAATTCAAGATAAAGAAAAAGAACAAGAGGCAAAACCTCTTGAGGAACCATATGTTGTTCCTCCACCATATGTTCCACGAATACCATTTCCTGGTAAGTTGATGAAAAACAAAATAGATAAACAATTTACCAAAATCTATAATATGTTGTCTAAAGTGAATATTAATCTTCCTTTGCTCAATGTTATTAAAAAAATTCCGTCATATGATAACTTTTTCAAAGATCTCCACTCTAGGAAACACAAATTTGAAAAGAACGAAAAAATAATTGTTTCTGAAAACATAAGTGCAGTATTACAACCTGAACTTCCCCCTAAATTAAAAGATACATGTAGTTTCAATATCCAAGTTTCTTTGGGTAATTCAAAAAAGATGAAAGCAATGTGATCATGTCTTATTTTAATACCTTGCAAGTGCACAAGACTATTGCAGAATAGCTTGGGAAGTAAGGGTCGAACCACATAGACAAGAAGAATTCAAGTAGCAAGTATACCTGTAGCAATTAAACTAAGGGGGTTTTTTATTTTTGTTTTCATCTAATTTATTCTACTAAAGCAGGAAATCTAACTAACAAACTAAACAACAATCACAGTTATGAAGATCTGTATGGAGGAGGGAAATGTAGGATTGGGGATTCACTTGCATCTACTCTATTGCTTTTTTTTTTAATAAAATATCATTTAATAACTTGGGTTCGTTCACAAAAGATATATATAGATTGTCAAATTATAATTCAGTCTCCATCCTAAATAATTCATCCAATCTATATCATAAGAACAAGAACATATGAATCCTATCTGTCACTTAGGTCATATATATGAACATGATCCTAACTTATCACTCTCGTGCATCGATAAGGTCAATTTATCATAATGGTGAACTAGTGTACGATATATGCATTTGGCCGTGCAGCTATCCGCACCTCTAGGCCTTTACTACTTGCGATTCCATTCATTTGGTCAAAGCTAGACAGTAAAGGGGTTGATAAACATCATGATCAACAAGAATTGAATGAATAAAAATATATTAAATAATAGATTTGATACAAGTTACCTCTCAATTCCTAGATTAATGGATGGTTAGTTCATCCTTGAAGATGAACCAAACAGCGGGATGAAGGAATACAGGAATCGATCTTCAAAATTATAATTACAATTACTAAACTATGTATTACAAACTAAAATCAGTGTTAGAACTGTCTCCTAACTATTCCTTGATGTCCTTTTGCTTTGGCTACTGTCTTATATATATATCAAGGTGTTTTAGGGAAGAGAGGAGGTTTAATCCAAGTGAAACACTCGTAAGTCGGTTTCTGGGTACCTTGCGATCGCAAGGTGTGTATACCTTGCGTCCGCAAGGGTCTTGATCAGGCTGGGCTGCACCATGGATACCTTGCAGGGGCAAGGTCTTGGAGGCATGCGGCCGCAAGGTGTCCATATGTCTTTTCTGACATCTTTTTAATTGTTGCACTTTGCACCCTTCCTCGAAATCTTCATTAAAAGCTTTATAATTCCTATACTTTCACCTAAAACCCTAAAACTCACAATATAGCTCAAAAACACATGTGAGTAACCAAAAGCCTCGTTGAATTGCTATTTCTAAGTCATAAAAGTACCTGATAAAGACGTATAAAATACGTTTATCAAATACCCCCAAACTTAGACTTTGCTCGTCCACGAGTAAACAATACTTATAAAGCTATGTATAGAACTTTTCCTTTAGAATAGTTAATTAGACTTCACAGCTTTCGGCAGTCATCACCAAAAGACTTCAGAAAAGGCTTCACCAACAGACCTGGTCTACCTACTAACTGTAGTATGACGTGTATGGAGATTATCAGGATGTCCAGCTCAGCATAAATCATGAGGATTATTAATGCAGATAATTTAGAATATCAGTTTGAATTATATCCTTCAAAGTTGACTCCTGAATTCGAAGATATGCCTTTCCCCGCTTTATGAAGGAATGAAGACTTTTGACTTCTGAACAGGACAGAGCAGGTACACAGTTTGACACGTGCAGACTATACCAACTCTTGTAGGTCTGCAACCTGTGTTGTCTTCCACCTGCTCGATTCAGTAACTACTCCTCTCCATACTTCGATCAAATATCATTGAAGAAGAAGTCAACCCATCAGCTCCTTGCATGTAATGTATCCAACCTAATAGAGTTGTTACTCACCTCATCTTCTCCAACGGTCTCAAGGAAGCTCTCATATAAATACCGCCATTGAGGACTTGAAGAAAATTAATGCTTTGAGCTTATTCAACAACTTCAAGTCATCTTACTCCATGCATTCAAGAGATCACAAACTGATCAACGAAGTCCTCAACAATAACCAGAAGACTGCACATTAATTACTACTTATTTCTTTCTTCTTGTTGTATTCATTAAATGTTCTTCAGCACAGTGAATATTCTGTTTCCCAGATATTCACTACCAACCACCAAACACAAGTCAAATATTTATTACACGATCCATTAGAGATTTAGGTAATAGAACTAGTGGAAAACATAGTGCACTTTCAAATCCAAGGTTGACTGCTTTGGTGGTGGACGTAGTACTCTTTATAGTACGAACCATCTCAAAATACACGTGTTCTTTATTCTCTCGTACTTACTGTTTGATATTATTATTTGTTCTTTAACTTATTTCCTTTGAGCATCAAACTTAAGAGAACAACCAAGTCTACTGGTAGTGCTTACCAACAGACTTAGTATGTCTTCCTTACAAGTCTTCCGCTACTACAACCTTTTCAATAGGTTGTTAGTATTTGTTATAGGAACCCTTCTCGAAAAGTTTTGAAGTGTAACTAGGCTATTCAACCCCCCTTCTAGCCTAGTATTGTGCCCTTTGGGATTAACACTACCAGGTTTAAGATACACACGATTACTAATATAACATGCAGTATTTAAAGCTTCTGCTCAAAATCTTTTAGGAAAATTCTTAGAGTTAAGCATAACACGTGCCATTGCTTGTAGAGTTCTATTTTTTCTTTCAGCTACTCCATTTTGTTGAGGGGTTTTAGGAGGAGAAAATTCGTGTGAAATTCCCTTTTTATCACAAAAAGATGAGAAGGATGAATTCTCATATTCTTTACCATGGTCAGATCTAAGTTTCACAAGAGTAAGATTATAATAATTAAACATCTTTTTATACCAAACTTTGAAAGCATTAAAAGTAACAAATTTTACTCTAAGAAAGAATATTCATGTAAATCTAGAAAAATCATCAACACAAACAAATGTATACTTTTTACCACCTAAGCTTTCAACTTCAATTGGTCCCATGAGGTCAGCATTAACCAATTCAAAACATCTAGAAGAAGCACAATTTTGAATACTTTTATGTGAAGCTTTGGTTTGTTTACCTTTTTGATAAGCACCACATATTTTTATTTCTTTGGTGTTTAATTTAGGCAAACCACTAATTTCTTCATATCTAACAAGTTCTTCTAGTTTCTTAGTACTCATATGACCAAGTTTTTGATGCTATAAGTCAATTTGATTTATGGAAGATGAATGACAAGTAAGTATGTTAGCAACAAAATAACAATTATCATTAGATCTAATGCCTGATAAAATACATGAGTTATTTTTATAAAAAGCATCACATTTTTCTTTGTTGAATCTAACATGCATGCCATTGTCACATAATTGACTAATACTTATCAGATTAACAGTCAAACCTTTAACATGATACACATTATTTAATTTAGGTAGTCCTTGACAATTTAGAATACATTTACCGATGACATTACCTTGTGCACCACCACCATATGCCACACACCCACCTTTGACATTTTCATAATTTTCCAAATATTCTTTGGAACCTGTCATATGCCTAGAGCAACCACTATCAAAGTACCATGTACCTGCAATGTTAGAATTAAGAGAGGTAAAGGTAACATGACAAAATATTTTGGATTTTTGTTTTCAAGCAAATCTGGCAGAATAAGAATGAAATCTGGAATGAAGGTTCATCGGAGCCTTCATTGAGTTCTGAAAAATGTTTTTGGCCAGATCAGCTTGTCACTTACGACAATGGGGTTTAATATGACTACTAATATAATAGTAAAAACATATCATACTACGTTTTCTGGAAGTCTTTCTTTTGGATCTTCTTTTATCACATAAATTTGAAGAATTAGAATCGTTTGAAGAGATAGAAGGACACTTACTAATTTCTTTGACAAACATAAGATCTTTGTTGTCATTTTTAACAATATGTTAGGAATTTTATAACCAAGACTAACTCTACTTTCATTGCTTACTTCCAAAATTTCTTCAAAAGTAGCCTTAGATTTATTCCTTTTATGCAAGGTACCATTAGACTTATCTAACTCGTTTTTCATATTTTCAAACTCCACATCTTGTCTAGTTAATAGAGATTCAATATGAGCTAAAGCCTCTTTTTGATCATTATTCAAAGTAGTTAATCTTTTATTGTCAACATTCAAAGCTTTCTTTTCTTTTGTAAGATTTTTAATTAAAACTTTTTCTTTACTCCAATTTTCAAAAAGAACGTTATAGTCATTTAAAAGATTTTGATTTTCATCGTTAGAGTTATCATTTATCTGCAGAATAGCTTTGGAGTAGGTAGCAGAATCATTCTTAACAGAAGCAGGGTCTGTTTTCTTCAATGTAGGCATGGTTGAGCTTAAATTGGAGACATCATTCCTGGGCAGTCTTAACGGATTCATATGAATAGGTCTTTCTTCAGGGAAAGTGAATAGAGGATTCACATGAATAGGTTTTTCATGAGCAAATAAAATGTATAAGTTATAAGACTCTTCCTCATCACTATCACTTAATGTAGCATTAAATTCTTACCTTTCTTCATGAGTGTATTAGCACACTTATTTGCATAATGTCCATATCCTTTGCAAGCATGACATTGAACATAATTAATGTTCCTTTGTTCTCCTTGACTTGCTACACTTAAGCTCTTTTGAAACCTGCTAGGAATAGTTCTTGACATAGAATATATTGTTAGTATTTTTAAAACTGGAAGAATTTTTTCCTTTAAAGAATTTACCGAACTTTTTAGCAAACATAGCCAAATATTCATCACTCATATCAAATTCACTCAT
Source organism: Codonopsis lanceolata (assembly GCA_013146195.2). Classification (NCBI taxonomy): domain Eukaryota; kingdom Viridiplantae; phylum Streptophyta; class Magnoliopsida; order Asterales; family Campanulaceae; genus Codonopsis; species Codonopsis lanceolata. The sequence continues at coordinate 83,174,864 of CM028383.1, forward strand.
TTCATTGCAAATCTCAAGAAACTCTTCCTCCTTTTTAGTCCTAATTAATTTTTAAAGAAATTTCTTTTCTTTGCCTTTTGATTGTTGAGTGAGATTTAATTCAAAAGTTTGTAAAATACCAATCAACATATCAACACACATTGAGGATATATCATGAGCCTCTTCTATAGCAGAAATATTAACATTAAACTTTTCAGGTAGAGATCTCATAAGCTTACTCACCAATCTTTCATTAGAGATAGGATTTCCTAAAGATACTGATTCATTTGAGATCTCAAGAACTTTAGTACTGTAGCAAGATATATTTTCAGAGTCTTCCATCTTTAAATTTTCAAACTTAGACATATTCATTCTAAGTTTAGTTCTCCTAACTCTATCAGATCCTTCACAATGTGTTTGAAGGGCATCCTAAGCACCCTTAGCACTACTCCAATTAGAAATAATTTTGAAAATACTAGGATCAACAGCAGAGTTAATAGCATACATGGCTTTAGAGTTATAGTTAGCAAGTAACAACTCATCATTAGACCATTCAATTTTAGACTTAGGTTCATTGTTACCTTCATCGCCTGTGTTCAAAGGTGTAGACCAACCAGTGAGAATGACACGCCATGCACGTTCATCAATTGATTTGATGTATACACGCATTTGAACTTTCCAACTATAATTGTTGGTACCATCAAGAATGAGAATCTTGTGATAGCCATTATTCTATACGTTCATCATAGCTATAATCAGGAAGGACCTTCTCTTTGTACGTCAAGAGTTGGCTCTGATACCAATTGAAATAAACGAAATTAAAGCAAGGATAAAAACAGAATTATGAATAAACGAAAAATAAATTGTTTTGATATATGATCTGGTCAATGAAACTTACAATGAAGAGTTCATAGACTTCATTGAGATATTAATGTCGTGGAAATAAATAAAACAAAACAGGAAGAACGAAAACTGAACACAAGAGACCTTTTGATCAATAAATAACTTATTGATCGAGTCTCATGGCTAAAAATATTTCACTACTAAAATTGGTTTGTTTAAGCTCATTACATTCGAAAGACTAACAAAGTGGAATTTATGTAAAAACGCTTTTGATAAAGCAAATATGACTATGAGTAATACAAACACCTCAAACTACCTAGACTGACATACGCTCGATAACTTTTAATGAAACAGTAGGAGGCGTTCACAGAAAAACAGTGCTGGTGACAGAATGAATAAAGGGTTTGATGAAGCTTCATTCAACAATAGATTCAGAATAGAACAACAGAAATTTTTCGATCTCTCTCCCTCTCTCTCTTTTCGCAATCTGTGTATAGTATATGCTCAATATCGTTGCTTGCGCTTCACAGCTATGTCTCCTCTTATTTATACGTGCATCCTTGACCTAGAAACCTTATAGAATAAGAAAAACACTTACCATAAAAGATTAGTAGATTGTTGCAATAAACAAGGACTTAAATTTTATCAAACATAAACTTACAAAATATGAAGGATTCTTTACCTTAATAAATTAGGTCAGCCGTGTCTCATAGAATCAAGACAAAAACGGCACTAACTTGTGTTATAAGAACATACAATCCTAATAGATTAATAATTCATAAAAACCCTAAACATCAATTAAATATATAATCTCCAAAATAACATTTCTATAAAAGGTGTAACATTAATAATTAATCAAAGTAAATACCAAGAAAGGCAAAACAAATAATTAATTAAAATAACACAATTAGAAAACATAATAACTCAATAATTAAATATACAACAAGTGTGTTATAAATCTCTATTCAACTTCGTTGAGTCTTCAACTCTATATTTCATCTTTTAGGTCATTATTGACTTTTAGCCATAAAATCCATCAAATCATAACTCAATCGATATTTTCATATCAATTATCACAAAACTCAAGTATCCCAAGCATATAACAATTGCTTTCGAAATTATAGCCCAATACTTTCTAAATAGTCTCTAATCATAGAGTACCTAAAAGTACACTCATAACCATCACATATGAATTGGTCCTCTAATCACACCCCAATTCACCATTTATCACACAATAATCACATCTTGGATTCTCTAACAAGTTGGTGCACTATCATTCACTAACAAGGTTTCCCAAAATTCAACGCTCCCATTAGTTTTCATTCTAACTATGGTAGAGAGCTGTATAACATTATTAGACGTTATTGATGCATTCATAGGGACATATAATGAAGTCCTAAATCATCAACTTATGATTATTCCAAAGACAAGTTACTTTCTAGATTTTCTTTTATAACTCATTCTGCCCAGTCAACTTGTAAATTCAACCATAAATCGCTCACAACTCCTAATTTTATGAATTTTACGTATTCCGAAACTAGACTCTTGAAACTATAATTCATTCAACAATTTTACACGTTCAGTTGGATGGTCGCTTCTAGTGAAAAAAGACAAACGACTCTCAACAATGGATATCTCGGCACTCGCATCGATAAAGAACATAGAGAAATCCAATACTTGGTGTGAATTGCAGAATCTCGTGAACCAACGAGTCATTTAACGCAAGTTACGACTGAAGTCGTTAGGTCGAGGGCACGTCTGTATGGGTGTCACACATCGTACTGCCCACCTTAACCTAATTGTTTGCAAAGCAAGTCAAGAAATGGGGGAGCGGATACTGGCCTCCCTTGCCTTGCATTATGGCTAGCTCAAAATGGAGTCCCCCGTGAAGGACGCACGACAAGTGGTGGTTTATAACAAGGACTTTGCGCCTGGTCGTACGTACGTCATGCGCTGTGTTGGCTCTCGTGACCCTGATACATCTTCCTTGCTTACTTACTTTGAAGGCTTAAGCCTAGGGGCACTCCGACTGCGACCTTATGTTAGGCGGGACTACTCGCTGAGTTTAAGCATATCAATAAGCAGAGGAAAAAGAAATCTACAAGGATTCCCTTAGAAACGACAAGTGAATTGGGATTAGCCCAACTTGAAAATCAGGCGGCCTCGCCGTTCAAATTGTATTCTGAAGAAGTGTCCTCGACGGCGGACCAGGCTCAAGTCCCCTGGAAAGGGGCGCCGGAGAGGGTAAGAGCCCTACCGTGCCTGGCGGACAGAACAATCTTTTAAATTTGCGCATAGAGTGCTCTTTTGGGCTACAATTTCGGCCCTAATATTTTGGTGCACATCCGCATGTATGATCGAAAATAGATTTTGTGTGTGTGTTGCTATACATTTAAATTGATCGATAAAGTATCTGAGTAGAAACTTGTTAATTCTTTACCACCTTTATGAATTGTGATGCATCAACTTTTGAATCACGATGCATTGGTATGAAATGCAAATTACAGTTAATTTTTTTTGAACCATGCCTCGCGATAAAAATTATGCATTGCGATGAACAAAAACTCCATTGCGATAAACATAATCATGATTCAAATAGGAATCGCAATTCACGATTTTGTGCATCGCGATTCATGAACTAATGTTTTTTGAGTGCACGTCTTCGGTTCATTAAGAGTATAGTCATCCTTTCACCATAAAAATTTATTTTTCCAATAAAAAAAAGTAATAGAAAGTAAAAAATGTGGTTGAAAATTATTGAAAGGGACCGGCCCCATTTTCACCCTTGTGATTTCGCAACTACATGTTGGGGTGAATTCGGCCGATCTATATTGATAGTTTTCAATCGTTACAAAACCCTTGTTTTTTAACAAAAAAATCACTTATGGGGTTATAAAGACTACGATACGCATAATGAGTATGATGCGCTACATGTATCACTTAATCCAATGCACCGCATTGCATCAATATTTGCACTGTCATAAATCAATTTAAATTACATCAATTTTCTATGTGCGGTGCATCAATTTTGGCAGCATGAGGCATCAATTTAATTACATAATCTAATTTTGCATCGCGCAATATCATTTTTTGCACCCTGATGCATCAATTTTAATTACCTAATCAAATTTTTGCATCTCGCCGCATCAAATTTTACACCGCGATGCATCCGCTTTATATTACCAAACTCAATTTCGCATCACACCGCAAAACCATAATGAATCATACCTTCATATACATTTTTTTTCGGTACACAATCAACAAATGATTTCAAATTGATACATCTTTCCTACATCCCAAATCCAAAGCGATACATCACGATTCACAAAATATGCATCGAGATTCAAAAACAATGTCCAACAACGAACAAAAATATATTCAAAGATTTCAACGAACAATTTACATGTATAACAACACAGCACAACACAGGAGGAGGAAGAGGAGGAGGAGGAGTTAAGGTGGTATATTAATTGAATCCAAGGTGAAACACACAAGTGTTCTTCACCACCCAATCTCCCCACTCTCTTCTAGACATGTCCATACGGTTCACGATTCTGGTTCCGGAACCGTCGGTTCTTAACTTCGGGTATGCCGAACCGGATTCGAACCGTGAACCTTCACGGTTTGGTTCTGAACTGTGAACCTTAAATCTGGCTCCACGGTTCCAAGGTTCCAATTTATTTATTTTTTGGTTTTTTTTAAACAATCTAAATTAAAACCATTATGCACCCCCACAATTAATCTGGGTCAGTCCATTTGAATTCTCGATTGTTTTTTAATTTTACCACCGAAACCGTGAAAACCGGCGATTCACGGTTCACTTGGACGGATCAGAACCATCGGTTCACCAAAAGTCAAATACTCAAACCTTAAGTGAACTGATGAACCTTTGGTTCCAGTTCACTTGATAGACGGTTCCGGTTTGGTTCGGTTCTGCCCCGGTTCTGGGACGGTTCGATTCACGATTCGAATCATGAACCTTAAACCTTTTGTGCATGTCTACTTTCCTCTACTCCATCCCTGTGAATTCTATCTGTAATTTCTCTTCTACGGGCATTTTAGAAACGATTTCACAAAAATATACATTAACGGTTGAAAAATGAACAAGAAGAGGGATTAAATGTTAGGGAAAAAGCACCAGCCATCTCCTTAAATGTTCAATTTTAAAACTTTCATTGTTTCTCTAACACTAGCTTGAAATTATTTGCTTTATACAATAGAGTGGTTGAATTTGTACGTTCCACATCAACACATTCCACTTGCTTGCTTGTACCCCTCCGTCCCAAAATTATTGTTTGACTTTTTTTTTCTGATTAGAACCGAATATTTTCCAATGGTAAATTTGATGTATATTTATACATTTTTTTCAAAATTATGAAACATGAAAATTGTAATTTTTTAAAATACTACAAACTACATGTTTCAATTTTTTTAAGAACTCCCTCCATTCCACAGCATGAATCCATTTTTGAAAAGTTAACTAAATAAGGGATACATAACTAACATTAGAATTGTTTATAATTCATAATTACAAAACAGAACACCTAAACGTAACACCTAAAACCCTAAACGCAACACTATTTAATACATCAAATAACCTAACTACCCTTAGCTACATTTACACATTACCGACCCCTCCATTAATTCCCTAAACCAACCAACACCCCCCACTCTCACCCGTCTCTCTCTCTCTGCTCCCCCCAGACCCGTCCCTCTCTCTCTCTGCTCTCCCCCAGAAATCTCACATCTTTCTTCTCTCTCACATCTCTTTTCTCTCTTCTCCCTCCCTCTCACTCCAACCAACCTACATCTCTCTCAATCCCTCAAAATCGAGCACGAAGTGAAATATGTTGTTGAATACATTGGGCAATATTTCAATTTCCAGGTATCTCAATCTCTCACACCTCTTCTGTTTCAATTTGGGCAATATTGTAGATCTGCACTTTTTTTTGAATTTGGCGTGACACACCGCTTCTGTTTCAATTTGGGCAATATTGTAGATCTGCACATTTTTTTTTAAATTTGGCATGAAAGAACCGCGACTCACCAGCGGTTGTATTCATCAACTACCGCGACTCACTAGCGGTGGTGGCATAGAACATCCACAATTTGTAGCGGATGTTTTATACCACTACCGCTAGTGAGTCGCGGTAGTTGATGAATACAACCGCTGGTGAGTCGTCAATACATCCGCTTGTGAGTCGCGGTTTTTTTGATTAAAACGTGTTTTTTTTGGAGGAAAAAATATGTGATGTGTAATATATATAACTTAAGTTTTCATTATTTTTTTGAAATAGAACCAAAAGTGGGGGATGATATGTGTTTTTTTTTAAAAAAAACATGTATTTTTTTTAAAAAAAACTTATGCAATAGTTGTAATATATGTATGTATATATTTTAATTTTTTTTTATAGATAACTTATAACTTCATAACTTAACTTGTATTTATTTTTTTGTAATAGATAGAACCGGACGTCGATGAGGGAAACGTCGACTGAAGAGGATCGGGTAGAGTACGTAATGTGGTTGTCGCTTGAACGCAGAAAGCGCTAATCAGGCAATACATCCACTAATGAGGGGGATGAGGGTGCTTAAGCGCAAACCCCCGTTCACAGAGATGATAAGAGGAGTTCAGACCCCACTGATATTCCATTTGAGGCTCCTTATAATGCTCCATTGAAGGGGAGAGGGCATTCACCTATTACGAGAGAGGATGATGAGATGGAAGCCTCATTAAACATGATAGGTGGCATGATGGGTAACATGGGTGGTATGGGTGGTATGGCTAGCATGGGTGGTATGGGTGGCATGGGTGGTATGGGTCGTATGGGTCGTATGGGTGGCATGGTTGGTGATAGACGTATTTTATACGTCGTTATCGGGTACCTTTATGACTTAAATTGAGCAATTGCACAAGGCTTTTGGCTACTGATATGTGTTTTTGAGTTTTTTTTATGAGTTTCAGGGTTTTAGGTGGATTTATATTAATTATGAAGCTTTTAGTGAAGATTTCGAGGAAGGGGTCAAAGTGTAACATTGAAGAAAAAGGCAGAAGAAGAATCTGGCTAAATTGCGGCCGCAAGGTAGACACACCTTGCCTTCGCAAGGTAGACAGAATGACAACCTCTAAAAATCAGACCCTTGCGGACGCAAGGTCAAGACCCCTTGCGACCGCAAGGTCCCCAGAACCGACCTTTCGGGGTTTTCAAGCTGGATTGGATCTTCTATTCCCGTACAACTCCTTGGTATAAATAAATGACGGCAGCCAAAGCCAAAAGACGTCCAAGAAGTAGTTTTAAACAGTTCTAGCGTAAGATTTAGATTGTATTACGTAGTTTAGTTGTTGTAATTACAGTTTTGAAGATCGATCCATGTATTCATTCATCTCCCTATGCAATTCATCTTCAAGGATGAACTAAACATCCATTAATCTAGGAGTTGGGAGGTAACTTGTATCAAATCTATAGCTTAATATATTTTTATTCATTCAATTCTTGTTGATCATGGTGTTTATCAACCCCTTTATTATCTCGCTTTGAACAAATGAATGTAATCGCAAGTGATAAAGGCCTAGAGGTGCGGATAACTGCATGACCAATATGCATATGTCGTACACTGGCACACCATCATGATAAATTGAACATATCGATGAACGAGAGTGATAAGTTAGGGTCATGTTCCATATATGACCTAAGTGACAGTTAGGATCCATATGTTCTTATGCCTAGGATATAGAATGGATGAATTATTTGGAGATGGAGACTGAACGGTAATTCGACAGGCTATATCTATCTTTTGTGAACGAACCCAAGTTATTGAACGATACTTTATCCAAATAAGCTATAGTGTAGATACAAGTGAAACCCTAATCCTAGATTTCCATCCACCATCAGATCTTTCCTACTGTGATTGTTGCTTTGTTTAGTAAAATTTACTGTTTTAGTAGAATAATTAGTTTAAATAAAAGCAAAACAAAAACCCCCTTAGTTTAATAAAATCTTCTACCGATAGTCTTGCTATTTGTGATCTTCTTGTCTCTGCGGTTCCACCCTTGCTTCCCAAGCTATTCTACAATAGTCTTGTTCACTTGCAAGGAATAATTAAAATAAGACACGATCAGCTGGCATGAGTGGTATGGGTGGTATGGGTGACATGAGTGGCATGGGTGGTGTGGGTGGCGCGAGTGGTAGTTCGAGCATGTTACGCGACGTGGGAAGGGTCCAATGAATGCTGATGTATTTACCGCACTACGAGATAGACACCGGTTAGTTGATGAAGAGGAGGATGAGGAGGAGGATTTGGGTTTTGGTCGACGACAGAGCGTGCTGAGCACATAGTAGAGGCAGAGGTAGAGGGAGAGTAGGAGGTCGTGGTGATGGTGGTGATGATGACGATGATGATTCAAACGATGATGTGGATGCGTATGGTTTGATGTTGATGGAGCCACATGGAGGTGGACCGAGAACACCGAGTTACTTTTCGAATTTCGTGGTCATATTGCATACGCAATATGGAATAACGAGGTAATTTATTATATTGACCATGATAGTATTGACAAAAAATTATTAAATTGACTACGCAGTATTGTTTTAATATTGATGAGAGATTATTTCATTATGTTCAACAGGAGAGGCCAGTATTGAGTTGTCATAGCTCCGTGGACCGCCGAACAACATTGCCTTGGACTATAAATGATATGGAGACTATTCATTGGATCACTAGGAGTAACCTGGGACACTTGAGGGAGTGCATGTTACAGCACTTGAACATGCCATTGATATATCAGCCTTTGTGGAAAGATGGCAGCCGGAAACCAACAATTTCCATTTACCGTTCGGGGAGATGACGTTGACGTTGCACGATGTGCATTACATTTTACAGATCGCAGTGGTCGGGAAACCCATTTTGGCAAGTACCAAGTTAGCCGAGATCAAGTCATCTCTAGCCATTCTCTTACGTATGCCTACTACCAAGGTGGACAGTGAGGTGAGGGAAGTGGTATTAGATTTTGACATTGCAAGAATATTTAGATGGCGAGACTCTGTCAGCTCAATTGAGGACGGTTGGTTATTTGTTGTGGTTGATGGGGACGACGTTGTTCATGGACAAGTCGTCGAATAGGGTAAATGTTCACTTTCTACCGTATGTGATGGATATCCGTGATATGCCCAATCACGCTTGGAGTGCAGCGACTTTATCCTTTCTATACCGATAGCTCGGTATAGCATCGAGGATTGTTTGTAAACAGATAGCTGGGTGTTTGTCTCTACTACAGGTATAAAAATGAATTGTTTGGATACTATAAAATTTAACTTTTTTTATTCGACGCTATTATATTTGACGCCATTTTATTTGACACTATTTTATCTGACGCTATTTTATTTTATTGTAGGTTTGGATATATGAATACTTTCCTCAATTCAGAGCAAGTTGTTCAGCAACATGGACCCCTCGAGAGCCATACCCTAAGAGATGGACTTCTTCTCTCGGTGGAAGAAGAAATGACCTCGATACTCGTTGGAGTATCGTAGAGTCCTCGATCGATGATTTGCTCTTTGCCAGTAAGTATTTATCATTTGTAAATAATGTATTAAATAAAAGGTTGGATATTTATATTATATTTGTTTTCTAGGTTACTTGGACTCCTTTTACACGTAGACCATCACATGAGGTACCGATCAATTTGTTCTTGGGCATAATTCATTGCCATAAAATCACTGAGCCATACATGCCTGATTGTTGCTTAAGACAATTTGGATATATCCAAATTATTCCCGGCCATGCATTCCAGCCGACGAAGGTTTATAGAGGTCCAAAGCTGTTGAAGTACATTTGTGTCCACGATGAGATGCTTCGTAATTTCTAACCATGAGAGCATCATTCTATAAACCCCAAGTGGGCCGGATCAAGTGGAGCCAAGATTCCGTCCGCCACCATAGATGGTTATGAGCGATGGTTTCGGGAGGCACACATTATCGTGTAATGCCACCGGTTGATGATGATGATGATGACACGAGGAGATGGGGATCATCAACCATCGTGGACGTTCGAAGCCGTTTAACGGCAAAGTTTTTCAAAAGCAGAGAGTTTGAAACAAAAACATAGAACAGAATACCAACATGTTCAGAATAGATGTGGTTGGGTGCGTCGACATTCTAAGTAGTCACCAACCTAGATCCTGATTCTGTCGTTGAGGTGCTCTCTTAGTCTGTTCTGTTCTTCAATAAGAGCTTGATTCAAAAAGTGTGTAGCTCTCTCCTCACGATGACAAAGAACTCCGCCTTTGTTCTGCGGCGGCCGTTTCGCTCATTAGCGCGTTCAATATGGCGAACATCAATGAAGTCAGCAACCTCACGTCTGTGGATGATAACTCGTGCCAATTCGGTCTTGAGCTCGTCAAAGAGGGCACGAATGCTGATCTACTGAGAGTGTAGCATACCCATCAAAAATGCCTGCTGGTCTTGAACTAGAAACTGATGAGTGGTGAAGGCATGAGTGGTATCGTTCACCAGCTGATCAACAATCTTTCCAATATCGAAGATTGTAGCATGAATGACATTTAAGCCATAGCTTAGGACTTCGATCCGTGGGCCATGGAGGATACCGTGTCTTTGTTGAGCCGTTCAGTTGGCATTGTTGGTGCGAAGGAGGTCGAGAAGAGCAGGGTCAGCAGTGTTTGAAGGAAGGAAAGAAGGGTTGAGGTTGACTGAGATATGGGTTTCAGAAGGGTTAGGAGCAGAGTTTGGAGAAGAGGAAGAGGAAACAAGTTGGTTAGTAGCAGAGGTCGAAGATGGAAGAGAGGAGGGTTTAGAATCAATTTCAATGTCAGTATCTGAGTTACTGACATTGGGGGAAGTAGAAGAGGAAGAAGAGGCTTCTAAAAAGATAAGAGGGAAAAGGATAGTCGGGTAGAAGAATGAAGTTTGGAGGGGAGACAGAAGGGTAGAGAAGATCAGAGATGGAAGTGAGATTAAAGAGAAAAGAATGAGTAGCGTAAGAGATAGAAGGAAATGTAATCGATAAAGATCAAGAGATGGAGATAGGTGTAATATATTGGGATATAGGAGGGAAAATTTCTGGAAGGAAAGCTGTTTGGTAGAGAAGAGTGGATAGGTGAGGATCAAGAGAAGATAAGTTTTCGGGCATAGAGAAGGAAGGAGAAGGGTTTATGTGAGCAGGAATGATGGCTAAAGAGGAGTCGGGAGGAATGGTGGAGATAGATTCGGGAGAAGAGGGTGGAGAAGGAATAGTGTCTATGGTAAGAGAAGGTGGAGAAGAAGGTGTTGGAACCACAGACTTCTTGCGAAGCCTGCGTTTCTTCTTCTTTGGGGCAGGAGATATGGGTTCCTCCTCAACATTAGCAGGGGTTGATGAGGAAGTAGGAGAAGAAGGGGTAGCAGCAGGCTCCTCCCCAACAGCAGCAGGGGCTGTTGAAGAAGTAAGAGATGGAGATGAAGAAGAGATAGGTGAGGAAGGAGGAACAAATGGAATGAAAGGTTCAGAAGGTTCGGTGCGTTTGGACTTACGTTTTCTAGAGCGAAGTGGAGCAGGGCCTGGTTCAGCAGTCTCAATAGGCACAGGGGCAGGAGTAGAAGGAGCAGTAGTCTTCTTTTTCTTTTTGACTTGGGAACTGGCGGGGTTGGCAGCAGCAGCAGCAGAGCTGGAAGAAGAGATTTTCCTCTTCTTGGCAATCGGCTCCTCCTCAACGGAAGAAGTCTTCTTCTTCTCTTTGGATGTTGTAGAGGGAGCAGAATCGACGGCTTTGCTTGGGCAGCCTTCAGCAGTGGCTTCCTTTTGGAGTTTCTTGTCCAGCTGCTTAGCTATGAAGGCATCCACCGTTGTCTCGGGGTTAATCTTGAGGATCACAAGAGGAGGTGGATTCATAGCATGGACTATGAGTAGAGGAGGGAGACCTTGCTGTGCTCGTTTCTCATTCTTTAGTTTTTGGTGGTTGATGATGAATGAGCTGGTGAATTGGATGGACTTCAGAACCTTCTTTTTCTCAAAGTTCACCATCTGTGTGTGAAATGACGTGTTTGATCGAAGAAGAGAGTTGATAAGGCGAACGAACGGTCGCTTCTGCTTGAGAGATGCTTTAACAGCATCAACAGCATCACACAACAGCTCAAATAAGATCTGTGCCCAGTTAAGTCGAATGTTGAGGATGACAGCAGAAGTGTATTCCAGCTGGTCTGTAGTCATCACGTCATGAGTGCCATTCTTGAAAATCATGCTTTTGTCGAAGAGATGGCTGATGAAATAGACGTCATCTTCGAATAAATTCCTCTTCATCTTTGCTTGAGCCTCCCTTAGAGTGTTCTCCCCACGCATGTAGGACCAGGTAGAGGCTTTCTCAGCATCAGTGAGAGAAGTAGGTCCATCGAATTCCACGCTGATAATCTTGGCGATTCTGGATGCAGTGATGGTGATAGAGATGGTCCTGACGACAACAAAGATGGAGGTTTTTGATTCGTTGATAATTGCCTTCTGGAAGAATTCTTCCGCTAGAAGGTAGCTGTAGTCGTCATCTTCTAACATGAAAAGAGGCAGAATACCAGACTGGTTCAGGTCATCGACTATTTTTACCCCAGAGGCATATGCTCGAACAGAAGGTTCGTCAATGCACATTCCCGGATGATACATAGTGGGGGGCAGTTTCGGAATGTCAAGAGCTGAACTCTGAGCCTGTTCAGGAATAGCAGATGTAGAGGAAGATCCAGCCTGAAGAATTTCAAGTAAATAATTTAGGGCAAAATCTCGAAAACTCGAAATTTGAACAAGATATACCATTAAGCCCTAGAAATTTTCTAGACATCACATGAGATGTCTTAGACAGGCGGAACCTTACATAGAAAACTCGAAATTTGAACAAGATATACCATTAAGCCCTAGAAATTTTCTAGACATCACATGAGATGTCTTAGACAGGCGGAACCTTACATAGAAAACTGAAATCGATGGTTAATGAACAATAATATGTAGCTAATACCAGTAATAAGCGATAAATTCTAAAGATTAAGGAGATATAGAGCAATAAATTTTATGAACAGTTAACAATGGCGAATTCACATGCGAAGATATATAAATTTGTGCTTACACCTTACTAACTGAGTTAGGGTTAGATTCGTCTTACCATTGAAGTAGATTTGCAGAAGAAGAATACGGAAATGAAGAGTCTTTATGCAGATTTTACTTACGAACAGTGCCAAAAGAAGCAAGAAATGTAAAGAGAAGAAGGAGTTATGGAGAGAAGAGTAAGAGACAGTTTTATGACTTTGAGATTTTGGCGGTTGAGGGTTTATAAATGAAAAGACGTGAAATCAGTCATAGAGACTTGTGAAAAGACTTTAAGTCAGACACCTTTTCCTTGAAAAGACTTAATGAGTGACGGCTTTAAGAGAGAGAAAAAGTACCTTTTTGAAGAATATCTCAACCAATTTTAAAATCAGTCCCTTTCAATTTTCATAACTAACCTTCTAAAACTAGGAGTTTAGAAAACTTACATTTGTCTTCTAGTGACTGTATGATTTCTTGACTTTATTCTTAAAGAAATAAGTCTGCTTAAATATAACATCAAGTCTGATTAAGAGAAGTTGTCAAGTCTGCTCAAAAACAATTTTATGATGAAAATCAAATTAAAATTAAGCAGTTGGATCAAGCATACCAAGCTCTCTCCCGAGATAAGCAAACCTGTCTGCTTCTAATGCTTTTGTGAAGATGTCTGCCAGTTGATGTTCAGTTGAAATGTACTTCATGCTAATGTTCCTCTTTTCTACATTGTCCCTTAGAAAATGATATCGAACATCGATATGCTTTGTCTTGGAATGCATCACGGGATTGTAGGTGATCGAGATTGCTGAGGTGTTATCACACATGATTGGGCAGTCTACTACTTTGATGTCGTAATCCACCAACTGTTGTTTGATCCAAAGTAGTTGACAGCAGCAGCTACCAGCAGCTATGTACTCTGCTTCAGTGGTGGAATTTGAAACCGAAGCTTGTTTCTTGCTAGCCCAAGAGACAAGCCTGTCTCCTAGGAATTGACAAGTTCCACTAGTGCTTTTCTTATCGACTTGACAACCAGCATAGTCGGCATCTGAGTAGCCAACTAAGTTGAAAGAGGATTCCCTTGGGTACCAGATGCCTAAGTTGGTGGTATCTGATACATACTTAATGATTCTTTTGGCTGCAAGAAGGTGTGACTCACGAGGGTCTGCTTGAAATCTAGCACATACCCCAACAACATACACTATGTCAGGCCTGCTGGTGGTGAGATAAAGCAGAGATCCGATTATCCCCCTATAGTAGGTGATGTCAACTTTCTTTCCCTGTAAGTCCTTTTTAAGTTTGCATTTGGCAGCCATTGGTGTATCGAAGGTGTTTGCCATTTCCATTCCAAACTTTTTGACAAGTTCTTTAGCATACTTGGATTGACTGATGAAAATTCCTTTGTTCGATTGTTGAATTTGAAGACCCAAGAAGAATGTGAGTTCTCCCATCATGCTCATTTGAAATTTTCTAGTCATGAGTGTCTCGAATCGCTTGCACAGCTTCTCATTTGTAGATCCAAAGATGATATCATCGACATATATTTGCACCAGCAGAGAGTGGCCTTTGTTCTTGAGAATGAAGAGAGTGGTGTCGATCATTCCTCGCACAAATCCTTGTTCTATTAAGAATTTGGATAGAGTTTCATACCAGGCACGAGGAGCTTGCTTAAGACCATAGAGAGCCTTCTTAAGCTTGTAGACATGAGTCTCTTTTCCTTTTCCATGAAACCTGGAGGTTGAGTAACATAAACTGTTTCTTGAAGATCACCATTTAGAAATGCGCTCTTGACATCCATTTGATATAGCACAAAGTCCTTGTACGTAGCATAGGCTAAGAAGATTCTGATAGCTTCCAATCTTGCTACTGGATCAAAGGTTTCATCATAGTCGATTCCTTCTTCTTGGCGATATCCTTGTGAAACGAGTCTTGCTTTGTTTCTAATGATGTTCCCATCTTCATCCTTCTTGTTTCTGAACACCCATTTGTGCCAATGATAGTATGATCGCCAGGTTTTGGGACTAGCTTCCATACTTGGCATCTTTCAAATTGTCAAGTTCTTCTTGCATGGCTTCCACCAACTTGATCTTGCAAAGCTTCATCAATCTTCTTTGCTCATCTTCTCGAAACGAATGCGCAAGACAAAACATACATTCATTTCTCGAAGATCTTCTAGTCCGCACTCCAACATGAATGTCACCAATGATTTCAGAGATTGGATGGTCTTTACATGTTCTTGTGACAACAGAATATGATGATTTATCATTGCTTTCATGACAAGGTTCAGAAGGAGGACTAGGAAGAAGATCAGCTGTGTCTAGATGAGTATTTTGTTCAGAATTTGATTCAAAGGTAAGTTGAAGGAAAGGATTTGTAGGTTCAAAAACAAAGGGTTCTGGATTTGAGTTTTCTTAAGCAGGGTTGAGGTCTTCTGGTGACCCATTTGATAAGAGATGATGGTCAAGATATTTGATTGAGTTGTCGGAGATGGATTGGGTGTATGAGAGGATGATAGTTGGGATGTACTGCCTCAACATTAACAAAATCATCAAGAATATTGGAGCCACGTGTGGCTCTAATAAATCAAATTCATCAAATGAGACATGAA
>CM028383.1:83190441-83339044 GCA_013146195.2 Codonopsis lanceolata
TCTACACCACACTAACCATGGCAAGAGAGTGGAGAGAGAAATCTATAATGGAAGATTAATGGCAAAGTCAACAAGAGAGGCTTTATACCTTGCATGGATTTGGTGGAATTCCAAGTGTCAAGAGAGAAGATTGATCAGATTGCCTAACTCAATTAGGGTCTAATAGGATGGTTTAGGGTCAATTAGGAAGGGGTTAAAAGTGCCAAAGGTCGGACATAACAAACAGGGGAAAAATCCCGTAGATGGTCTGTTGTTGAGGCGGCGCCTCACCAAAGCCTGCGCGCCTCGATGTGGGGCTAAGTTCATGACCATTCTTCGAAAAGTTACTGGACAGTCAATTTTGTAAATCGACCATAAATCGCTCACAACTCCAAATGAGGTGATTTTTGATTTTTCTGAAACTAGACTCATTAAACTATTTTAGAATTTTAAAGTACTCCATTTGGACTTATATTGCTCAAGATATGGTTACTACAAGTCCAAGTACAGAAGTTGTTTTCCGAAAACTGAATTCTGCACAGCCGTAAGTCAAGACCTAATTGAGGTACTTAGACACCTTGGAAAATTACCAAATTTTACAGAGAGTATCCTAACATATGTAGGTAAAACATACTAAATTTTTATAAAATTCTATTCAGTGGATCAGTACCAGAATGTTCCCGAACAACACCGGGACAAGGTAAAACAAGGCTCGAATCAAGCGATTTAATGGTTAATCTAATCAAATCAAGCACCAATCAAACTAGGATAACATGGACATGATCAAGACTTGTTTAAACATGGTTATGACTTGAATACAAGTCGGGAACTCAATGAACACATCGCATCTGATAAATACAAGCAATACGGGAGAAGGGAATCGCTAAGGCCAAAACAAAGCGAGAAAGTTTCTAAACCTTCAACCAAGCTTACTATGATCAAGGTGAACGTTCTAAGTCGTCTATGAAGGAAAAAATAGAACTCTAACAAGTCTTGGTTGAGTGCTAAACATGCTAAGGCAAACACTCAAAGCAACGGTAAGGCAAGGCATAGAAGGTATTCAAGCAACTAGGCACGTAACACTCTCATGTGAGCAAGACATGAACAATTAGAATATCTAACATGTTAAGGCATGAAACATGTTATTAAGGCATAATACAAGTAATGGGTTTGTTCTCACATCCCCCCACCGAAAGGAATTTAGTCCCTAAATCTTTTACGGAAGCTCTGAATAGGAAAGGGTATTTCTCTCGCATATCAAGCCGGTCTCCCACGCTGGCTCCTCAATATTTGCTCCTTAGTAACAAGAATCACTCTGGTCTTTCATCATAAGAAAGATCGGGTTCGAATGAAATCTCATCGTAAACAAGGACATGCGATTCTTATCAAATACTTGTAGCATCGAGACATGGAATACATCGCGTGAACATTCAATAACGAAGGCGGCAATGGCTAACCGATACGACAAAGCTCCAATCCTTTCTAGATCTCGAATGGGCCTAATGAATCTAGGTGGAATACATTTCTTCCCAAATCGCTTAGTACCGCCAAGAGGCGATACCTTCGAGAATACCGAGTCACCAACCCGAAATTTGAAGTCGCCTCCTGTTGTCCGCGTCTCTTTGCTTCACTGACTGCAAGCAATCTATCTCTAATAAGCCTCATAGCTATTTCAATACTAGACCAGTAATCAATATAAAAGCAAATTGCTAATGGCAAATGAGAATCCATGGCACAAGCACGTAACTCAAGCCTTCTAACGAGGCATCGATAAAATCACAAGGTTCTTAAACACTAGGCAATGCTAGGATAGGAGCCGTAGTCAACCTCCTCTCGTGACTTGGAGTACCCGAGAATATCAATAATAAACACAACCACAGCAATCGAGATATTCATGAAAACCCTATTCATCGTCCATCAAAACCGTTGTGTGCGTTGAGTCAAATCAAACGGCATCACAACAACTCATAGTGGCCGAACGCTGCATTGAAAGGCCGTTTTAGGGACATCCTCCGCCTAACCCTCAACCGGTGATAGCCCTCATGTCAATCTTGAATAAACAACTGAACCCCGAAGTGGATCAAAGAGCATCACGCGTGCAGGGATACATATTCTTGATAGTATTCTCGTCCAACTGTCGATAGTCTATGCAAAGTCGTAAACTACCACATTTCACAAACAATACCGGGTGCACTCTACGGGACACCCTCGGTTGTAGAACTCTCTATCTTGGAGGTTCTTAACTACTTTTCATTTCTCACAACTCCGCCGTGAGTTATTCTCCAGTAAGGTGTTCTAGATATGCCAGGTCGCCTGGCAATAGTTCAACGCGAAAACTCTAATTTCTCGATCTGAAGCAATGTGTAGTCCCAAAGTCAAAAAGCGTTAAGGACAAGGCAAGAAGAGGACACTGGTGCGAAGCTCGGACAGCTTGAGTTAACGAAGTTCAAAAAAGGTAGAGAAGTTGTATACAAAAATACTGGTCATGGAGAAACGAATCAAGGAAGCACAGGAAAGAAATGCTTAAATATCATCTCCCATCGATTCCAAAGTCGAAGTCATCTGACTTATTCAAGGACACTATCGAGGTTTACAAAGTTCCAACAAACGTGGACAATGAGGTGAAAATTCTTCTTTATCAACTAAACACTCGAATGCACTGCAATAGTTGCACCAAGCTAACAACTTTCCAACAAAAAGTTTTTCCGCATTAACTAATTATTGTCTCAACACGCATCTATAGGATCTAACGCCCTAACAATAAAATCAAGTAGTCAATCATGGACCACATATTAAGCCTTTCAAGAAGGCATTCAATACTGAGCAATTCATTCGATCATGACACGGAGTTCAATTTATTAAGTAGCATGATTTCAATATACACGTTGCACATATTTGCACAAGTAAAACAAGATGACACTTTCAATTTCATTCCGTTGGTCATGGGTTGATCAATTCCTATATCATATTATACCATTCTAGTTCTCGACGAATACCTCTTGATAATCAAGTCGAGGGGCCCTCTGAAGTGACTTCAAAAGCTTAGTCGTTTAGGATGCGGGAGGAGTTACAAATCACATAAGAGCATCCTTTATGAAGGTCTCATGCACATATAATATAATTACACTTAGGCATGGAAATCAATATCATGTACATAGTATTTTAGTACGAATACAATACATGCAAGTATACCATGTATGGAACATTCATACCCTTAACGATTCACTAATGATGGATAAATCCTTTTACAATATGCTAATACTCTACTAATGCATTAGTCGAATAACGGTACAAGACAATAACTTAATAGTCCTTGGCTAGCAAATAGTTATTGGCTAGAAAACCTCAAATCACTTTGGGTCAAGACGTAAACGAGCTAACGATTAACCAATCATCGGTCGTGCGATCACCTATCGGGTACTCACCCAGTCTCAACTTGAAACCACAACGATACCTTGAGCATAAGGGTATCCCTTCAATCTCAATAATCTGAAACAGAAAGAGTCCTCTAATTTCCTGACACTATACAGTCCAAGTACTCACGATTAGGCACTACAGAAGATATATATATACTTATGTAGGAATCAAGGAATACACTAGGTACTACGGGAGGCTTAGCCACGCCGCTCAAGAAGATGCAACATAATCAAAGGCTCTACTGGACACCACGATGATTACGCTCGGAATCAACAACCTGAGCTTATAAGATCACTCACAACGGACAAGAGACAATAGCTCTACAAAGCAGCAACACACACTCTTGGTATAACCGCGCCTTGAAAGTAAAACGGGTGAAAGGTAATATTCCTCAAGACGAACAACGTACTCACGAGAATCTAGATTACAATGAACTTAGGATTCTAAGTCCTATTCATTAACAAGAATTTGCCAATAAGGCACGAAAGAGAACACTCAACGTCATGATTCACACAAGAATTAACCCAACTAGGCCATGGAACCTATCCTGGCTTATAGCTAACGAGCTCGATACCAAGCGTGACGACCGGCCCCGAGGTGGGACCGGGTCGGATCGCCCAAATAAGGAGGGAAACAAGTAGACAATTAAACAAGCAAGGACTTAATTTATAAAAAAACGACGTGACGCAACATTGGAGTCGTAGCACGCCTCGGCACCAAACGGCCGGATATTTTAAAACTTTTAAACCTGATAAACAGTTAAACAAAATAACCAAGTCTTCGGCGACACTACATGCCGGAACCCATGCTAACAGTTCAAAGACAAGAATTAATAAGGAGCTAAGCATGCTCAGCGGAAGACTAATACGTGGAGGAATACTAACAAGTTAATCAAAGCTCGGCTTACACAATGCCGACACAACAGGGTTACAAGTACTACAAGTATTAAACTACTAGCAGTTAAGATTTACAAGCAAGTTCTACACAAATACCCAAGCATAGTCTAGTTGACTTGCTTAACCCGTCGTCCTTACAAAAATATAAAACAAGGGAAAGAGGGCATCTAAACCACCTCTTCAAATAACATCGGCGCACCAAAAAGGGGCACAAAGCACGAACACCGCGAGTCATCGAAAGCGAGGACTGTCTTGCTAAGATCTAAAGCGATAGAAAGGGGAAAGGGTAAGTCATAAAGACTTGTAAGCTATCAATCATGCATGTCATAGCAATATGCATCATTCAAGGCAAGATATCATTTTCGGCAAGATTTCATATTCGGGACAAGATATCATAGGTCAGGTCATGTATTCAAGATGCACATTGATTCACATAGGTGCTCGTAATTAAATCACATAGGATCGGGATATATCGAGCCGGGCCGCTACGTAGTTCACGCATACAAGCGTTATCGGAAAGTGCGGTATCGAATGTGTGTAGTACATCGATCTTCCGAGGAGATGCAGGGATAGTCCAATGGTGCTCTTAATGATTACAACAAGGGAGCTACTTCCCACTGTGGCCACGGGAGGCGTGTGTGAACAAAGGCAGTATGCCACCGGACTCATGCAAATGCCAAGTAATGTTTACTTAACAAAATTCTCAAGTATAGAGCGAGGTCGACAAGAGCGATCTCGCTTCAAGACAAGTAAATTATTCTCATCAATAACCAAACAGGATTGAGTTCGTCAAGAGTAACTCACATGTCAATTAGTCATGCTATAATATGACATTCAAGATCAAGCAAGGTAATCAGGTCAAGTTCAAGAGTCTAGAATTATTATTCTTAGGAAACGCGTTTAGAACGTCGTAGGGATGGGTCGGTGAGCCGGTATTGTTCAATGGCTCTCTAAGCTTGACTCCGTTGAGTCATCTATAACAATTCATCCAAGATGGATAAGACGCTAAATGCATCATGAACCTTTTCTAAGTTCTCGTATATGATCGGCTAGGTCATTAATCTATTAAACAACCGTAGTTAAGATTTTTCATCAATAATCAAGCAGGAAGGAGTTCGACAAGGGCGAACTCAATATGTCAAATAGACATTCTATTTTATGACATCAAGAATCAAGCCAGGTAACCAATTCAAGTTTCAACAGTCTAGAATCATCATTCTTAGAGGAACGTGTTTAAGACGTCGTAGGGATTGATCATTGAGCCGGTATTGTTCAATAGCTCGCTTAAGTTTGACTCCGCTGAGTCGTCTCTACCAATTCATTCAAAGGGGTTAAGATGCTAGATGCATCCAAAATCCTTTTCTAAGTTCTCGTAGATGATCGGCTAGGTCATTAATCCATTTAACAGCCGTAATTAAGAATTATCGATAATTCGAATTCAAGGGCCTTAGAATCATTCTTTCAAGGTTATTAAAGTGCAAGGGTCCAAGAACATTATTTTCTCGCAAGGGAACATAGATCACAATTTATACTAGGCCTAGGACCCAATCCAATAGGATGATCAATACAAGGCATAGGAAACCCTAGAATCATAATTCCCAAGAGTTATCAAGAGTCGCAAGTCCGAGAACATTTGTGATTCTTAAGTAGGCATAGAACGTATTCAATTTGAGGCGTAGGACTCGCTCAATAGGATGGACAGTTTGTAGCATGTGAAACCCTAGAAGTCATCATCTCCAAGAGTTATCAAAAGTTATTGGTCCAAGAACAATAGTTGTTCCTAAGGGGACATAGAACTCTTTTAATTCTAGGCATAGGTCTCAATCAACAAGATAGACAATTCATGGTATATGGAACCCTAGAAATCATAGTTTCCAAGAGTTATCGAAATATGTTAATCCAAGGACATTAGTTGCTCCTAAAGAAGCATAGAACATAAGTAATTCTAGGCATAGACCTCAAGCAACAAGATAGACATATTAATCAAAATCTCAAGAGATCGAATCAACCTAGATCATGGCATGGGCATGGAGAAGCATGGGGATCAATAGACAAGGGGGATCATGGCAAGTCTAAGCATACAACCTAAGGGGGGGGATCAATAGCTTACCTTCACCATGGAAAAGGAAAGTTGAAGCACAAAGTAATCGGATAGAAACGATCTCCTCGTCGGTAGCTTCACACCGGTGGTCTCGGCTCGGCAAACGGAAGTCGGGAGCTCAATCTAGGGAAATCACACACACCAATCTCACCTATTCTCTACACACACTAACCATGGCAAGAGAGGGAGGAGAGAAATCTGATAATGGAAGATTAATGGCAAAGTCAACAAGAGAGAGGCTTTATACCTTGCATGGATTTGGTGGAATTCCAAGTGTCAAGAGGAGAAAGATTGAGGTTAGGCTTAATCCTACTCAATTAGGGTCTAATAGGATGGTTTAGGGTCAATTAGGAAGGGGTTAAAAGTGCCAAAGGTCGGACATAACAGAACAGGGGGAAAAAATCCCGTAGATGGCCTCTGTTGTTGAGGCGGGCGCCTCACCAAAGCCCAGGCGGGCGCCTCAGATGCTGGGGCTAAGTTCATGACCATTCTTCTGAAAAGTTACTGGACAGTCAATTTTGTAAAATCGACCATAAATCGCTCACAACTCCAAATGAGGTGATTTTTGATTTTTCTGAAACTAGACTCATTAAACTATATTTTAGAATTTTAAAGTACTCCATTTGGACTTATATTGCTCAAGATATGGTTACTACAAGTTCAAGTACAGAAGTTGTTTTCCTGAAAACTGAATTCTGGCACAGCCGTAAGTCAAGACCTAATTGAGGTACTTAGACACCTTGGAAAATTACCAAATTTTACAGAGAGTATCCTAACATATGTAGGTAAAACATACTAAATTTTTATAAAATTCTATTCAGTGGATCAGTACCAGAATGTTCCCGAACAACACCCGGGACAAGGTAAAACAAGGCTCGAATCAAGCGACGAATGGCTAACGAATCAAACGTCAATCAAGCACCAATCAAACTAGGATAACATGGACATGATCAAGACTTGTTTAAACATGGTTATGACTTGAATACAAGGCCGGGAACTCAATGAACACATCGCACGACGAAATACAAGCAATACGGAGACGAGGGGAATCGCTAAGGCCAAAACAAAGCGAGAAAGTTTCTAAACCTTCAACCAAGCTTACTATGATCAAGGTGAACGTTCTAAGTCGCCTATGAAGGAAAATAGAACTCTAACAAGTCTTGGTTGAGTGCTAAACATGCTAAGGCAAACACTCAAAGTACAACGGTAAGGCAAGCAAGGCATAGAAGGTATTCAAGCAACTAGGCACGTAACACTCTCATGTGAGCAAGACATGAACAATTAGGAATATCTAACATGTTAAGGCATGAAACAAGCATGTTATTAAGGCATAAGACAAGTAATGGGTTTGGGTTCTCACAGGCGGCCTCGCCGTTCAAATTGTATTCTGAAGAAGTGTCCTCGACGGCGGACCAGGCTCAAGTCCCCTGGAAAGGGGCGCCGGAGAGGGTAAGAGCCCTACCGTGCCTGGCGGACAGAACAATCTTTTAAATTTGCGCATAGAGTGCTCTTTTGGGCTACAATTTCGGCCCTAATATTTTGGTGCACATCCGCATGTATGATCGAAAATAGATTTTGTGTGTGTGTTGCTATACATTTAAATTGATCGATAAAGTATCTGAGTAGAAACTTGTTAATTCTTTACCACCTTTATGAATTGTGATGCATCAACTTTTGAATCACGATGCATTGGTATGAAATGCAAATTACAGTTAATTTTTTTTGAACCATGCCTCGCGATAAAAATTATGCATTGCGATGAACAAAAACTCCATTGCGATAAACATAATCATGATTCAAATAGGAATCGCAATTCACGATTTTGTGCATCGCGATTCATGAACTAATGTTTTTTGAGTGCACGTCTTCGGTTCATTAAGAGTATAGACCTTTCACCATAAAAATTTATTTTTCCAATAAAAAAAAGTAATAGAAAGTAAAAAATGTGGTTGAAAATTATTGAAAAGGGACCGGCCCCATTTTCACCCTTGTGATTTCGCAACTACATGTTGGGGTGAATTCGGGCCGATCTATATTGATAGTTTTCAATCGTTACAAAACCCTTGTTTTTTAACAAAAAAAATCACTTATGGGGTTATAAAGACTACGATACGCATAATGAGTATGATGCGCGTTACGGATCACTTAATCCAATGCACCGCATTGCATCAATATTTGCACTGTCATAAATCAATTTAAATTACATCAATTTTCTATGTGCGGTGCATCAATTTTGGCAGCATGAGGCATCAATTTAATTACATAATCTAATTTTGCATCGCGCAATATCATTTTTTGCACCCTGATGCATCAATTTTAATTACCTAATCAAATTTTGCATCTCGCTGCATCAAATTTTACACCGCGATGCATCCGTTTTATATTACCAAACTCAATTTCGCATCACACTGCAAAACCATAATGAATCATACCTTCATATACATTTTTTTCGGTACACAATCAACAAATGATTTCAAATTGATACATCTTTCCTACATCCCAAATCCAAAGCGATACATCACGATTCACAAAATATGCATCGAGATTCAAAAACAATGTCCAACAACGAACAAAAATATATTCAAAGATTTCAACGAACAATTTACATGTATAACAACACAGCACAACACAGGAGGAGGAAGAGGAGGAGGAGGAGTTAAGGTGGTATATTAATTGAATCCAAGGTGAAACACACAAGTGTTCTTCACCACCCAATCTCCCCACTCTCTTCTAGACATGTCCATACGGTTCACGATTCTGGTTCCGGAACCGTCGGTTCTTAACTTCGGGTATGCCGAACCGGATTCGAACCGTGAACCTTCACAGTTTGGTTCTGAACTGTGAACCTTAAATCTGGCTCCACGGTTCCAAGGTTCCAATTTATTTATTTTTTGGTTTTTTTTAAACAATCTAAATTAAAACCATTATGCACCCCCACGATTAATCTGGGCCGTCCATTTGAATTCTGATTGTTTTTTTAATTTTACCACTGAAACCGTGAAAACCGGCGATTCACGGTTCACTTGGACGGATCAGAACCATCGGTTCACCAAAAGTCAAATACTCAAACCTTAAGTGAACTGATGAACCTTTGGTTCCAGTTCACTTGATAGACGGTTCCGGTTTGGTTCGGTTCTGCCCCGGTTCTGGGACGGTTCGATTCACGATTCGAATCATGAACCTTAAACCTTTTGTGCATGTCTACTTTCCTCTACTCCATCCCTGTGAATTCTATCTGTAATTTCTCTTCTACGGGCATTTTAGAAACGATTTCACAAAAATATACATTAACGGTTGAAAAATGAACAAGAAGAGGGATTAAATGTTAGGGAAAAAGCACCAGCCATCTCCTTAAATGTTCAATTTTAAAACTTTCATTGTTTCTCTAACACTAGCTTGAAATTATTTGCTTTATACAATAGAGTGGTTGAATTTGTACGTTCCACATCAACACATTCCACTTGCTTGCTTGTACCCCTCCGTCCCAAAATTATTGTTTGACTTTTTTTTTCTGATTAGAACCGAATATTTTCCAATGGTAAATTTGATGTATATTTATACATTTTTTTCAAAATTATGAAACATGAAAATTGTAATTTTTTAAAATACTACAAACTACATGTTTCAATTTTTTTTAAGAACTCCCTCCATTCCACAGCATGAATCCATTTTTGAAAAGTTAACTAAATAAGGGATACATAACTAACATTAGAATTGTTTATAATTCATAATTACAAAACAGAACACCTAAACGTAACACCTAAAACCCTAAACGCAACACTATTTAATACATCAAATAACCTAACTACCCTTAGCTACATTTACACATTACCGACCCCTCCATTAATTCCCTAAACCAACCAACACCCCCCACTCTCACCCGTCTCTCTCTCTCTCTGCTCCCCCCAGACCCGTCCCTCTCTCTCTGCTCTCCCCCAGAAATCTCACATCTTTCTTCTCTCTCACATCTCTTTTCTCTCTTCTCCCTCCCTCTCACTCCAACCAACCTACATCTCTCTCAATCCCTCAAAATCGAGCACGAAGTGAAATATGTTGTTGAATACATTGGGCAATATTTCAATTTCCAGGTATCTCAATCTCTCACACCTCTTCTGTTTCAATTTGGGCAATATTGTAGATCTGCACTTTTTTTTGAATTTGGCGTGACACACCGCTTCTGTTTCAATTTGGGCAATATTGTAGATCTGCACATTTTTTTTTAAATTTGGCATGAAAGAACCGCGACTCACCAGCGGTTGTATTCATCAACTACCGCGACTCACTAGCGGTGGTGGCATAGAACATCCACGAATTTGTAGCGGATGTTTTATACCACTACCGCTAGTGAGTCGCGGTAGTTGATGAATACAACCGCTGGTGAGTCGCGGTTCTTTCTGAATACATCCGCTTGTGAGTCGCGGTTTTTTTGATTAAAACGTGTTTTTTTTGGAGGAAAAAATATGTGATGTGTAATATATATAACTTAAGTTTTCATTATTTTTTTGAAATAGAACCAAAAGTGGGGGATGATATGTGTTTTTTTTTAAAAAAAAACATGTATTTTTTTTAAAAAAACTTATGCAATAGTTGTAATATATGTATGTATATATTTTAATTTTTTTTATAGATAACTTATAACTTCATAACTTAACTTGTATTTATTTTTTTGTAATAGATAGAACCCGGACGTCGATGAGGGAAACGTCCAAGATGTGCGAGGATCGGGTAGAGTACGTAATGGTTGTGATCGCCTTGTAACGCAGAAAGCTGCTAATCAGGCAATACATCCACTAATGAGGGGGATGAGGGTGCTTAAGCGCAAACCCCCGTTCACAGAGATGATAAGAGGAGTTCAGACCCCACTGATATTCCATTTGAGGCTCCTTATAATGCTCCATTGAAGGGGAGAGGGCATTCACCTATTACGAGAGAGGATGATGAGATGGAAGCCTCATTAAACATGATAGGTGGCATGATGGGTAACATGGGTGGTATGGGTGGTATGGCTAGCATGGGTGGTATGGGTGGCATGGGTCGTATGGGTCGTATGGGTGGCATGGTTGGTGATAGACGTATTTTATACGTCGTTATCGGGTACCTTTATGACTTAAATTGAGCAATTGCACAAGGCTTTTGGCTACTGATATGTGTTTTTGAGTTTTTTTTTTATGAGTTTCAGGGTTTTAGGTGGATTTATATTAATTATGAAGCTTTTAGTGAAGATTTCGAGGAAGGGGTCAAAGTGTAACATTGAAGAAAAAGGCAGAAGAAGAATCTGGCTAAATTGCGGCCGCAAGGTAGACACACCTTGCCTTCGCAAGGTAGACAGAATGACAACCTCTAAAAATCAGACCCTTGCGGACGCAAGGTCAAGACCCCTTGCGACCGCAAGGTCCCCAGAACCGACCTTTCGGGGTTTTCAAGCTGGATTGGATCTTCTATTCCCGTACAACTCCTTGGTATAAATAAATGACGGCAGCCAAAGCCAAAAGACGTCCAAGAAGTAGTTTTAAACAGTTCTAGCGTAGGATTTAGATTGTATTACGTAGTTTAGTTGTTGTAATTACAGTTTTGAAGATCGATCCATGTATTCATTCATCTCCCTATGCAATTCATCTTCAAGGATGAACTAAACATCCATTAATCTAGGAGTTGGGAGGTAACTTGTATCAAATCTATAGCTTAATATATTTTTATTCATTCAATTCTTGTTGATCATGGTGTTTATCAACCCCTTTATTATCTCGCTTTGAACAAATGAATGTAATCGCAAGTGATAAAGGCCTAGAGGTGCGGATAACTGCATGACCAATATGCATATGTCGTACACTGGCACACCATCATGATAAATTGAACATATCGATGAACGAGAGTGATAAGTTAGGGTCAGGTTCCATATATGACCTAAGTGACAGTTAGGATCCATATGTTCTTATGCCTAGGATATAGAATGGATGAATTATTTGGAGATGGAGACTGAACGGTAATTCGACAGGCTATATCTATCTTTTGTGAACGAACCCAAGTTATTGAACGATACTTTATCCAAATAAGCTATAGTGTAGATACAAGTGAAACCCTAATCCTAGATTTCCATCCACCATCAGATCTTTCCTACTGTGATTGTTGCTTTGTTTAGTAAAATTTACTGTTTTAGTAGAATAATTAGTTTAAATAAAAGCAAAACAAAAACCCCCTTAGTTTAATAAAATCTTCTACCGATAGTCTTGCTATTTGTGATCTTCTTGTCTCTGCGGTTCCACCCTTGCTTCCCAAGCTATTCTACAATAGTCTTGTTCACTTGCAAGGAATAATTAAAATAAGACACGATCAGCTGGCATGAGTGGTATGGGTGGTATGGGTGACATGAGTGGCATGGGTGGTGTGGGTGGCGCGAGTGGTAGTTCGAGCATGTTACGCGGACGTGGGAAGGGTCCAATGAATGCTGATGTATTTACCGCACTACGAGATAGACACCGGTTAGTTGATGAAGAGGAGGATGAGGAGGAGGATTTGGGTTTTGGTCGACGACAGAGAGCGTGCTGAGCACATAGTAGAGGCAGAGGTAGAGGGAGAGTAGGAGGTCGTGGTGATGGTGGTGATGATGACGATGATGATTCAAACGATGATGTGGATGCGTATGGTTTGATGTTGATGGAGCCACATGGAGGTGGACCCGAGAACACCGAGTTACTTTCTGAATTTCGTGGTCATATTGCATCTGCAATATGGAATAACGAGGTAATTTATTATATTGACCATGATAGTATTGACAAAAAATTATTAAATTGACTACGTAGTATTGTTTTAATATTGATGAGAGATTATTTCATTATGTTCAACAGGAGAGGCCAGTATTGAGTTGTCATAGCTCCGTGGACCGCCGAACAACATTGCCTTGGACCATAAATGATATGGAGACTATTCATTGGATCACTAGGAGTAACCTGGGACACTTGAGGGAGTGCATGTTACAGCACTTGAACATGCCATTGATATATCAGCCTTTGTGGAAAGATGGCAGCCGGAAACCAACAATTTCCATTTACCGTTCGGGGAGATGACGTTGACGTTGCACGATGTGCATTACATTTTACAGATCCCAGTGGTCGGGAAACCCATTTTGGCAAGTACCAAGTTAGCCCAGATCAAGTCATCTCTAGCCATTCTCTTACGTATGCCTACTACCAAGGTGGACAGTGAGGTGAGGGGAAGTGGTATTAGATTTTTGACATTGCAAGAATATTTAGATGGCGAGACTCTGTCAGCTCAATTGAGGACGGTTGGTTATTTGTTGTGGTTGATGGGGACGACGTTGTTCATGGACAAGTCGTCGAATAGGGTAAATGTTCACTTTCTACCGTATGTGATGGATATCCGTGATATGCCCAATCACGCTTGGAGTGCAGCGACTTTATCCTTTCTATACCGACAGCTCGGTATAGCATCGAGGATTGTTTGTAAACAGATAGCTGGGTGTTTGTCTCTACTACAGGTATAAAAATGAATTGTTTGGATACTATAAAATTTAACTTTTTTTATTCGACGCTATTATATTTGACGCCATTTTATTTGACACTATTTTATCTGACGCTATTTTATTTTATTGTAGGTTTGGATATATGAATACTTTCCTCAATTCAGAGCAAGTTGTTCAGCAACATGGACCCCTCGAGAGCCATACCCTAAGAGATGGACTTCTTCTCTCGGTGGAAGAAGAAATGACCTCGATACTCTGTTGGAGTATCGTAGAGTCCTCGATCAGATGACTGTTGCTGCCGTAAGTATTTATCATTTGTAAATAATGTATTAAATAAAAGGTTGGATATTTATATTATATTTGTTTTTCTAGGTTACTTGGACTCCTTTTACACGTAGACCATCACATGAGGTACCGATCAATTTGTTCTTGGGCATAATTCATTGCCATAAAATCACTGAGCCATACATGCCTGATTGTTGCTTAAGACAATTTGGATATATCCAAATTATTCCCGGCCATGCATTCCAGCCGACGAAGGTTTATAGAGGTCCAAAGCTGTTGAAGTACATTTGTGTCCACGATGAGATGCTTCGTAATTTCTAACCATGAGAGCATCATTCTATAAACCCCAAGTGGGCCGGATCAAGTGGAGCCAAGATTCCGTCCGCCACCATAGATGGTTATGAGCAGTGGTTTCGGGAGCAGACACATTATCGTGTAATGCCACCGGTTGATGATGATGATGATGACACTGAGGAGATGGGGGATCATCAACCATCGTGGACGTTCAGGCTGTTTAACAGCAAAAGTTTTTCAAAACAGTAGAGTTTGAAACAAAAACATAGAACAGAATACCAACATGTTCAGAATAGATGTGGTTGGGTGCGTCGACATTCTAAGTAGTCACCAACCTAGATCCTGATTCTGTCGTTGAGGTGCTCTCTTAGTCTGTTCTGTTCTTCAATAAGAGCTTGATTCAAAAAGTGTGTAGCTCTCTCCTCCCTGATGACAGCAACCCGCCTTTGTTCTGCAGCAGCAGCTCGCTCATTGGCGCGTTCAATATGGCGAACATCAATGAAGTCAGCAACCTCACGTCTGTGGATGATAACTCGTGCCAATTCGGTCTTGAGCTCGTCAAAGAGGGCACGAATGCTGATCTACTGAGAGTGTAGCATACCCATCAAAAATGCCTGCTGGTCTTGAACTAGAAACTGATGAGTGGTGAAGGCATGAGTGGTATCGTTCACCAGCTGATCAACAATCTTTCCAATATCGAAGATTGTAGCATGAATGACATTTAAGCCATAGCTTAGGACTTCGATCTGGTGGGCCATGGAGGATACTGTGCTGTTGAGCCGTTCCAGGTTGGCATTGTTGGTGCGAAGGAGGTCGAGAAGAGCAGGGTCAGCAGTGTTTGAAGGAAGGAAAGAAGGGTTGAGGTTGACTGAGATATGGGTTTCAGAAGGGTTAGGAGCAGAGTTTGGAGAAGAGGAAGAGGAAACAAGTTGGTTAGTAGCAGAGGTCGAAGATGGAAGAGAGGAGGGTTTAGAATCAATTTCAATGTCAGTATCTGAGTTACTGACATTGGGGGAAGTAGAAGAGGAAGAAGAGGCTTCTAAAAGATAAGAGGGAAAAGGATAGTCAGGTAGAAGAATGAAGTTTGGAGGGGAGACAGAAGGGTAGAGAAGATCAGAGATGGAAGTGAGATTAAAGAGAAAAGAATGAGTAGCAGAAGAGATAGAAGGAAACAGAATCTGATAAAGATCAGAAGAGATGGAGATAGGTGTAATATATTGGGATATAGGAGGGAAAATTTCTGGAAGGAAAGCTGTTTGGTAGAGAAGAGTGGATAGGTGAGGATCAAGAGAAGATAAGTTTTCGGGCATAGAGAAGGAAGGAGAAGGGTTTATGTGAGCAGGAATGATGGCTAAAGAGGAGTCGGGAGGAATGGTGGAGATAGATTCGGGAGAAGAGGGTGGAGAAGGAATAGTGTCTATGGTAAGAGAAGGTGGAGAAGAAGGTGTTGGAACCACAGACTTCTTGCGAAGCCTGCGTTTCTTCTTCTTTGGGGCAGGAGATATGGGTTCCTCCTCAACATTAGCAGGGGTTGATGAGGAAGTAGGAGAAGAAGGGGTAGCAGCAGGCTCCTCCCCAACAGCAGCAGGGGCTGTTGAAGAAGTAAGAGATGGAGATGAAGAAGAGATAGGAGAGGAAGGAGGAACAAATGGAATGAAAGGTTCAGAAGGTTCGGTGCGTTTGGACTTACGTTTTCTAGAGCGAAGTGGAGCAGGGTCTGGTTCAGCAGTCTCAACAGGCACAGGGGCAGGAGTAGAAGGAGCAGCAGTCTTCTTTTTCTTTTTGACTTGGGAGCTGGCAGGGTTGGCAGCAGCAGCAGAGCTGGAAGAAGAGATTTTCCTCTTCTTGGCAACCGGCTCCTCCTCAACGGAAGAAGTCTTCTTCTTCTTTTTGGATGTTGTAGAGGGAGCAGGATCGACGGCTTTGCTTGAGCAGCCTTCAGCAGTGGCTTCCTTTTGGAGCTTCTTGTCCAGCTGCTTAGCTATGAAGGCATCCACCGTTGTCTCGGGGTTAATCTTGAGGATCACAAGAGGAGGTGGATTCATAGCATGGACTATGAGTAGAGGAGGGAGACCTTGCTGTGCTCGCTTCTCATTCTTCAGTTTTTGGTGGTTGATGATGAATGTGCTGGTGAACTGGATGGACTTCAGAACCTTCTTTTTCTCAAAGTTCACCATGTGTGTATGAAATGACGTGTTTGATCGAAGAAGAGAGTTGATAAGGCGAACGAACGGTCGCTTCTGCTTGAGAGATGCTTTAACAGCATCAACAGCATCACACAACAGCTCAAATAAGATCTGTGCCCAGTTAAGTCGAATGTTGAGGATGACAGCAGAAGTGTATTCCAGCTGGTCTGTAGTCATCACGTCATGAGTGCCATTCTTGAAAATCATGCTTTTGTCGAAGAGATGGCTGATGAAGTAGACGTCATCTTCGAATAAAGTCCTCTTCATCTTTGCTTGAGCCTCCCTTGGAGTGTTCTCTCCACGCATGTAGGACCAGGCAGAGGCTTTCTCAGTGTCAGAGAGAGAAGTAGGTCCATCGAATTCCACGCCGATAATCTTGGCGATTCTGGATGCAGTGATGGTGATGGAGATGGTCCTGACGACAACAGAGATGGAGGTTCTTGATTCGTTGATAATTGCCTTCTGGAAGAATTCTTCCGCTAGAAGGTAGCTGTAGTCGGCATCTTCTAACATGAAAAGAGGCAGAATACCAGACTGGTTCAGGTCATCGACTATTTTTACCCCAGAGGCATATGCTCGAACAGAAGGTTCGTCAATGCACATTCCCGGATGATACATAGAGGGGGGCAGTTTCGGAATGTCAAGATCTGAACTCTGAGCCTGTTCAGGAATAGCATATGTAGAGGAAGATCCAGCCTGAAGAATTTCAAGTAAATAATTTAGGGCAAAATCTTGAAAACTCGAAATTTGAACAAAATATACCATTAAGCCCTAGAAATTTTCTAAACATCACATGAAATGTCTCAAAACCTTACATAGAAAACTCGAAATTTGAACAAAATATACCATTAAGCCCTAGAAATTTTCTAGACATCACATGAAATGTCTTAGACAGGCGGAACCTTACATAGAAAACTGAAATCGATGGTTAATGAACAATAATATGTAGCTAATACCAGCAATAAGCGATAAATTCTAAAGATTAAGGAGATATAGAGCAAGAAATTTTATGAACAGTCAACAATGGCGGATTCACATGCGAAGATATATAAATTTGTGCTTACACCTTAGTGACTGAGTTAGGGTTAGATTCGTCTTACCATTGAAGTAGATTTGCAGAAGAAGAATACGGAAATGAAGAGTCTTTATGCAGATTTTACTTACGAACAGTGCCAAAGGAAGCAAGAAATGTAGAGAGAAGAAGGAGTTATAGAGAGAAGAGTAAGAGACAGTTTTGTGATTTTAGATTTTGGCGGTTGAGGGTTTATAAATGAAAAGACGTGAAATCACCATAGAGACTTGTGAAAAGACTTTAAGTCGACGCCTTTTCCTTGAAAAGACTTAATGAGTGACGGCTTTAAGAGAGAGAAAAGTACCTTTTGAAGAATATCTCAACCAATTTTAAAATCACCCCTTTCAATTTTCATAACTAACCTTCTAAAACTAGGAGTTTAGAAAACTTACCTTTGTCTTCCAAAGGATCAGATGATTTCTTGACTTTATTCTTAAAGAAATAAGTCTGCTTAAATATAACATCAAGTCTGCTTAAGAGAAGTTGTCAAGTCTTGCTCAAAAACAATTTTATGATGAAAATTAAATTAAAATTAAGCAGTTGGGTCAAGCATACCAAGCTCTCCCCTGAGATAAGCAAACCTGTCTGCTTCTAGTGCTTTTGTGAAGATGTCCGCGCTTGATGTTCGCTTGAAATGTACTTCATGCTAATGTTCCTCTTTTCTACATTGTCCCTTAGAAAATGATATCGAACATCGATATGCTTTGTCTTGGAATGCATCACGGGTTGTAGGTGATCGAGATTGCCGAGGTGTTATCACACATGATTGGGCAAATACTACTTTGATGTCGTAATCCACCAACCGTTGTTTGATCCAAAGCAATTGACACCTACCGCCAGCCTATGTACTCGCTCATGGTGGAATTTGAGACTGATGCTTGTTTCTTGCTAGCCCAAGAGACAAGCCTGTCTCCTAGGAATTGACAAGTTCCACTAGTGCTTTTCCTATCGACTTGACAACCAGCATAGTCGGCATCTGAGTAGCCAACTAAGTTGAAAGAGGATTCCCTTGGGTACCAGATGCCTAAGTTGGTGGTATCTGATACATACTTAATGATTCTTTTGGCTGCAAGAAGGTGTGACTCACGAGGGTCTGCTTGAAATCTAGCACATACCCCAACAAAGATACACTATGTCGTCCGGCGGTGAGATAGAGCAGATCCGATTATCCCCCTATAGTGGGTGATATCAACTTTCTTTCCTTGTAAGTCCTTTGTAAGTTTGCA
The DNA here is from genome assembly GCA_013146195.2 of Codonopsis lanceolata. NCBI lineage: Eukaryota > Viridiplantae > Streptophyta > Magnoliopsida > Asterales > Campanulaceae > Codonopsis > Codonopsis lanceolata. Next base: position 83,209,378 of record CM028383.1, read on the forward strand.
TTTGGCAGCCATTGGTGTATCAAAGGTGTTTGCCATTTCCAATCCAAACTTTTTGACAAGTTCTTTAGCATACTTGGATTGGCTGATGAATATTCCTTTGTTGGATTGTTGAATTTGAAGACCCAAGAAGAATGTGAGTTCTCCCATCATGCTCATTTGAAACTTTCCAGTCATGAGTGTCTCGAATCGCTTGCACAGCTTCTCATTTGTAGATCCAAAGATGATATCATCGACATATATTTGCACCAGCAGAGAGTGTCCTTTGTGCTTGAGAATGAAGAGAGTGGTGTCGATCTTTCCTCGCACAAATCCTTGTTCTATTAAGAATTTGGATAGAGTTTCATACTGTGCACGAGGAGCTTGCTTAAGACCATAGAGAGCCTTCTTAAGCTTGTAGACATGAGTCTCTTTTCCTTTTTCCACGAAGCCTGGAGGTTGAGTAACATAAACCGTTTCTTGAAGATCACCATTTAGAAATGCGCTCTTGACGTCCATTTGATATAGCACAAAGTCCTTGTATGTAGCATAGGCTAAGAAGATTCTGATAGCTTCCAACCTTGCTACTGGAGCAAAGGTTTCATCATAGTCGATTCCTTCTTCTTGGCGATATCCTTGTGCAACGAGTCTTGCTTTGTTTCTAATGATGTTCCCATCTTCATCCTTCTTGTTTCTGAACACCCATTTTGTGCCAATGATAGTATGATCAGCAGGTTTTGGGACTAGCTTCCATACTTGGCATCTTTCAAATTGCTGAAGTTCTTCTTGCATGGCTTCCAGCCAACTTGGATCTTGCAAAGCTTCATCAATCTTCTTTGGCTCATCTTCTCGAAACGAATGCAAAGACACGGAACATACATTCATTTCTGGAAGATCTTCTAGTCCGCACTCCAACATGAATGTCACCAATGATTTGAGAGATTGGATGGTCTTTACATGTTCTTGTGACAACAGGAATATGATGATTTACTGTTGTTTCTTCATGACAAGGTTCAGAAGGAGGACTAGGAAGAAGATCAGCTGTGTCTAGATGAGTATTTTGTTCAGAATTTGATTCAAAGGTAAGTTGAAGAAAAGGATTTTCAGGTTCAGAAACAAAGGGTTCTGGATTAGAGTTTTCTTGAGCATGGTTGAGGTCTTCTGGTGACCCATTTGATAAGAGATGATGATCATGAATATTTGATTGAGTTGCTGGAGATGGATTAGGTGTATGAGAGGATGATAGTTGGGATGTACCTGTCTCAACATTAACAAAATCATCAGCAACATTTGGAGCCACGTGTGGCTCTAATAAATCAAATTCATCAAATGAGACATGAACGGATTCAACTATTTTTAACGATCTTTTGTTGAAAACCCTGTAAGCCTTGGAGTGTAAAGCATAGCCCGGAAATACACCTTCATCGGCTTTGTTATCAAATTTGCTTCTGTAGTCATTACCATTGTAGACTATGAAACACTTGCAACCGAAGATTTTAAAAATCCAATGTTTGGGGCTTTACCTCTCCAAAGTTCATAGGGTGTTTTACCGTGAAATTTGTTGATCAAAGATCGGTTCTGAGTGAAGCAAGCTGTGTTGACTCGCCGCCTGTAAATGTTTGGGTAGCTTTGCTTCAGAAGCATAGTTTTAGCAGCCTTCGATAAGTGTTCTGCTTTCTCCTTTCTCGCTACACCATTCTCGTGTGGTGTCCTTATCGCAGAGAAATTGTGACCAATGCCATGATCATCACAAGATTTTGCTATTCCATTATTTGTGAACTCGCACCATTGTCCGATCTAACGCCACCGATTTCATCAAGTTTTGCTTGCGCCTTTCGAACAAAGCCGTGAGAAGATCGTATGTGTGGTCTTTAGAAGACATCATCTCGCCCAAGTATATCTTGTATAATCATCCACTACTACTAGCGTGTATCTGTGACCACCATAGCTGATAGTAGTGACTGGTCCGAAGAGATCCATGTGGAGAAGTTGCAGAGGTCTCGATGTTGCGAGTCCTGGTTTGCTCTTGAAAGACGTTTTTGAAAGCTTTCCCAGTTGACAAGCTTTACAAGCACGATCATGATCAGCAGAGACCTTTGGCAATCCTTTAACTAGACCTTCTTTGGATAGCTTAGACAGATATTTGAAGTTCAAATGGCTGAGTCTTTTATGCCATAACCAGCTTTTGTCTTGAGCAGAGTTTGCTACAAGACATAGACTAGCAGCCTTGCCGTAAGCATTCAAATCTATCACATAGACATTCCCTTGTCTATGTCCAGTTACCAAGGTTGAGCAGGAGACTGGATCCTTGATATCACATCTGTTTGAGGAGAATTGACAGATAAGTCCTTTATCACAGAATTGAGAAATACTCAGAAGATTATGTTTCAAGCCTTCTACTAGAGAGACTTTTCCTATGGAGAGATTTCCTCGAATGATGGATCCGTAGCCAATAGTTCTTCCTTTAGCATTGTCTCCAAAGATGACTGGAGGGCCTTCTGCTTCAGAGATGTTAGAGAGAAGGCAAGATTCTCCGGTCATATGTCTTGAGCAGCCACTGTCTAGATACCATACATCTTTCTTCTCTGAACTTGAAGCAGCCATGAAGCACACCTGAGATGTAGAGGTAAGAAAATCATGGTCCCCTTTTATTTTTCTTATGGGTCCAAATGGTTAGCGTATTTTTGGAACCCATACTTGCCTGATTTTTGGAATAGGGGATCCAGCAGGCTTCATGATGGATTTCAGCAGACATTCATGGACCAAGTGGCCTAAACATTTGCAAAAGGTACAGTGATGGAAATTACAAAAGTCTGTTTGATCATGCTGGGTGTTGAAAGATTTTTGAACATTTTTCTTAACAGCAACTTTTGATTTAGCAGTCTTGTTAACAGCAAGCTTAGGGGCATCTGTGTGAGGCTTCTTGAGTCTATACCCAACAGTCTTTGCTTTGGCAAAAGTATACTTGCTGATAGTAGACTTCGATGCCTCATACATTTTACCTTTAAGCTTGGTATCAACATTCTGTGTAGCAGCAGCACCATCGGTAGTACTGTTGATGAATCTGATAGGTTTGAGCAGACTCTTTGTGGGCCTTGAAACAACAGCCTTTGCTTTCACAGAGGTGCTAGTGGAAAGCTTTTGAGAGTCTACACTACCTTTAGCAGATTTCTATCCAGCAGATGAATGCTTTGCTTTTGAAGCTTCACTGTTCTTGATAATTTGAGCCTTAGGGTATTTATACGGAGTAGCTGTATAACCAATTCCTTCTTTACCCTTGTAAGGCTTCTGATATTGTGCAGGAATATTATTATTTGGTGTAAAATGTTGTTTTTCCTATTCAGAGGTTGTGCCAGAAGTGCTTTCAGAGAATCCTAGCCCAGTTTTATCTGTTGAGGGCTTCTGATCTCCTAGAATTTGATCAAAGAATGCCGTTGATTTATTCCATGAGTTGATGGTCTTTTGCATCTCATCTTTCTCAGCAGATATCTCTTTGGCATGATCAATAAGGCAAGCAACCTTTTCATTGAGAAATTTGTTCTCTTCTTTTAACTTGATACTTTCCTGCTGGACTCCATGGAGAGTTTTTAACTCGGCTTCCAGCATGGATTTCTCAGTTCCCAGCTTCTCATGACTTTTAGCTAACTTAACATAAGCCTTTCTAAATTCATTGAATTCCTCTAGCATGCCTTGAGCATTTCTTCTTTTGAAGGCTCTTCAGAAGATTGTTCAATGTTAGCTTGAAACGGAGAGTATTTAACTTCACTATCTGAGTCATAGGTGGGAGGTGACTCTAGAGAAACGAGGCAAATGTGTGCCTGCTTGGGTGAGTCATCACTATCATCCTCATCAGAATCAGTTTCAAACCAAGTAGATACATGGTTTTCTTCTAAGTCCTCAGCCAGTAGACCTCTATGTTTAGAAAATGATTTAGATGGTCTCCTTTTATAGGCTTCATATTTTGGCTTAGGACATTTAGAAGCAAAGTGACCAGGCTTCCTGCAGTTGTAGCAAACTAACTCATTGTTTTGTGAGCTTTCAGCAGACTTTCTGAAAGTCTGCTGGTTTGCTTCCTTCTTTTTGTTAAATTTTGAGAACTTTTGAAACTTCTTAACGAACATGGCAAATTGCTCGTCAGAGAGAATTTCATTCTCATTTGAAGAAGTAGATGGTTTATTTTCTTGGGCAGGAATTTCATGAGAGATAGCAGAAAAGGAAGGAAGTTTAAAATGTTTGTCATGTTCTTGAGCTTGAAGCAATTCTTGCTCATAGACAGTTAAACTCGCATACAAACTTCTGAGGTGCATGGAGTTCAAGTCTTTGGACTCTTTTATAGTAGTGGTTTTAACATGCCACAAACTTCCTAGAGAAGCTAAAAATCTCATATTTACTTCCTTAACACTATATTCTTTTCCTAAGGAATAACAACTGTTTACTACCTCACAAAATCTGTCGTAGGCTTGTCGTAGAGTCTCCTTAGGATCTTTTCTGAAGGAATCGAATTGTTGAATGTAGTTATACTTTCTGTTGTCTCTGGTGGGCAGATCTCCTTCAAGATATTCCACCAAGGCTTCCCACATTTCCTTGGCAGTTTTGCATCTGATGATTTGTTGATATGTGCTTGTGTCGACAGAGCTTGATATGATGTGTATAGCTTTGCTGTCGAGTTCAACGAGCCTCCTTTCTTCGTCTGTCCATTCGTTCATGGATTTAGGTATCTCGGGAGGTCCACTGGCTACTTCAGCAAGTGGGTTGGGCTTCATTGGAACATGAGGACCTGTTAGAACACATTGCCACAAACGATTGTCAATAGAGTTCATGTATCTCATAACTTTATCTTTCCAGACTTCGAAGTGGCCTTCGTCCAATATTGGGACGTGGCTGGTATTCGAAGTAGGCAGCATATAGTGAGCCATAGGATCTATTCACAAGAGGTTAAGCTTGGAAAAATGAATTTTCAAAGAATTAGGCTCTGATACCAATTGTTGGTCCCAAAATAGGCTCAATCTAGGCTAGAAGAGGGGGGGGGTTGAATAGCCTAGTTGTGTTTTTATAAAAAAAATTTATAAACACTTCTTAAAAAGATTTAACTAGAAGAGTTAATGCAGCGGAAACTGAAGAGGTTTTGAACTGACTAGAATTCTTCTTAAGTAGCACATATTCAGAAGTGATTAAGTAAGCAGTTAATAGAAATGAAGAAACAGATCAGACAGAACACAGAGTTTAGAAGTGGTTCGTACTGTGAATAGTACTACGTCCACTACCAAAGTGGTTAGCTTTGGATTTTAAAAGTGCACTTGTTTATCCACTAGGTTTATAAGAAATATCTCTAATGTATAATGGTGAGAGGAACAATCAAGGATTAATTGTTCTCACACGTGCTAAAGTAAAGAACAGTTTTAAAAGAAAACTAGATGAAGCTGAAACAAATTTAAGACTGGCAGATCTGCAGCTTCAGGAAGTTTGGTGAAGTGTTAGTTCTTGTCCTTTTGATCTCTTGAATGCTTGAATGTTGAAGATGAAGCTTGAGTGTTTAATGCGCAAGAGTGGTTGTTTCAGATCTTCAACACTTGAATAAATACCAGAGAGATCTTTTGGACCGTTGGACTGAGGCAGAGAGAGCTATGTCCAACGTTCTATTGCATTGAATGCAATTCGGCGCTTTGGGAGATGTAAGAGCCATAGTCATTAGAGATACAGTGTGTGCAGAGAAGACATTCCCAAATAGAGTAAGGTTTCAGGTTGCAGGCGTTGCAGCTGTGAAAGTCTTCTTAGCCAAAAGGGGTAATGTCTTCAGACTTCATGTTCCAGGAGACAGTCTGGACAGTTGTCAGTATAAAGAGTTGACTTCTTTTGAGTGAAATCCGATGAAGATATTTTGACTAGATATTTCAAAATTATCTAGATAAGACTATATGGTGTCGTTTGGTAGCCAGGATTAAAGCCAGATAGGATTAATAAGCCGAGTTGTCTGATGTTTGGTACGCAATAGGTGGTCGGGACTAATAGCACGAGTTATCCAGATAAAGTCATTATCCCCTCACTATTAATACCAAGGGGGAGGGTGGTATTATTAGCGCCCTCACTAAAAAAAATTGGGATTAACATTTGTAATCTCAAAACTACCCCCAATATACAAGTAAGGATTAATAGCGAGGGCACTAATAATACTGGGATTAATAATACTGCTTATCTTTGTCTGACTACCAAACAAGCCCTATGTGTCATAATTCCATGATTTGACTAATCTTGATTTTTTCGCTTTTGAGCAGACTTCAAAGTCTGCTATTCTTCCAAGTCTGTTGTTGAAACCTGCTTGTCCGCGCCTTAACTAACACTAAAAAAGTTCTAAACAACCTTGATTCTAAGACAGTTGCCACACTAATCGGTACGCAGACCTATTAGCCACTGTACAATAGAATCAGAAGATGACTCAACCAAATCTTAGAACCTATGGGAGTCAACATTTACCTTTGCATTTCTCTTACATATATATACATATATATATATATATATATATATATATATATATATATATATATATATATATATATATATATATATATATATTTCTTCTTTAATGCATATATTTTCATTTATCATTTTTTCTTTTTATGCATATCTATTTTTTTGGAGACTAATATATTTTCTTTTTGTTGTCTCACCTTTTTTTTTCCAGGTGAATGTGTCTACTTATAAAAGGCTTATGCGGGGCTTTTTTAGTATCAACAAACTTTATCAAAAGCTTGTGGACGAGCTTTCTTGCAGGGGAAATGGCACAGTACGGCAGACCAGGCGCCGGGGTGATGATGACGATGATGCGGACGCCGGGTCGAGCCACGCTAGGGACAGAGGACGAGCATACAGAGTTGGTGGCACAACGGACCCTTGGGTTATGGGAGGTGGTCTTGATAGGAGCCAGTCTTCCCGTGCACATCAGTCTTGGATACCTGCGTTTATTAGCTTTTTTTTTTTGTTCTCTACTAAAACATGTACAAATATTTATTATACAATGCAATACAATTTTATATGATGCAAAATATTAAAAATGCAGACTCAAACACGCATGCGTTAAATAAAGCTATACCAATATTTTTAAGGGTAATAGCACGCTGTTTTTCAGAATCTGATTTTAAGAGAATACACGTTCGGGCTCGAGCGGGCTTTTTTGGTGATATGCGGGGAGGAAAAGGCAGCCGCCTTCTCCTGTTTCTCGGCCATATAATTGCTGCTAACGCTATTTTTATAGGCTTTCGTTCTTTTTCTGTGATCAGACAGAAATAATAAGGATCTGTCGAGCGAAAACGAGGATACCGGCTTCGAGGCATTCTGGCGGCCAGGGCCTAATAGGCTCTATGGCATGGTGCCAGGGAAGGGCTTTGGCGGCGCCCAAGGTCTTCCCTGTGCAATTCTTGTTTAGCACTGTTCGCGTACTGTGCTAAAAAACCGTTCGTTTCTCGATTTTTTCGGTATAAAAGGCAGACGAGGGATTGCCTCTTTTCACAAACTTATCTGCTCTCTTTGCATAAAATTTTAGCCTTGCTCAGCCGTTACCACCTTCATCAAATAATCCTTTGCATTTTTCTCAAAAATATCTGCACCAATTCATACAGCACTGGAGATAGAAATCTATGAGAATGCTTTGGATTTCTGGATCCTTTCCTTGCGCTCAGATGAGCGTGATTGGTTTGAGCATATTTTTGGATACAGGTGCCTGCTGTACTGGAGGAATATTGTCATTAATTGGGACATGCTGAGGGGAGCCTCCAGGTTTTGGTCTCCTCAAGATCACCTTTTTAATTTTGGCATGAACGAGATGTGTCCCACCTTTGAGGAGTTTTGTGCAATGTTGGGGATGGCACCTTCCCGTCTTATTGTCGTGCCTTCTCATCGGAGGCGTCCGTATATGGCAATTAGGGAGCTTTTTCGCACCACTCGCCTTGCTATTCCGGGCTTTTATAATGGAGTAACTTTTGATTTGATTGTCCATCCTGGAGCCTTTACAGAGTTCAGGGAGGATGATGTGGATTATTTGAGGCGTCGGCTGTCTGCACTTTTCCTTTGCCTGGTAGGGAGATATTTGATGGTAGGCCAACCCAAATTCATCGATGTGCGGGTCGTGGACCTAGCATTGCAGGCACGGGATCGCCGGTTGAATATTATCCAAGTGATTCTGGCAGAGACTTTGGCGGGCCTGGATGCTTTTGCAGGCGGTGATGAGCTATTCCCTACCGGCAACCCCATTTTGATCCACATGTGGCTAGAGGAGCACTTTCTTTGGGTGATGAGCCTCATACCACCGGGAGCAATGTATGATCCAGGGCTTTATGGCTCTCGCGGTCACTTCCCTCAGACCAATTATTCGGAGTATGATTGGGCTGAGAGATTTTTTTGCAGGGGTTCCATGGATATAATTTGGGTGATCAGCCACTGGCAGATCCGGCGCTTTATCATGTATTCCGCATAATATAATCAGGTTGTTTTCCTAGGCATCGAGCGGACTTCTTTTTACAGAGCAGACATGATCTTGCGCCAGTTTGGGAGAGAGCACCTTATCCCTGACCCGACCCGTCCTGTATTTTTGGAGTTGGATAATAATGACGGGGACCTGGGTACCACTATCCAGGGAATCTGGCAATGGGATTTTGATAGGCTGCAGGTGGCCTATTTATTTACTGATTATATGCTCCTCTCCCACAAGTATCTGTCGTGGATCATGGTGGCTGCTGAGGGGTCGTCCCGCATGATCAGGCATGGACTGAGGCAACTACTGGGTCGTCATATTGCTAGTGGCATAGATGCTCGCCTAATGCTCGTCATCAGTCTGAGAGAGCACCTTATCCCTGACCCGACCCGTCCTGTATTTCTGGAGTTGGATAATAATGACGGGGACCTGGGTACCACTATCCAGGGAATGTGGCAGCGGGATTTTGATAGGCTGCAGGTGGCCTATTTATTTACTGATTATATGCTCCTCTTAAACAAGTATCTGTCGTGGATCATGGTGGCTGCTGAGGGGTCGTCCCGCATGATCAGGCATGGACTGAGGCAACTGCTGGGCCGTCATATTGCTAGTGGCATAGATGCTCGCCTAATGGAAATAGGCAAGGACATTGATAGTTTAGGCCTAGTCGTCCCCCAGGCCTTGCAAGAGGAATTTAGGCGGGTGCACAATCTTGGTGCCCAGATAGCTCCTGGACCAAATACATCAGGTCCTAGCAATGCACCACCTCGGCTAAGCAATGCAAGCAGGCAGCACAACCCTTGGGAACCAGAAGTGGTTGTTCCTCCCCCTTAGACTGGATGGGGCACTGCTTTCAGGAATGATGGCAACGAGCCTCCTCGGCTGAGCAACGTAAGCAGGCAGCATAATCCTTGGGAGCCAGAGGAGGTTGTCCCTCCCCCTCAAACTGAATAGGGCACTGCCCTTAAGAATGATGGGGCTGGTCTGAGTAACACAGTTGTCAAGGAAAATGGGGATGCCGACGACGAGGAAGAGGACACTTCTGGAGCTCTCATGTAGCTGAGACTAGAGCTTCTTCTGCGCCTCGCAGAAGGAGTATATGGGCCCGACTGGGCGGATGCCGCAGGCACTGATGGACCACCTTGGGGATTAAGCTGCAAACGAAGGAAAATTGGGGAAGCAAAAAGGGGGTGGGTGTAGCAAAATATTATGTACATGCAAATAATGCACAATCTAAATTTCTTTAGCAATCATTCCTAAATTGCACCTTAGGACCTATAATTTTATATTTTAGTATTTTATATGTGAGCCTTTTGTCGTGGTCTTTCTTTTTCCTTTGTCGGTCGAGCCTCTTGCATGCTGAAGACTGGAGGTAGGATGCCGAGAATTCAAAGAGTGCCTTCCTTCCCCTTTTTCTCCTAATTTTGATTTTTTTTTATATATGCTCTAATTTTTGCCTAGGCTGCCCTTTCGGATTTTCAACCTAGCGAGCCCTTATTTCTCCTTTTTGTCTCTTTTTTTTTAATTTTGCTCTAATTTTTGCCTAGGCTGCCCTTTCGGGTTTTCAGCCTAGCGAGTTGGGGAGGGAAGCAACTGCCAGATAGGTTGGCTTTAAGAATAATACCTTTTAAGCTTGTTGAGTTTGAAAGGCTGAACAAGATCTTCTCCTTCTTGGTTTGTGAGGAGTACGACACCTCCTAACCGGATTTCTTTGACAACATATGGTCCCATCCATGGAGATTTCCATTTTCCCCTAGTATCAACATAACTAGGGGGTTTTTCTCGAAGCACGAGATCCCCGACTTGGATGTCGCGGCCTTTAACTGTATTATTGAAGGCCCGGGCTATGCGCCTTTGATATGTCCAGGTGTGCTCTAGGGCTAACAAGCGTCGTTCATCAATTAGGGCTAATTCTTCAAATCGCCCTTTTACCCAGTCGATCTCTAATATGCCAGATTCCATCATTACTCTTATTGATGGTATTTCAACTTCTATTGGCAGTACCGCCTCCATGCCATATGCCAAGGAATAAGGGGTAGCTCCAGTGGGTGTGCGGACTGAGGTGCGATAGCCCCAGAGAGCTAGCGGCAAATTTTCTAGCCAGTCTCTTCCTGTATCAACCATTTTTCTGATGATGTTTTCGAGTGTTTTGTTGACTGCTTCGACGACACCGTTTGCTTGTGGCCGATAGGGGGAGGATTTATGCCTTTGGATTTTGAATTCGTCGAGCAGACGACTCACGTCCCCTTCAAAATGCGTGTCGTTGTCGGAGATTATCTCGAAAGGTACTCCGTAGCAATATATAATATTGGTTCAGATGAATTCGGACACCTTTCGAGCATTCAGGATCTTATAGGAAGAGGCTTCTACCCACTTTGTGAAGTAATCGACGGCTACTAGAACGTATTCGTGGCCATTGGATCCCTTCGGGTGAATTTGGCCTATAACGTCGATTCCCCATGTTGAGAAGGGCCAGGGGGCTGTGGAGTTATATAAGACGTGCGGGGGCACGTGCTGCAGATTTGCAAAACATTGGCACTTGTCGCAATGACACACCCACCGAATACAATCGGTTTCAAGCGTACTCCAATAGTACCCTTGCCGGATAATTTTCTTGGACAGCATATGGCCATTCATGTGGGGCTTGCAGGTACCGCCATGAAGCTGGTCCATGATTTGCTCGGCCTTGGCCTGATCGACGCATAATAAGTTAAGGCCTTGATAGTGCCTTTTATATAGGCTGCCACCGCTGAGTACAAATTGTGAGGCCCACCTCCGCAGGGAGACTTTCCCTCTTTTGTCCAGGCCGGGAGGATAGATTCCTTTCTGAAGCAGATTTAAGATATCAGTGTACCAGGGCTCGTGATCTGCTTCAGGGGCTGCATTAATTTTGAAGTAGTATGCTGGGGTGACCCTTTTCCCAACTACAAAAGGTTGGACTTGGGTTTCTGTGGGAATTTGGACTAGCGATGCCATAGTGGCCAATGCATCGGCAAATTGATTTCTATCTCGTGGGAGGAAATGAAACAAGATATTATCAAATTTGCTGGCTAGTGTCGTCAGCTTGGCATGATAAAGTTGCAGCCGGGGATCTTGGGTCCTCCATTTCCGTCCAACTTGGTTTATAATTAGAGCAGAGTCTCCATAGACTTCGAGATCTTTGGCCCGCCCTTTGGAGAGCTTCTTCTAGGCCAGCAATACAAGATTCATATTCTGCTGTATTATTTGAGCATTCAAACTCCAATCTCATGGCCAGTGGAATGTGGGAATCGGCCGGATCAATTAGCAAGATTCCTATGTCGAAGCCTCTTTTATTTGCGCCTCCATCAAAGAACATTTGCCAGCCGGTGTCATGGTCAGTGATTTCGAAGACACCTTCGTCTGGGAAGCCAGACTCAGTTGCATCTTCTGCTTTTGAGGGCAGATCGGCTAAGTGGTCTGCAATTACGCTGCCTTTGATAGATTTGAGTGTGACATAAGTTATGTCAAACTCGTTGAGAAGAAAGGACCACTTGGCCAGTCGACTGGAAAGTGATGGCTTGCCGAAGATGTACTTTATAGGATCCATCCTGGAAATGAGCTTGATGGATCGTCCTTGCAGATAAGTCTTGAGCCTTTGCGTGGTCGGAACTAGGCCGGTGCAGCTTTTCTCTAGCGCTGAATAATTTAGCTCGCTTCCTTGCAGCTTCCTACTTATGAAGTATATGACATTTTCAATGTGCGAATTTTCTTTTTCTTGGGCGAGTATAGCCCCTACTGACGTGTCTGTGATGGTTAAATATAAGAGGAACGGTTTATGTGTATGGGGTGGAGCTAGCACAGGTGGATTGGTAAGGTAAGCTTTTATTTTTTCGAAGGCTAGCTGGCACTTCTCGTCCCAGACTTGGTCAGTATTTTTCTTTAGGAGTTTGAAAAGGGGCTCACATATAAAGGTCAGATGTCTAATGAAACGGCTGATATACTGCAATTGACCTAGGAAGCCTTTGACTTCGGTTGGAGTTTTCGACTGCGGCATCTCTAGGATGGCTTTAATCTTTGCTGGCTTGATCTCGATGCCATGCTCGATCACCATGAATCCCAGGACCTTGCCTTTGGTAACCCCAAATGTGCATTTGGCGGGGTTAAGCTTCATTTGGTGCTTTCTCAACCTCTCGAAGAATTTTCGAAGGTCTTTGGTATAAGCACCGTTGGCGTCGCTGGAGTGCACGATCATGTCATCGACATAGACCTCGATCTCCATATGGATCATGTCGTGGAAGAGGGTGGTGGCAGCCCTTTGATAAGTAGCTCCAGCATTTTTCAACCCAAATGGCATGACATTATAGCAATAAGTTCCCCAGGGAGTAGTGAATGAGGTATTCTCCTGGTCTTCTACTGCCATTTTGATTTGATTGTAGCCCAGCATGCCGTCAACGAAGGATCTGACTTTGTGAGCAGCGACGGCGTCTACCACAATATCAATATTGGGTAGAGGGAAGTCATCTTTGGGCGACGCCTTGTTGAGGTCGCAGAAGTCTACGCAGATTCGGACCTTCCCGGTGGGCTTGGGAACTGTCACTATGTTGGACAGCCAGACCGGGTATTCAACTACCCGAATGAAATTGACGCGCAGCTGCTTCATAATTTCTTCTTTAACTTGTAGTGACCATTCTGGCTTAATCCGGCGGAGCTTTTGCTTGCTTGGCCGAGCATCCGGATATATGGGGATCCGGTGTTCGACTATGGCTGGGTCTAGCCCGGGCATATCTTCATAGGACCATGCAAATATGTCTACGAACACTTTAAGGAGATCAATGAGTGCTACCCTTTCAGAGCCTTGTAGGTAGTTGCCGATTTTGATTTCTTTTATTTCATTGTTCAACCCCAGATTGATGGTGCACAAGTCTTCAGTTGCTGCTAATGGATGATGTTGTTCCTCGTGCTCAACTGACTTTACAAGCTCAAGCAAATAATTTTTATCTTTTGGGTCCATTTCATCAAATGACTCATTATTATAATTATTTAATGTGTCTTTTAATGTAGGTGCAACTAAGGAATAAGCAAAGACATTCAGATTATCATTAAAAGTAAACTGAACAGGGTTATTTACATTATTGAGGACCTGGGGTTTGAGATCCTCAACTTTAGGGAGCGGATCGGTAGATGACCAATCCGTAAAGCTAGGGGAAGAAATAGGGATAGTATATCCGAAGCGGTCCACCAGATCTGCGGTTGTCAAGAGCGGGCCGGTAGTGGTATACCAGTTCTGCAGAGGCTTATCAGCAATAAGCTCAAACTCAACAGAGAGCTTTTCATAATAAGTGCCTCCGTCTATCATACCCAGGAACTTGTCTCCTTCAGGCATTTATTAGAAACTCCTTTTATTAAAGGGGATATTTATAGAACCTTTATTCTGGCTAATTAGGTTAACTTTGCCTTCTTAGATCTCCTTGGCTTGATATGTTTCAAAGATTCTCGTACCTACCACCGTAATTATCTTGTTATCAATAAGATCTTGAATTGCACTTTGGAGGGAATAGCACTTATCGGTAAGATGACCACTGCAACGGTGGTATTCACAATACTGGGCATGATTCCAGGTAACAGGTAACGGTTTGGGTGGTTGGTAATTATCTATGGGCTTAAGTATCCCATGGGCCCACAGTCTTTGGAGTATTTCAGACCTTGGAGCAGGTAAGTCATCGTAGTGCCTCGGAATTATTTCTTTCCTCCCTTTTGGCCTGGGCATATTTCCCGATTGGGGTTTGGTCAAACAGTTGGGTGGAGTTTTTTTCTCTTGGATAATATTGCACTGGGATTGGATTGCCTGGACCTTGGCCCAAGAGGGATTCTATTTCTGGTATACAAATGATTTCTTTTGGAATCCCTGGGGTCGTTTGCTGAGAATAGGTATTTGCGGGATCTAGAGGAAGATAATTCTTTTGGTTGTAATAGCAGGCATTTAGGTGAGGGAGATCGGAGTTGATTTCTAGGGGATATGGATTAGGACTATGGGCACTTGAAATCATATTACTTTGGGCAATGAGGTCATTATTTGGCTGATAGCTGGCACTTGGTGGTTTCCCAGAAGCTTGGAAAATGATATTTTCTGAGGTATCGACACAGTTTACTTCAGAGAGGCGAGAAATATTAGGAACATATTTTGGGATTTTGATCTTTTGGGAGAAGGCGACAAGAGTTTCCGAGAAACCAGCTAAAAGCTCATTCATCACGTAATTTGTTATTCTTTTCGCATGGGCATTCAGGAGGAGGTGCATGCTTAGGAGTTTCTTTCTCTAGTTCCCAGCTGTTCTAGTTGTTGCTGTCTTCCATCATCGCCTGTTTCTTTTTGGCTGCCATTCTGCTCAGATTTGTACCCTTTGAACTGATTCTGCCCTTATTTGGTCTGATACCAATACCCTCTGATCTACTTTCTGCACTTATTTCTCTTATCAACCAGTCAGTACTATCTCTGCCTTTCTAAATTCGGGCCAGGTTTCTGAGGAAAATGGGTTATGGAGGTATCAGAAGGCTGGCTGAAGGCCTTCTGGGCTTGGAGGTACAGCGTGCCTTTATTAGTATATTTTTTATTATTATTATTTTCCCTACAATTGAGCGGATAAGCACCTGCTTTATTTTGACGGTCTCAAGACTTTTCCTGGAACAGTGGATTCTTTTTCCAGAGTATAGGACCAATGTATTCCACCTACCTTTCGACTCCCCAAGATCGGACTGATCCCAGGCGAAGGGCCTTATACTCTTTCCAGGATCCACCATTCGAAATGATCTAGGTCGAGCATCAGAAAATAATAAACCAGTCCCTGCGTATTATTTTTTTCTTGCGCCAATTTTTTTTTAATCTTTCCTTTTTTTTTTGACTTGTCCATTTTCTTTATCTCCTTTTTTTTGCAGGGGTTGACCCATAATTCAAAGATGCAAAAATCGGTCGGTCTTTGAAGTGTCCTGAGAATCTATATGCATTCTAACGATGGCTTATGCAGGGGGTAGGCTGACCATGGTGTAGGATAGCAGTTCGAAATATATTTACATGCGTGCGCGTGTGTGCAGCCTCTAAAAAGCAGTAAAATATTTTTCCTTTTTCAGATATAAAAAACAGAAAATAAAACAAATATGGCATGTCTTGTTGTTATGCGTGGATTTTCTCGGCTTTTTTAGTTTGAACGCAAGCAAGCAAGCACACATCACATCAAGAAATAGAAAGAAAAGCGGAGAATCTATCTATTCCTATTAATTACAAATTAGTCCTAATCCCCAAAATAAAATGGCAGAATGAATGCAAATATATACATATTTTGCGGAATAATAAAATAATAAATAGAACAAAATAATAATAAAGAGCCGAAAATGAAGCAATATTAAAAATAAAGTCCCGACCCTTTTATTGTGCTGCCCGGAAATTTATTGCATATATTTTTTTTGCAAATTTTTTTTGATATATATATATATATATATATTTTAAACATACATGTAACAGTTACCGTAACGAAACTGCTACAAGATGGAGGATCATATCCATAAATATAGACACGGATGTATTGGAACGCAATATTCAAATGCATAAATTAATATAACAAGCATACTTTAGCCAGAAACAAAGAAAAACAAAAAAGTTTTTTTAAGAGTCTAGCCCTCTATTTTTATTTAAAATAAAAACGATCTCCCCAGCTGAGTCGCAGCTGTGGGTTCCTGGGACTTGCGTCTGCGCCCCGCGCGCCCTTGGATAGGGATGCGCGTACGTGCGGATGCGGGACACCACTGCTCTCATTTCATCCTCCCTTGTTTAGGGGAAGACGAAATTAAAAGTGCGAGAGGAGTGTTGTCCAAGATAGCGCGTTTGAATACGCCTCGGTAAGTTTCAGTGAATTTTTGGTCCAATATGGGGGAGCTTTGAGTTTTCTACATCAAGTTATCCTTTTTTTAGGGGATATCAGGATATATGAATACATCACCTTTTCATTCTCATTCTCCCTTTTTTAGGGTAAAACGGAAAAGTGCAAGAAAGGATGTTTCGAGGCCCCCCTATGGATTTTATGAAAATTTCCTTATGACCTATTTCGGATTACTATGAGTGCTTTGAGTTTCCTACATCAAGTTATCCCTTGTTTAGGGGATACCAGGATATAGGAATACATCACCCTTTCATTTTCATTCTCCTTTTTTTTAGGGGAAAACGAAAAAGTGCAAGAAAGGAGTGTTGCGACCCCCCACTGGATCCAAAATGTTTCATAGAGTCGTCATCTTTATTTTAAGGAAGAAATAAAGAAAAACCAAAAAAGAAAAACTAGAGATTGCAAAAACAGGTTCGGAGGCTAAGTTACGAGTTGGGAAGGTGCTAGGCACCCAACTCGCCCTTTCAGTCTCAAATGTGGTTTTTGGCTAACGTATGCTTTTTGTTATATTTATTTAGCAAATAAACAAAGCATTAAAAGACAGGAAATAAAAGTAAATACATCCATGGCTACATTATTTACGGATTTGCAGCCGTCTCCTTACAATAATTACAAATATATTTAAAAATATTTGGTCATAATAACGGCTCTTTTACATAGTATTCCCTAACTAAATCCGGGCAGCACAACGGCTTATATTTTCTACATTGGACCGGATTTGAAAAGAACTTTTATAAAAGAAATGCTCTTAAAGGTTTTACCTTTCAGAGCAGGGTGTGCTCGCTCTGTCTTTCTCGAGAGAGGGAGGCTTTTTATACTGCTGCTGCTGTGGTTTGGGCAGAGTAACGACTTATTTTTTTTGTGGTTTTGCCCTTTTTTACTCGGGCAGAGCAACGACTCTTTTCGATGTTTTTGAACCGGGGAAATAGGGTGGATGCCTAACTAGAGGGCTAGGGATCACTTTGACTAGTTGGTTTTAGGTTTGACGGAGTTTTGACAGGGTTTCGAGGCTTTATAGAAGGATCACTCCCTATCTCACTTCGCTCTCTATTTTCTCAGCGTAACGATGACGCGGAGAAATTTGTGATCACTGATCGGTGTTTACGGAGTGTCTGAAAGTGAGCCTCAAACCTTCTATTTATAGCTGAAGGAGAGGACTCATCGGGAAATATAATTCTTCTCAACGTGCATGATTTCCTTGTACACCGCGCTTCAAAAATTGCACAATGCGTTAACTCCGGGTGAACTGTAGCTAGCTGGGCGCGGCCAAAAGGCTCCATTGGCGCCGCGCCAAGGTCCCCTTTTGGCAACGCCAGCCCACTATTCAACTTTCAACTTTTGACGCTTTAGATCATGCATTTCACAGTTTAGCGCATCCTGCTTTGTCTTTTGCATTTTTAACTCATGTAACTTGACATTTGTTAAGTTTTCACAAGTCTTGATATCACATGCCAGAGTTACATATCAGGGGTACGAAATTGGGGTGTTTACAGTGGGCAATAACTCGAAAACCACAATTTCCATCCGCTTTGACATTTATAACATTTGATGTGAAAATGATCATCAATGGAGGAAGCTGAGAGGCGTATGGAATTGAATTACCCATCGATGGTAATGAACTACGTCCTTTTCCTCTACCTCTACCTCCTGATTCTCTTTCTGGTTGACGGTTAGCATGTTCATAACCTATTGAGGTGAAAATTATAAACATTAAAGCAAAAATCATTTACTATACACAAATGTAAAAAGTAATGTGACATAAACATTTAACATTGTAAAACCTGAGAGGTCTCTCTTTGTCGAATTCTTCTTTGGACGCCCTTTGTGACGCACTATTTCTGGTTCCTCAATGTTAGTTGGAGGATGTACAACATCGAAAAACTGTTTAGCATAGTGATATTGTTGCGATTCAGAAGTCTCGTCCATGTCTGATATTAGGTTTTTTATCAAATCAGCCGCAGATTCCCTTGATGTACTCATATCTTGAACTCCGCCCATAGACAACGTCTTCCAAAACACATGGATTTGATGGGGTTCAATCGGGACATTTACCTGCTCCATGTGCCACATTTTACAACTACATGGTAAATCGTAACTTGTCCTCAACAAACACCCACACCTTTTAGAATCACCAGCACTGGATTCTTTATATGTTGTGTCGAATTCCAATTGTATTCTAGCAACTCAAGGGTATGAGAAGATACCGTATATCTCAATCGACAGAGAATAAACATTGAGGATGTCAAAGGATGAGCTACATTCAAAGACCTTACAAATAGAGCCAAGATCTCATTGAACTGCAACTCGATAGCATCGTGGATTTGATCGAATATATGATGGAAACCCCCAGATGACGTGCATAACCATCTTTTCATCTGGGAGTGTGAACTCTCAACTCTGTAACACATTGCACAGTTACAAAAAAAAATTACATAATTGTCATAAACAATAAATATATTGCATTCATAAACGTATAAGTTTTTACATGTTCGTCGTTTGATTGCCGAAATGCATGTATTGTTTGATCCAAGCACAAACAAATCTATCCTTATAGGGCTCCAACCAAGTCAAATTAACATATCGAACAACTTCCTGAATATTTTCACACGATTCTTCCATATCTCTACAATGTTTTGTGTATTCTTCCTCAGTTCTTGACTCAACTATATCCATCCATCTCTTCATAAATATTGCAGCATAATTCCTACTTCCCAACAGGTTCCTTAGATACTTCTCGACATCCTTCCCTATGTGTCTCTTACACAACATATGCTGAGACGTTGAAAGTAATCTCGTATTGCATTAATGAGAGCCAATTCCATGTCTGTGATAATGGCATCCGGTGGGCGAACATGAACTAATAAAGCACACAACTGATGTAATGTCCAACCAAATGTTTCACTTTTCTCATTCTTCAAGAATCCAAATGCGACATGAAAATTCTTCCCCACGGATGTAACTCCAATGATTTCCAATAACGGAAAATCATATTTATTAGTCTTGTATGTTGAATCCATAAGGAGAACGTACGGAAATAAGGCTAACATCTCTTCAGCCTTCGGATGAGCAAACATAACATCAGTCAATAAAGCTTTGTTTTTTTGGGCAAGTTTCTTTGACCTAAACCAGAAAATATATCCACGTCGACGCATCTCATCTAAAAAATACTCCATTTTTTATTTATTTCTCATTTTCTTCTTTCTTATACCTACCAAAACATTCTCTATATGCTTTCTCGAACTTCTGTTATTAGGATTTTTCTTTTTCAATAAATTCAATATCTGTTTCGGCTTCACATTAGCACTATAAAAGTTGATCAACCCTTTCAATCTCAGCCTTTGTCAACTTCGATGCAGAAGTGTGTCATTTTTCTCCCATTGAAAGTGGATGGTTGTGAGCAATTTAAACTCGCTAACTTTAACTCTGCAACCATCATCTTTTACTTCCTGCAAATACACTTCAAATTTACAAAAAAAAACTTCTTCGAACCATTTTTCCTTACATCTTTCAAATCTTTTTTACCATCGTACCGAAGTTTTCCACCATTCTCACAACTCAACCAAATTTTACGAGTGTTATCAAATTTAGTTTTACTTTTGGACACAAAAAAATACATATTCTCGGCACGTCCGATATCTCTAACCCACTTTTCTGCTACTTCTCGATCAATGAAATTTTCATCCGTCACAAAAAAATGAAATACATCCGGAAATAAATTATTCTCGTTTTCAAACTGGTAATCCTATCAACAAATAACAATAAAACCATATTAATAATTAATAATATAAAAAAAACAAATTTCCAACAAATTCAACGAAAGAGCCGCTATAAAGTAGCGGTTATTAACATAAACAGCCGCTACTGAACATCAGACATATTGAATAACATCCGCTATTGAAAAGTGGACCTATTGAATAACGTCCGCTTTTATAAAACAAATGTACACAGAAACATCCGCTCCTCAGTTGCGGTAGTTTAATGAAAAGGTCGTTTATCAGTCGCGGTACTTTGGCTATATATTTGTTGTGCCCTAGTGGATGTTTTGGCCAGTTGCGAATTTTTTTCAAAATTTCAGTGAAAATACATTAAAAAAAATCATCCTTGTTAGCAATTACATCTTCATTAGGATTACAATCATAACCCATTATGAGTTGGGTAGAGGGTTTAAAGAGGTTTTGTTTTTAAAAGATAAAGAATTGTGAGGAAGAATAGATTTAGAATAATGAGAGTGTTTTCAAAGTTGGTAGTAGTATTGGATTGACAGAGGGTGATGGTTTGTTAAAAGAGTAAATGAAGGGGATTAAATTGTAACATTTCTTATTAATTATCCGTAAAGGTTTTTACGTCATTTGACTTAAATGATGTTGTGTTTAGTGATTTAGGTGTCGCCCTTGAGGTCACTCTTATAAAAATGTTTGACGATAGTCAATATGTTAATATCAAATGTTGAGAGAGTAAAATTGAATTGTTATAGAGATTATACACATACCTTTAAAAGTAAACTTTTTAGGTGAAACATCATAAAATAATATAGTGAAATATTTAGACGTATGAAGTATACATTAAATTTGCACTTAAAAAACTTCATGTTTGACCAAAAAAAGTCAAACAAAATAACAATTTTGAAATGGTGGGAATATATATGATTAAAGAGAATCTTATTACTAATATAGAATTTTCGCAACTTCTAACATTAGAGTTGGAAAGTTTTTCTGAAGTACACTACATTAGAGCAGAGCACAATAAAAGTAAGACGGTAATAAGCTACCACAGTGGCCCTCTCATATACAACATCACTTTACTCCTTTTGCTAACAAATTCCCCTTACATGTTTGATCCTTCTTAAATTTACAGTATACTTTTATTTTTATTTTCATAGTGATTTTTATTTTTTTGAACAAACCAAAAAAATAACTATTTTTTTGAGGCGGAGGAAGTATGTAAATGTTGACACATGGTCGAGTTTATGTCAATTTGCATTAAAAGTACAGCATAATAGTGAACATCTCACTAGAAAACAATTCACACAAGAATTGTTTACGATGACAATCACATACGGGTATCAGAAATCCGTTCGCATACTCCTTAACAAGGGTTCCACCATATTTTCGCAAACGGCGATGCACAAGGGTAAAGACTTCTTAAATTCCACCATCG
The DNA here is from genome assembly GCA_013146195.2 of Codonopsis lanceolata. Taxonomy (NCBI): domain Eukaryota; kingdom Viridiplantae; phylum Streptophyta; class Magnoliopsida; order Asterales; family Campanulaceae; genus Codonopsis; species Codonopsis lanceolata. The sequence goes on from CM028383.1 coordinate 83,230,864, forward strand.
ATGCTTTTCCATGGAGCTGCATTTGCAAAAGAGAACAATCCTTGCACAAAGATGCATGTTTTACGAGGAAAATCATACATCTTTGGGACCAACAATAAATTTGGCTATGAAAAACCCGATTGTATCAAGTGGAGATGACGGATCAAACCTCTGGACAAGATCCTCTTCACCCGGTCTCAACCATACCCTGAAACATCGGCCATCAAAACAAGTTACCACCACTAAGCAAATAATTTCATATTCGTTAGTAGAATTGTCAGGTTGCTATACTACAACATAATATTATGAAAAGAGGATCTCTTTGATGCTAAATTTAGGCCCCATTGGACGCTTTGCATCAACTAAGAAACTGATCTGAAAGGATCTTCTTGTCCCGGTTTATGGAGACCGCTATTTCTTACCCCCTGTTCTGAATCAAATGTCTTACCGACCTCAAGCTGGCTGTCCATAATCCAAAAAGTAGATTATAAACATTGGATTCCTCTATCATCCTTTATTTCAAGTGTCGTACTTTTTCTTGTAACTGTATGGATAATAAGTTTCTTAAACCTTGGGCAAAGTGAACAGATACATTTAACCTGAACAGGAGTAGCCATTTCTTGTCATAAGCCAATCTCAGCTTACGCATTCTCAACAATTGATGAACTGTCTTTGTTAAACTAGCTTAATTAAGTTGAAGAGAAATTAAAACTTTTTGTTGAAGTTTCAATGGCACATCAGTTAGAGAATGACAGGCTGATGACATTCCAGAACTATTGTCCTTGCTAATGCGACAGGAAGTAGCACCCAGTCACTTGCATGTAACATCCAAAAGAAAGGGGAATATGTCAAAAAAATATCAGAAGGCAAGAAAAGCGTTAGCTTACTCTATATATCCATCAGATGATTCACAACGACCGACAATACCAGGTCCACCAACTTTTGGATGCTGAAATATACAAAAAGGGAAATTAGCTTCAAAATCAATAACTTTAACTACATATGGGCGCAACAATCCGTACATGCATATGAAGAATATACTTTAAATATATATGGGCGCAACAATCTGCATATGCTTAAAACTCCCAGCCAAATGCGACACAAAGGAACATGGAAAGTAAACCAAGGTGTATTGCTGGCGGAAACAGAAGAACAATGCAAACATATCTACAACAGAAAATATATTTATGTACCAACGAAGTAAGCTAAATCCAAAATACTAGAGAAAACATCACTAGCCATCATTTGCAGAAGTTTGCAAAATGAAATCATTAAGTGAACATGTGATCTAACCTGTGACACCAATGAGAGAAACTTGTAAGTATCCAGGGCATATCGAACCAGTCCTTCATTTTCACCAGGATTTATTGTACATCTACAAATTCAAATAGCAGACACTAATCAAATTCTTGCTTAAACAGTTGGAGAGAATTCCAACCATTAAAAAACAAGATCATCAGGTAACAATTGCACTGATATATTAAAGCAAAAAGAAACCACTGGTAAGCACCCACATTTAATTACTACCGCTAAGGGCTACGGACAAATAGATATGAGTCCAATGCACTTATCTGACTATGTTCTTCTGCAGGTAATATGGAAATAAAGTTAATAGAAAAATTGATAGTCAATAACTATCTAAGAAACTGATCTCACAACATTTACTAATATACAATCAAGTGGAATGCCATTTTTAGCAAGCAGGCAATATTGTGCAAGTAAAGAGAACAATCAAGTAAAACAACTGAAAATGCGTGTATTGCAGTACAAATTAATGCTGGAAGTGCCAACGAGATAGAGTGTAACCAGCGGACTTGCTCTGGCAATACATTCAGGATCTGAAGTATTTGTGTATAAAGATGAATTTTGTAGATTAAATGGTGTATTAGTTTACAAAACCCCGGGGGCTTTGGAAACAAAACATCGAGTAATCCACTGATCTTGCATAATCTACGTATCACATATACGCTTTCTTACAGACAAAAAGACAATCGATTTGGATCAAGGATAGTCTATCAACATCACAAGGAAACTGTGATTCTCGTACAGCACGCTGTTGACACAGAGAAAGTGAAGCTTGCAGATAATACAATGTAGAGGCCATGGTGCACACTCTTTCATTTCCTTTTGTGCACCTTATCTGCAGGATATTCATGATTGGGGCATAGGATATGTGCTTGACCCTTTGCACTGAGTTGGACAGTAGAATCGTTTAACTTTTTAGTACAAACAAGGAAATGAAGGCCCTTGAGGACAATGGTAACTGGAACTTGGTTTCTCTTCGTACAGGTGAGAAAGCAATTAGGTGTAAGCAGGTGTATGTGGTCAAATGATCCCTGATGGACACGTTGCGTGATTGAAAGCTAGATTATACCAGCACTTGTCTCTTGTAGCTAAGAATTCCTTCGATGGGTTTAAAGAGTTTCCTGGAGTTTCGTTTTTGCAGTTTAGCATTGTTGTGCTTGAATTCGGTTTACAGAGAATTACATGTGATATTAGGGTGTTCTTAAACAAACTTATAGTGCTGTCATTGCGTCGGCTGCTTATGTTCATTATATTGTCATTACAAGCAATGAACCAATGCTCTCAAGTCTTGTCCTCAGGTGCAGTTTCAGAAAAGGAGCTAGGTAAACTAAAGTACTTTATTGGGGACGAAATGATCCCGTTAAAGGAATGGATATTTATATTATTTTTTTTGATAAGTAAGTATTATATAAAAAGCATCAAAAGAGGTGATGCGTCCTTTGTACACTAGAGGTATACCAAACCAATCATTAATCAATGTCTAATCTATTTACAAGATCTACAAAATCAGTGTTGGAACTAGGATAAGATTGGTCAGTCTCGAAACACCAAACATAAAGAGTGCGTAACAGCAAATTCTTCAATTCCGGGACTGCCATTTCCACATTCTCGAAAGCCCTACGATTTCTTTCCTTCCACAGAATCCAACACACTCCCAAAAGAGTTGTCCCCCACATACGACTCCTACTCTTTCTATAACCCGCAAACCAGCTTCTAACGTGATCAATCATCGATCTCGACATGAACCAAGTCATCCTGAACATTCCCAGCACAAAATTCCAAAGCTCTAAAGCCACTTGGCAATGCAGAAGCAAATGATTAACATTCTCCTCACTATCCTTACACAAATAACACCTGTTGACAAGAACCATATTACGTTTCTGCAAATTGTCCACAGTTAAGATAGATTCAAGAGTCGCTTCCCACATGAAAAAAGCCACTCGCTTAGGGGCCTTGGACTTCCAGATCGCTCTCCATGGGAAAGAAGTTCTACCACAATTGAGAAGCTTGAGGTAATACGAGTTTACTGAAAAAAGAGGGCCCCCTTTTCCTTTCCAAACCACTTGGTCCTCCAGCCTATCCATCTTCTGCTCTTGAAGCCTCCCCAAAAACTGCACAACAGACTCAACTTCCCAATCCTGAAAATTCCTTCTGAAGGTGGGGTTCCAGGTATGTTTGCCTTCGACCAAAGAGTAAATAGAACTAACTCTACAACCCTTATGGGATAGCTCGTATAAGATCTGGAACTCTTCCTTCAAACAATTTTCCCCACACCACCTATCTTCCCATAATCTTATCGAGTTCCCATTACCAACCTCAAAAGCAATAAGTCTTTCAAAAGAGTTCCACCCTTTCCTTATGCCACGCCAGACTCCCACCCCATATGGAGAATTGACCTCGTTAGGGAACCAACAATGAGCCCCTTCTCCATACTTACAGACCACCACTTGTCTCCAAAAAGCTTCCTTATTTGTGAGGTACCTCCACAACTATTTTCCCAACAACGCCTCGTTAAATAATTTTAGTCTTCTAACATTCAAGCCCCCTTCTTGGACCCTAGCACACACCTTTTCCCACTTCACCAGATGAAACTTATGCCCCTCTGTCTGCCCTTCCCACAAGAAATCCCTTTCCAGCTTTTCTAATCTTTGCCTTATTGAGACCGGAATCACAAATAGCGATAAGAAATAAGTCGGTAAGTTAGCAAGAGAGTATGTCTTGACCTACTTGACAAAGCTGGACTACTTAGGGAAAAACCATGTAAAACTCCAATTGATCCAAATGAGATCCGAAGTAATACCAGGGATAGGGAAAGAAATTGTTATGCTGAACTATCTTATAGTGACTCGTGCGGATATAGATATTACTTTTTCTTGTACGTGTAGTAAGTCGATACATTTTTTTTTATAGGCAAGTGTAGTAGGTCAATACATGGCGACTCATTGTTAATTGTAATGCATTGATCCAAATTGTGAATTATTTGAAAGGGGCACATGGTAGAAGCATCTTGTATGCAGATGAGTGGCATATGGAGGTATTTACTCATGATGATTGGGTAGACAATCAACTACATGCTATTGCATATTTGTGGGTGGAATTGTGTTTCTTGGACTTGGGGAGTAAGAAATATAGAGTTATGGTGGCCCGGTCAAGTGCAAATATGTGCAATAGCTCAAACCACGTGTGAACTAAATGGATACAGCAATAAATGGAATGGTATTGGGCTTGCTTTGCCTGCAAGGTTGTGGTGGGTATAATCCAACACCTATGCATGTCTCTATGATGTGGGACAAGATTGGAGTAATTTATTCTTAAGTTTGATTATTTTTACTATTATTATAAATTTCGAATTTGTAATTTAAAGTTCTAGTTGGTTACTAGATAAGTTAGGGAAGTTTTTTGGAAGTTATAACTTCCTTTCCAACCGCTATGAACCTTACAAATACAGGTTTGATGTCCATTCCGAATTGGTTCAGAAAATTGAATAAAGTTAGGGTTTAATATTATTTTTTCCTAGTGGATTCCAGTTGTTCGTTCCTAGTGGATTATAGGATTAATAAGGTTAGACGTGTTCAACCTTAATTTAAAGGGTTTTTCTCATAGTAAGAGTCCTTGATTAATCATTCGGGTTTAATCTAAAACATTTCCCCATATCAAGTGGTATCAGAGCGAGGTTTTTCCTTGACAATGGCTTACAAAGATGGAGACGGTGATTGACAATGATGTTGTTGTCTCTGTAGTGCTCAAGGATCTGTCTGCGAGGCTTCTAATCTTGGCTGAGCGTCTTCGCCAAAAGGAGGCAAGGATGCAAGACACACAGGTTGACCAGGGTATCACACATGGCAAAGATGGGGACACAAAGATTACTAGAAAATTAGATGAAAATATAAATTTTCTTGAGGCTGCTTTTGGGGACTTGTCTGATGATGTTGCTCAATTATTTATTAAGAGGGATATGAACATCATGTTTTTGTATCCGATACAGAAGATATTCTGATTGCAAAATTATTTGATAAGGATGATATGCATATGTTCGTGGCCGATAAGGCATGCCCATGTGGTATGTCAAGTGAGCGTTTGTTTGGTAATGCAATTGATATGGCGTGCCTATGCAGTATGTCAAACAAGCTTCTGTTAGGCGTTCCAACTACTATGGTGTGCCCATGTCCCATGCAAAGGGGGTTATTCAGTTCTACAGTTTTACTTTCTTTCAAGTTTTTGAATCCTTTTCAATTACGGAATTGTTTAAAGATTTTAAAGAATCAAGGTTACGGAAGAATCTGTGCTACTCAAAATATCTCTTCATTTGGCAAGGAAATATTCAAGTTTCTAGTATGAACTCGAGGACGAGTTCTTTTCAAGAACGGGTGTATGATGTGGGACAAGATTGGAGCAGATTATTCTTAAGTTAAATTATTTTTACTATTATTATAAATTTTGAATTTGTAATTTAAAGTCCTAGTTGGTTACTAGATAAGTTAGGGTAGTTTATTGGATATTATAACTTCCTTTCCAACCGCTATGAACCTTACAAATACAGGTTTGATGTCCATTCCGAATTGGTTCAGAAAATTGAATAAAGTTAGGGTTTAATCCTTTTTTTTTTTTCAGTTGTTCATTCCTAATGGATTCTAGGATTAATAAGGTTTAACGTGTTCAACCTTAATTTAAAGGGTTTTCTCGCAGTAAGAGCCCTTAATTAATCATTCGGTTTTAATCTAAAACCTTTCCCCATATCACTCTACGAATCCGGTTTTCAAAGAGAGGACTGAACATATAGAGGTTGATATTCACTTGTGCGTACAAAAGAACAACTAATTTGTTTGCTAAGAGTCCTTACTCAGGAGAGGGAGGATTATATTTGTAATAGACAAGCATGTTAATATCTATGCTTTAGTTTCAGGGGGGAGGGGGGGAAGGGGGAGTAAACTAGGGTTATTTATGTAATTGGACTTGGGCACATAGTTAGGTAGAGGAACGTCAGCACTCACACCAACAATATATGAATTTATATTTTCCCGTATCCCTCAGTCCCTCTCTCTTCTCGGTTTTCCTGTTCTTCTGTGCTCTTTGGTTTTCTATTAATCTCTCTATTTGTGTTAGTGTTGTATGAATACAGGCTACACACAAGTATTTGGTGTAGATTATTTTGAATCACTTTAGTGGCACGTCTCAATCATGCTCAAAATTCAATGTCAGTTACAAGAAGGAAATGCTATTATTTCATCAACATACCAAAAAAGCTTGGTTGTACAGAGTTTTGAAAATAAAAGGTCATATGGAGCAAACACCTGGCTATGCTCCTCAGTAGAAGTCACACAAGGCTTTTAAACTTAAGAAGGTCATCTTTGCACTAGCTTAAGGAGAGAGAGAGGGGTTAACCATTTAGGTTGACAATTTTAGCTAAATAATAATAGCATTTAGGTTGAAAAAATTGTATCACCCCAGTATTTGTTAAATAAGGCTCTAGTCGAGTTACATTCCCGAGTTTCTGAAGATGATATTATGATGCCATGGAGTGACAAACATTATTTTGGCCTTGAATGATTATGTTTACAAGAATTCCCATGCAAAGTATCTAGAGGAGCAGTGATAGTTTCTGTGAACTGAAGCTTGTACATTAAGAAAATATTTTCTTTATTTCACGACAAGAATAGTGCTGAAACAGAAACGAAAGGGCACCGCTGATACCCCAATGAATACGAGTATCAGTTTTAGTATAGATGAAGGTGAAGCATATAGTGCTGAAACAGCCACAAAAGGGCACCACTGATACCACAATGAATCCTAGTATCAATTTAAGTATAGATGGAGGCGAAGCATATAGGGATCCTCGATTATGTATTTAACAGTGAACAAAACCTGCTTCTGTTTGGGTCTGTATGTCGTATACTCTCTTGAGATACATAAAGGCGCACTCGGTTGGGAACTAGAAACTAAATATTTTAAATTCTTAATGACATTTCGTGTACAGGTAACGATTTGGCAAGAGATCAACTTCACGTGAGCAATTTTCGGGCTTTGTAGTTTTCTGGACCAGAATAGTGAATCTTGGAGATGTAAAAATAGTGAAACACAGTGGCTCGATCGTAGTGCAAAAGCACAAGATCGGCTAACGGCTCATGCAGCACGTGAGATCTGCATGAGATGGGTATTCCCATTAATAAGCACATGTAGATGATTGTTTATTATCATGATGTCAGCAGTGGCGAAGCCAACATTTCATTTAAAGGGGGTCAAGATTATTCAAATGTGAAAGAGTTGCATATCCGTGGATGAATTTGGCACATGCAGGGATGACAATTATAATAAGCAATTTTTTTTAAAGGGGGTCAAAATTGATAAAATCAATGTTTTTAATACTCTATCCGTTCCCTCAAAGAATCCACTATTCTATTTTGGGGATGTTTCGCGTAAAGAGTTCACTTTCAAACATTATGCCTACAATTTCCTATACCTTGTATAAACTACGCTCAAGCATTTATGTAATTATGACCAACTCTAGTGATACTTAAATAAATTATTGGAGTTTTCAAACATGGACTCTTTAGGTGGAACGGAGGGGATTAATAAAATGTCAATAGTTTCTAACTTAAAGAGAGTAAAATAGAAATACTTCAACGTCAAAGGGGATAAGCTAACTCCTTTGTGTTGTACCTGGCTTCGCCACTTGCTGTCGTATATATTTTTCAATTAAAACAGTCACCTAAGCATACAAAGCAGATTGAGGTGCACGAATTGGATTTGGTAGTTTCAATTGATGCATCGTGATGCATTAATTGATGCAGTGCAATACAAAATAGGATTAGATAATTAAAATTGATGCATTGCGGTGCATTAATTGATGCAGCACAATGCACACCGGGTAAGTGATCCATAGCCCGTCTCAGGCTTTATAAGGTATCGTAGTCTTTTTACCCCCAAAGTAACTTCTTCCGATTTAAAAAAAACATGGGGTTATAGCGATTAAAAACTTTTCAAAGTGGACCGGCAAAAAATTTACCACTTGTTTTTGCTAACTGGAGCACTGAGCTTAGCGACTTGTGGCTTGCGAGCAGGCCCAACTGGCTGGTAATTAAGGGCCCTCTTAGGCAAACCTGAACTACCAGCATCTTGAAAATCTCCTTTAACGACGCCATTTCTGTTTGAGGATTTGAATTTTGAATTGTAGTCTACCCTCTTGCCTTTCTCTCTCCTGCCAAAGTCTACGCCACCTTCCTTTACCCGATAACACTATTATTACGAGCAAGCTGCTCACACCCCAACTCTTGCGAGTCCATCCCCTCCTTTGGACCACCGCCGTTTACTTTACCACTGTCGTTCTCCGGCAGAAAGAACACATACATCTCCGCCCAGATGGGAACTTGCAAAATTCTCCCTCCGACCCCTATATTCACATTCGCGAGTACCCACAAAATTAACTAGTATTCTCGCCCATCTCAGGTCCCTTCTATCCTCCATGGCTTCGTCAAGCCTGATAAAACCACTGCACAGGTCGCCAATCTTACGGAACATTGCACGCCCCCCACAAACGGAGCGGTAGTTCAAGGACCCTCATCCACGTGCTACTTGCGGTTTTCTATCGTCGCTATTGCAATACCCCACCTCATTCCAGCGCTCCAAATAATGGGGTTCTTTGTTGATAACCCATCTCTTCTCTCATAAAATTCGCTAAGCTTCGATCTTTGACGGGAATACAAAAAGAAAGAGCTTCCCATTCATATCTAAAACCCTAGCGCCACCAGCCATCTTCCACCTCGAGTCCACCCATTTCTGCATCTCAGAGTTCGACGGAGTTAGGTAATCTGACTCACCCACCTACCAACCAAGCATCTATCGAAAAAGGCCAAATTATCCCCACAAGAGCTCTCCTGTACTAGGAAATCCAGACCTAACGATTTGGGGCAGTCCCTGTTCAAAGCTCTAAGTCAGGCCATGGAGGCATAGTTGTCAAAGGCGAGTGACTTTGGCGCCCAAGGCGAGGCGAGGGTGTAGTGCCTCATGTGTCTTAGGCAAGGTGATGTGCAAGAGGCGTTGAAAAGACGACGCCTTTGGCGCCTTTTGGAAAGTCGTGAGGCGTTGAAAGATCGTGAAAGTCGCTCACTTCAGTTTTTTTCTTTTTTTTTAAACTTTTGATACACCGGACGAGAGTTGCCGGGAAGTTTCAATTCCAGATCTAGCCTCCGATCTTCACTTTTTACCCAATCTAAACTTATCTGTACCTTCGCCGTCGCCGGAGGTAGCCAGAATTGGTGTCACGCGCCCCACACGCCGGCGCCGGAATTTTTTTGCCGGACGTCCACAGAGCTATTCACCAGCGCCTATAAATGTTAGTCTCTTGCTTGGTTTTTGAATTGGGGCAGTTTCAAGCTATTTTTGGTCTAATTCAATTTAGTTGGTCGCCGGATTTTTTTTATTTTTTTTATTTGTGTACTCTGTGGATTCGGAACTGAAAATAAAAAGATCTCTGTTGAAAAAAGGCTGAACAGATTTTTATACACTTTCTAGGATATATTCTAGGAAACTATAAATCAAATCTCCTATAATTATACTCCTACAATTACTCTCCTATAATTATGCTATAATATTTACCATATTTAACAATCTCTAATGTCTAGTTTATTCCCATTATTTATCTATTTGACATGTTTTTTTAAAAATTTGTTAAACTATATATATATTTAAAAATTTGTTAAACTTTGTTATATTTATCCACAAGCTCACGATAAAACAGTATCATTTTGTGAGTTCTTCCTCTCGATCTCTCCACCACCTAGAATTATGCTCTCATGTCGTCTCGATCCATGAAAGCCCTAGATGTTAGAATACTAGAATAAATGACACCCATTAATATATCTATTACTTATTTTTTTTAAAAGGTATCTTATCAGAATCATCAGATTAGCCTTAGAAGGCTTTGGGAAGCTTTGAGCTTTCACATCTTAGTGATATAATGTAACCCATAACTTGAATCATTGTAAACAGAGGTATATCCATGATTTGGAAGAAAATTCACTGCAAACATAAAACTAACAGAAACATGAAATAATATATACGCTTACTTACGTGGAGTACACAATGACTCCACCTGGCCGAACTAGCTGAACAGCTTGATCAAACATTCGTCTCTGATACTTCGAATGCTTCCTCATTGATTCTACAGTTTCCTTAAATAAAGAACAAAATAAGAGAGCTGAGAAATTGTTCACTTATTTCCATTAACCTGAAGGCTGAGAACTAAGAAAGAAAATACAACAAAGTTACGAAATCTTAGGAAGAAACTAAATGTATGTATTAGATGAGACTGTAGTATGAAGTAACTTTCAAAAGTTCTGCGGCTACAATTATATTAATAGTAATTCTCAAGTTCCACAACACTAAAATATAGAGCAGAACTCAAATAAGGGTAAAGCATCAGGAACATACTACAAAAGAGGCAGAGATGAACATAATGGAGGTGAGTAATTGGACTTCTGAATTAAAATCATTACGCTGCAATAAGATTGAGATATAACAATAGACAAAGTTGTGCTACCAAGCCCAGCAAGATACTAGATATAACAAAAGACAAAGTTGAGGGTTTAACCTTCACTCCTTTTGATTCCAAATTCTTGGGATTTGGGGTTAATAAGGAATATTATGCTATTTCCCGAGATTTTGAAGGGGAATTTGATACTTTTGGTAAACTAGTTGACCATGAATTTTGCACAACACTACCAAGTTATTCATATGTTGATCCATTTCTGGAATGTACCTTGAAAGATGATTCGGTAAATTTGAATTGCACATTGAGAGAGTATAAGAGTTCTAAGTTTGTAAATGATGGTTTAGGCGAGAGACTCAAGATCTTGTCATATTTGATTTGTATAAAGGATTATGATCTTGTTGTGTTACATGGTGTTATTGTGTTGATTGTTCAAAAAAAGGAATTTGTTAGGTTTATATTCAAGCCCGGCGAATATAATGAGATTGTTGTATTCTATACACTTTTTCAAGGGCTTGTCTTACCTTCTTTCATGAATTGCAAATTTATGTGTTTTGAGAAAAATGAAGGTTTTCATGTTATTTCCAACAACATTGGTGGGAAACTTGGAAATTATGGTGAATTTGGTTGTATTATAGTTCCGACGCATGAAGGTTGTTCATTGTTGAATAATTTTGTTGTGTTTCAGAAAACAGGTTAAGACAAGAAACAAGTTGGTTTTTGACAATGTCTTCAAAGTGGGTTTAAAGGGTAAGGCTGGTGGTAGTTCATATTACTCCGTTTTTTATTTGCGTCCTTGCCATGTAGGTGATTCGAGGACGAATCCTTTCGAAGAGGGAGGGAATGATGAGAACCTATGATCGCATCATGGGACGAAGCCCAAGTCAAAATATCTATTGAAGACAGAAGTTTGGTCCAGCTCAAAACACAAAAAATTAGGCCCAAATTGAAGTCAAGAATGATCAAGGCCATCAAGGGAGGTTCATTTGCATGTTGGAGGGCCAAAACGACAATTCTGGAGATCCGGGGTAGCGTGATCACACCCAAGGGGAATGCTAAACAAATTCAGAAGACTACTCCATTTCTGACGTGATCACGCCTAAGGTCACGAAGTCTTCTAGCAACAAATTCAGAAGACGACTACATTTCTGACGTGATCACGCTTAAGTTAGCTTAGTCTTCTGTCATCCCATGATATTGAACTACTCTAAGCCATTTTTGGTGGAAGTTGGAAGGTTTTTCCTTGAACCCTTCGTCTAATTTCGTGGGTTACTTTTTCTTTTGTTATTTTCAGCCTTAGAGCCATATAAAAGGCTTTCTCAAACACTTGTAATCATAACCTTTGATGAGTTATGCAATATAGCATTAGAGATTCTCTCTTTTCCACAAAAAAGTTTGTGAGAACATCTTGGGTTTCTTGGACTTGAAATCCTCCCTTGAACTTATCAATCACCAAGAGTCGGGGGATTGTGGTGTTCCGTGATCATGGGTTGTTGGCAAACGTATCGACGGTTCTCAATCGTACCTAAAGGTTCCTAATCATTGTGATTAGCGGGTCAAGGGAGACTCAAACTATTCTTTTTGTTGATTATTCATTTTCGTGTTTGTTGTCAAACTGTTCGTGGGTGAAAATTCTTTGATCCGATCTTGGAAGGAATTCACCTCAATCAACCGAGTGAATTCACATCACATCACAATGACAAATAAAAACGAGGAAAGAGGATGTCCATGCCGCAAACCCCTCAAACTAGCAAAAAAGCCGACAGACTCACACGAGATACAAAAGTGAATCCACTTCCGCCACTTAAGAGTAAAACCCATCCTCTCCAGCAAATACAAATGTCCTAATTAACATGATCATGAGCCTTGACAATATCTAACTTGCACATCAAACCAGGATCTCCACTTGTTAAACTAGCCTCCACAACCTCGTTTGCTATAAAAGACACATCCATTATTTGTCGATCCCCCACAAAAGCATGTTGGTTCACTGAAATGATTTTTCTGAGCACCTTCCTTAATCACGAAGATAGCACTTTTGCAATTAATTTGTAAACTCCCCCCCACTAAACTGATGGGTCTAAAATCACCCAAATCCGTCGCCCCTTTCTTCTTAGGAATTAGAGCAATAAAGGAAGTATTAAGGCTTCTTTCAAAGCACAAATTCTCATGAAATCCGTGAAACACCCTCATAACATCCTCCTTCAAAAACTCCCAGCATTGAAGGCCATGGAAAAACTATCGGGACCCGGAGCTTTGTCACCCCTCATGTCTTGAAGGGCTGCCACAACCTCCTCTTCTAAAAAGGGAAGCTCCAGAATTTCGCTACCAACCTCACCAAGAGCTGGAAAGAAAGTGCCGTTAAGCGTGGGCTGCCAATCTTCCATTTCAGAAAATAGCTGATGATAGAACCCCACAATGCCTTCCTTTATATCCTTGCTATCCGTCAATAAAACTCTGTCAATCCATATCTCCCGGAACTGATTCGCTGACTTGTGAGCACTAGCCATTCTATGAAAAAATCGGGTCCCCCTCTTTGAGCCACTGAATTCATGATCTCTTCGCAAAGTAGCAATTGTTCTAACTCCCTTTGCAAATTCAATCAGAGAGACTCTTCTTCCTCGCTCAAACATCTTTATTCCACACTTTCAAATCCTCCTCGAGTAATTTTAACTTCCAGGCCAAAATGAAACTGGGATCCCCTGCAACTGAATACAATGACCATTTATCTTTAACCCATTCCACAAAGCCCGGGGCCTTAAGCCACAAATTCTCAAATTTAAGGGGTTATTCCTTTTAGAAAACCACCACACTAAAGCAGTAAAGGAACATGATCAGAAATCACTCTAGGCAGACAAGACTGAACTGCTCCGGAAAAATCACCAGATACAAGGAATCTGACTATACAAGAAAATTGCGAACTATTCCCATCTCTAAACCAGGTAAAAATCACCTCCTCTCCTGGTAGAGTTAAATCTACCGGTTCCCCTTCATTAATGAAATCATTGAACTCCGACATAGCTCGAGTATAAGCTTGGGAACCAGAACGTTCCTGAGGGAAACAAACCACAATGAAGTCACCACCCATACACCAAGAAGCATCCCACTTACGCTTAACTGATTTCAGTTCCTCCCACAAAATTCTCCTATCGACCGCTGCACACATACCATAAACACCCGAAAAAACACACAATTTATCATTTTCCTCCAACTTTAGCAAGCACGAAACAGAGGTAGAGCCAACAACAGAGTCCAACCTCCAAACCCACCTGCGATCCCACATAACTATAACTCCTCCTGCCGCACCCACCGCAACCACAAAGCCTGGGGCCTTAAGCCACGAATTCTCAAATTTAAGGGGTTATTCCTTTTAGAAAACCACCACACTCAAGCAGTAAAGGAACATGATCAGAAATCACTCTAGGCAGACAAGACTGAACTGCTCCGGAAAAATCACCAGATACAAGGAATCTGTCTATACAAGAAAATTGCGAACTATTCCCATCTCTAAACCAGGTAAAAATCACCTCCTCTCCTGGTAGAGTTAAATCTACTGGTTCCCCTTCATTAATGAAATCATTGAACTCCGACATAGCTAGAGTATAAGCTCGGGAACCAGAACGTACCTGAGGGAAACGAACCACAATGAAGTCACCACCTATACACCAAGAAGCATCCCACTTTCGCTTAACTGATTTCAGTTCCTCCCACAAAATTCTCCTATCGACCTCTGCACACATACCATAAACACCCGAAAAAACACACAATTTATCATTTTCCTCCAACTTTAGCAAGCACGAAACAGAGGTAGAGCCAACAACAGAGTCCAACCTCGAAACCCACCTGCGATCCCACATAACTATAACTCCTCCTGCTGCACCCACCGCAACTAAACACTCCCAGTCTATCCATCTACTTCCCCAAATACTAGAAATCACTTTTCCATCGACCTTATCCAATCCTTAGCTACAACAACTACGCACCATTTCCCCACTTCTGAACTTCTCCACTTTCTTCAGCCACTCACACACCTAGCTCAACTCGAAAAGGGACAGAAAAATTTCGTGGGGTTTTCCTCTGGATCTCTCCTCCACCGGCTGAAAACACTCGAGGCCCTTGAACAAACTCCGACGAACATCCAAAGTCTTCCTACCAATCTGAAAAGCAACCCCTTTATTTCTTGAATTCATCTCCAATAAGAAACTAGAGACCGAAAAATGTGTATTATTAGCTCCTAATCTCTTGCAGTAGATTTGAAGTCTAGGAACTGAAGAGATTGAGTTTTTCAAAGGATGAAAGAACTCAAATCAAGAAGAGAGTTATTGACTAAGCTAAGCTCTCTGCCTTGTGAATTTCTGCTCCCTCCCTCACACAAGATGTTAGTTCTAACACTTGTGTTTTTCCACTATATGGTATTCTTCAGGTTATGCTTGAAGGCATAAGCTCTTGCACCCACATACATACATGCATTTCTTAGAATAAGGATGAGAGGTTTCTATTATAGGTGGAGAGGCAATAGATCCATTGAGACTTTGGATAGACTTCTAACCGGTGTAGCAATCGGACTTCAATGCATTGAGATGCATTTTATGAACTGTTGGATAAAAGTCTTCATGAAGATCTTGGCTTGATTCTGTCCGAAAGTCGAGCTGATGGATGTGACTTGACATTCACACCTAAGTAGTAAGCAGCGAACCGCAGTTGGTCTTTGTTGAGATGTGTCTTGGAGACGGAGACCAAACACAGAAAAGGAAATTTTTAATGGATAAAAATAAAGACTCGGACATCGATGCAAATGTTTGAGCTGTCAAAGAGATCTGCTAAGAATCTTTTGCACATCTTTGTAAACTTGACTGCTTGGAGATCGGCTGGTTTTCCTAATTGAATTCAGCATCACTAAAGCAGTAGATAAGTGAAGAACGCAGCAGATATTGAAATATTTGACTTCTGTGATAATATCTACCGGAGTTGGCGCTTGACAAGCTAATCCAATGTTTTAGTATTTTGTCGACACTTGGTAGGATATAAACCGGTTATGTATAAAGACGACCTAGCCTAGGACGTATGCAATGTTCCAGTGAATTTCCACACTAAACCGTAGGCAGCTCTTTTAGACGCTCTTGAAACTTGTTGTGTAATGGGAACAAACAAATCACTTACTTGGACTATGTAAACATATACAACATGTATTTATACATGCATATTGCTAACAATCTTTTTATCTATGATGTTTACATGTATCTAAAAAATTCCTCCTTTTTTGTTTGATTAATGATGCGGAGCAACGTGTTCATAGGACTGATGCAGCCCACGCTGTATCATAAACTTGTTGTTGTCAAGACCATTTGAACGTCTTAATTGAGACAGTTTAGTAAGACAGTTATTAGACAATTATGAGACATTAGACAGTTTTTTTTACTTTATGTACTCTGGGATATTTACTTTTTTAGGGACATAATAGTATAATACAGATTATTTTCTTAAAGAAAGTTTGATAATTTGCGTTCTACGAAGAACGTTGTCTTCCTTTTATTTTTGTCCTGTGTCAAAGCAAGGTTTCTCCTTGGCGATGGCTAACAACGATGGAGAGGATGTTTCTCTCTCTGACATGTTTAGAGAGGTTTGGGCAGTAGCAGCAGCGCTTCAAAGTTTGTCTGGACGTGTAGAGCGAACAGAGACAGAGTTGAGGCCCTTGAGGGCAAGGCGGCCTGTCCAAGGCAACGAAGGTGAACGTCAGAGAGTCCCTCAGGCACATTAGGCCAATCCCATGTAGGCCTGGCAATTGGGTGGGTTGGGTTGGGTTTAGGTTGGGTTGGAATAAGTAATGGATTGAAACAGGTCGAAACCCATTAGAACCCAAATGTTAAATGGGTTGAAATGGGCTGGGTCGGAATGATTCGGGTTGAAACGAGTTAAAGCAAGTCGACCCATCTCAACCCAAAAAAAAATCCCCCAAAAAACATAAATTTATAGCATAAAAAATCACAGGTCAAAATGGGTAATGGGTCTGACCCGCTTTTAGAAACAGCTATTGTCCAAAGCGTGGAAGAAACAGCTATTAATGGGTTGGACTTGGGTTGGGTAAAAAGTGTAATGGATTACAATTGTCGTGCCTATCCCATGTCCAAAGCGTGGATGGCAGAAAGAAGTATTGTCCAAAGCGGGTAGACTTACGCTTATTCAAAATACTTTATCCGGTCTACCCACTTATTTCCTTTTTGCTTTTTTGGGTGCAAGGCAATATTTTGGAAAAGATGGAGAGAGACTTCTTGTGGGAGGGTCAGGGAGGAGCATAAAATCCATTTAGTTAATTGGGATAAGGTTTGTTTGAACATCGAAAGGAGGCTTAGGTATCAAAAAGCTAAGTTGTTTCAATTCACTTTACTTGGTAAATGGTTTTCAAGTGATTCGATATATGGAGGAAGAGTAATGGGTTATGGAGGAGGGTGGTGATCAAGAGATACGGAGAGGGTGATCATTTTTGGTTTCCTAAAATCGTTGTAGGTTCTTTTGGGTCGGGAGTTTGGAAAGGGATTTGTAAAGGGCCGAAGAAACTAACAAACAACCCCTATAATAAGTCAATTGGGGATTGTTTTTGAGGT
Organism: Codonopsis lanceolata; assembly: GCA_013146195.2. NCBI lineage: Eukaryota > Viridiplantae > Streptophyta > Magnoliopsida > Asterales > Campanulaceae > Codonopsis > Codonopsis lanceolata. The sequence continues at coordinate 83,248,234 of CM028383.1, forward strand.
TGGGCACAAGTCAATGGTTCGAGAGTGAGATTTTGGAAAGACAAGTGGTGTGGGGAAGAAGAACTATGGAGAGTCTATCCTGAGTTGTACAATTTGGCGGTGGATAAAAGCGCTATGTTAGTTCGGTGTTGCATATTGATCGAGTGGAAGTGGAATCCCTTGTTTCGTAGGGATCTTCAAGATTGGGAGATGGAGGTTTGTGGAAATTTTTCACTTCGCTTTATTCGCCTGTGACGGGAGTAGAATTGATAAGGCAAGGTGGGATGCATCGAACAACAAAAGTTCTCTGTTAAATCTTATTTTTGTGCTATGTAATGGGGATCCCTTTCCTCGGAAAGGTATTTGGAAGAAAATCACGTATTGCTCCCGGTTGTTGCATTTTTTGTTTGGGAAGCTTGTCATGAGGCGATTCTTACGGGAGAAAACATTCGCAAAGGGGATGGTTTATGTGAACCGGTGTTACATGTGTAAAGGCGAAAGAGAGCGTTAATCACTTGTTATGCATTGTCCGTGGCTCGCTCTCTATGGTATCGTTATGGGTCTTTTTGGGATCTCGTGGTAATGCCCGCCTTCGGGGATGCTTTTGAGTTGGTCCGCTCCAATCATAGGAGTAATATTCTTTGGGGTGCTATTCCGGCGGGTGTCTGTGGACTATTTGGAAAGAGCGAACAGAGAATTTTCGATAATAGTGAGGTTACATTGGATCAATTGAGAGACCGTCTTTTGCGCACATTGTTTTTGTGGTGTTCAACAGATAGTGATTCTCTTGGGCACAGTTCTTTTGTGGATTTTGTGAATAATACAGTTTTTTCTTAGAGGTTTGAGTAGTTTGTATACGAAGAACGTTGTCCTATTCCTGTGTGTCAATTAATTAACTGCATGATGTATCTATAAAGAGATTTGTCATTTGAATTTTGAGGATTTAAAAAATACTTGTTGAACCCATTGGTGTATCAGCTTTTGAAGCTAGTATTGATTTTGCAAGTGGCAACAGCAAGCGTGGAAAACGCTTCTCTAGAATGAATATTAGTGAGACAGATTTACGAAACCAAATTTGTGATCAAGTTTTAAATGATTGTCTTGTATGTTTTATTGAAAAAGATTTGCTTAGGAACATTACAAATGATGATGTAACTAAAGGTTTTCAAAGTATGAAAACGCATAGAGAACAATTGTGATTTCTAAACTTTGTATTATAATAAAATATTGTTAAAATTTGTGACCTACCGAAATATTGTCAAAATAGTCTTTTGGATCAACCACTGCGTAGAACACTATTTTGTTTAAAATGAATGAAAATGTTTAGATTATGATTTATTTTTATTTTTTTTGTGTCGCTGTGTCGCTAGATTGAAAAATTGGATGAACCCAAGGGTCCAGAATCACCCCGGCCCATCTAAACGAAGCACAGAATACTAATTGCAGTAATATTCAAGGCAAAAGGCTTACCTCTCCAGCAAATAATCGAGGTCGCAGACCAAGTGCAGAACATGGAGCATCAAGAAGAACCCGATCGAAGCTATTTGGAGAAAATCCATCACATTTTGCAACCCTACTTCCTAAACAATGATTTCTTCCAGGACCATTTCTCATTCTTCTAGTCTTCTTTCTCTCCACAGCTCTGCTAGCATAACTCCCTCTTCTTGCCTGCTCATCACTTACTGAAACATCAAGTTGGTTGAAGCTGGAAGTTAGAAACATCACTTTCATAATGACCATGTAAAAGGAACGAAATATATACTTGTGAAAATTAAGCGGGATAGTAAGTCTCACTTCACGTCAACTTCATTTAACTTGATTTATTCAAGTGTGACCAATATATGTATACATATTCAAGTGTGACCAAAATATATACATATTCTAGTGTGACCAATACATGCACACACTACACAAGTATCAAGTACAGACTCTGTATATCCTTTGCAAAGTTATGAAAGGCGTTCACTTCTTCGCCTGAGGCGAGAGGCGAGGCGAAGGGGTCGGTGCCTTGCTGGAGGTCAGGCGAGGCAAGTTCGCTTTTGTGACTAGGGCATCGCTTTTTTGGGGGCGTGAGGCGAGACAAAGCAGCCTAAGGGGAACAGGTAAGAATTCCGACCAGATTTGTAAGAAATCTAATCAGATGGATTTTATTTTTTTTATCTCTAGATATTTTCTTAGATCTAAACAAATCAACTTGGTATTTGAACAATCCAAAGGCCACATATGTCATCTATTTTTTTTTTTGATACGTAAAAATATGAATGAATATGAGTGTCAAAACAGGTGACCGAGGGATTGATCTGTTACAGAATACCACAAAAACAACATACGCAAAAGACAGTCGCTCAATTGATCCAGTGAAACCTCGATATTATTGAAGATTCTTTTATTCCTTTCTTTCCAAATGGTGCACCAAACACCCACCGGAATAGCACCCCAAAGAATATTGCTCCTCTTGCGATTGAACCGCGACCAACTCAAAAGCATCCCCCGAACAAAACTGGGCATTACCCACAAAATCCCAAAAAGCCCCAGTATCGTATACCATAAAGAACGAGCCACCGGACAATGCAGTAACAAGTGATTAACAATCTCATCGTTGCCTTTGCACATGTAGCACCAGTTCACATAAACCATCCCTTTATTGCGAATGTTTTCTCCCGTAAGAATCGCCTCATGGCAGGCTTCCCAAACAGAAAATGCAACGCGACTGGGAGCAATACTTCTCCATATTCCTTTCAATGGAAAGGAATACCCATCACTGCCGTCTGCCGGACATAGCAAGAAAATAAGACTTGACAGTAAATTTTTGCTAATCGACGCAACCCACCTCGCCTTATCATTTCTGCTCCCGTCGTCAATCTGATGCGAATATAGCGAAGTGAAAAAATTACCACAAATCTCCACCACCCAGTCTTGAAGATCCCTACGAAACAAGGGGTTCCAAACCACTCTATCATGGTCAAATTGCAGCACCGAACTAACATAAAAAATTTTGTCCATAGCCAGATTGTACAAATCAGGATAGACTCAACAAAGTTCATCCTCCCCACACCCCTTGTCTTTCCAAAATCTAACTTTCGAACCATTGTCGACCACAAAAGAAACAAACCTTTCAAACTGTGCCCACCCTTTGCAAATAGCTTTCCAAACTACTGACCCGAAAGAACAAGTGACGATTTTAGGAAATCAATTATGATCACCCTCTCCGTATCTACTGATCACCACCCTCCTCCACAACCCAAGCTCCTCCTCCATGTAATGCCATAGCCAGTTGCCAAGTAAAGCTGAATTGAAGCAACTTAATTTCTTGATACCTAGACCTCCCTCCCTCCCTGATGTTCATACAGACCTTATCCCAATTAACTAAATGGAACTTATGCTTCTCCCCTTGACCCTCCCACTAGAAGTCCCTCTCCATATTCTCCAAAATGTTACGCACTGAAGCAGGAACCACAAACAGCGAAAAGAAATAAGTGGGCAAACCGGATAAAGTATTTTTTATAAGTGTAAGTCTACCCCCTTTGGCCGGCAACAGTTTCTTCCACCCCGTCAACCGCCGACCAAATCTTTCAACAACCGGATTCCACATAGCTCTACTTTTGAAAGGCGCACCAATCGGCAAACCTAGATAAGTCAAAGGTAAATGAGATACCTTACCCAAACACTAAAGCAAGCTTATGAATATTCTCCACCACACCCACCGGGATGATTTCACTCTTAGCGATATTAATTCGAAGACCCGACACCAGACAAAAATAACCCAGCTGCACGATCTCCGCATCACAGAAGATTAATGTGTCATCTACAAATAGCAGATGAAATATGGCAACCTCCCCACCTCTGAATCTGCCTAACCCAAATCCACGAATAAATGCTTCCATTATTAAGATGAATAAAAATGGAGAGAGGGGATCTCCATGCCTTGGCCCCCTCAAACTAGCAAAGAAACCAGAAGGTTCACCATAAACCATAACCGAGAACTGAGGCATAGAGATGCAAAACTGAATCCATTCCCTTCATTTAACACCAAACCCCATCCTTTCCTTAAGAAACTCCAAAAACTCCCAATTAACATGATCATATGCCTTCTCGATATCATGTTTACACATCAAACCGGGACAACACTGTTGCAGCCTTGAATCCACAACCTCATTGGCTATAAACGACGCATCTATAATTTGTCTCTCCCCCACAAATGCATGTTGAGAAACCGACACCAACTTCCCAATCACCAGACGCAATCTGACTGATAACACGTTAGATAAAAATTTATAAAATCCTCCAACCAGACACTGATAGGTCTAAAATCTCCCAGATTAGTAGCACCAGCCTTCTTTGGAATGAGAGTGATAAAAGTGGTATTGAAACTCTTCTCGAAACACATGTTGGCGTGAAAATAGTGGAACACATCCATAATATTATCTTTAAGAATCTCCCAACAAGAAGAGAAAAAGGCTATAGAGAAACCATCCAGACCGGAGCCTTATCACCATTCAGGCTACGCAAGGCTGCCAATACCTCCTCTTCGAGAAAGGGCGTTCTAAATAAGTGCCTCCCAATTTATGGACGCCATTCCCCACTATCCAAAAACAACTTAGAATAGAAATCCACAATACCTTCCTTAATATCATCCCTATCTTTGAGCAGATTCTCTCCAATTGAAACTTTCCGAATCTGATTCACATTCTTATGAACACTCGCCATCTTATGGAAAAAATTTGTATTCTTATCCCCTTCTTTCAGCCACTACTGCACCCTTGAATTTTGCCTCCAGCAAACCTCCTAAAAAAGCAATGACTCAAGCTCGCTTCTCCAATTCTTCCGTGACTCTTCTTCCGTCTCATCCAAACCTCCCTTCTCATCCAACAATCTGATCTGTTCCATAGCTTTCTTAATTTTGATATCAATCCTCCCAAACACCTCCTTATTCCACACTTTCAAATCCATCTTAAAAAGTTTCAATTTCTTTGCGAGGATAAAATCTAGCCTCCCATTTATCTCATACGAACACCATCTAGTACATATCCAGTCCAAGAATCCAGGCTCTAAAAGCCACACGTTCTCGAATCTAAAGGGAGACTTCCCTTTCTGCATAACCCCACATTCTTTTGTAGAGTTTTTGGATAGTTTATCTTTTAGACATTCTTGATGTAGATCGTATACTTCCGATGTAAATAGGACGCGTCTCCTGTTTTGACGCTCGTTTTATATATCTTTACTTATTAAAAAAAAGTGGTCTCCAACAGTCCAACTTCAGCTTCAGTAGTGGACAGTTCAGTAGTTATCAACCATTATCAACCAGGTGATATTTTAAAATCTCCTGTTCTGAAAAAGGTTGTTCTACCAGATCCTTAACCTCATCTTGGATAGATTTAAAATCAATGCCATCTAACTCCAAACCCCAGACACTTCCATCCGAATACAGTTTCTGATAAAACTCAGCAATGTCTCTTCTGATAAAGGAGCCTTTTCTGTCACAGCATCTCCAATTTTCAATCTGTTGATCTGATTAAAGCTCTTATGAGCACTAGCCATCCTGCAGAAGAACCTTGTATTTTTATCGCCCTCCAGAAGCCACAATACCCTAGATTTTTGCCTCCAGCAGATTAGCCCCTTGATAAGAAAAATCCCTAATAACAGCCTTAACCTCCAATCAATAAGCCGGATCTTCTTCTCCCAAAGCACCCCTACCCTCCATGTCTTCTAACCTTTTAACTTCCTTCATTGCTTCCTGAACATTCCGGAACACCTCTTTGCTCCACACTTTTAAATCCTCTTTGAGCAGTTTCAGTTTCTTAGCAATCTTAAAACACGGCCTCCCAGAAATAGCATAAGAGTCCAATTTCAATTTAACCCAATCCAGAAAGCCCGGTTCCTTCAGCCACATATTTTCGAATCTAAACGGAGTCCTTCTCCTTACTAAGCCTCCATATTCACGCATAATAGGAGTGTGATCAGATGCCACCCTTGGCAGCGATCTCTGATTAAAGCTACCAACCAGCTCCTCCCACTCCGGAGAAAGAAGAAATCTGTCAATCCTGGAGCAATGCCGACTTACACCCTATAAACCAGGTAAAGGAATTCCCTTCCAGAGGTAAATCCACCAAGTCCATATCATTAGTAAAATCATTAAAGCCCGACATGGACTGTGATATCACATGAGTTCCCATCCTCTCACGAGGGAACCGAACCACATTGAAGTCTCCCCCACACACCAAGGAAAACTCCACTTAGACCTTACTGCCCTCAATTCTGCCCACAAGTTTGAACGAGAGCCCTCCACACAAGGCCCATACACACCTGAAAATACCCACATAAAGCCATCTGCTACCCCCTTGAATAAACACGAGACTGAGAATTCTCCCTTCACAAAATCCAGCTTAGATATAATCCTGCTGTCCCACATCACCAGAATTCCTCCCGCAGCCCCTACCGCATCAAGGTGAACCCAATCCACCCAACGACCGCCCCCTACACTGTCTATCATCCTTTTATCCATGCCTACCATCTTAGTTTCCTGCAAACAAATAACATTAGGATTCCACCTCCTAATGGCTTCTTTCATAACCTGTCTCTTCCTCAAATTATTCAAACCCCACACATTCCAACTCAACATTTTAAGATCCATTAAAACACTACACAGTTAGTTAAGCTTCTGTTTCCCTACCCCCTCAGCCCCCCTACCTCCTGCCCCCTCAAAGTTAATACTGCATTTTAAATTCTTAATCCGTAACCACCTTGCTTCTTTCTGAAATTCGCCCCTTTTCAATTTCCAGCAGCAAATCCACTATTTTATCCTCATACCCTATGCAGGAAATGCCCAGACTTTTACCAAAGCTTTTAGCTCTTCTACTCACCCAGACTGAAATATCTTTTTCCTGTCTCTCCTCATCTTCCAACTCCTTAACAAGTTCCTCCTCAGGACTGATTTACCGCTATCGGAGTACAAAACACAACCTCCTCCCTGTGCTCGTACAGAGTATCACACATGCCATGATCATCGTCTGTGCAAAGCGACTGATGTCGTTCCTTTGAAATATCTCCTTCACCCAAAAGACTTGCCATATCACCCTCCTTCGAGCAGTCATTTCTCTCTTGGAGCTCGTCCCTGCACTCCAAATCCCTAGCTACTAAATTCCGTTCCTTGATGCGAAGAATCTGGATTTCATCTACATCCACATAAGGGGTCGAACTTCCCTTATTCGCATCAGATGAATTCTCTTTTACCCCCGAATGCGATTCCGACTCTTGTCCAGTTTTATCAGTATTGTTGGCGCACTGAGATTCTGGGCTAGTCAACCCCTTCTGACCTTCTGCCAATTTCCTGGATCACCCCCGCTGCAAACCAAGTCTACGGTCCCCCTCTCTTGCCTCAGCTTCAGTCTAATTGAGTTCACCTCCCTGCTTATAAAGAAGCCTAGACTGAAGTGGGCCAGACAAAAATACTTCCCACATCCACAGAAGCCCTCGGGCCAGCCCCAACACACTCTTCTGCAGGGATCCCCTGCGAAGGCCCATTGCTAGAAGGCCCAACCCCACTGGTCTCTTTAGTTATCTCATCCTGGCCCAACTCAACATCCTTCGCAGCCTTTTTCCTGAAAACCCACTTTCCTTTATCACCAAAATTGGGCTTCGAAGGGCCTAAATTACTCTCTGGTTTCGCCCTATTAGATCCAGCCAAAAGGGTTTCTTGCAGCCCAACCCAGCTTGAGAACGATCTTTCTTCCTGCTCTTACTGAGCTCTGTGTTAGCACCAGAGTCGTACTCTTACTCCCTCCTGAAGCCTTCACTCCCTTTTCTTGCGCATGTGTTCCACCCGTCTTCCCAAACCCCTCCCTCTTCAATTTCGTCCTGTAGAAACACTTTTAAGGCCTACTAGGTGGGTATCATACTCCACCTCTTGAAAAGTATTTGTCATCAAATCCACACTTAAAATCCGATAATAAGCCCGTGAAGCGAGATCCATCCAATCCGCCCATTAAGTTGCAAAGAAGTAGTCATCGATCATTTATCTAATGATCCACGAACAAGGCATGGTTGGAAACTAGAAATCAAAAGTACCCATCTAGTCATTCAAGGGAACTTCCTTTTGTTTTAATCTATAAGAAGTAATATTAACAAAAGCAACAAAGCATGTTCCACTTTGTACACTGGGAGTATGCTCAAAAGATTATGAAACAAAAAAGTTATGCAAAAATTCTACAAAAGAATCCATGAGAAGAACATGCTCAAATTTGCCCTCAATTTTTCCCTCTTGAATCTCTTCCTTTTCTTCGCTCTTCTTTTTCCCTCAATCTATTCCCTCTCATTTTCTCGCTCTCACTTTTCTCACAAAATTCTTTATTTTTCCAGTCGAAATTTTTTTTAGATTTCGCTAACTTCTTGCTGCAACACTTCTCAAGATTGTCTTGAACACTTAGAACAGGCCTTGGAGCCAACATTTTAATTTTGGACTCTCCTTTGTTTCCTCTTTTCACTTTTCTTCTTCCTTAATCGCACTAATCATCTTACTTTAAGAAGTTCCGTCAAAGAATCCAAATCATTCCGTTTTCCTACTTTCATAGTCATTATGCTTGGTGAATCACACGCTCACGTGTAGAGGCTCAAGGAATTATGATTCTTGACGCAGGAAATTTTCGACCACCACTTTTTTTTCACAACTATGAAAACGAAAAGATTAAACTAGGGTTGATAACCCAAGTTAAGAAACATTAAGAAGAAATTAAATAAACACACAGATTTATTTATTTATTTTGGCAAACCCTAGCGAAATTAGGGTTTACAAACTAAAATTATAAGAACAAGAAATTTAGGTATGGAAGCTAACCGTAACTAGAATTGCTCTGATATCAAATGACGTGATATTTGTCGCACCACAAGATTTTCCTAAAAAAGTTTGATGTTGAACGACACCGTGACCCAACGCCCTTGAGATGATGCGAACATTAGTATTGTGAATGACGTCACGATTTGGATGACTCTCCAGCGGTCAAATTTGGATGCAAACACCGAATCCACGAATATTAGCACCACGAGTTTTTAATCCAAAACACTCAAAAGAAAAACACAATTTCTAAGAAAAGAAATTGAATTCAATAATCAACCCTAAGTAAATAAAACAATGTTTAGCCTATTTATAGGCTTACAAACCCTAAATTCAAGTCAAAGAGTCCTATGGACAAAAATGGAAGGAAATTGTTAGCTGCTTTCTTTTTCACAAGATGCTTTTGACAAGACGTCCACATTTATGAGACCGGTCACTCAAGTAGCCAAGCCCAAGTACTTTGAAAAATGGCTGAGTTGAGTTGAGTTGACTCGAGTACTGTCACCCATGAACTCTTCAGAAAGTACAAAATGAAACCAGTCACCCGACTATAATGTACTACCTTAGATATAATAATCAGCATAAGTCTATCTAATGCAGCAATAACCAATAAATATGGTCCACCCATTGCAGTCTCTAGAGAAGGTCTAATGTATGTAGCCTAACCCCTGCAAACAAAGAGGTTACTTCCGTGGCTTGAATCCACAACCTCTCGGTCACATTTAAGCAACATCACCACTGAACCAAGGCTTGACTATAATGCAGTATATCATCCCAAGTACACCAGGTTATGGCATGCATTTATCAGGGAGGACCCATCACAGTATCAAACTTTCAAAAATAAGAAATTACTGACCACTCTTGATTGTCTCTGACACTTGTACTGCAGCGGATGATAAATTTTCCATTTGAAATCTCAGTGACTCTGAAACTTCAGTAGATGGACACACTATATCCTCACTGGAACATAGAACCCTGATATCATTGGATTCAACTGTGCGAACAGCTTTAAGAGCATCTAGTTTATAAGTGGTTATGCTCTTCAAGCCAAGTTCTGCAGCCAGTTTCTGAATCTCAGCCACCTATACAGTAAGAAACAACAACATCATGTCATAAGATATCCTCAATAAAGAGTTGTCATATTTAAAGCAATCAAACAGAAGAATTTAACAAACACTTTGTTTATTTCCAAACAAAAAAATATAGAGAAGAAAATGATGTAGACTGGCTATGCATGCTAGCTTGATAGAATAGCAAAACTCCACCTTCAAACATTGAGAAAGACAATTTCCTCTTTTTATATATATATATATATATATATATATATATATATATATATATATATATATATAGATAAATAAGGTATTATATACGAAACGCGTCAAATCAAGTGACGGATCCTTTGTACACTAGAGGCATACACAAAAGCCTCAACTAAACGAGATGGAAGGAATTTACAAACTCTACAAAACAATAGTTAGAAGAAAGGGATGGCTCTGCTAACTCAAAACACCAAAAGAAAAGAGTGCGTAGTAACGTGTCTTTTAACTGCTCTAAAGTTGTTTCCTCATTGTCAAAAATCATTGTGTTCCTCTCCTTCCAAATAATCCAACAAACCCCCAAAGGGCCTGCCTCCGAAATCGGATTTCTCCTCCTTTTATAGAGAGACCAGCTCAAACAGCTCCAAGACAAATCTGGGCATTACCCAAGAAAGCCCAAACAGACCAAAGATCGAATTCCACAATTCCATCACCACTAGACAGTGAAGTAACAAATGATTGACACTTTCATCGCTCCTTTACACATGTAGCACTTGTAAGTTGTCTCCAATGGGGATGGGTCCATGACTAACTTCCCAAGCAAAAAAAGCTACCCAATCGGGAGGGGAGCTTTCGACTTCCACAAAGTCTTCCATGGAAAATGAGGACCACCTCCTTTTAACAACTGGTAAAAGTAAGATCTCATGGAGAATTTGTTACCTCTGGCACCTTCCACCGCACCGAGGCATCCCTCTGATCCTACCTATGTGCTGATCATTGATCTTTTCAAGAAATTTTATACATGAATCCATTTCCCAAACTTGAAATGTCTCCAAAACGATGGAGTCCAGACCACTTTATCCCAGTCCACATGCATAACCGAGCTAACCAGGAAATCTTTATCAGTTGCCAAATTAAAGAGATAGGGAAAAATTCATGGCAATTCCGTCTCACCGCACCACCAATCATTCCAAAAATCTGACCATCGAACCATACCCTATTTCAAAAAAAATATGTTTCTCAAACGCGTCCCAACCTTTACGAATTCCTTTCCAAACCCTACCCCGTAAGAGTGAGTAATAGCACTCGGAACCCAATGTTATCTCTTTCACCAAACTTACTCAACAGTCAATCTCCTCAACAATCAATTCTTGTCAACCATATACCTCCTTGATCAGAAAATAATCTACTATAAAAATACACAATGCCCTCCCTAATGTCGTTCTTATCAAGTAGTAAAGATCCTTCAATCGAGATGTTTCTGATATGGTTAGCAGACTTGTGAATACTCGCCTCTCTGAGAAAAAACTTGGTATTTTGGTCCCCTTCTTTAAGCCATTGCACCCGGGATTTTTGCCTCCAACTAGAAGACGCCCTACTTCTCTTCTGATATCTGTCTGAAGCAGCTCTTCCTCCTCATTTTTACCAGTAAACCTGCTTTCGAATCCAAGAATCTAACCTCTTCCATAGCTTCCATAATTTTGATGTATATTCTCCCAAAAACCTCTCTATTCCATATTTTTAAGTCTTCCTTGAGTGGTTTCAGTTTCCTAAGCCAAAATGAAGCAGGGATTGTCAATTAAACTATACGAGGTCCGCTGGATCTAATACACTCCACAAAACCCAGTCTTTAGCCACATATTCTCAAATTTGAATGGTGATTTTCCTCTCGAGATCCCACTACACTAGAAGCAAGCGTACATGATCTGAGACCACTCTCGGCAAGCAGATCTGTGAACCACTACTAAAGAAATCAGCCCATTCCACGGAGGTGAGGAATCCGTCTATTCAAGAATATCAGTGTCTATCACCATCTCTGGACCAAGTGTAGTCGCCTCCTGATAAGTGAGTATCTAACAATTTTCCATCTCATTTATGAAATCATTGAACTCCTGCATGGCCCGACTCAAAAGCCTGACCTTTCCTGAGGAAAACGGAAAACATTAAATTCACCCCTTATGCACCACATAACTTTCCATCACGATCTAACAAGCTTCAATTCCTCCCACAATCTACCAGTCTTCCAATGAGCACGGCCCATACACCCCCGAGAACACCCACTGATTATCAAACAGAACCCTCTTCAGTAAACATGAGACTGAATAGGACACAATCTCCGCTGCCAGCTTCATCACCACTCTTCTATCCCACATAATAGAAATGCCTCTAGTTGCCCCATTCGCCACTAAAGTTCATCACCCCCGATACCATATATCACCCTTCTATAAAAACACCTCATTTTCATTTCCTGTAAGCACACTGCCTGAGGTTTCCACCGTCTAAAGGCTGCCTTTATTAGCTTCCTTTTCTCGAAATCCTTAGTTGTCAAAATAGGATACGTATCGTGTATCGGAATTCTATCTCTATGATACATATCGGAATACGCATTGTGTATCGTAAGATACACTAGCTTATATATATATATATATATATATATATATATATATATATATATATTTAAATATATTTATTATATATACATATATATTAATAAAAAAATGCTATTAAGTAACAACTTAATAAAAATAGCTCGACAAACCATTAAATTTAAACATTATAACTTAAATTGTTAGTGTTACTATCCCAAACAAAGTGAAGCAAGTCATCATCTATAGGTAAATAAAAACTCTGAATTGTAAGAATTTTGAATTTTTTTGGGGACAAAATTAAGGTGGAAAGATTTTACAGCTGGAGAAGAGTAATGGAAACTTGAAATAATTTATAATAACATAATGTAATAAAACACTAAAATAGAGTAATCAAAAGTCAAAAAATAAAAGTAAGAATGTTTTTAGTCAAATTAACAAAAAACATACACTGATAAAAAACTTTTTGTCAAACTAATTAAAAAATAAACAAATCTCTTACCTTTTGAGGAGAGAAAATCCAAAATCTATCAGATACATCAAACCTCAAACTTCAATTATGTTCACCCTTCAGTCAGTTCACACTTCACAACACACAAGCTTGCTCTAGGGTTTTTTTCATATTTTATGAAGAATGAAGGATCAATAATGGATAATGCCATCTTGGATTAACAAAGAAACAAAGGGAAGAAGGATTTTCTTGAGAAGAGGCAAGAAGGGTTTTCTATGGGAAGACGAGAGAGGGTTTCTTGAGAAGACGAGAGAGGGTTTCTTGAGAAGACGAGAGAGGATAATGCCATTTTTTTTGCTGATAGTAGAATGCTGGATGCGCCGTTTTCTGAAGAGGAAGTGGCAGCTGCATTGCGGGGTATGTGCAGGGATAAAGCTCCGGGTCCGGATGGTTTCACAATGGCTTTCTTTTCTCTGTGTTGGGAAGTGGTAAAGGATGATGTTATGGAGGTGTTTAAATTCTTTCATGTCAACAGGTGTTTTGAGAAAAGTTTTAATGCGACTTTCATCACATTGATTCCAAAAAAAATGGGGGCTGAAAATGCAGGGGATTTTAGACCAATTAGTTTGGTTGGCAGCTTTTACAAATTGCTATCCAAGGTTCTTGCGTTGAGAATGAGACAGGTGGTGGGTAAGCTAATTTCTGAATCACAACACGCTGTGGGGGCAAACAGATTATTGACGCGTCTTTTATTGCTAATGAAGTAGTGGATGCAAGATTGAAAAGTGGACATCCGGGGCTTTTGTGCAAATTAGATATAGAGAAGGCATATGATAATGTCAATTGGGACTTCTTGCTGTATCTCTTAGAGAAGATGAGATTCAGTTCTGAATGGATAGAAGGGATTCGGTTCTGCATTTCTTCGATTCGTTATTCTGTGTTGGTGAATGGGGAACCCGCAGGATTTTTTCCGAGTTCTAAAGGTCTGAGACAGGGGGATCCTCTCTCTCCCTTTCTGTTCATCCTAGTTATGGAGGCATTGAGCAAAATGTTGGATAAAGCTGTGGCAGGTGGATACATGAGTGGGTTCAAAATTGGCACTTCCAGGGAATCAGAAATTACGGTCTCCCATTTGCTCTTTGCAGATGATACTCTTATTTTCTGCGATGCAGACTTTGAACAGCTGGGTTATCTCCGTTTAGTGCTCTCGTTCTTTCAGATGGCTTCTGGGCTGAAAGTGAATATTAAGAAAAGTGTTATTATCCCAGTAGGTGCTGTGGCAGATGTGGAAGAGTTTGCTGTGGCCTTCGGATGTGAGTCTGCGAAGCTTCCGTCTAACTACTTGGGGCTGCCGATAGGTGCTAATTATAAAAATAAGACCATGTGGAATACAGTGATTGAGAAGATGGATAAGCGATTGGCGGGATGGAAGAAACAAATGCTGTCCAAAGCTGGTAGGTTAACTTTGGTGATGAATGCCTTATCATGTATTCCCACATACTTTTTATCAGTCTTTGTAATACCTGCCGCGATCCGAGAGAAGATGGAGAGGATTGAAAGAGACTTCCTTTGGGAAGGTCAAGGAGAAGAGCGTAAATATCATTTGGTGAAGTGGAATACAGTGTGCTCAAGGATTAAGGATGGCGGTCTTGGACTGAAGAAATTAAGTTTGTTCAATTCAGCGCTCCTTGGGAAATGGTTGTGGCGATATATGGTGGAGCATAATGCTTTGTGGAGAAGAGTGGTGGTTGGTAAGTATGGGGAAGGGGAGTACGAGTGGTTTCCTAAAGCCATAGACAGCCCTCATGGTACTGGAGTATGGAAAGGGATTTGCAAAGGAAGGGCAGCCTTCGAGAGGAATATTTCGTTTGCTTTAGGAAATGGCTCGAAAATCAGATTTTGGAAAGATGTCTGGTGTGGGAAGGAGGAGCTTCGTATTGTTTTTCCGGATCTGTTCAATTTGGTGGCTGATCGAGACATTCTGGTTAGTGATGTGCTTCAGATTGAAAATGGTTCAGTGGTTTGGAATCCTGTATTTCGCAGGAATCTTCAAGATTGGGAAATGGATGCTTGTGTTCAATTCTTGGAACGGTTGTATTCTATCCAAATAGACACTAGCAGGGAGGATAAGGTGAGGTGGGCAATCTCGAAAAACAAAAAGTTTACTGTTAAGTCGCTGTATGCTCAGTTATCAGGAAATAGGGTTCATCGTTTCCCATGGAAGTGTATTTGGAAATCTCGTGCTCCTGCTCGAGTGATGTTCTTTGCTTGGGAGGCTTGTAGAGAGGCCATTTTAACCGGGGATAATCTTAGGCGGAGAGGAAAGATATATGTGAATTGGTGCTACATGTGCAGGAAGGGCAGCGAAAGCACGAATCATCTTTTGCTCCATTGCCAAGTTGTCTCAGAACTGTGGAATATGATCCTAAGGCTGTTCAAAATTCAATGGGTAATGCCTAGATCAGTAAAAGATTTACTATTGTGTTGGCCTGATTCTAATGGCAGGAGGAGGAACCCCTTTTGGAGAGTAATTCCGCTCGCAATCTGGTGGATTATATGGGGAGAGAGAAATAGTAGAGCTTTCGATAATGTGGAGCGGACTTTGGATCATCTAAAGGATCAGTTATTGCATACTCTACACTGGTGGTGGAATCAGGGGTTGGAGGCTGAAAATATTCATCAATCCCTTGGGGATTTAGTGGATAGGTTCAGTTCGTCTTAATTGTGTTGTATACTCCTAGTGTACATGGTTGCGCCTTAGTTTAGGCGCTTTGATTTTAATGAAATTTTTACTTATCAAAAAAAAAAAAAAAAAAACAAGCTGGGCATGCATGATATTTATGCTCCAGCTTGAGGGGGAGTGTTAGTGAATAAGGGGTATTATAAAAGGGGGTTATGTGTAACTTCTTAATATATGCACATATGTATAAATACCCTAGCCTAACCTTTTTAGGGTTTAAGGCTTCCAAATCATATTCTTCTTTCTTCTTCTCTTCTCCGTTTCTTTACAAGGAGAAACCTAACAGCAGTGGTAGAAGTAGATTAATGAGTCCTCGTTGAGGTTTGGAAGCGTCTAGGAGATGTATGGATGTCTTGGCTAGTGAAATGATTTAATAATATCTTGATGTCAAAGAGAATGCATGAAGAGTGGAGGAAGAGTATTATAGTACCAATATAGGGGTATTCAATTAATGAATCACGCAATGAAACTTCGAGATACGTTGAAAATAGAGTAAGACAAAAAACAGTAATATACAAGAATCAATTTAGTTCTATGCCAGGAAGGCCAAATATAGAAGCTATCTACTTATTAGGAAGATTGATGGAAAGACAGAGAGGTAAAGAAGGATTTTTTTTTTTTATATAGGTAAGTGTGGCCCCTTGTTGGTATGGGAATTGGAACCAAGGACCTCAAGGTCCTTGCCTGAGTGCCCTTGTCATCTCCCCCCCCCCCCCTGGGTCCAATAAAGAAGGATTAACATATGGTTTTTGTTAATTTAGAAAAGGTGTATAATAGAGTTCCTAAAGAGTTAATTTGGTGGGTGTTACAGAAGAAAGAGATTAAAGTTAGATATATTGATGTGATTAAGGATATGGATGATGGAACTACAACGTTAGTTATGACTACAGCAAGGGAAACTTGTGAGTTCAATAAATGTACGCTTACACCATGGATTGGCATTTTAAGTACTTGTTACTATCATCTTTTTGCATAAGTGATGGATGGATTACGTGAGCATATAACATAGTATATCATGGTGCTTCTTGTTGCCAATGACATTGTTTTGATTGATTATTCAAAGAATTGGGTCAATGATAAGTGAAAAAAGTGTAGAGAAACTTTAAAAGTCGAAGGCTTTGAAATAAGTAGGAATAAAACAAAATATATGGAATGCAATTTTACCGGCCAAAGGAGAACAAATGGAGACAAAGTGAGGTTAGATGGCCAAGAAATACCACAAATGGAACAATGTTGATATTTAGGATCAATCATAAATCGAGATGGGGAGGTTAGAGATGAAATTAGTCATAGAACAAAAGCATAGAGTAAAAGCCTGAAACGGAATGTTATTTGATCGACGTATACCTCGTGTTAAGCTGAAAGGAAAGTTTCATAGGGTAGCCATTATACCCGCAGTACTTTATGTTACCAAGTGTGGGGCAACTAAGAAAGAATGTGCTAAAAGATGATTTTGTTAAGATGGATATATGGTAAAACTCAAAAAGAAGATAGAATTTGTGATGAACAAATTCTTGAGATAGCAAAAGTTGCCCCAATACAGATAAATGAAAGAAAATTGCTTAAGATGAATTGGTCATATATCCAATGTAGACTACTTAGTGCACTTGTTAGGAAGTGCGAATGTATCAACATTAAACGTACAAAAAGTCGAGGAAGGGGAAGATCAAAACTAGCATGGACATCCGCCGTAAAAAAAAGATATAAATGAGTGTCATGTGTGCAATGAAATTGCTTTGGACCGAATTTAATGGAAGAGAAGAATTTATTATTTTTGATAAGTTCTTTTTAATCCCCTCAATATCTGATTCAATAGTGGCAAATGCCCTCCTGTTCCTCTCTTTCCATATAGTCCACCAAATCACTGCAGGAGTATAGTCTGAGAAGACGTTCCACCTTCTCCTTTTAAATAACGACCAGCCTCGTAGCAACTCAATAGCAGATCTGGGCATAGCCCAAGAGACACCAGCAGAGAGGAAGAGCAAAATCCATAACTCACTCACAATGGGGCAATGCAAGAGCAGGTGGTTCACACTCTCCTCCCCATTCATACACATGTAGCACCGATTGACGTAAATCATGCCGCGAGATCTCATATTCTCCCCCGTCAAAATATCTCCCCTAGCTGCCTCCCAGACAAGAAAAATCACCCTGCTAGGAATTTTAGCTTTCCAAATTTCCTTCCACGGGAACAAGTCTCTGCCTCTATCAATCAAAACTGAATAAAAGGATTTAACAGAGAATATTTATTCTGACCTTGGAGCCCTCCCAAATTACTTTATCTTATCTCGATCCTTGCCTCTTAAAACCGTGGAGCACATTCAAAAACTGCACAACGCCTTTGATCTCTCAGTCATGAAAATTTCTGCGGAAAACAGTACACCAACGATCTGTCCCTCCATTATTTACTAAGATCGAATTCACCATTTCATTCCTATTAACCGTGATATTGTATAAACTAGGGAACAATTACTGGAGAGTAGCATCTCCACACCAAATGTCCTTCCAGAACCTGACTTGATCTCCAAGACCTATCTCGAACTTTATGTATCTGCTGAAGGCAGTCCAAACTCCCATAATACCTTTCCAGACAGAAGAGCCACGAGGAATCAGCACTTTCTTAGGGAACCATAGGTGAGCATCCACTCCATATTTATTCACCACTAACCTCCTCCACAGCCTCTCTTTATCAACTAAATACTTCCATAACCACTTACCCAACAACGCTTTATTAAAGAGTTTCAGGTTTTTAACTCCTAAGCCCCTAACCTCCTTGCTGGAACAGACAGAATCCCACCCGACGAGGTGATATTTCCTTTTCTCTTTATCCCCTTCCCAAAAAAATCTCTTTCCAGCTTCTCCATTCTCTTCACCACCGAGTTAGGGACCACGAACAAGGATAAGAGATAAGTGGGTAGATTAGAAAGAGTGCTCTTAATCAAAGCTAATCACTGCCTCTTCCATCCCACCAGTCTCCTCTCAAACTTTTTCACAACCGAATTCCACACTTATTGCCTTGATCCCAAAGAAAGCCGGAGCAGCTGATATTAAGGACTTTTGACCTATTAGCTTAATCGGTGGTGTTTAGAAAATTATTGCAAAGGTGTTAGCAAACAGGCTGAGGAAAGTCCTAGACAAATTATTTCGGCTTCTCAACACGCGTTTTTGGGAGGCCATCAGTTTCTTGATGCAGTTTTGCTCACCAATGAGACAGTGGATGTGAGAATCAGAAGTGGAGTTCTAGGGCTGATTTGTAAGCTTGACATCGAAAAAGCTTACGAACATGTTAATTGGGATTTCTTGTGCTATGTGATGGCTAGGACGGGCTTCGGTGACAGGTGGAGAGACTGGATTTTCTTCTGCATTTCTACGGTTAAATTTTCGGTGATGGTGAATGGCGAACCTGCTGGATTTTTCTCCAGTTCGAGAGGTCTTCGCCAAGGAGACCCGTTATCGCCTTTTCTTTTCATCATTGTAATGGAAGCCTTGAGCAGGCTCTTGATGGGTGCAGAGGCAGGAGGTTTTATCAAGGGTTTTAATGTGGGGAGGACTGGATCTCCTGTGTTGGAAGTGACTCATCTCTTATTCGCTGATGACACTTTGGTATTTTGCAAGGCGAATGCTGCTCAATTGGGATACCTTTGTCTGGTGTTGCTATTTTTCCAAGCAGCCTCAGGCTTTCGTATTAATATAGCTAAGTCAGAGATCTTTGCAGTAGGTGAAGTGGAAAACGTTGAATCTTTGGCTAATTTTTTTGGTTGTCAGCAAGCTGTTCTTCCGACGTCTTATCTTGGGCTCCCTCTTGGAACACAATCCAACAGTAAAACAATCTGGAATCTGGTTATTGAAAAGTTTTAAAGGAGACTGTCAGGGTGGAAGAGAAAGCTTCTGTCAAAAGGGGGCAAGCTGATTCTGATCAAAAGCACCATGGCAAACCTTCCCACATACTTCATGTCAGTTTTTAACATTCTTGCTTCCGTGGCAAAGAGACTCGAAAAGCTGGAAAGGGATTTTTGTGGGATGGTCAGGAGGATGCTTGTAAGTTCCACTTGGTAAAGTGGAGTTCGGTGTGCTCTAATTTGAAAGGGGGAGGGCTAGGGATTAAGAAGTTGAGAGCCTTTAATTCTGCTTTATTGGGTAAATGGCTGTGGAGATTTTTGGGGAGAAGGAGGCTTTACGGAGAAGAGTAGTGGTCCGGAAATATGGGGAAGAAGAGCACGCGTGGTTTCCTAGAGAGGTTCAGTCGACGTATGGCATTGGCGTTGGAGTCTGGAAGGGTATTCGGAAGAGGTGGGAGCTGTTTAAAAAGTCTATCTATTTTGAAGTTGGTAATGGAGAGACGGTCAGCTTTTGGCAGGATAGGTGGTGCGGTGAAAGGGATTTTTCGAGAGAATTCCCTTCCCTCTTTAATTTAGCTGTTAACAAAGAGGAATCGGTAAGTTCAGTCATGAGCATGATTAATCGGGTGGTCACTTGGAATCATGTCTTCCGTAGAAATCTCTTTGATTGGGAATTGAATGTGCTGTGCCAGTTCATGAAATTCTTATATGAGCAGAAAGTTTCCAGTTGTATGGCAGATAAGGTTCGCTGGACAGAGACTAATAAAGGGGAGTACTCTGTTAAGTCTTTCTACGAGAATATGTCGGGGATTAATGGAGTATTTCCTTGGAAGATGGTGTGGAAATCAAAGGCGCCCTCTAGAGTGGCTTTCTTCATGTGGGAAGCTGCTAAGGAAAGGATACACTCAGGGGATAATCTTCGGGCTCATAACATAATCTACGTCAACCGGTGCTGCTTGTGTAAAGGAGATGAGGAGTCCACGAATCACTTGCTTATTCATTGCCCAGTGGTGAAGGTAATCTGGGACTACGTTTTTAAAATCTTCCAGGTTGCTTGGGTCATGCCTGGACGGATCATGGATCTCATGCTCAGTTGGAATTTGTATAAGCGAAGGAGTAGTTGCTGGGTTGCAGTTCCTTTAGCAGTTTGCTGGACAGTGTGGCTTGAGAGAAACAACAGAGCTTTTGACAATATAGAGAACAACGTGGGCATTCTTAAAGAGATGGTTTTCAGATCCTTGTTCTTTTGGTGTCATGGGTCGACTCTATCTGCAAACATCTCTTTTGGAGAGTTTTTGGATAGTTTATGTATGAGACTTTTGTTGTAGATAGTTTTCTTCCGATGTAAATAGGACGCGTCACCTGTTTTGACGCTCTTTTTATTTATCTTTACTTAACAAAAAATAATTGCAAAGAGAAAATATGTTTTGATTTGTTATCTGAGACAGGAATGAAGGATCTAAACCGATCTACTCTCCTACATTATCCCAGATTCCCAATACTAAGCTTTTTTTATCGAGAAATTTTTTTTTTTTTGATGAATAAAGAGTTAAGTGAAATTATTTGTAGACTAGAGAATATGAGCTTAAGATTGAAAAAGGGAATGATAAAATGTTATAATCACCCCACCCACCTTAGGTAACAGAAAAGAGCACCTGGTCATGTGGATTTGAAAAGAGAAAATGACAGTTGGACCAAGCGCTATTCTAATACGAATTACTCAAAACAACGTAAAGATCTACCCAACAAAATGTCTACCAACAAGGTCTATTAAGATCGACTCCTATTAAAGGAAACCAACTTGATTCTTAGATCTAAAGAAGAGAATAATTAAGGGTATACAGGAAAAGTAAGGGAAACGGAAAGAACATGAACCCATCAGCTCCTTCTTTTTTGGGGTGCTTCTTGAATAAAACTTTTGATATTCAACTCAGACAATACTTTATTTTTTTGATAGGTATTCAACTCAAACTATACCTATTCTGAGCTACTTGGGTTCACAACTTCAATTCGTTTTCAACTCTCCTAGCACTAATCTACTATTAAACTACAGGTTGTCATATCCTTCTTATTGTTCTCATTAATGTTTTGGCCTTCACAGCCCTTAGCATTGCCTATTATATTAAAATTATATTATTGATCCTTTCAAGCAAATATTGGTAATACACTGTATGGTCCAAACCATTTTAAGTAACTTCTCTAATTTTACCTGAAGTGACTTCTGCAAAATTGAACCACGTCCATCTAAGCACCCTCATATGGCTACCCTTGTTCTGTACTTGTTACTTGATTGTCCAGCATTTCATCCCGGATAATGCAACGAAATGTTCTTGCAAATTATACGATGCACATGCCATATAGCAGAAGTTAAATTATCGAAAAATCGAGTTTATAGTATATTTGGTTCACCTTATTGTGAGATCTATCAACAGCAATCACTTCTCCTTTATCCTTCATAAGAGTAGCAATTGCAGTTGTTTTTCCACCTGGAGCCGCACACATGTCCAATATTCTCTCTCCCGGTTGAGGATCTATGTATAGAGGTAAAGAGATAAAGTAAACAAGTCTTGCAAAAGCAATATAGAACAGAAAATGTTAAATCAAAAAAAGAAAGCGAAGGTTGTAGCGACTAGCGATATTGGCTGAATATGATGTTGTATTTGAAAACCGATGTAAAGTGATATACTCTTTCTGCCCAGAAAACCCATCCTCTTTGATTTCGCACAAAAATTAAGAAAGAATATTCATTCATTAAAACAAAGTTATTATAACTAGATATTTAATGAGGGGTATACTAGGAAACTAAGGGCCGTTTTGTAGCCAGACAAGAATAAGCATTATTATTAATAATATCAGGATAAATTATACCACCCCGCCCTGGCATTAATAGTTAAGGGATTAAGCCCTTTATTCGGATAGCAGGGATTCATAACCCCGGGTAACAGGGATTAATAACCCCGAGAGCAAAAACTTACCAAATACCCTTCTTGGGTGTTACTAATCCTATCCAATCCTTTATCCTATCTACCAAACAGCCCCTAAGATAGTTATTGTTCCTTGTTTAGATAGTGGACAAGTTTTTGAGACAAATTCAACTAGTAACCAAGACAGTTTTTGGGGCAGAGGAAGTATAACAGATTGAGCCACTAAAGGTTATCAGTTACTGAAGTACTGTAGAAGCCTCAAAGGCATCTGAATTGGCTCAAATCTAGTATTGTAGAAGAAATAGCCCATGAATGTAAATAGCATAGCGAACAATGAAGAGTGACTGGAACACATGACAACATATGTGAGGACTCTTAGAAATGGAAGTTGTAGCTCTTCTTTTAAGATAAAGAGAAAAATGCAGAGTCGGCTAAGAAGAAGACAGCAACATAGAAAAATAACTCAAACTACACTCGGCCTGAGTAACTTTTTGTCAGATCCCAAAGAACATGATCCCAAATCAGACCCATATAAATCAAGAACTGCTTGCTAGTCCCTGCCGGAACCTACTATACACACTACTCAAAAATCCCCCACTTCCCAAGCCACGATGAAGTCCCAAAGACAGCTCTCTCTTTCAAAAAAAAACATCTGCATAATAGGAGGACAAACCCAAGCTTCTGCTGAAACAACATATAGCATCGACAACAACTACCATGCCACAATGGCAGAGATATACTTCAATGTTGAATAGCAACTTTGCAGTGCCCAATCCATCCCCACCCTTAGAACTGCCCATAGTTTCAGCCCACAAGATGGTTTTTTGAGCTGCTCTCCCAGACCCTCCCATTTAAAATGAACTTAATCCACTTGATTTTTTAACTACACTATTGTAGGTTATTCCAGTCTCAATTAAGGAGATCTTTATTTCTTGGACGTTTTATAAGCAAAGGAGAAGTTGCATTTGGGATGCCACCTCCTGGGACTCTATCTGAAGCCATTCTTACAGGGGATAATCTTAGGAGACGCGGGAAGGTGGTAGTGAGCTGGTGTTATATGTGCAAATGTAATGGTGAGAGTGCTGATCATCTTTTGCTTCACTGTCCAGTAGTAGGTGCCTTGTGGGACTACATTTTTCACATTTTTAACTTGTCTTGGGCAATGCCGGAATCCATTAAGGATCTCTTCCTTTGTTGGTCCTTGCACAAGAGTAAACGGAGAGATTTTATTTGGCAGACTATTCCTTTGGGAGTATGCTGGGTGATTTGGAAAGAAAGGAATAGGAGAGTTTTTGATAATGTGGAAAGGTCTTTGTCGTTGCTGAAGAATGAGCTGCTTCAGCTGCTGTTTTTTTGGTGTAGTGACGGTCTTAGGTCTAAGGTCAACTCTTTTGCTGACTTTGTAGTGAATTTTTGTAATCTGTAATTATTGGAGTTTTCCTCCAGTGTAAATAGGCTGCGGCTCCTTATTTGCCGCTTTTGTTTTTTAATATATACCTTACATATCAAAAAAATATATGGAGGGAAAGGAATCGTAAGACTTTTGAGAGCGATGAGATGTCTATTCTTGGATTCAAGGGGTCCTCGCTTCACACAGTCTTTTTGGTGAATGGAGTCCGTGCTGTACTCAGTTAATTTTGTTGTAGAGGTTGTGAATAGTTGTCTTGCTGCTAGGTTCTTTTGATGACTATACTCCTAGTGTACACATGCTACTTCACATGTTTTGGCGCCTTTTTGTTTATATATTTATTTTTCAAAAGGTTGGACCCCAACCCTTATTATTATTATTCAATGCCTTGAAGGTTACAACTAAGGCCATATGGTGTATTTGGTGAGGCTATAACAAATGGTACCTCTGGTGAGGCTTTGAACACCTCACCTCTCCGTTGAGAGTAGTATAACAGATCGAGCCACAAAAGGTTGGGGTAAACCTGAACCAAATCCTAGGCAGCATGCAATGCTGTAACTTTCAGAAGTGGAAAACTGCTTGGGGAACCTAAAGTTGGGACTTGGGAGTGATGAGAATAAATATGGTGAGATTGAGAAGTGTGAGCATAACGAGCCAATGGTCGAGGTTTTGAAAGAAAATGAAGTTGAATAAGAGCCTCCTTATGTTCTCTCACCGCCGCCTGTACCTGTCCCTCAACGATTGGACAAGGCTAAGCTTGATAAGCAATTTGGGAATTTTTGGAAGTTTTGAAAAAGCTTTATAACAGTGTCCCATTCACCGATGCACGTTCACAAATGCCTTCTTATGCCAAGTTATTGAAAGATATTTTGTCTAGTAAGGGAAAATTGGAAGACTATGAAACCGTGGCTTTAACTGAAGAGTGTAGTGCAATAATTCAGAATAAATTACCTCCTAAACTTAAAGACCCCGGTAGTTTTTCAAGTCCTTGTGCGATTGGCAATCTCAACATTGATAGTGCTTTATGTAACGTTGGTGCAAGTGTAAGCTTGAGGTCAATTCGTCTTATGGGGTGGGAGTCTGGCGTGGTATAAGGAAAGGGTGGAATTCTTTTGAAAGATTCATTGCTTTTGAGATTGGTAATGGGGCCTCGGTGAGGTTTTGGAAAGACAGATGGTGTGGGGACATTTGCTTGAGGGAAGTGTTTGAAACTTATTTGAGCTTTCCACGGATAAGGATTGTAGAGTTAGCTCTATTCTATACGTGGTGGAGGGCAAGCCCATTTGGAATCCCACGTTCGGAAGGAATTTTCATGATTGGGAGTTAGAATCGGTTGTGCAATTTTTAAGGATGCTTCGATCGACGGACAAGGTGGTTTGGAAAGGCTAGGGGCTCTCTCTTTCGTTAGCTCGTATTATTCCAAGCTTCTCAAGCGTGGTAGAGCTTCTTTTCCGTGGAGAGCAGTTTGGAGATCCAACGCCCTAAGAGAGTGGCTTTTTTATGTGGGAAGCGACTCATGAAGCTATCTAACCGGGGGATAATTTGCGAGAAACGTAACATGGTTTTTGTTAATAGATGTTATATGTGCAAGGTGGATGCGGAAAGTGTAAATCATTTGCTTCTTCAAAGTGGCATCGAGATTTGGAACTTCGTCTTGGGTATGTTCAACATGTCTTGGGTCATGCCAAGTTCGATCATTGACCATGTCGGAGGCTGGAATAGGGGTCATTCGAAGAGGAGTAGTAGTATATGGAGGGCGACTCTTTTGGGTGTGTGTTGGATTCTATGGAAGGAAAGAAATCACGAGGGCATTCGACAACGTGGAAATGTCGATCCGGAGTTGAAGAATTTGTTGATTCGTACTCTTCATTTTTGGTGCTTCGAGGCTGATCACTCTTTTCCTAGATCCAACATATCTTTTGTAGATCATGTAAATAGCATAGATATTGGTTAATCTTTGGGTTGGTATACTTCTAGTGTACAAAGGACGCATCACCTCTTTTGATGCTTGATATATGTTACTTATTACTTATCAAAAAAAAGCTTGATGTCATTGTCTGTGTTTAAGAAGTTGGGATTAGGTGATTTAAAACCTAACTCGATGTCTTTACAATTGGCGGATCGTTCTGTTAAGAATCCGATAGGTATTTTGGAAGATGTACCTATCAAGGTGGGTAAGTTCTATATTCTTTGTGATGAGGATGCTCGAATCCCCATAATTCTTGGTAGGCGTTTCCTCGCTACTGCTGGAGCGATTGTTGATGTTAAAAATGGAAATCTTTCTTTGAATATTGGGGAGTAAAAAGTTGAATTTGAATTGTCAAATGCTACTAAATGCTTTTTTGTGGAAGATGTACCTATCAAGGTGGGTAAGTTCTATATTCCTTGTGATGAGGATGCTCGAATCCCCATAATTCTTGGTAGGCGTTTCCTCGCTACTGCTGGAGCGATTGTTGATGTTAAAAATGGAAATCTTTCTTTGAATATTGGGGAGTAAAAAGTTGAATTTGAATTGTCAAATGCTACTAAATGTTTTTTTGTTGAGAATTATTGTAGCAGGATCTAGGCGGTGGATCAACCAATGATAAAGGAACGTGAACCACAATTCTTTAGTGATCTGTTGGATAGCTTCCTCGTGAAAGATGATTACAAGAGCCATGGGAGTGCTGATATTGTTGCATATTCACACTTGGTCTAGGCAAACTTCAATCCTCTACTTCACAAAGCAGACAATGTAAAGAATGATCTTGTGTCTGCAGTTCAAGTTTTTAAGGAAGAGCAAACACAATGAGTAGAGTTCAAGACTATTTTTCCTACTCCAGGAATATGTAAGTCCTCCAACAAACAGTTGCAAGATAAGGATACCTTTCGAAGGAGGTTTCGTGAGGAAGATGTTGGCAATTGGCGGGAAACGCCTAAGGTGGCAATTGGCTAGCAATTTATAGAAACTGCCTACCAAGCTAATAGGTCTGTAGTTCCTCACAGTAGAAGCACCAGCTTTCTTCGGAATCAAAATAATGAAGGTGGCATTAAAACTTTTCTCAAAACACTTATTCTCATGAAAATAATTAAAAACCTCCATTACATCATCTTTAACCACCTCCCAGTAAAGAGGGCCATAGTGAAGCCATCCGGACCCGGAGCTTTATCCCCGCTCATACTTCGAAACACGGCTACCACTTCCTCTTCAGAAAAAGGCGCCTCCAACATACTTCTGTCGGCCTCTACCTAAGTTTTTTTTTTGATAGGTAAGCGTGGCCCTTGTTGGTATAGGGGATTGGAACCAAGGACCTCAAGGTCCTTGCCTAAGTGCCCTTGCCATCTTCCAGTTTCAGCTGCAAAATCCCCTCATCTGAATAAAGATTTGCATAAAGCCTGCAATACCCTCATTAATGTCATGATGATCCTCCAAGAGAACATCGTCCTCTTCCGTCTCAGATAAGCCACCACCGAAACCTGCCCTCTCATCCAAAATTCTCACCTCTTCCATCACTTGCCTAATCTTTATATCTAGCCTCCCAAACACCTCTTTGTTCCAGGTTTTTAAATCCTCCTTGAGAAGCTTCGGCTTTTTAGCGAGAATAAAAACTGAATTCCCACTAATCATATAAGAACACCACTTTGATCGCACCCAATCCGAAAATACCGTCTCGCGCAACCACATACTCTCAAATCTGAACAGAGATTTACCTTTCTTCAACCCACCACTCTCCAGCAGCGAAGGTGTATGGTCTGACACAACTCTGGGAAGATAATACTGGAAGGAACCACTACAGCCATCATCCCAACCGGCGGATAGAAGAAACCTGTCAATCCAAGTAAAATCACCTCCCAATAACTGTAAGTCCACTAAACCCAAATCATTAATGAACTCATTGACTTCAGTCATGGCCCGCGAAAACCAACTTTATCCCAACCATTCACGAGGATGCCTAACCACATTAAAGTCTCCTCCAATGCACCAAGGGACGGCCCATCTGTCTCTGATTGTCCTCAATTCATCCCACAAAAGCTGCCTAAGGTTATCAGCACAAGGACCATAAATACCCAAAAAAATCCAGTGTTTATCATTCTCCACCGACTTCAACAAACACAAAGCTGAGTATGTACCCTTTACCACATCAATCTTAGACACTACCCTCCTATCCCACAAAACCAGAATACTCCAGCAGATCCATTAGCCCCAACAAAAACCCAATCAAACCATCTGCCACCCCCTATAATATTCACCACTCTTCTGTCAATAGAGGCCATTTTCGTTTCTTGAAGGCAGACTAAGTGAGGTTTCCACCTCCTAAGAGGCCTTATTCGTTTTTTTGGAAGGATCTTGTGCACGTTGCTTGCTTATGACATTATGAAATTAATCTTGGAATTGTTTTTTTTTTCTGATAGGTAAAAATATGTATAAAAATGAGTATCAACATGTGACGCGTCCTTTGTACACTAGGAGTATACATACGACTCAATACTAAAACTATTGACAAAATCCACAAAAGAATGCCCGAGAGATTGATCTGTTGCAGAACACCACAAAAACAACGTATGCAAAAGACAGTCTCTCAATTGATCCAGTGAAACCTCAATATTATCGAAGATTCTTCTACTCATTTATTTCCAAATAGTCCACCAAACACCTGCCGGAATAGAACTCCCAAAGAATATTGCTCCTGCAATTGAACCGCGACCAACTCAAAAGCATCCCCCGATCACAACTGGGCATTACCCACGAAATCCCAAAAAGCCCCAGTATCGTATACCATAAAGAACGAGCAACCAGACAATGTAGTAACAAGTGATTAACACTCTCATCGTTGCCTTTGCACATGTAGCACCCGTTCACATAAACCATCCCCTTTTGCGAATGTTTTCTCCCATAAGAATCGCCTCATGGCAGGCTTCCCAAACAAAAAATGCAACGCGACTGGGATCAATACTTCTTCACATTCCTTTCCATGGAAAGGAATAGCCACCACTGCCAGACATAGCAAGAAAATAAGATTTGACAGTAAACTTATTGCTAATCGACGCAACCCCTCGCCTTATTATTTCTGCTCCCATCAATCTGATGCGAATATAGGGAAGTGAAAAAATTACCACAAATCTCCACCTCCCAATCTTGAAGATCCCTACGAAACAAGGGATTCCAAACCACTCTACCGTGGTCAATTGGCAACACCGAACTAACATAACAATTTTTGTCCATAGCCAGAACAATCAGGATAGACTCTCCAAAGTTCATCCTCCCCACACCACTTGTCTTTCCAAAATCTAACTTTCAAACCATTGCGTACATTAAAAGACACAAACCTTTCAAACTGTGCCCACCCTTTGCAAATACCTTTCCAAACTCCTGACCCGAAAGAACAAGTGACGATTTTAGGAAACCAATTATGATTACCCTCTCCGTATCTACATCACCACCCTCCTCCACAACCCATGCTACTCCTCCATGTAACGCCATGGCCAAGTAAAGCTGAATTGAAGCAACTTAATTTCTTGATACCTAGACCTCCCTCCCTGATGTTCATACAGACCTTATCCCAATTAACTAAATGGAACTTATGCTCCTCCCCTTTACCCTCCCACTAGAAGTCCCTCTCCATCTTCTCCAAAATGTTACGTACTGAAGCAAGAACCACAAACAGCGAAAAGAAATAAGCGTGCAAACCGGATAAAGTATTTTTTATAAGCCTAAGTCTACCCGCTTTGGCCAGCAGCAGTTTCTTCCACCCCGTCAACCGCCGACCAAATCTTTCAACAACCGGATTCCACATAGCTCTACTTTTGAAAGGTGCACCAATCGGCAAACCTAGATAAGTCGAAGGTAAATGTACCTTGCACCCAAACACAGCAAGCTGATGAATATTCTCCCTCACACCTGATACGAAATATTTGACGATTACCCTACCTTGGGAGTTACGCAAATGAAGGGAGTTGGATTGAGGATTTCATGGCCAATAGGGACTGTTTTGGGGAGCATTTTGAGGTGTTCTACACTAAGGGAACGGGCTGTCCAAAAGAGTTACAAATATGCAAGCCTTTTGGATACATATTTGAGCACTAATATTTCTAGGATGGAAGGCAAACCAAAGGGGACAATCGGATTGTGCAATAAAAGTCCAGAAGAAGCTGTTGAGGGAATGGTTACAGGGTTTGGGTTGTTTGTGAAGGAAGGCGTGGGCAGGAGTGGTAAGTCAAAGAGGTTGATTAAGGGATTAAACCCGTATGGAATTAATAGGAGTCATGGCACGGAAAGGGGAACTAATTGGGCACAAGGCAGTTTGGGGCTTACAGGTAGTTGGGCTCAAGACAAGCTTGGTTTGGGAGGAAAATTGGTGAGGCTGCTCACTTGGGAAAGGGAACCGTGCATGGGAGATGAAGGCTTTGCATGGCACGGCTGGCCAAAGCTACAAAGGAGAGGCAGTCATGGGAGGATATCAAGGAAGGCCGGTTCCTTCGATCCTAAGGGATAAAGAACTCTACTAGTTAGAGTTTATTTTTACTTGCTTTGAAAGAAAGTCCTTGAAGGACTATAGATTAGGTTTATTGCTTTCCTAGTAAGATTAGAAGTTTCCTTTTAGTTTTCTAGTAGAACAGGTATTTATTTTTATTTTTTTTTTAGAAAAAGTAATAGAAAAGAACAAAGTTTTGTTCAATTCCTTCGCGTGTTCTTCTTTCTTAAAGGTTAGGGAGAATTTCACACAAGTGTCTTTACGTTAGATGAGTGAAAGTGAGCCTACCATTGTTACCCATTCCGCCAACTTATCTTTCATATTGTTTTATTTTCGTTTTTTTAGGGCTGTTTAGCCTGTTTTAGAGTATTTCGGACAGCCTGCTGCTGCCTTGAAATTGTGTTTGGTCAGCCTTGTGTTTGGGTTTGATTTCACGAATCAACACCCACCGCGATGATTTCACTCTTAGCGATACTAATTCGAAGACCGACACCATCTTGAAGAAAATGAGCACAAGTCGAAGGTAACCCAACTGCGCAATCTCCGCTTCGCAGAAAAGTAATGTGTCATCTGCAAAGAGAAGATGAGAGATGGCAACCTCCTCACCTCTGTATCTGCCCAACCCAAAATCACGAATAAATCCTCCTCTCACAGCTTTATCAATAAGGCTGCTCAATGCTTCCATAATTATGATGAATAAAAATGGAGAGAGGGGATCTCCTTGCCTCAGCCCCCTCGAACTAGCAAAGAAACCAGCAGGTTCACCATTAACCATTACCGAGAACCGACCCGTAGAGATGCAAAACTGAATCCACTTCCTCCATTTAACACCAAACCCCATCCTTTCCATTAGAAACACCAAAAACTCCCAATTAACATGATCATATGCCTTCTCGATATCCAGTTTACACATCAAACCGGGACAGATCTGTTGCAACCTTGAATCCACAACCTCATTGGCGTAAACGACACATCTATAATTTGTCTCTCCCCCACAAATGCATGTTGAGAAACCGACACCAACTTCCCAATCACCTGACGCAATCTGCAATCTGACAGATAACACTTTAGATAAAAATTTATAAAATCCTCCAATCAGACTTATAGGTCTAAAATCTCCCAGATTAGTAGCACCGGCCTTCTTCGGGATAAGAGTGATAAAAGTGGCATTGAGACTCTTCTCGAAACACATGTTGGTGTGAAAATAGTGGAACACATCCATAATATTATCTTCAAGAATCTCCCAACAAGAAGAGAAGAAGGCTATAGAGAAACCATCCGGACCCGGAGCCTTATCACCATTCATACTACGCAAGGCTGCCAATACCTCCTCTTCCGAGAAAGGGCATTCTAATGAACACCAATCCTCCTCCACCAGATTCTTAAAGTCAGTGCCTGCCAATTTAGGACGCCATTCCCCACTATCCGAATACAACTTGGAATAGAAATCCACTATACATTCCTTAATAGCATCCCTATCTTCGAGCACATTCTCTCCAATTGAAACTTTCCAAATCTGATTAACATTCTTATGCGCACTCGCCATCTTATGGAAAAAATTTGTATTCTTATCCCCTTCTTTCAGCCACTGCACCCTTGATTTTTGCCTCCAGCATACCTCCTTAAAAAGCAATAACTCAAGCTCGCTTTTCCAATTCTTCCGTGACTCTTCTTCCGTCTCATCCAAACCTCCTGAACAATCTGATCTCTTCCATGGCTTTCTTAATTTTGATATATATCCTCCCAAACACCTCCTTATTCCACACTTTCAAATTCATCTTAAGAGAAGTGAGCAGTACTAAATGGTGCCTTTGATAAGGCTTGAACACCTGACGTCACCATTGAGAAAAGCGAGTAGAACTAGTTGACCTCTCCATTAAGAGAAGCGAGTAGTACTAGTTTACCTCTCCGTTAAGAGAAGCGAGTAGTACTAGTTGAGTTAGAACTTGTTGGTGCGCCTTTTGTTTATATGTACCTTTACTTATCAAAAACAAACAAAGAGAAAAGATAGGCCACACTACTTGAAAGACACTCCACAATAAGGGTAATATTACTCCCTCCAGAGAAATATGCTCATTATCAACCATTTATTGAACACCCTCTCAACGAAAAGACTTTCATAAGAAAAAGGATAAACAAAAACATAAAAAATCATATTATCAGCATATTCCAAATGAGAAACACTACCCAATGGACACCTTCTGGCAACCCAACCTCTTCACCCAAAGATAATGTTTGACTCAAGAGGTCGACCATGCTTGTAAACAGAAAAGGAGACAAGGGATGACCAACCCAAAAGCCCCGAGAAATAAGGAACCAAGAATTATGCCCACCACCAATAAACAAATCTGACCAAATATGCCTTCTCATTATCAAGCTCTCACACCTCAAATAATTGAACCCTTCATTTACCAAAATGCATTCAAATATGACCCCCCACAAACTCACCATGCGTTAGAGAGAAACGCAGCATAAAGACAAACAGATCACATATAATATGTGACATATTAGAAAACACACCTAAGGCATGCGCCGTAATAATGCTTGGCAGGTTTTGAAGAAATATTTCCCCCTTGAGCACATCTGAAATGATATAAGAAAAAAGATTAATAGAAGCACTATTGCCTCTGCACTTCCTAAACAATAAACTTTACGTTGAAAACAATACCAAAAAAGGAACAACATCAAAATATGAAAGTGACTGCATAAAGTCAATCTGCATTGAAAGGACTTTAAAGAGTGAGTGAGATCAAGACTGCATTTGTTAGACCAATATTCCTCAAACAGAAAGGATTTTAAATCCTGCCAGCCATTTATGCACATTAATTTCCTTGTGTTAATCATCTTACTAACTTCATATCATGGGCGCAGTTTACATTTCATAGCAAGGAAAAAACAATCAGAACAGAAAATAAAAAAAGAATGAGAATATATTAGCAAGCACCATAATAACATGTGCTAGGTTTGTGAATTTCAGACATATGGGTTTGCAACGATTAACACAGAGAAAAAAATTATTCCAAAACAGTGTATCTTACAACCATGATCAAGAGGTTGTTTGACTAATGGTTAGCAAAACAATATCAATGAGAATTTATGAAAAAGAGTCTTAGACATATTTTCACAATATTGTTAGATAACACATCAATATACATCAAAATGTTAGGATATAACAATAACAAGTACAGAGGGAACAAAAACTGTGAAGTGCTTAAAACCTTCAAAAATAGGAACTCCTGCCTATCATGCATTTTGAAACTACAACCAAGCAAATTCAAGTGAAATGCCTTTTCTGATCAAGTACTTGGTCCTTATTTTCATAAAGAAGAAAGCCTTACCATTAAATGAAGGCAGTCTAAATACTCTATCATTCATATCCACTGCAAGCCCAGACAATACACGGAAAATCCCAGCTCTTGACAGCATTGTGGTTCCTTGACCGATGTATAAGCCATTTCGTTCATAATAATGAGGATCTACAACAGATACACATGAGTTCCAATAACTATTCAGCATAAATATTAGAAGATAGAAGAAACATGAACTAGTAAACATAAATGAATGCATATAATATAAAAACAACGATATACATTGTCATCAAAGTGCCTAAGATTTTTATAAAAGTTACTTCCATTCTTACACACTTGCAAAAAAAAAAATAACAATAATATAAAAAGCTTTGCTACGCTATTCACAAAACTTACGGAAACACAAATCATCATCATGTCGTTAAAGCTTTTTCTTTTTCTTTTTTTAATAGGTAAGTATGACCCCTTGTCGGATGGCAAATGCTCACTAACGGGCCAATCAGATTTATAAGATTCGAATTAAAGGAGAAATGCTGGAAACTAATGCTGTCATAAAAGAGGGTATTGCTTGCTTTTACAAAGAATTATTCTCGGACAATAACAACTGGAATCCGAAGCTGGAAGGTATTCAATTCAGTCATCTAAATACAACAGATTCAGAGAATCTTGAAATTCCATTCACTGAAGAAGAGGTCGGTTCGTTCACAGTTTGAAGGGAGATAAGGCTCCGGGGCCTGACGGGTTTTCGTTGATCTTCTTCCAACACTGCTGGGAGCTGATTAAAGGTGAGGTAATGGATGTTTTTCATTATATGTTTTTAGCCCAAAAGATTTGAGAGGAGCATTAACGCAACTTTCATTGCTCTAATTCCGAATGGCACATAAACTAAATTATTTTGAATGCTACCTCAAAATAAATTCAGACTATGCACTGTTCAGCATTCAGTTCTCAATCTTATTAAACACACCATTAATTAGTTCTTCTCCATCCTCTTCTTTCCTAGCTGCTCCTATTAATTAGAACAGCAGGACGTTGTTCAGGATCCAGGCATTATATGGAGTGAAGACTTCACAAAAAATTGTCTTTGGATTGGTTTGTTTTAAGTAAGCTGCACTGTGTATCCCAAGTTTCTCTTTCATCATTGCAAGGAACTCGAATCCTATAGGATAATTTTGGGGGTTTCTTATGAGAACTACTTACTCATAAATTCTCTCATTATTCACTTTCGGGGTTAAACCGGTAGTCTAGAATGGAGGACTAATGGCTTAGTGGTTTGTTCGGAGCTCACGAATTTATCAAAAACAGTCGTTATCTTTCTCTTTGTAAATGGTGACCTTACTTCCTTCACCACAGGTTTCAGCTATGGGATTGTTCCACCGTGCTGCAATCAGTGTACTCAGAGGGGTTGGCTCTTTTACATTAACTAAGTTTTCTCTTTTTCTCTTCTTTTTGGAGTTCCACTCCTCTTTGTTTTCTTTCCATTTCTTAGGTGGACTTGTTGACAAACTGTACTTTAGCATTCTCTTTTTCCATCTGTAAAGAGTTTCTTTAACAGAAACACTGACCATGAAGGAGGTCGATTTTGTATGAATTATACATACCTGACAAACCCACATTGGGAAATGGGAGTTCCTTTGATTGTGTGCCTATATTTGTGGGGTGTGTGTGTGTGATGTTTTGTATAAAAACCAATAATGCTTTGGCAAACTGCAACTAAAATGAACTAGGCCATGATAATCAAGCACACATACTAACTTCGAGATCACTTAGATGAACAATTGAGCCATATAAAATAGACACAGATTTGAACTTGTAAGTCTTCAGACAGAAGTAGCAATTCCTTTTAATAAACATTCACCAAGTTTGCCAGAGATAACACATCCAAGCAGAGTGAACTTTATCATGACGAACTGTTTTTTTTTTCGATAAGTAAGAACTTCAATAAAATAAAAGGCGTCTAATCAAGAGACGCGTCCTTGTACATGGGACATATACAAGACAGTGACACACTAAATATCGACTAAACTATCCGAAATGCTAACAAAATACTCCCCCTCAAAAAGGTTTATATTTACGCACCACAGCCCAATTGATTGCAAAACATACGTCTTGAGACGATCTACATCTGCTTCAATATTATCAAAAACCCTCCTATTTCTCTCTAGCCATATATTCCACCAGATCGCAAGAGGAGCTGTGATCCAATATTTATTTTGTCTCCTTCACTTATACACAGACCATCCTCACAGAAGCTGACTCACAGAACTTGGCATAACCCACTTGATTCCAGCCATTCTGAACACCATATTCCAAAGGTCCCACACGACCGGGCAATGAAGAAGAAGATGGTTCACTGTCTCCTCCTCTTGTTTACACATATAACACCTATTTACAACGGCTCTCCCCCGAGTTTTCAGATTATCGCCCGTCAAAATGGCCTCCCTCGCAGCTTCCCAAGCAAAAAACGCTACTCTCCTCGGAGCCATGGTACCCCAAATCTCCTTCCACGGGAAGCTGGGACAGTCCCTACCTTCAAGGGAGGTATAGAAGGATTTAACAGCAAAATTTCTTCCCTTCAATTCTACCCACACAGCCTTATCTTTTTTTTGATAAGCAAAAGATTCATTAAAATCAAAGCACCAAAACTAAGGCGCAACCATGTACACTAGGAGTATACAACACTAACTAAAACAAACTGAACCTATCCACTAAATCCCCAAGCGATTGATGTATATTTTCAGCCCCAAACCCCTGATTCCACCACCAATTCAAAGTATGCATCAACTGATCCTTTAGTTGGTCCAATGTCCGCTCCACATTGTCGAATGCTCTACTATTTCTCTCTCCCCACACAACCTTATCTTACTCCCCTGCTCTTCTTTTGAATCCATAAAGCATCCCAAACACTGATTAATGTCTTCAAGTTCCCAGTCTTGCAGCTCTCTTCAGAACAGCGGAGTCCACAAGTCTATCTCATTATGCTTAGCCACTATCGAATTTACCAATTCCTCCTGATTTACAGCAAGATCAAATAATCTCAGGAACCGGTCCTTTAGCTTCATGTCTCCACACCAAACATCCTTCCAAAATCTTACCTTATTCCCCTTACCAACCTCAAAAGCTATGTGCCGCTTGAGGTTTTTTATCATATCATTTTTATTTCTGTTTTGTAAGGACAAAGTATATTGAATTTCATTTTAAAAAACAAATCAGCTTTTACCAACTGATGTACCACTCTTTCCTTTTTTCTTTTTTTCTTTTGAATAAACGAAGAAGTTTTTTATCTTGGAAAAAAAAAATCATCATGGATAAGGAGTCCACCAAAGGAAAACAGGAATAAAAATAGAAAATTCAAAGAAAAACTCGGGCTAAGGGAATCACATTCTTATCATATCATCATCATTTCACCTCCCAAATTTCAAATGGGAATAAGCAGTTGTTAAGATAATTATACGAGCAGATGTGCAGGGTAAGAAACTGAAGAATGACTCATTGTTTCTTGCCTGTCTCCAACCCCTGTAGGACCGTCCCTCGTGTTATACCAATACCCCATCCACTGCCGGGCCCAGGCTGTTCAACAGCAACTGAAATAGCAACTGTGTCTCCTTCCTCAACATGAGCACTGCAGGCTAATACACCAGGTACATATACCTAGACAAAATAGCATATTAATGCAAGCTCTCGTCTCAAAGGAATAACTTTATATACTTGAGAGATTATATGTTACATTTAAGATGAACTGGACATCAGTGCATAAAATCTAACCATATTAGGTCTGGATTTTGCAGAGATAATAATCCTGCCTTCTAACCTATGAAAAAAGATTTTTCAAGAAGTGTACCTTTAACTAGAAAAACTGCAGAGCCTTTAAAACAGAACCAAGCAAGCAATAACCCCCCACTGATTTGGCCTCCATGGTTGGATTTGAGGGTAGTAATCAAAGTGGAAATTTTCCACTTTTTGATTACTACCCTCAAATCCAACCATCGAGGCCGAATCAGTGGGCTTCCCAGAAAAGCCTCTTGTCAGTTTTTTTTTTTTTTTGGTAAGTAAAGTATATATAAACAAGAGCGTCAAAACAGGTGACGCAGCCTATTTACAAAGGGAGAACATGTAAAAAACACCCGAACTACTCGGGGAGGACCGAATTTTCTACAACTGCTATAGTGGTATTCTGACTCGAAACCCCTAACTCAGGACACCAAGAAAGAATAGTATGCAAACAGATGTCTTTAAGCTTCTCTAAAGACCCTTCCTCATTGTCAAATGTCCTGGTGTTCCTTTCTTTCCAGATTGACCAACAAACCACCAACAGTGCTACCTCCCAAAAGGAATTGCTCCTGCTCCTTTTGTAGAAAGACCAGCACTTGAATAAATCCAATACTGAACCGGGCATAACCTATGCGACACCAACAGGCCCAGAATCCAATTCCATAAATCCGTCGCCATGGGGCAATGGATAAACAAGTGATCTGCACTCTCATCACTCATTTTACACATGTAACACCAGTTGATGTAAATCTTACGACGGGCCTGCAATCTTGTCAGTATTAAAAAGGACAGTGGATAATGCAATCTTGAACTGTTCAGTTTTAAGTGTAATGGTTTTCACAAGTTATATATGCATAGATATATATATATATATATATATATATATATATATATATAGATATATATAGATATATATAGATATATATATATATATATATATATATATATATATATATATATATATATATATATATGTATGTATGTATATATATATAGATATATATGTGTGTGTGTGTGTATGTGTGTGCGTATGTGTATAATATATTCTCTTCCAACCCATCTTTGTCTATTGTATAGCAGCTTGTGTGGTAGGATTGCTAGGATTGAAGCCAATAATTTTTTATTTATTTATTTTGATAGATAAGCATGGTCCCTTGGCATGAGGATTGGAAAAAAGGACTTCAAGGATTGTAGCCAATAATGACAATTTAAGATGAAAATGTGGTAGAATACGAAAGATAATTTTGAAATTAACAAATTCTTGCACGCTTAAGATGGTTCGAACACAAACGATAGACCAATAAGTGCAACTATTAGTAAGTGTGATAGTTTTAATATCAACAACAACTAGAGATAGAAGAACACCAAATCTAGTGTCGACAACTGGTAAGCTTGATATACATCGTTGAGCCCCTATCTAACAGCTTAAGCTTTTAGATGAGTTAGTAACTTAACATGGTATCAGAGGTTTGGCAAGGTCGTGGGTTCGAATCATCCCGCTTGCATTTGTTACCCGGAATATTGTGAGTGCAGGTTGTCACTCTATTTGGCTTGATACCCTTGGTGTGGCATCTTTGTGTCTCTCCACGTGTGGAAGAGTCACACGTGACGGGGTGTTAAACGCTTTTTGGTGAGTTGGTAACTTAACAATAACAAAGAAGGATATGCCTGAGTGAAGGGTTCCAATTTAAGAGATCCCACGTGGCATACACCTTGCTTCCAATCGAGGACCGCACAACGGATTTCGGGCATTGAATTTTATGGGCATCACTTTGATTGGTCGACTAAATGCATCAAATAGGGAGGTATAGTGCGATACCCTGATATTTTCTCTATTTGAATTTGTTACAAATAATCAAATTTGATACCACTTTTATTAAAATTTGACTAAATTATAAATTGTTGACTTTTCTCTATTTATAATATTCTAGATAACAAAACTACTAATATTATATTTAATTTGACTAAGTCATATTACATTGACTACTTGCTTACTCAATAATTTTATATAATATTATTATTAGTAGTCATCTTATATAATTGGACAAATTGTGGGTATTGTCCGGATAAACTATAAATTATTTACTTAACAATCTTTGAGTGGGGCCCATTGATTGATCTTTGTAGATTAAGTAGTGATTCATCTATTTTCTTCTCCTTTGCATGTTGGCGAGAGAGAGAGACAGTTGGGTGAGGTTTATTTTCCTTAGCATGGCAGCTCATGCTCCGCCCTACATGACTCACCTTTTATTTAGATGTTGTTGGAAACTAGTTAGGCAGCCACTTTCATTTTCTTTCCTTCTTGCTATTGACGAAGGGGTTGGAACAAGAGAGAGACCGCAAATGTATACGTAGAGCACCGTCCACTTTGAGCCGAGAATAATTATTCCGGGAGTCCAAGATTATATTAAGTGAGTCTGACAGGGAAGCGAGAGGGTTTGAGAGGGTTTTCCTCAGATCTGATAAGCTTCAGGACATTTGCGTGAGACACGCGCCACGCAGAAGGTTTCGCCAGCTGAAGGCAAGCCCTGCGGTACCTTTCTCGTCGCCGGATCACTGACCACCGGCCGGCGTATCTACCGGAATTTGGTCGGGATTTTTGGGTCGCCAGTCTCGTCTTGTTGCGTCGTTGTCATATTAGTTGGAAAATTTGTACTCCAGGCATAGCTGAAGGAGGGAGGACTTTTTCGTATTAGCTGTAAGTTAACCATGTTCTTTTGATTTTCTTCGATGGAGAGTGAGGACGACATGACTTATTTCCAAGCAGAGGTCCAGAAGGAAAATGGAGTCTATTTCAGATGGCTTGAAAGGAGCAGAGGCAGAGTGCATGAAGCCGTTTTCTCTTCCGATGTAGTACTCTGGGTTTGTGACTCGATGGAAAAGGTGTCATCGATCAGAGGGGAATTTTGGAAGCTTAGATCTGCAAAGTGGCGAGAGGCGTTTCTGGGGAAGGAGTATAAAGAGAGGGGGTGGTACCTTTGTATAGCCGTCAAGGGGAGAGGGAGCCCTTCGAAGATCTCTGTCCCGGTGGTCGAAAAGGAAGGTGGCTGGGATATGGTGGCGGGTAAAATTAGGAGGTTTCCCCAATCAAAAATGGTGCTCAAAAGTACCACGAAGACGTATAGGGAGGCGGTGGACATACCCCCTTGGCCGGCTGGGGAGCTGGGTGCTTTTGACGAACCTGGGGATCAAGCTGATTTTGAGATAGAAGAAAAGTCTGCTAGGTGAAATTTGGAATTTTTGGAGAGGTGTTTGGTAGGCAGATTAGGGGAGTTGCAGGCCCTGCTCCGACATGTTTTGAAGTTCAAAAATGGGTAAAAACTAGTTGGAAAACACCGGGAGGAGTTAGAGTTAGTGTCATGAGTGGCAATGATTTCCTCTTTGAGTTCCCATCCAAGGCTTCTGCTTTCCGGATTCTGAACGAGAAAATATGGAGTTAGTGTCATGAGTGGCAATGATTTCCTCTTTGAGGTTCAATTGTTGGCTATGCTCCATAACATGAAGAGACAAGAGTCGGGCGAAGATATAATTGCCTGGGAGGGGACTAAAGATAGAAAATTATCAGTCAAGTCTTTCTATTCCAAGCTGAATATTATTGACAGAATTTCGTTCCCTTGGAAAGATATATGGAGGGTAAAAGTTTCCAATAGGGTGAGTTTTTTTGTGTGGGAGGCAGCCCGGGAAGCCATTTTAACTGGGGAGAATTTGAGAGATCGAGGTAAGATTTACGTTAATTGGTGTTTTTAGTGTAAAAAGGAGGAGAATGTGAATCATCGTGCACTGCCCCATAACGCAAGAAGTGTGGAATCTGTTCTTCAAGTTGGTCGGGGTTTCCTGGGTCATGCCTCGGACTGTTATTGAGCTTCTGCGTGGGTGGTCTCTGTACAAAAGAAGAAACAGGAACTCTTTCTGGATCTCTCTGGATCTCTGCTCCTTCGCCGATTTGGTGGATAATTTGGAAGGAACGGAATCAAAGGATCTTCGAGAATGTTGAGACTGATTTTGAAGGGATCAAGGAAGCTTTTCTCCAGACTCTTAGATTTTGGTGCTTAGAAGCTGCTCCCAGATCAGGGGATTATTCTGTATATACAATGGATAGGTATTTTGTTATATAATACTTTTGTCTTGTATACCCCCTGTGTACAAGGTCACGCCACCTTTTTGGTGCTTGATATATAATACTCTTTACTTATCAAAAATATATATATAAATTTTTTATTTTATTTTGATAGGTAAAAAAAAATTATTCCGACACTGTAAAAGTTAAAAGTTTGACTCGAGGATTGTTATTGAAGGTTTTTAACGTGTTTTCATCGATGGATATAATCTTATATTGAGGTAAGGGAAACTATCGATTATGTATCAGTTTGATCACGTGGTCGTCTTTTAAATATCCATGTTTGATGTTATTGAAATGTGTTTATAGTTATCGGTATACCTTTGGTATTGATTTGATATTGAAATTGTTCCATGTTAATAATGAGTTAAAACACTTAAGAAGTTGTTTTAAACTATCTGATTGAGTAAATGATTATATGAGATGATTTAGTGATATGTGGAACGGTGGTTACAGTGATTGGGTTAGTGACTCAAATATTGAGTACTGATATATGATTTGGTTACGATTGAAATGTTACTTGGCCTAAAACTGTATACTGAATTGTACTTGTGATCGGTTGTTATTTTATAATACTCGGTATCGTTCTTTAGGTAATAATTTGTGGTTTATATTTTTATGTTCATGGACTTTGGTATTTGAATCGTATGTCTTGTTCATGTGTATACTGAATTGTACTTGTGATCGGTTGTTATTTTATAATACTCGGTATCGTTCTTTAGGTAATAATTTGTGGTTTATATTTTTATGTTCATGGACTTTGGTATTTGAATCGTATGTCTTGTTCATGTGTATACTGAATTGTACTTGTGATCGGTTGTTATTTTATAATACTCGGTATCGTTCTTTAGGTAATAATTTGTGGTTTATATTTTTTATGTTCATGGACTTTGGTATTTGAATCGTATGTCTTGTTCATGTGTAACCCCTTTCTTACAGGGCCACAAGCTCACCCTCCCTACAGTTTCAGGTTGTGTAGTTGAGATTTAATCGAGATTCGGATGGCAGCTTTGTGCTTGGAGTTTATAGGAGTGCTCGGTTTTGAAACAAAACATTCATCTATTATTTTTGGGTTTTATCAAAATTGTAATAAAATTACGATTTGTATAATATTGATGATTTTGAGAAATATTATTTATTTATTTGTTCCACTGTGAGTTTACGTACTTATGATTTGGTTTAGTTACAATTGTGTGTATTAAGTTGGTTCACGCTTAGAGGTGGTTTTTGGGGTATGACAAATAGGGTTGATCCCCGCAAAGCTCAAGAAAGACAGCTATATCCAACCATCATGAATGAACCGTCTAAGAATGTCTAGCCGACCATCTAGCCACGACCAAGCATGCCCGTCATAGTGCTTGCCAACTAGGAAGTAAAGGTCGCCAAAAGAGCGGGTAAAGTGGGAAAGCCGCATGACTGCCAAAAGAAGAACGCCGTAACTGTCCCATCGTCATTAATGCAAAGCATGCTCATCTTTCATCCGACGAATAGACCACGCGGTCCACACCATGCAATTGTTCAATCGCCATTAATGCAAACGGCACTTTTCTGACGCCTGTCGGGGAAGCTTTGCCGAATAAGTGTCCCATCACCATAAATGGTGCCTGACGAACTCATATTTGGTTCCCCAAGGCTTCCCCTATATAAAGAGCCCAACACCCTCCATGTAAGGTTAGACTCACAATATTACTCCAACCCTTGGCTCCCTTGTGAATTACCTGTTATCTTCGCTTTGATCTTCTATCTTCGGCTTTGATCCATCCCCACGCGTGAAAGCTCAAGGTCCTTCGATCCATACTCATTCTCACACCAAAGGGTTATTGATTGGGCCCAACACCAACCATCTCACGGTGTTGTTCATTTATTTCAAGATTAACAAGACCAAAGTGTGTTGACCAGCCCATATTCAAGATGCACAAGCCCAGTTATCCAACATAACCATCAATCTACTCATCATCAAGTCCACCGACATGGGCCCCTAACACGATCGGCCATTGTGCACAATCACTAAGAGTGGCTTATTTGGAGATTTTGCATTGGACCGAACAGAACGGCAAAAACGAATTCATTAGCCAGGCCCAAGTAATTATAAAGGCTGAGTTGCGTTGTAGCCTCCATCTGCCACATCTTTATCTTTGTCTTTGTCTATGCTAATAGGTTTGATGTAGAAAGAAATTTAAAAAATGTCATTCAGAGCAACTTGTGTCGTGTGTTTTCTAGGTTCATAGTAATCTCTATCCCTCAATTTTGTGTATGGTAATACATGTGGTATTGAACGAAAATGCTCCAAAAAGATGGGTGTCCTCATTTGGTGTGTTTCGCTGAAGTGTAATGACAGAATTTCCATGGTGAAACCTTAGCCTTAAACTTGCTTTGGAAGAGAATTCTTTTTCCAGCATCACTTAGGGCAGAGCACTTGGGGACTTCCATGGCATTGCTATTACAGATATGGTGTAGGACTGAAGAGTAGCTTCTGTCCTGATTTTTGTGGCCATCTAGTTGTTTCTGTTGATTCTTTTCTCTCTTTTTCCAATTTTATTTTTTTATTTGTTATTTTTTTGGTTGTGAGGTGGACTGGTTGTCCTCCACCTTTTGTAAATTCTATCATATTCTGATATGAATCTTCTTTTT
Source organism: Codonopsis lanceolata (assembly GCA_013146195.2). Taxonomy (NCBI): domain Eukaryota; kingdom Viridiplantae; phylum Streptophyta; class Magnoliopsida; order Asterales; family Campanulaceae; genus Codonopsis; species Codonopsis lanceolata. The sequence continues at coordinate 83,292,306 of CM028383.1, forward strand.
TTCATAAGATCTTTTTTTCATAATATTAGACCGAGAAGAAGATACAAAAGAGGGACAAGCAGCCATCAAAGTGAAAAAATAAAGCATAAGATAGAGACAGCATGTCGATTCCCCTGGAACACTGAAATTGGAACTCCTCTAAAGACACCTATGTCTGAGGCACATAAAGATAGTGTAAAAACCACTGTCTCAAAGACGAGATTAAGACAGCCCTTGATCCTTAAAAGTTAAAACTTCTGGAATTCCTCTCGGTCTAAACATACCATAGAATTGTGAACATTATACATTGCCTCAGAAAACTAGCACGATACCCTAAAATGTATATCTATAAAAAAAAAAAAAGACGAATAATAAGAAGCAGGCAGAAGAAGTTAAGATGACATTAGTTGCTTACCTGAGCCCCTCGAAGAACTGCCTCTGCACATTTACGGCTGACAATCATCTCTTTTGGAGGTCTGTCTTGATGGTACCTATACCCAATAGGGTGTGGACCTGAACCCCTGACAAACACAACATAGTCCAGCCCAGGTATTTGACACTTAAATACGGAGCTAGCCTGGACACTCGCCTTAAGAGGTTCTACACTTATGGGAATATCCAAAGCCGCCTCACCACATGAAACCCCATTACTTTTACCAACTGAATCCTTGGAAGCAGTTTTAGGCTTCTGACTCATACAAAATTTGTCATCACCAATTTTGCTCATGTTGAGGTTGTGAGTATCACTCTCTAGCTTTGATTCCTGTAGAATTTCCAAAAGCTTCTCCATAATAGCATCACTTGTTGACCTCAGTGTATTTACACGTATACAAGAGTAACAAGACGGTTGCCTAAACAAAATAAGAGCACAAGAGTGTAAATGAGTGAATGGATATGCTGCAAAGACAGAAAGGAGCATACTACAACTCGAATCAGAAATCTAAGGAAGCAACAAATCTGGAAAATATTAGAACCGTTGAGAATATAAAGTAGCACAGAAACATGTTCAAGCAGGAAGTTAGTAATTGAGTATCAGTTAAGTTACTATCTAAGCTATAGCTTGAGTTGTTAAGACCAGCAATGTATATCTTGCCTTCAGATTCTACATAGCCACAAATCCTTTTAAAGACACGGGTATAAACCAGAGTAGAACTGAACAAGATTTATATCATATTTGAAGAAAATAGATGCAAGCAGAAAAACGTGAGAGTGAAACCTTGCGACTAGAGCTATAATACCATGATAAGCTACCAATTCAGCCGAAAGTTTTAGCTGCTAGCAAGAGACCAAAATTGTATATCATGCTTCATAAGAGATTCAAGAATCATTGATCTACTGTTGCCTGCTCACCACTCCAATTGGCATTACATGAAAGTCATAAGGGGCATCATCAATTATGATATACTGGGAATGCTCTTCAGAAGCAAAGAAATGAGACATTCAAAATAAACGAAACCAAACTTTGGATGAATTGCAACTAAAACAGAAGTATGTCGCATGCCACTCTAACTCCATCCTGTACCTATCTGCAACATATGCTTCCTTGTTTAGATTGTCAAAATTATGTATATACTCATGAATCTTTCTGTGTTTAAGGAGGTATGTGATTCAGCCAACCGAGTTTGTTTAAGGGTGCATCTGTCTCAGCAAACTGAGTTTCAAACCAGCCTTTTTCCATTAAAAAGAAGAATCACAAGACAAAGGCAATCTGTTTTTGAAAGAAACAATACACAGCAATGCTACAAATAACACACCTGGACTTAAGTGTAGGGAGCCATGCGGGATAGTTTTAGATGACGAATTTGACCATCTTTTTTTTATAAGTAAAGAGTATTATATATCAAGCACCAAAAAGATGGCGCGACCTTGTACACAGGGGGGGTATACAAGACAAAAATATTATATAACAAAGACCTATCCATTGTATTTACAGAATAATCCCCTCATCTAGGAGCAGCTTCTAAGCACCAAAAGCTAAGAGTCTGGAGAAAAGCTTCCTTGATCCCTTCAAAATCAGTCTCAACATTCTTGAAGATCCTTTGATTCCGTTCCTTCCAAATTATCCACCAAATCGCTGAAGGAGCAGAGATCCAGAAAGAGTTCCTCCTGCTTCTTCTTTTGTACAGAGACCACCCACGCAGAAGCTCAATAACAGTCCGCAGCCTGACCCAGGAAACCCGACCAACTTGAAGAACAGATTCCACACTTTGCGTAATGGGGCAGTGCAGGAGCAGATGATTCACATTCTACTCCTCATTTTTACACAAAAAGCACCGATTAACGTAAATCTTACGACAAGCTCTCAAATTCTCCCCCATTAAAATGGCTTCCCAGGCTGCCTCCCATACAAAAAAACTCACCCAACTGGGCACCTTTACTCTCCATATATCTTTCCAAGGGAACGAAATTATGTCACTAATATTCAGCTTGGAATAGAAAGACTTGACTGAGAATTTTCTATCTTTCATCCCCTCCCAGGCAATTCTATCTTCGCCCGAAGCTTGTCTCTTCACTTCGTGGAGCATAGCCGACAATTGAACCAGTTCCCCAATCTCCCAATCCTGGAAATTTCTGCGAAAAACAGGATTCCAAGATTCTGCCCCACCATGGATTTCTAAAAACGAGCTCACCATACCCTCCTTGTTAATTGCACCGCTGTACAGATTAGGTAACCTGAGTTGTAACAGTGTGTCCCCACACCACTTATCCTTCCAGAACCTGACAGAATTCCCAAAACCTATTTCGAACGAAATGAACCGACTGAAAGCATCCCACCCTCTCATGATTCATTTCCAAACACTACAACCTTGCTTACTATGGACTTTTTTGGGGAACCACATATGCTCAGCCGTACCAAATTTCCCCACTACTAATCTCCTCCATAAACGTTCTTTTTTTTTTGATAGGTAAGCACTTTAATACAAGACGTCTAAAAGGGAGATGCAACCTTGTACACGGGAAATATACAAGAAAGCCGCAAACTAGATACCGACTAAACTATCAGACACACTATGAAAAGCATCCCCCACGGAAAGATGAGACTGTAAGCACCACGAACCAATTGAAAGTAAGACGAACCCCTAGAGACGAGCAACGTCTACTTCAATATTATTAAAAATCTGTATTTCTTTCTAGCCATAAATTCCACCAGATTGCCAAAGGAGCTGTGATCCAACTCTTATTTTTCCTCCTTCCCTTTTCCACCGACCACCCTTGCAGAAACTGACACACTAAACTAGGCATTACCCACGAAACACCGGCCATTTTGAACACCATATCCCATCTGCCTCTCGTAACCGAGTAATGAAGAAGATGATGATTAACTGTCTCCTCCTCAAGCTTGCACAAATAGCACCTATTCACCACAACTCTACCTCGCGCTTTCAGATTGTCACTAGTCAGAATTGCCTCCCTTGCCGCTTCCAGGCGAAGAACGCAACCCTCCTTGGAGCCATGGTCCCCCAAATTGCCTTCCAAGGGAATCTAGAACTAACCCTACCAACAAGGGAGGAATAAAAGGATTTAACCGTAAATTTTCTGCCCTTTGAAATGGCCCACTCTATCCTTCACATCCATTCTTCTCTTGAAACCATATAGCAGCCAACCTTGTAATCTTGTAACTCTCTTCTGAATACAGGATTCCACAAGTCTATCCCATTAAGGTTAACCACTATCGAACTTACGAAACCCTCCTGGTTCACCGCCAGATCAAACAGTCTCGGAAATCGATCCTTTAGAGGCTCATCACCACACCAAGCATCTTTCCAAAATCTAACTTCGTTTCCCCTTCCTACCTCGAAGGCAATATGCTGCTTCAAAGACCCCCACCTCTTCATAACCCCTTTCCAAATCCCCACACCGTGAGTGCCCTTAACTGCCTTCGGGTACCAAAGATGCCTCCCTTCTCCGTATTTCACTGCTACCATCCTTCTCCACATCGCCTTTTTTTCTACCATATACCTCCACTGCCATTTCCCCAACAAAGCCCCATTAAAATAACGCAGATCTTTTACTCCCAAACCACCTCCCTAACCCAGATGTCACTGTATTCTAGTTCACTAGATGATATTTCCGCTCCTCCGACCCCCCCTCCCACAGGAAATCCCTTTCAATTTTTTCCAGCCTCTTCGCCACCAAAACAGGGACCTCCAAGAGGGAGAGAAGATAAGTGGGAAGATTAGAAAGAACACTTTTGATTAAATTCAAACGGCCTCCCTTGGACAAATACTACCGCTTCCAACCTGCCAACTTCCTCTCGAATCTTTCAATAATTGAATTCCAAGGAGTGCTGCTCTTGAAATGCGCCCCCAACGGGAGGCCCAGATATGTAGAAGGTAAACTTGCAGACTTACATCCGAAAAAAGCTACTAGCTGCTCTAAGTTCTCCATATCCCCCACCGGAATTATCTCGCACTTAGAAATATTAATCTTCAAACCTGAACATGCCTGAAAGAATAGGAGCACCAGATGGAGATAACCCAACTGAGAGCATTGCAGAAAACCAAGGAGTCATCGGCAGACAACAGATGCGAGATATTCAAACCTCCCTCCCCCTCTCCCCCGAAGCCAAAACCCGAAATCATCCACTGCTTTATCTACTAGACGGCTAAACCCCTCCATCACCAAAATGAATAAGAAAGGGGAAAGGGGATCTCCTTGCCGAAGGCCCCTCGAGCTTGCAAAGAAACCAGCCGCTTCGCCATTGACCTCAATAGAGAACCGAACATACGAGTGCTCGAAAGATTCGAAAGAAGGTTGGCAAGTTGGAAGTGACAATATTTGTCAAAAGGAGGAAGACTAAAGATGATCAAGAGATTCCGTCGTCGGTGGTGAAGAGGATCGAAAAATTGGAAAGAGATATTCTGTGGGAAGGGGGTGCGGAAGACAGGAAGTATCATCTAGTAAACTGGAAAACGGTGTGTAGTAGCATCAAGATTGGAGGCTTGGGAGTTAAGAGCATTAAGGAGTTTAAGGCTTTGCTTGGTAAATGGCTGTGGAGATTTTGGAGGAGAGGGAGGCACTGTGGAGAAGGGTAGTGGTGGACAAATATGGTGTAGGCAACCATTTGTGGTTTCCTAAGGAAGTGACATGCTCTTATGGGGTAAATGTTTTGAAGGGAAGTGGCATGCTCTTATGGGGTAAATGCTCTTCAGAATGCTGATGTCCGAAGGGGTATGGGGGAGGATACAGTAATAGGAAGTGGGATATTATGAAGAGATACATAGCTTTTGATGTGGGTATTGGCAACTTAGTTAGATTTTGGAACGACAATTGGTGTAGGGGTACGGAGCTTCAGAGGGCTTTCCCGCTATTGTATAGCCTTGCTACACATATGGAGGAAACAGTCGGCTCTGTGTTACATTTCAATGGAGAAAATGCTACTTGGAACCCCGCTTTTAGAAGAAACTTTCAAGATTGGGAATTGGACTCTCTTGGGCGTCTCTTCAAGTTGCTTTATAGACAAAAAGTGGATAGACATAAAGAAGATCTAGCTGTGTGGGAAGGAGGGAAGTGCAAGGATTACACAGTTAAATCCACCTTTTATCAGAAGATTTCGAGTAGCATTGTTTCGTTCCCGTGGAAGTGTGAGGAAGACTAAGGCCCCTACAAGGGTGGGTGTTTTTATGTGGAAAGCTGTAAATGAGGTATGTAAATGAACCTCAGCCTTGCGACAATCTCCAGCGTCGTGGTAAAATTTTAGTCAACTTGTGTAAAAGTGATGGGGAGAGTGTCAACCATTTATTGTTGCATTGCCCTTTTACTAGTAAGTGTTGGGACTTTGTGTTTAATTGTTTCAAAGTGGTGTGGGTGATGCCTAATTCGGTGAAAGAGATGATGAGATGTTGGTCCCTCTATAAACGGAGAAGGAGGAATTTTTTATGGGAGGTGCCATTGGCGATTTGCTGTACTATATGGTTGGAAAGAAATGCTAGAGTTTTTGAGAATTCGAAGAGAATCGTAGAGAAGAGAAGGGTGGGTGTTTTTATGTGGGAAGCTATAAATGAAGCTCTGTTAACTTGCGACAATCTCTAGCGTCATGGTAAAATTTTAGTCAACAGGTGTTGCCTCTATAAATGTGATGAGGAGAGTGTCAACCATTTATTGTTGCATTTCCCTTTTACCAGTAAGTGTTGGGACTTTGTGTTTAATTGTTTCAAAGTGGTGTGGGTGATGCCTAATTCGGTGAAAGAGATGATGAGATGTTGGTCCCTGAATAAACGGAGAAGGAGGATTTTTTTTATGGGAGGTGGCCCCATTGGCGATTTGCTGGACTATATGGTTGGAAAGAAATGCTAGAGTTTTTGAGAATGCAGAGAAAAGCGTAGAGAAGATCAAGGAGAATATTATGCTGCTCTTTCGTGTCATGAATCGATTTCTTTTGACGCAAACCCTTTTGTAGAGTTTGTGGATAACATAACATAATGTAATGATTACTGTTGTATAGAGGATGTGTCACTTGTTTTGACCCTCTCATATTTATAACATTTTCTTACTTATCAAAAAAAAAAAAATCTATAAGCTTGCTAATGTGGAGAACAAAGGTTGCAATAGAAAGACTTGGATCGCAGTATTGCCATCAATAATTTTCTATTTTAGCAACTAATAGTGACTTTTACATGTTTTTAGTTCAAATACTTCCTAAAATCCTTCCATAGCACCGTAAGCTGATCCAAATGTATCCGCAATGTAGTACTCCAGCCGTCTCAAAAAAAAAAAAAAGCTCATTCCTTATCAAAATGTCAACATAGTACAGTATAAAAGTATCATTTAAAATACATTTCTTACATTTTAGGTTTTAAAATTTCAATCATCAAAAGAAAATTAGTAAATCTTTATAAATCGTTGTTTGAAGTCTAATCAAGTTAACCGATAAAAGTCAAAATAAGACTATCATTTTGGGACGGATGGAGTATTAAAATTTCTCATCAATCAGCCTAGGACCCTCATTATATTAGCATAACAAGTGACAAATGAGGCGCTGGGTGAATACATTATGAGTGGGTCTACTTTTTCTTTTTCTTTTTTTTGTAAGTAAAAAATAGATAAAAAAGCATCAAAAAAAGGTGATGTGTCCTTTGTACGCTAGAAGTATACCTTACCAAAAGGATGATCCAATGTCTATACTATTTACAAAATCTACAATAGCAGTGTTGGGACTAGAAGTGGGGTGATCAGCCTCGGAACACCAAAAATGAAGGATGCGAATCAACAAATTCTTCAGTTCCGGACTGACATTTCCTCTTTATCGAATGCCCTATGGTGGGTCTACTATGAGACAGAATCCGTTTTACCGAACTTCACACTCTCAGAGGTCAAGCCACGAACACAATCGGGTCAAAGGGGATCATTCTTACATAAAATTCGTAAGAGGTTTCTCTTTCCTAAGTTTTTGCGGTAAATTATAGGGCCGACCCGCCGAGAGAAGAACAATACCCTGTTCCCTCCTTCCTTACCTTTTCATATTCAATTTAACCATTCTTTCAAATCGGTCAAACAGTGGATTTGACTTTGAAAAGCCAAAATGCGAGAGCTAACAAAAGGTAAGTTGAAGGTATAAGTACGTACGTTAGGGCTTTAGAAATGCGGGAAAAATGGTCAGCGCCATAGGCTTTGACGAAGTAGTCCTCGACCTGAGGGTTCCAACGCAAGGTCGGGTTGTAACAGTAACGTTTCGAAGCAGCATCGTTATCCATGGCGAAAATCTGTATACAAAAGACAATGACAAAAAAAAAAGGCTGTTTTACTTTTACAAATTTTGGAGAGATAGACGAGAGAGAGAAGAAGGAGCGAAGACCCACCGGCACCGGCGATTGATGAGTGGCTTGGTTGCCGACAGAAGAGGAGGAGGAGGAGGAGGAGAAGCTTCTGTTTATAGTTCGGCGGAGCAAATCCCTCCCTTTTTTCATTCAATTCAAAGAAGATGCTGACAAAGAGCTGGACTATCAGAGCATTCCAACGCTTTTACTAAATACTAAAGCATCACCAAAATTCTTAAAGACAACATTATTTGATGTATAAAATAATCTAAATATTCTTTTTAGCATTTAATAGATAATCATTTTTTATATACACTAATAGATGATTTATAAAACAACCACTACAAACTAGCGGATGTTATAAAACATCCGCTAGTTTGTAGCAATTGTTTTGTTCAAAATCGAAAAAAAATATAAATCAACGGATTTTTGTTCGTAATTGAAAAGAAAAAATAAACCGAATCAAAATCAATTTAATTCACATGTGATATCATGCAAATTAACAATGAAAATCGAATCAACAATGATACGTAATCAAAATTACGTGAAAAGGGGAAGGAGGGAGGAGGTAGTATCGTTTAAATGTGAAGAGAGGTAGTAAAGTAATTTTATCTTTTAAATGGTGTTGCGTTTAGGGATTTTGGTGTTACGTTTAGGTGTTCTGTAAATTCTTATACAACTTCTGGTTCCACTGCAGTCTCCGTTTATATATTTTTATATTCTTACACACTTATAAATATATTTTCTCATTGTATAATCTTTTACATATCTTTTTACATAAAAATTATTAAATTTAACATCATCTCAAATAAAATAAAAAACTCTTTCCCCACCACACCACACACCACTTGTGGTGGCTGACAGCCGCCCACTCTGTAAAAGTCCAAACTAAAAGCCTAAAAAGTATCAAACCAAACTAAAATCTTCTCGACGATTTCTCGATCAAAACAATTTAGCCGCGTATCAAAAATCAGTCAGTAACTTTTGTATAACAGATGAAATTACACAGAACAAACTAACGATCGAAACAACGAATAAACAAGCATAATTATTTGTTTTAAAGCATGTTAAAATACTAATGAAAGACCCCAAACACATACCCAAGGTTACACCAAAACTAAGTGTAAGAAAAATACGAAAGACGATACGTTAACAAACTTACAAAACGCGAATCGTGAAATCAAACTTTCAACGACGAATGAAACCACAAACCGACGGGCAACAACCCAAGATTATAAACACTTCAAAAGGCTATTGAATAGACTTGAATTGCTTCTCAGATGTTAAACAACAGATAGGAGAAAAGAACTTCTGAAAGGCGAGACGATCACACGGCTCAATCTCAAACTACGCGATAAGGAGAATTGTTATCCTCGAAGCATCAAAACCTCACAAGACTTAAAGTATACATCCAACTATCATCATATAAAGATCTAGGACCAAATCGAGGTCAGGAACACAAAACACAAGCGAACTCTCAATCGCATCGCATTTCGACTCTCGTCGAGTTATGGCTTGTGACTTTAGCAAGTTCACAACTATATGGCATCTCTTAAAAGTATTTTGGTCTTAATGTGATCTCTCATACATATCTAGACTCTCTCACAAACCAAACGAGCAATCAACCAAGGAAGAAATGCGAGATTTGCACGCAATTCAAGCTAACCGGAAATCGGGGTATTGCAATATTTTACCTTTTCTTACCATTGCTTTGCTTTTGCGACCTCTGTCGCATTTGCTGCTTTTGCTGCACTTGCTACACTTGTCGCACTTGCCACATTTGTTGCATTTGCCGCATTTGCTGCACTTGCTGCATTGGCGGACTAGCGCTGGGGATTTTTCTTTTTGTTGCATTTCCAACTCTTGCTAGAAATTTTCCCCTTTTTTCTGTTGTATTTCCGGCTTCAGCTGGAAACTCCTTCTTTTGCTGCCGCATTTTTCTGCTTTAGCTGGAAATTTCTCCTTTGCTGCAATTTCCGGCTTCAGCTGGAAATTTCTTATTTGCTGCTTGCAATTCCGGCTTTAGCTGGAAAAAAAATTCTTCTTTGTTGCTTGCAATTCTGGCTTTAGCTGGAAAATTTTTCCTTTGCTACATGCAATTCCGGCTTCAGCTGGAAACTCCTTCTTTTGCTGCTGCATTTTCCGGCTTTAGTTGGAAATTTCTCCTTTGCTGCAATTTATGGCTTCAGCTAGAAATTTCTTCTTTTGATGTTTGTATTTTCGGCCTTAGTTGGAAAATTCTTCTTCTTTGCTGCAATTTTCAGCCTTAACTGAAAAAAATTTCCTCTTTGCTGCAATTTCCTGCCTTAGCTGGAAAATTTTTCTTTGCTGCAATTTCCGGCTTCAGCTGGAAATTTCTTCTTTTGCTGCTGCATTTCCGGCCTTAGCTGGAAAATTCTTCTTCTTTGCTGCAAGCAATTCCGGCTTTAGCTGGAAATTTCTTCTTTTGATGTACACACACACACACACATATACATACATACATACATACATACATACATACATACATACATATATATATATATATATATATATATATATATTCTCTTGCTTGCATTTTTTTTGTTTTTTGTTTTTTGCATTTTTTTCTTTTTTTTATACTTGCATTTTTCTTTTCTTTTGCATGCTTGCATTTTTTCTTTTTTTACATATTTTTCTCTCTACTGAATCTTACTTTCGCCGCCGATTTTTCTGGCTTTTCTGTTCATTCTGCAGCTGATCTACTGGGGATATGGGATTCACTTAAATTTTTGGATGGATGACCACTAATTTTGGTTAACAAAGTTAACTTTGTTAATCTTCTGTTAGGCTTCAGGGGCCATTTCGCAGCTTTGGAAATTTGAGGACTTAAGTGCAGAATATTCAAACTTTGGAGGGAAAAAAGGAAAAATTCCTTTTTCACCCATCAGAAGTGGATGGGAATGAAGAGAGCAGAGGCTACTACTTCTTCTCATCTTCTCTCTTTTCTTCTGCGGCGACTCCATTGCTGCTACCTTTATTTCTTTTTCATTTTCGCTCTTTTTCTCATTTTTCTTCCGCCAATTTACGTGTTTCTTCTAGCAGATGACTTCTTCATCGCGATTTAGGAAGGGGAAGGCTCCGATGCATCCGGAATCAGGTGAGAGGAGGAAGGAACTCTCTCCTTTGGTCCGAATTTCGTCAAATATCATTATTCCAAAGATGATTGGGGCAACCTTCACCGCGATTGGAACACTCACGTGTCCAATCTTCCAAATTTGGCTGTAAGTTTCTTTTTTTCTAAATTCATTTGGATGATTTTTCAGATCTGCTAGATTTTTGCACTGCTTTGGCTTGTTGAAGCATTCCTGACCCTGCTTATAATGCTTATGCATGCAATATATATGCTAAAATGATGCAATTTGACGATTATTTATGAAATTTATGCAATTTATTTTTGCGATACATAATTTAACTAGTGGGCACTATTTGACCCTGCAATGCATGATTTATATTTTTAATGCAATTTGGCTATATGATGCATGCTCTAGGTTAAAAAAAATATTTTAATATGATGCATGCCTATAAAATAGACTTTTTGGAATATGATGCATTTTTTTTTCGGGCATATTTTCGGATACATTTTCGGATGCATGCAAAATATAACATAGATATTTTATGCAATAAAATTCATTTTTATGAAATACTTATGCTGTGGAGGCATAATAAATGTCATGGAAATATTTTCTTTTCATTATTCGCAACATTTTATTTTATTTTTGCTAATGCTATAATGCTGCTATTTTGATAATAAATGCAAATGATAAATGACTAATGCATGCATATATCATTTTATTGATGCAAATGCAACATAGAAAATTTATGGGATGCTTTGCTAATATGATGCATGGACATTTTTTTTTTGCAAGAAAATGCAAAAATGCGTTATATATTCAAATGCAAAACATACATTTTTTATTTTTTATTATGCCGAAAATGCCAAAATATATTTTCGAATGTGATTGATGTCTTAGTTTAATTATTTCCTTGCAAGTGAACAAGACTATTGTAGAATAGTTTTGGGAAGCAAGGGTCGAACCATAGAGACAAAAAGATCACAAATAGCACGATTATCGGTAGCAAATTATTAAACTAAGAGGGTTTTTATATTGATTTTAATCTAAACTAATTATTATTCTAAAGTTAACTAATTTAGCAGCAATTACAGATTATGAAGATCTTATGGTGGAGGGAAATTTAGGATTAAGGTTTCACTTGTATCTCTTCTATGACATATTTTATTAAAGTATCATTCAATTTATTGGGTTCGTTCACAAAATATAGATATAGCATGTCGAATTACCGTTCAATCTCCATCACCAAATAATTCGTTCATTCTATATCCTAGGCACAAGAACATATGATCTAACCGTCACTTAGGACATATATGGAACCTGACCCTAACTTATCACTCTAGTGCATCGATATGTTCAATTTATCATGATGGTGAGTCATTGTACGACATATGCACATTGATCATGCAGTTATCCGCACCTCTAGGCCTTTATTATTCATGATTACATTCATTTGTTCAAAGTGAAATAATAGAAGGATTGATAAACACCACAATCAACAAGAATTGAATGAATAAAAATATAATTAAAGCATAGATTCGATACAGGCTACCTCCCAACTCCTAGATTAATGGATGTTTAGTTCATCTTTGAAGATGAATAACACATGGAGATGATTGAATTCATGAATCGATCTTCAAAACCTGTAATTACAACAACTAATTTATACACATTAAATCCTATGCTATAACTGTCAAAAACTACTTCTTTGACGTCTTTGAGCTTTGGCTACCGTCCTTTATTTATACCAAGGAGTTGTAGGAGGTTTAGGAATTTCAGTCTGGCTTGAAAACCTTCGAAAGTCGATTCTGCCTACCTTGCGGCCACAAGGTCATTACCCTCTTGCGTCTGCAAGGGTCTTCAATAATCCGGGGTTGAACTTCTGGACACACTGCCTACCTTGCGGAGGCAAGGTAAGAAATACCTTGCGGTCGCAAGGTCTCCAGACTTCACCTTTGTCGTTTATTCTTCAATTTACACTTTGGCCCCTTCTTGGAATATTCACCAAAAAGCCTTATAATTTGTATAATTTCACCTAAAACTCTAAAACTCTTAAAACAACTGAAAAACACATATCAGTAACCAAAAGCCTCGTGGAATCGCTAAATTTAAGTCATAAAAGTACATAAAATAGACGTATAAAATACATTGATCAAATACCTCCAAACTTAAACTTTGTTCGTCCACGAGTAAACAATATTTATAAATACAAAAGCAATAAAAAAAATAACTAAAATCTTTTTGGAGGATGACACTATTTACATTCCTCTAGAAACTCACAAACTCAAGGAGACTCTTACGAGTGACTCGACTATGCATATAAATACAAAAACTAATAAATAAGAAAGCATGTAAAACTATACAAAAAATAAAACAAAAATCTTTTTGGATTCAACCTCAAGTCATAATAGCATGGCTTACCAAAGTAGTCTCATGATGTACGCAAAAACATATCTCGGGCAAGATTACCCGGCCGTATCTAATAATAAAGTTTGTAAGTACGAGTCGATCCCAAGAGGAATGCGCGTAATTCTCACTTCAACTAAGTACTGAAATTATGCTAACTAATTATATTTGAGCGAAAAGAAATTCAATTAAAATCTAAAAATATAAACAACCTATAAAGTAATTAAATCTATACTACTGCGGAGGTGGTTTGCCAACAACAAATCAAGATAAAAATATAGGAACACATTATTTCTAGTCAAGCCGGTGTTTAATTTAATCATCTTTTTGTTTTTCTTTAACTCAAGTCTTGGTAGTCGGACGCGCTATTTTATTCACTACGGGCTTTCGCTACGTATATCAAATCTAGCTATCTCTCAACTTTGCTACGGGCTCATATCACCGCAACACATAACATAGGGGAGAAAATAATTGCATGTGTAAACAAGCATCCGAAGACTATCTACGCACGATCTCCTTTCGGTCTCATGCCACGCAAACTACTATTGTGAATTTCGAAATAAGAGGAAGGGCTTTAGCTTCGTATCCTATCATTCTAGTGATCATCTAATGGTTCACTACGACATTAAAAGCATTAAGAACACACAATAATAACCAAGCGCGTGGGTAATACTTCACAAAAAGAAACTCTCTATATTTTTCTACAAATTATGTTGGTAGCCGAGACAACTAAATTGGCTAACTACGGGCTCTCGCATCTTATAGTCAACCCTAATCTCCCTGACCTCGCGAATGGCTAAGGTGGTTCGATCGCGTGTCAAACCTAGTCTCATTATGGCTATCGGTGTGTGTCACAAAACACCAACTATTAAATTGATTGGTCCGAAATATAAAAAGAGCTCTCGCGGATCCTAAATATTTCTAAAATCATTTAATTATTGGCCAAATAATTAAAAGCATTAATTTCACAAAATAGTAACTAACATAAATGTGTACTAAATAAAGAGATAAATTAAATTAAAACACTACATTGGACATAGAAAATAATTGCATTTCCATAAATAATTGAAGCCCAAACCAATTATACAATTACAAAATAAATCAACTCAAGAAATTATACAACTATCAAAAATAGAGGTAGAAAGAATTAAACCAAAGAAATCGCGTTCTGAGGTTGAAATCTTTTGCAAATGTGTCCTTGGCCCTTGATTTGAAGCTCCAAACCTTCAATGGTGATCAAATATTGGAGATTTGGGGTGATTTTTGGTGAAATGGAGCTGGTGCCCCATTTAGGGCTAATGCCCGTAAATGGGGTCTTCTAATTTTGCGAAAATGAGCTTCCTGGATAATTAAAATGGAGGCAGCAAGGAAGGGCAAGGCTAGAGGGGCAAATTAGGAAGAGCATAGAAGATTTAGGGGCAAAAAAGGTAAGAAAAAGGGGATGGGCACGCGGCTGGGCGAGGGTCAACCCAGCAGAGGGCATGCAAGTCAACTCGGCTGAAAGTGGGTGAGAGATGAATGAGGAAATGGGTTGGATAGGCGGGTGATTGGGGTTGGAATGGGCCGGGTGACTTGGTCCATGAAGGAGATGACGCGGGCCAGCTAGTGAAGAAGGGGCAGCTGCAAGCGACATGTGTCACTAGCGGGAGATCGACAACGCACAGGGGCTTGGATAGAAATTGCACCGGTTTCCCTGAAGTTTCTGTTTCTTGCTCCGGTGCCCCTGGTCTTTATGAAGATGGCGCCGCCTTCCAACATTGCCAAGACTATGCAGAATGGTCCTCCATCAATCCTGTTAGCCTCCGTTACTCTCTGAATGCCTTGGAACCTTGACGGACTTAACGGGCATTGACCAAATACTTTCCAAATTAACTTTTAATCCTGGAATTATCTCAAACTTCATGCTAAACACCGTATAAAAGCTCGATTATGTATGGAAACCTACATTAAGCACAAACACACAAATAATAATATTTCCAAAGCATAATTAATTCAAAAATAACACAAAATAAAAGAAAATTCCTAAGAAAATTCGTGAAAATCTTGCGCCCATCATCTCAGTCCGATGCTTACCACATATGTGCAGACTAATCACATAAAACCAACCGACTTTTACTCAAAACTGCTACTAGTCTTAAATTTCTCCGTGTGTGTGTGATCACCAGTCTTAGAGAATATCTTTACTAAAACAGTTTTATTAAGCTAAGCACCACATTCATATGAAAATCAAAGTTTTGATTAAAAACCAATGCAACATAGAGTATGAGATCTACCATCCAAACCCGGTCTATTACAGAAAGAGAGATCACCAAGGATTTAAAAAACTTATACATCCATCCCATGCACTTTTATGTATGACATACAATGCTCTCCTATCCCAATTACTTGTAATAACTAAGATTATGCTAACACAGTGAGCTTGCGAATAATGTGAATATGAAGTGTTAGATCAATTCTACATGCATTACTTATCAAAGAAAACAAACACAAGCATTGGCAAGAAGATCATTAGGTCTTTAATAGCTTGTAATGTAAGGCCATGGTGTGGGAGATTTGATGGAAAGGGATTAGAATTCAAAGTGAGAGAGCAAGACTACTCTTTACCCCTAATACTTCCAAGCTAAAGGAAGTTTTTTCCAATTTAGACTAGGACCTAGCTACAAAGACCACAAGTTGGGGGGGTGTTTTCTTTACTTTTTCTTTTTTACTTTTCTTTTTCACCCCCCCCCCCAAACTTGTTTTGTACAATATATCAAGCTAAAAACATCTCATCATTTTTCTCAGCAAAATTTTTCTAACATATATTTTTTTTTCTTGAAAGTTATGCTTTCATTTGAATCTTCTTGCACTCTTCTTCTTCCATTTCATTTTTCGTCGATCTATTTTTTTTTTCATCGACGGGAAGAAAAAGTCTTCAGAAAACTTGCTTGACTGAAAAATGGTCCCATAAAATTAATTCCCCACCCACATCCTACTCTCTCAAAGGGTAGACTAAAAGTGTATAGACTTTTTTTTTTTTTTTTAAGGTTGGAGGGGACATCGACCGTACCCCAACCCTTAATTATTTTTTTTAATGCCTTGAAAGACTACAATTATATATATATGATGCCTTTGGTGTGGCTCAAACAAATGGTGCCTCTGGTGAGGCTTTGAACACCCGACCTCTCGGTTGAGAGTAGTTAAGTCCCAGGGTGCCTCTGGTAGGGCTTGAATACTCACCTCTCCGTTAAGATAAGTGAGTAGCTAAATGGGGCCTTTGGATAAGGCTTTAACAACAACGATGCCTCTGAAGAGGCTTGAACACCCGACCTATCTACTGAGAGTTGTAAAGTCCAGGGTGTCTCTAGTGAGACTCGAACACCCAACCTCTCCGTTAAGAGAAGTGAGCAGTACCAGTGTATAGGGTTTTAGGGTTAAGTTAATGTGGGTAATAGAAACGATGTCGAATAGGGGTCGATGTGTGCTTGGCACACTCCATTCTTTTTAATTAGGTTCAAAAGGGGACACTAGGGATATTTTTAGTAAAGGTCAGGGAATATTTAGGCTCAAACGATCCAAAGATGGCCTAAATCGTTTCTTAACGCCAAATGCTCATGCAGTTTTTAAAGCAAGACACATAAAATGTCATATCAATTGTGGGAATTGTGGGGTTGAATGTTTAGCATCACTGGATTTCACATAAGCATTCGCTAAGACAGATGGTAGCCGGCCACTACAACAAAAAAGAGCATTTACAACGTTTATTTTACAATGTTTTTATAAAAACGTTGTTAAAAGTTGGTTTTAGACAACGTTTTTTCGTTAAATGTTGTTATTAGTCTTTCTACAACGTTTTTTGAAATGAACGTGGTGTTAACCATTTATTTGACAACGTTTCTTTTCAAAACTTTGTGATTTTGTAGTGTTTTACAACGTTTGTGTACATAAACGTTGTGTAATTGTGCTCTTCCGCTTGTCATTTTATTATTTACACAAGGTTTAAAAAAAACATTGTAATTGTGTCCTTCTACACAACGTTCCTACAGCTAAAACGTTGTATTATGATCTGATTCATATACCTCATATACCATGCACCAAAAAATAGCGCGGCATAATTTGGCGGTCTAAATTTATCCCCCACTATTTGGCAGAAAAACACACCAAGGAATCGAAAAAAGAGATAGCGGCATAATTTGACTCGCAATTAACGCAAGCCACCTCTCTCTCTCTCTCTCTCTCTCTCTCTCTCGCTCACGACATATTACGCAATCACCACCAATCCACCCCTCTCTCTCTCTAACTCACGGTATCTCACACAGTCACCACCAATCCACCCCGTACTGTCGCCCCTCCACCAGAAAAGCTTCAAATCTTCTCCACCGTAAGTCACTCCCGCTTCTCCTTTCAAATTTTATGAAGGTTTTGTAATTTTCTTAGAAGAACTGAACATATGCTTGTTTATAGGTTATCGGAAATAATTGGGAGTACATCGGACACTTATTCTTCACCTACTCTAGTCTGATTACATATTACAGGTAAAAAATCTATGAAGTTGATTGTTAGTGTTTGTAGAATTTTTTTGAGAATAATAGATTAGAGCTACACATTTGATTTCAAGAATTGTGTACTTCCATTTGCAACTCTGCTTGATCCTAGTGTTTGAGAACAATGAATAATGGAATTCTTATGTTAATTTCAGCATTTAAATTTCTAAACTTAAAAGTGCACTCGATATGTTTGATAAAATGACAAAAAGAAGAAATTGTGCGAACAAAATCTGTTTTAGTTGGAAATAAAGCTTCCAACTGGACATATGGCACGTGATACTTAAATTTGAGTGCACTTGGGTTCTGCTTTTGGCCCTCGAGAATTTCTGGAATTCGAGCCCCCATCCTCCTCCCCAAAATAATCCAGGGTAAACCCCTTTAATCTCCTTTTAAAATTTAGAAACTGCCCAATATCAATCTCAGTGTTTGGTCTACTGCCAAATAAATAATTACGGAAAGTGATTTGTATAGATTGCGGGTTGTTTAGACAGTTATCTTTTATGGATACGTGGTAGGTCCCTTGCATTTGATAGGCAAGAGTTCGCTCATTCCTCTTCCGTTAGGACTTCAATTGCTTGACTTCATATTCCATTGAAAAAATCTTATATATCATAAGTTTAGATCTTTTTCAATAGCCTTGTTCCAGTCAAAGAAAACCTTCTTTTTTGTTTTGATTTGAGCCCTCGAGAAAGCTTACTATAGGCATAACACAGTTGCTTCAAACCTTGCTTTTGAAAATTCATAACCCGACTTGCGCTTGATAGATAGTTGGACCTCTGACTAGAGCCTTCTCTAGCACCTCTTTTTCTCCTGAAGTTGATGGAATCATTCATAATAGGATATTGGCTACAATTGAAATGGTCTTATCAATCCATTTGAAATTTATAAGCGATCTAAGCAGTGTGTTACGTGCCTTTATAGCATTGTTTATTGATGTGAATTGAGACACTTGGAAACAACAATCCGCCCTCAACAAACAACAACCTAGACTGCCCGAAATTGAAAGCTTAAACAGCCCCAAAAGCCCTCAAACCCTACTCGAATACTATCAATATTTTTTAGAAACTACAACTCAAAACCCCAGTTGGTTTGATCAATTTTAAACCCACTACAAACTGCTCCAGCACCTTTAATTTGTCGGTGATGCATATGCGAAAACTTGAATTAACAAATCTGTTCCAGCTTTTTTGGACAGCCCTATGGCTGAACCAAACTCTCTAAAACAACCCGAAAACAGCCACAAAAACTCTCCAAGTCCCTCAACAATCCAACCCGTTTTTAAGCAACTCTCCTTTGCAATATTAATCCCACAACCCAGCTATATTCAGCGAATTGAAACACTCTATGAACTGCCCAAAACACGAATTAAAAACCACACCCAAATTAAGTAAAGTTCCTTACAAGTTCAGCCCTAAAACTATGCTTTGTTTTTGCTATTTTCAAAGTTCATTTGATGTGTTTGATCCAAATGAAATTGTTTTTGCATTATTTGTCCATCATCCACGATCCATTTGGTGGGTAGGCTGTAAAGTAACATTCTATGGATACTTTCATTTGTAGAACATAAATTTCAGTTATACTTATCATCAATAATTGGAATATTCCTCCTCTTTTGTATGTAAATTTTGTCTTTATTCATGAACCCAACTCTCCATTGGAAACTTCTTATTGCTCCAAAAAGTTCCTGCTCCTAAGGTCATGGGATTGCCTTGATGTAGAACCACCATGTGGTTTCCATGATATGAATTGAGATGCATCTTCATGTTCATATCAATGATCTATTTGTGTTCGTCTTTTCCTGTTTTGAATTTGGGTCACAGCTTAGCTGCCATGATGTTTCTCTTGCAATAACTCCTGGATTTCTCATGTATAACTACCTCCTAGTTTTCTTCTTTTCCTTGTACCGATAGATTGTTGTCTCATGTATAACTGCCATCATTATTTCTCATGCACCGAATCTGTTCCAGCAAAAAACGGACAGCCCTATGGCTGAATCAATAGTCCAAGAACAGCCAACAATTCTCCCAAAACTGCTCAAAAAAACACACCCAAAACTCTCTAAAGAGACCTTATCATCGAATACAAAGAAGATTTCAGATGCATTGATGGCATGTGTAGGTGGTTTTTAGAGAGAAAATGTTTATATAGGAGATCCAAAGAGACCTTATCATCGAATACAAAGAAGATTTAGTCTAAAATAAGGACAAGAGTCAGCTACTAAGGGATAATAAAAGCATGACCACAAATCCTTAACAAAACCTACCTAATCAAAGTCTCATAAAGCTCACAGAGGATACCTACTGGGATGAAGTTAAGGCCTCTTCTCTTGAGGTCATACCTCGCACTGTAGTATGCTGGAGAAAGTTATTCAACTTATGATTGCAGAAAGGCACTCTAACCGGCTTTCTGAAAACTAACCAACCCTCCCAGTCTTTATAGGTTTGCTCTAACTTTTTACAAGAAAAAGGATCTTAGGCTGGTATGATGACTTATTACTTCCATTTAGATAGCTACCATATAAACTCATTACAGGCAACCAACCAGGCTACAAGTGTGGTTATATGTTGAATTTATGTTTTCCTTTACATATGTGGTTTTATGCTACTAGCATGGAACGTGCCTTTATATTTTAGGGTTTCTGTATGGCTTGACCGTCATTGTACAACATAAAACTTTCGAGACTATACTAACTTATGGGAATAAATGGCTTAATCCCATAATTGCTCAAAAAATTCTTAATGCCGAAGCCTTGACAAGCCTAGAAAGCAATATTATTCCACAATCCAAGAAGGTCTCGCGGCACTTGAATTTCTTTCAAATTAAGATACTCGGATAATCGGGAAATGCCTCTCGATACCGGTTGTTGCGAGTACTCTCCCGCCTATCTGTGAGAGAGACTCAAGTAAGAATTCTAACCAAGTGCTTTTGTGAAACAAAGACTCGGAAGAATGATCACTATGAAATTGAACTTTATAGCAAAGGCATTGACACCTAACCATCCTAACTCACATGACACACATCCCTCGACTAAGCTTCTTTTAGGCCCTCTCAGCTTATATCCGTCTTCATTGTCTCTTTGGCTAAGGAATCACCTCTTCGTTTCATTTCATAAGACTTTTTTTTATAAGTATTCGAGTAGAAAATGTTAGAATGGATGCAATCACCTATAGATGACCCTAATAATTCTCTATTTTTATTATTGGAAAAGATGACAAGTACATGTGGTTTAGAGAAGAATTAGATTGTCATCGGTTAAAAGTTAAGAATAAACTCTTCCTCGTGTAGATAGAGGCGGAGCACCCTCGAGCCGAGAAAGCATATATCTTTGGTGTGAAAGCGCTTCTCCACAAGAAGTCCAAGCTAGGATAGTGAAAACCTTGGATCATTCACATCCACTACAAGGTTGGATCGATGTCTCCTCCATACCGGGCCCTCGGTTAGACCGCAAGGCTCATAGAGAAGCGAAAGATGCGTAACCATGTCCTATTTACATGATTTATTCCTTTTCGAAAAATTGAAAGCTTGAAGAGCCAAAATTGAGTTTGGAAGCCCCTACTGTTTTCAAGATTTATTAAAGTTAAAAGGCAAATATGCATCTTCAAAGATGCGCTCACCTGGTCTAAGATTTTTTCTAGAAGTTGAAATGAAATTTCTTGCCATCCATAGATGATATTGGATATGAGGTACATTTAGGATACTCTTTGATAATTGGTTTCTAACAATAAAGTTGAGCCTTCTTCCATGCCTCCAAATTAGCATCCCACACATTTCAACCGTACTTGCTCTTGACTAGCCAATCTTGAGGCTTAACACGTGTATCTGCTCTTCTTGGATTTTAGTATTCATTATTCAAAGGCCTACATTGACTCAATGTACTATCTTAAGCACCCTTAACCATTGCAAGCACTATCGATTTGACCTCCTGTTATTTCGACAAGACAAAACATCATTTGTATCTATTGACACTCTATAAAGTTGGATGATCATTTGTGTAAAGGATACGAAGAAAGTGTAAATCACATATTCATTCACCGTCTGTAGCGAAGGAAGTGCGGGACTACATTCGAATACTGCTTTTGCTCATCTTGGGTTATGCCTAGATCGATGAAAGATCTTCTTCTGGCTGGTCTGCAGACAAGAGAAAGAGGAGGAGCATTTGGGACTCTACTCCTTCGGCCGGTTCTTTGGATTTTGTGGGGGAGAGAAGAACCGCAGAGTCTTCGAGAATGAGGAGCTTAGTGTGGATAAGCTTAATAGGCAGATCAACCAGACAATGTTCCTTTGGTGCATTGACTGTACAAGTTGTTGATTCTCTTGCTTTTGTTATAATGATTGTGAAGTATAACTTTTTGAGTCACATGCATCTTTGGCATGAACATCCAATCCCTTTACTCAATATCAAATAGTTTCGAAACCATCATCTAGAGGCGATTGCAATCTTTGAGACAATATTCTCGTAATGGATTTGTTTTTGATTAGCTATAAGTGGCATCTAAATACTAACCAGAAACAAAAAAAAAAAAAAAAATTCTATTCCAAGCTAGAGTTTGGACAAGAGTGCTACTAAAGCTTTGATAATAATCATCAGCCTATATTGATAAAAGCTTTGGTTTATAAAAGTTTCTTCTCGGTTGTTAGTAGTCTTTTTGTTTTGCTGGACATATTTTCAATATGTTTTTGATTTCAATATTCTCAGTAATGGATCTGTTTTTGATTAGTTCTGTATTTTTGATTTCAATATTCTCAACATTAGTCTATTTTCATATCGCTCATCTGGTTCTGTATTTTCTGTACTGAAATAATTTATTGACTTCTATGTCAGGATCCTGGTTGGTTGTGGTTTTAGTGGTCCGATTCCTGACACGATAGGCTCGCTGACGAAGCTGACCTTTTCTGTAAGGATGATGAATAGTCGTTTGTTTAGAATGCTCGACTATCAAAGCAAAGGCCAATGGATGTATATGATTTGCAAATCTTCATCTGAATATCTAAAGCTTTTCAATGTGTACTCTGTAGGTCTTTGAATTCTAATCGCTTCACTGGGACCATACCCGCTTCTATTAGTAATCTCATACACCTCTATTGGTTGGATCTAGCCGATAATAAGCTTTCTGGATCAAGTTTACAAAGCAGAAATTTATGCAGCTGCAAAACAGGTAGGAATAGGAATGAGCATATACTAGCAGGATCTGCAGCCTTCAATCTAACACTGGTATGGGCTTCTTGTGTTGCATTTGGCAGCTACGATCTTTCAGACGACTCAACGCCATCAACAATGGAGGAGGGAGATAAGACATCAACGACCATAAGTTTCATGTAATTTGTAATGCATAACTCTTGATTTCTCATTGGTGGAGTCACTCGAACCCAACAATATGATGCCCGAAAGGAGGAAAAGGATTTATGTATTCCCTTCAAGTAGTTGAGCCAATTCTTTTCTTCGTTGATCAACATCTAGTGACTCATCGCTTTGTAGGTTTTGGTGTTATTACCGATGCTGAAACATCTTTAACAAAGAAGAATTATGCTTATATCCATGATCCCGTTTATCATCCTCCAACTACCGAAAATTCTCAATTCATCCTTAGGAACCCGTGTAAAGGTCCTAATTTCTCTCCTCGTTACCGGCTTTCTTCATTTCGTAATGCACATATCGTAATATTTGTGTATCCATATACTATATACTGATTGTGGTATGTCCTGTTAAGATGAAATTCTTTTCTATCCTTCAATGCAAAATTAAATAAATGCATGTTAAATTTGTATAAAAAGTTGATGCATCGAGAAAAGTAAAATTAGAAACATCAAAATCAAAGTCAAGAATCGCAAGTTAAATAAGACTAACAATACCGCATTATTGCCCATAACCGTAGTGGATGTAGTAATTTATACTTTTCTCTTTTGTATTTTGGGTAGTGCAAGAATGGTGGAAGGCGGGGTGCAGATTATGGGTAGTGCAAGAATGGTGGAAGGTGGGGTGCAGATTCATATTGCACTATGTTCAAAGTCATTTTATATACTTACTATGAGTTGTTTCACACATAGAAGTAAGAGAAAAGTCAAACTACTATCGGTAATTTCAAGTGAACTTAACCGTCCCTTCCATCCATGATCATTGCCATAACTTAAAGTGAACTTTAACGTGGTCTACATAGATGCAAATTGTCTGTGAGAAAATCAGAAATAGAACGTATCTTAACTATGACATTTTGAATATATGTGCGTATATTCCACTTGGATGCGAGCAGAGATTTAAGTATTTGACACAAAAATTTGTGAAGAACAAGCTACTAAGATCGCTCTCCTCTAATGGCAAGCCAAATGTAACGCTTATTAAAGAGTTAGTCTTCTACCGCAAAACAGTAGAATAGTATGCTATTGGTAATCTCATACACCTCTCTTGGTTGGAATGATGCATAAGAATTCTTCTTTTCATTTGCACATGTGCTTGATTCAAGTTTACAAAGCAGAAATTTATGCATGCAAAGTTACTAAGTTACCGATTTCTAACACCTAACAATACAGATTGTCGTTCGAAAAGACGTGTGCAATGACCTCATTGGTCACTTGGGGCTCTATCCACTTCTCCGTATGACTCCACGTTGGCATGACCATATATATACTACCCACCGCTTTTATTTAAATATACATGGCCGACACATAATACACATTTGTAGTTCTATTTCATGTGATTTTGTAGTTTCTTCCGCAAGCATACATTGAATAATTGGCATTTGGCAGTCTCATTTTAATTTGTTTGGTGCCGATAAAAAACAATTGTAATGGTAGGAAGATGCAAAATACGAGGACTTCGAGGCATACCTCGAGCTCTTGGCATTCCACGCCTACAAGCGTGAGTACCGCCGAACCTAATATCATGAAAGATTCCATATGTTGGAATCTTTAGTTGTACATTTTACTTCTTGAACTCATGACCGTATGGACATTGGATGTGACAGGGTATTAAGAAACAACCGGCTTAATGGAACATTGGATCTTGGCTCAGTATAGCTCCCAACTCAAATCGTTGATTTGCGCACTCAATCTCATTCACGACATAATTTTTTCGTGGACATGTATACACCGGCCTGGCCGATCTAATGTAAGCTGTTGGGAGCTTGGTCCTTTATATTGTATTTATTCCGATTACTTTCTATGTCATTGCGTTTGCTAATTTTCTTTTCTGCAGACGGTTGGGAAACAAATCGCACATAAACAAAACAAATCGTATATGAACTTCCTTTAAGATTTGGTTGCCATGTTGCAGATTTGCAAAGAAAACAAATTTTGTAATGCTTCGTGAGTAATCTTCTCCAAATTCGGGGTCTATCGTTGCTCACCGAGAGGCTTATCGAGAGACATGTTAATTCCTGGTTTCTCCTCCAGAATTTCTTATTCTTATCTAATGTTTTGGTATTGCTCATGTATAATATCTTATCACATACTGTAGACACCCCAATTTCGTACCCCTGGCATGTGACTGACATAAAATATCAAGAACTGTTAAAACTTAACAAATGTCAAGTTGCAGAAGTCAAAAATGCGAAAGGAAAAGCAGGATGCGCGAAATAGTGAACTACAGGGGCTAAAGTGCAAAATTTTCAAAGTTGCAAAAGGGGCTTGGTGCCGCCAATGATACCCATGGTGCCGCACCAAGCATAGCCTTGGCCGCACCATGGGACTCCTGTTCATCTCTCTCACGATCAAATTAGTACAAGTCCTCAAGCGCAACGTACAAGCGGCTGATGCACGTAAAGAAATCAAGGAATTCCCACTGCGTCCTCACTCTCTACTATAAATAGAGACCCCCGGCTTCGCATTTAAGTTGTTCAGTTTACGCGAATTTTAATCGCAGCGAAGCTCGCGATTCTTCATATCTGATTAGTACGAGAGGTGCGAGATAGGTGAGTGGAAGCCCATATAATCTCCAGACCCCGTCCAAACTCTGCCAAATCAAAAACTCATAGGTTATAAGTGATCCCTAGCCTAGTTGTTAGGTATCCACCTCAAAACCCCAGTCCAAAAATCCCAAAGTAAGTCGTTACTCTGCCCGAGTAACGAGCTGAAATGTCAATAAATTAAGTCTAGGATCCGCCCAACCAAAAAGGCCAAAACCTACCCAAATAAAGTTGTCACTCTGCCCGAGTTGATAAGCCCACACTTCAAAAATCAACACAACAACACACACACACACACACACACACAGACAACAAAAAAAAAAGACTCCCTCTCCCGAGGAGGACAGAGCGAGCACACCACCACTCTAAAAGGTAAAACCTTTAAGAGCGTTGTTATTTTTTATTTATTTACATTTTATGTCTTTTTATTTTATTTATTTTCAAAATTTGTATTTTTAAATCCGGCGCAATGTAGCCAATATAAGCCGTTGTGCTGCCCGGATTAGATTAGGAAATATTATGTAAAAGAGCCGTTATAATGGCCAAATATTATTAAATATGTTTGTAATTATTGGAAGGAGGTGGCTGCGAGTCCGTAAATAATGTAGCCACGAATGTATCTGTTTAGTTTTCCCTTGTCAAAATAAGACCTTATTTATTTGCCAGATTAATATAACAATAAGCATACTTCAGCCAAAAACGTTTTGAGACCGAAAGGGCGAGTTGGGTGCCTAGCACCTTCCCAACTCGTAACTTAGCCCCCGAACCCGCTTTCTAAATCTCTGGTTTTATTTTCTGGGTTTCCTTTATTTTTGCCTTAAAATAAAGGTGGCGACTCTAAAACTTTCAGATCCAGTGGGGCCTCGCAACATTCCCTTTTTGCACTTTCCTGTTCTCCCCTAAAAAAGGGAGATACGGGAATGGATGTGTGATGTATTCCTATATCCTGGTATCCCCTAAACAAATGATAACTTGATGCGGGAAACCCATAGCTCCCATAGCGATCTGATTGGGCCATAAGGCTATTTTAATAAATCCATAAGTGGGGGCGTCGCAATATCTTTTCTTGCACTTCTCAATTTTCCCCTGAAAGATAAAAGGGGAGAATGAGAATGGAAAGGTAATGCATTCCCATATCTTGTTATCCCCGAAATAAGGGATAACCTGACATGAGGAAACCTTTAGTTCCCATTTTGGATACAAAATCCACTCAAGGCAACCGAGGCACATTCCAACGTGCTAATATAGACAAAGACTCCTCTCGCACTTTGGATTTCGTCTTCCCTAAACAAGGGAGGGTGGAACGAGAGCGTGGTGTCCCGCATCCGCACGCACGTGCACCCTAAGCAAGGGGCGCGGTCGCACCGAACCTCACGGCGACTGGGGAGTTGTTTTATTTTTAATAAAATGGAGGGCTAGACTCATAAAATAAAACTTTTTTTTTGTTTTTCTTTGTTTCTGGCAGCAGTATGCTCGTTATATTAATTTACACATTTCAATAAAGTGTTCCCATTACGGCCGTGGCTATATTTGTGGATATGATCCTCCATCTGACAGCAGTCTCGTTCCGATACCTGTTACAGACATGTTTAAGAGTATAAAAAAAAATCAAAAAATCAAAAAAAAATAAAAATAAAATATATATATATATATATATATATATATATATACAAATAAAAATTTCGAAAAATCAAAATTCAAAAAAAAAAATATATATATTATATATATATATATTACAATAAATTCCGGGCAGCACAACAAAAGAGCTGGGGCTTTACTTCCGGCTCTATTTTTCATTTATTTCTTTCAGTCCATTTTTCTTTTTCACTTTATTCTGTATATTTCTACATCTCTGCATTCATTATGTCATTTTATTTTGGGGACATAGGACCAAAATTTGTAATTAATAGGGATAGATAGTTTCCCCGCTTTTCTTTCTATTTCTTAAAATGGTGTGCTTGCTTGCTTGCGCTCAAACTAAAAAAGCCGAGAAAATCCACACAAACAGCAAGACAGGCCAAATTTGTTTTATTTTCATATATCTGTAAATAAATAAAGATTTTACTGCTTTCTAGATACCGCACACACGTGCGCGTATGTAAATATATTCCGAACTGTTACCCTACACCATGGCCAGCCTACCCCCTGCATAAGCCAACGTTAGAATGCATATAGTTTTTCAGGACACTTCACAAACCGACCGATTTTTGTATCTTTGAATTGTGGGTCAGCCCATGTCAAAAAAAAAAGTCAAAAAAATAAAAAATATATATATGTCAAAAAAAAATGCGCAAGTTCAAAAAAAAAAAATATACATAGTAAATTGCGCATAAATAAATATATATATATATACAATAAATAATAAACAGGGGCTGATTTATAATTCTCAGATGCTCGACCTAGACCATTTCGGATAGTGGATCTGGAAAGAGTATAGGCCCTTCGCCTTGGACCGCCCATCCAGGGAGTCGAAAGCGTGTGGAATACGTTGGTCTATACTGCGGAAAAAGAATCCACTGTTCCAGGAAAGTTCTGAGACTGTCAAAATAAAGCAGGTGCTTATCCGGTCAATTGTAGGGAACATGAAAATAATGATAATAAAATATTAATAAAAAAGCACGCTGTACTTCAAGCACAGATAACCTCCAGCCAGCCTTCTGATACCTACCAAACCCCATTTTCTTCAGAAACCTGGCCCGAATTTGGAAAGGCAGAGCGATCTTGGCGGTTGATTCGGGAAAGTAGTCTGAATCGATCGAGGATATCGTTCAGATCGACAAGGCGAGGAATCGATTCGGTGAGCACGGATCTAAGCAAAGATGGCGAGAAGAAAGTGAACAATACAGTCGGCTATGGGTACGGGGGCTCCGGGTATGCTTTCCGACTCAGAATGCACGGCGGTGGCTAGATCGGAATTTGGGTGCTTGGTGGCCAGAATAATGAGTCGGATGGCGGTGCAGTACGAGAATCTAAAATCCAGTGGTGAGGTGAATTCTTCCCCTACTATTCCCCAAGAAGCATCCACATCTCAGGTGCCTCCTAACCCAACTCCTCAGCCAAACACCAACCCACCAATCCAGAACCCATACACTACCCAAAACCCACCAATCCAGAACCCATACACTACCCAAAACCCACCAACCCAGAATCCATATACTACCCAAAGCCAACCAAATCAAAATCCCTATATTATCCAAAACCCAATAACCCAAGACCTTTATCCAACCCAATACCCATATCCCCGAGAATCCTTATAATGCCCAAATTCCATTAACCCGAATCCATATATTACCCAAAACCCACCGGCAAAGTCCACCTTCAACAGGAAAATAACCCGGCTTTCCTAAATCCGGCCAGTATATACCAAAAACCAACTCCCCCAGCCACCAAAATGGAGGCCGACATGGAAAAAATGAAGGCCATGATGCTTAAACTCCTCAATAAAGGGGAATTTTCTACTCGGGCTCTAACATTGCAACCCTCAGCAATACTTCCCTCAAAGTTCAAAATGCCCGACATAGAAAAGTTTGACGGGACTGGGTGCCCTATATCCCATTTAAGATCTTATTCCACCGGCATGCAGTCACGGGGAGCTAGCTTTGAAGCTATGGCTTCCAAATTTCACCTCACCCTGGTAGAAGCTGCCAAGCAATGGTTAATGCTGTCTGATAGCAGTACCATGAATACCTGGGACCAGATAGCCGAAGCATTCCTCGAAAGATACAAAGATAATACCAGTCCTGAAAATAGAAGGGACCTTGAGTCGTGCACCCAGCGAGAAAAAGAAACCTGTGCTGAGTTCACAGTCAGGTGGAAAAGAAAGTTGGCCCAAACTTTTGATAGACCTGATCCAACCGAGTCATGCCGAATGTTTATCAAAAACCTCCAGCCCATTTACCTGGAACACATGCGGTATCTCCCCTACACCAATTTTAAAGAAATAGTAGAGATATGAGCCCGTATTGATGATGATATACGGACCGACCAATTACAAGCCAATACGCATCCTACCTCTTTCCGTTACTCTAAAGGGAAGACAGCCGCAGCCACACCCGCACCAACTGTCAATGCGGTAGGAAATGCATCAGCCCCCTTTTCTACCCAAAATTATGGCACTGTTCCATGGTCTTATGGAGCGGACAGGTCTGTCAACACAGTCGGAGGGAATCGTGGCCCAAACAGAAATTTTAGAAATCAAAATCGGCATTATGATGAACTGCAAGCCTCCCAGTCTGTAATCTTGCAGGGGCTAATGGCGCAGGGAGTGTTGAAGCCTTTGGAAAACTATAGGCCACCAAACCCTCTACCTGACACATGGAATCATGCTCAGTATTGTGAATACCATCGCTGTAGTGGTCACCTCACCGGCGATGCTACACGCTCAAAAAATGCTATCCGAGATTTGATAGATGATAAGGTGATTGAAAAACCTCCTCCCAGACCAAATATAGTCAATAACCCTCTACCTCAAATCAACATGATTGAGGTTGATAAAAAACTTCCTGGGTATGATAGGCAGAGGTACTGATTACGAGAAGCTCCCTGCTAAGTTTGAGTTTGTTTCTAATAAGCCTCTGCAAAACTAATATGCTACGACCGGCCCACTTTTGACGCCCGCAGATCTGGTGGACTACTTTGGATATATTACCCCTATTCCTTTCCTTAGCCTTATGGATTTGGTCATCTACCAATCCGCTCCCTAAAATTGAGTACCCCTATTCCTTTCCCTAGCCTTACGGATTTGGTCATCTACCAATCTGCTCCATAAAATTGAGAATCTCAAACCCAAGGTCCTCAATCATGTAATAAACCCTGTACGGTGAGCTTTTAATAATAATCTAAATGTCTTTGCTTATTTCTTAGTTGCACCTGCATTAAAAGACGCATTAAATAATTAAAAAAATGAGTCATTTAATAGGACCCAAAAGAAAAAAATTTATTTGCACGAGCTTGTAAAGTCGGTAGAGCCGAGACATCATCAACGACAAGCGAAGGCGATCCACCATCAATCTGGGGGCTGGACAATGGAATCAAAAGAAGTCAGAATCAACAACTACCTGCAAGGATAACACTCATGGATCTCATCGAAGAGTTCGTGGACATGCTTACCTGGTCCTATAAAGAGGTGTCAAGGGTAGACCTAGCCATAGCTAAACACCAGACCCTCACATGTCCGGATGCTCAGCCAATCAGACAAAAGCTCCACCGCATCAAGCCAGAATGGTCACTATAAGTTGAAAAAAAAAGGCATGAAACAGCCACACGTCAACTTCATTCGGGTAAAAAAAAATACAAAAATACAAAAAAAATAATAATAAAAAAAAGAGTAAAAAAAATAATAGAAGAAAAAAAAATATACCCGATCTGGCTGTCCAATATAGTGATCATTCCCAAGCCCAACAGTTTTTTTTATCAACGGCATGCTGGGTTATAGTCAAATCAAAGGCAGCAGGAGACCAAGAAAAGACCTCATTCACCACCCCTTTGGGGTAACCTACTGCTATCATATCATGCCGTCTGAGCTAAAAGATGTCGGGGCTACTTATCAAAGGCTGCTACCCCCCGAAAGGGTGGACTAGGCAAAAATTAGAGCATAAAAAAAAACAAATAAAAAAAAAATAATGGCTCGCTAGGTTGAAAACCCGAAAGGGCGACCTAGGCAAAAGTTAGAGCCAAACAAATAAAAAATATATATATCAGGAGAATAAGGAGAGGGAAGACACTCTTTGAAACCTCGACATCCTATCTCTCGTCTTCAGCAGGCAAAGAGGTTCAACTGACAGAAGAAAAAGAATAACCACGACATAAAGCTCACAATAAAACACTTAAATATAATACTACAGGTCCTAAGGTGCAACTTAGGAATAATTGCTAAAGAAATTTAGGTTATGCATTAATTGCCTGTACATATCTATTACTGCCTCTACCCCCCTTGTTTCCCCCAAAACTATCCTTCATTTGCAGCTTAAGCCCCGGAGCAGTCCATCAGTGCCTGCGGCGTCCGCCCGGCCGGTCCCATATACTTCTTTTGCAGGGCACAGAAAAGGCTCAGTCTCATAAGGAGCACCAGAAGTGTCCTCGTCCTATCCATCATCTGTGTTGCCCTTGTTCTGAAACAGCCAGACGACTCGGACTCCGATCATTCACGGCTGCCCTGTCTGATTACGAAGAAAAATGCAGGAGTTGTAAGAATAACATTATGCCAAATATAGCCCTGCAACAATTACATGGCCAATGAGGTATCTGCCTTTTCCTCTTCCCACATATCATATATTATAAAATAAAAAAAAAGAGAGAAAAAGGGAAGCCTGTTCGAACCCGAAGGTATTTTCCTTTAAAATCCACCTTGGACATACAGTGTGCCATTGCCCGTTAGGTCGGTATAGCTTTACTTTGTGCGTGTGTCTTGAGTCTGCATGTGTTTTTTTATTTTGTATCATATAAAATTAGATTGCATTGTAAATATTTGTGCAGGTTTTCAAAAAAACAAAAAAACATAAAAAAAGTATCATTCTTTATGTAAATAAACACTTACCATTTTTTTTTTAAAATATATACATGTACATAATTTACAAGTAAATAAACATTTGATTTCATTAAAAAAATGTATATATTGTACATATATACCATATTCTTTTACATTCCTCCAATAACAAATTTACCTTATGGCCGCCGCTGAGGAATCCCCTCCGGCTTCCTCTCCTACGACAAAGAAATCTTTCGCTTCTCTTTTCTCTGAGGTCTCTTCTCTTGAATCTCTTCCCCTCATTCCTCCTTCCACATATAAAGGGGAACTTGCTCTTCGTCTAACCCCAGATATTGTTTCAGTCCTTTCAAAACCTTTTAAACTTGCTCTTGTGGGTAAGTTCTCCCATGGTCGTCCATCAATGGAGAATATGCGTAAGGAATTCCTTACATTCGGTCTTAAAGCTCGGGTGACTCTCGGGCATCTTGATCACAAACATGTTCTTATTCAGACAAATCACGAAGCCGATTTTCAGCGGCTTTGGATCAAGGATCAGTGGTATGTTGGCGCTTTTCCTATGCGTGTTTTCAAATGGACTCCGGAATTCAGGCCTAATATTGAAAGTCCCATCGTACCGGTATGGTTTTCTCTGCCAAACCTTCCGATTTACTTGTTCAACAAGCCAACATTATTCTCCATCGCCAATATGATTGGTAAGCCGTTACTTATCGACTCCCCAACAGCTTCTCTTTCCAGACCTAGTGTAGCAAGAATATGCATTGAGGTAAACCTTACTAAGCCTATTCCTAGTCGAATCTGGATAGATAGTGGTTTCTCTAATGGGTTCTGGCAGCCTATTGAAGCAGAACATATTCCTTCCTATTGTTCTTTCTGCCTTCGTCAAGGCCATGACAGTTCCTCTTGCAAACTGGCTTCGAACTTCTCTACCAAAGGTAACGATTCGGCCGAACCTCAAGTGGAAGCAAACCAGAATGAAAAAGTGAAATTTACTATGAATGTTGAAGGCCAATCCACTAAAACGGCCTGGATCCCAAAATCAGCCACGGCGGGTTCACCGAAGATTATCGAAACTAACTCAGGGAATTCAGTGCCCATAGTAGATGATTTGAATTGTGCTCAGAAAGATATGGCCCA
Source organism: Codonopsis lanceolata (assembly GCA_013146195.2). Taxonomy (NCBI): domain Eukaryota; kingdom Viridiplantae; phylum Streptophyta; class Magnoliopsida; order Asterales; family Campanulaceae; genus Codonopsis; species Codonopsis lanceolata. The sequence continues at coordinate 83,325,585 of CM028383.1, forward strand.
TGACATTGTCGATCAATCCCATTGTGTGGCTCAGAACCCTATCATTATTGACCAACGTGCTCCCCCTATAGTGGTGATTGAGGACACTAGCCAGATTAACAAAAAAGACACTCAAGGGATTGATCGGGTTGAAAAGCAGATGATCCCTCCTCAATCGGTACAAGTTCCAGTTACTTCTAACCTCAATGCCCCGAGCAGTGATGAAGTGGACTCCTAACAAGAAATTAATATCAATTCTCCCAACCGATTTAATGTCTTACAATTTGTTGATGAAGATCCTTCAGTTATCAATTCTCAATTGGATGGTCTAAACTTGTCTAGCCCCAAGTTGAAAAATCAGAAAGGTAAACCCCCTACTATTCCTGCCGCTAGTCGTGTTACTCGCAATCGCAAGCAATATAAGGTCCAAACGGGTACTGTATCCTCCTCTCATGACGATCAACTCACTCTTCTGGAATGTGCGGGGCGTGGGTAATGATTCCACGGTTTCCCGTCTTAAAAAACTGGTTTTGATTCATCATATTTCCTTTCTTACTATAAGTGAACCGATGATTGATAATTCTAAGCTTCCTTACATTGCACGTAAACTTAAGTTCTATTTCTTTTTTACGTAACTTCGGCTTAACGATATTTGGATCCTTGCCAAGTCAGCTTTCTCATGTCAAGTAATTTATGATGCTGTGCAACATCTTACAGTTAAGATCAAGCATTTTACTTGGAATTCGTCGGCTTTTATTACCTCGGTGTATGCTAAATGTTCGAATGTTGATCGCCAGACTCTTTGGGATGATTTGATCGATATGGGATCTGAATTTCTTAACTCCCCATGGTTAGTGTTGGGGGATTTTAATATTATCTTGGATCCTAGTGAAAAGATTGGTGGGGCTGGATGGGATAGGGAAGGTGCACAAGATTTTCATGCTTGTTTAAGTGCGGCTGGATTATCGGATTTGGGATTTAAAGGGAGTAAATTTACATGGAGTAATAATAGAGAGGGCAATGCGACTATTTTCCAAAGACTGGATCGGGCTACTTGCAATCTATCATGGTCCTCATATTTTTCTTCTTCTTCTATAGAGCATTTGAACAGAACTTGTTCTGATCACTCCCCTATTCTTCTTTCTGTTTCGGATTCTATTAAACCTCGGCATTCTCACTTTCGTTTTCTAAACATATGGAGTAAGCATCATTCTTTTACTGAGGTGGTCAGATGTGCTTGGGATATCCCTTGTGATAGTCGTCCCATGGTCAAATTTGCCTACAAACTCAAGGCTGTTAGAAAATCTCTCAAAGATTGGAATAGAACTACCTTTGGTAATATTTTTCAGGCCACTAAGCAGGCTGAAGATCTTGTTCTTGAAAGGGAGTTAATGTATGAAGCTGATAATTCTAGTGTTAATAGAATTGCTCTCCACTTGGCAAAGGCTCAGCTTCAACAGAATATTAAGATGGAAGAGGACTTTTGGAGGCAAAAATCTCACCTTCGTTGGCTGAAAGAAGGTGATGGAAATACTAAACTTTTCCCTTCTTCGGTTAAACATACCCGAAACTCCCTTTTTATTCATGAGATCAAGTACATGCATGGAAACTCTCTCACGGATGAGGAAGATATTAAAAAAGCTGCTGTGGAATTTTATAGTGATCAACTTTCGGCGTGTTCTCTTTCAGATGAAGATATTATTTCGGTCATCCCTTCTATGGTTAATCTTGAGCATAATAATTTTCTTTCTGTTGTTCCGTCTCTTGAAGAACTTCGTAAGGTGGTTTTTGAGCTTAATGGTGACAGCGCAGCTCGCCCGGATGGCTTCTCGAGTGCCTTCTACACCGCCTGTTGGGACATCATCTCTTCAGATTTTCATAAAGCTATTTTGGAATTTTTCTCTAGCTTTGAGCTGCCTAGGTCCTGGACAAGCACGCTTTTACTAACAATTCTGAAATCTGATCAGGTTACTTCATTCAAGGATCTTCGCCCGATAAGTCTTTGCAACTTTTGTAATAAAGTCATCTCGAAGTTACTATCGGCCCGTCTGGCTATTATCCTGCCTGAGATTATTTCTGAAAATCAAGGAGCTTTTACTAAGGGCCGGACTATACAAGATAATTTGCTTCTTGCCCATGAGTTACTTGACATGGCCAAGGCGTTTGGCAGAATTTCTTGGATTTTCCTAGTTAATGTGATGCGGAATTTTGGTTTTGGTGAAGTTTTCATTGTCATGATTTGGCGTCTTATTTCCAACAATTGGTTTTCGATCATGATCAATGGTTCTTCGGTAGGTTTCTTTCATTCCTCTCGTGGACTTCGTCAAGGGGACCCTCTCTCGCCTAGTCTTTTTATAATTGCGGCTGAAGTGTTGAGTCGATCTCTGAATAAACTTCAGCAAGAGAATATCCACTATGCTTTTCACTGACACATTGGTTGCCCTATTATTTCTCATCTTGCTTTTGCGGATGACGTTGTTATTTTTTGCAACGGCAACAAGCATTCTTTAGTCAAACATCGTCAGCTTCTTTCTTCATTCGAGAGATGTTCTGGTCAGCTTATTAATGAGTCCAAGAGCTGCTTTATGGTGTCTAAACATATTTCCAACTCCAGAATCGCTTCTATTCGAAGTCATTTGGGTTTCAACTGTAAACCCCTCCCAGTTAATTATTTGGGCTGCCCCCTTTTTTGAAGGCCGTAAGAAGAAGGATTTATTTGACAGTTTGATCGGTAAGTTACGTTCTAAAATCTCCTCTTGGGTTAGTGCCTTCCTCAATCCGACGGGCAAAGTCACCCTTATTAATTCCGTTCTTCAATCAGTTGTGATGTACCAGATCGCCATTCTTGATCCTCCTGTTTTAGTCATCAAGCAGATTAACATACTTTTTGCCATTTTTTTTGGGGGATCCATTGAAGGGAAATCTAAGGCTCATTGGATAGCATGGGATAAGTGCTGCAGGCTGACAGATGAAGGAGGTATGGGTATCCACTCTCTCTCTGATGTAATTCAAGCCTTCTCGCTGAAGCTTTGGTGGAGATTTCGCTCGTCCAACAACCTATGGGCTCAATTTATGAAGAAGAGTTATTGTTCCTTGATTCATCCCTCCTGTGCTTTACCTCGGGGATCTTATATATGGCGTCGCATGTGTAAAGTCCGTTCAGTAGCTGAGGCTGTTATTAAGTGGATTATTAACAGCGGCTCATGTTCTATTTGGCATGACAATTGACATCTGTCGGGTCTGCTCAGTCGGCCTTCCAACTGCCAGTTGTCTCTAGTGAGTGATCTTTTTTATTCTAATGGCTCTCTTACTCAGACCGCTTGTCTTGAGCTTGGGTATGTTGCTTCAGATCTTATCAATACTCACAAGATTAGTATTGCGGAAGGGCCTGATAAAGCTTACTGGACTCTTAACTCTAAAGGTAATTTCTCTATGGATTCTGCCTGGGATTTAATCAGACCCAAGTGGCCTTCTTTGGGTTCTGCAAAGTTTATTTGGCATTCTGCGATTCCCCGCTTTATCAGCTTCTTTATGTGGCATCTATGGATCAAAAGAATTCCAATTGACGAAAGCATCATGTAGAAAGGTATCCAAATTGCTTCGCGCTGCTCTTGTTGTTCTTCTAGTTAGGTGGAAACCTTTTCTCATGTTTTCCTCACCAAATCGCTCATTCGTCAGGCCGAGTTCAATAGACTTGGAGATGTGTCTTGTTCGACGGATTCCATTAATCAGACCTGTTTTGCATGGCGGTACATGAAGGATCATTCTATCCTTCATACTATCACTCCTTCGATCATTCTTTGGGAGCTGTGGAAATGTAGAAACAATGCACTCCATGAGGGGATTAGAAGCCCGGTTCGGATCATTATTGCCAGAATTAAAGCTCTCATTCTTTCCTTCGTTCAGGCCGCAAATTTTTCCATTCAGAATTCGGCAGATTGGGATGTTTTGTTCTCTTCAAGAATAGGGCATATAAGATGCAGCACTATTAGATCTGTTTCTTGGATCCGTCCTTCTTTTGGAAAGTTCAAATTAAACACTGATGGAGCTTGCCGAGGTAACCCTGGGCTAAGTTCGGGAGGAGGTATTGTGAGGGATTATAGGGGAAACTTAATTATTGCTTTTCATTCCTTTTTTGGGCATTATTCCAGCTTTATGGCTGAATGTCTTGCTCTCCTTCAAGGTCTTCAATGGTTGCATCACTATGGTTTTAACTCAGCTTTGGTGGAGATTGATTCCAAGTATTTGCTTGACTGTATCAATGGTTCGGCTTGTGCTCCCTGGTTTAGTAGATATGTGATGCGTGCCATTTGTGATTTATCTTCCTCTATGTCTCTCGAGTTCAACCATATCTTTAGAGAGGCTAATTCTGTTGCTGACGCCTTAGCCAATTTTGGTATTGATAACCAATTTGATCAGGTCTTTTATTCTGATGATCTTCTTCCTGTTAGAATCAAAGGTCTCCTTTTTCTGGACAAATCAGAAACTCCTTATGTTAGAATTTCTTAATTTTCTTTTTTGCGATGCATCTTTGCTTTTTCGAGGTCAGGCTCCTCCGTCCTCCCGTTATAAGGGCAAGGCTAGTTGTCCCCCTCAAGTTTGTATGTTTTTTTTCTAATCAATAAAATCTAGCAGGGTGCCGCCCCTGTTTCTAAAAAAAAAAAAACTTCTAGAATGAAGCTAACATGTATGGGGTCAAACAGGCCAAATGGATTTTAAGAATATGGAATTAACTCTTTACTGAGAAGCACTCAGTATCTCTACACGAGGTTTTTCATTTCTAGATAATAATCAGTATTATCTTTTGACATTCTGTTTGTGTTAGGTGGGGGGGTTCAAAATTGGAACAAAATGCTATTTATTTTTTTTTTGAAAAATATATTTTACAACGTTTTTTAAACGTTGTAATAGACTTTTTGCAACGTTTTTTAAACGTTGTAATATACTTTTTGCAACGTTTTTTAAAAAACGTAGTAAAAAGTCTATTACAACGTTTTTTAAACATTGTAAAAAGTCTGTTACAACGTTTTTTTAAACGTTGTTAAAAGTCTTTTACAACATTTTTTAAACGTTGTTAAAACCCTTTTACAACGTTTTTTAAACGTTGTTAACAGTCTTTTACAACGTTTTTTAAATGTTGTTAAAAATATTTTACAACGTTTTTTAAACGTTGTTAAATGTCTTTTACAACGTTTTTTAAACGTTGTTAAAAGTCTTTTACAACGTTTGTTAAACCTTGTAAAAAGTCTATTACAACGTTTAAAAAACGTTTTAAAAGACTTTTAACAACGTTTAAAAAACGTTGTAAAAAAAAAGGGGGGGGGGCCTATTACAACGTTGCCTAACACAACGTTTTACAAAACGTTGTAAAAGCTCTATAACAACGTTTTAAAAATGTTGTTAAAGGCCTTTTTTGTTGTAGTGTAGGGACAATCGACACTAACATGCAGACACGGTTCGAAAGTGTGCTTGAGATATATTAGTGAGAAAAATCCAAGGGATCTAACTTATCATGCAATTGACCCTAAGTTACAATTCAACACAACAATCATGTTCGGACGACTATTCATCATATTCTTGTGCATATTTTGTTGAAATGAAATGAGTGCTATAAACTTTATAAAATTATTCTAATCAATCCATAATTATGACTGGTGTAGGTGTACAGAGATTTGGAGAAAATCAAGAATTTTTGCAGAATCAAGTAAATTTCAGAAGGATCTATGGAAAAGTTATGTGGTTCATTGCATTAACTCCTCATCGACTAGTACTACCACACAAAAGACTCAAGGAAGAAAGTTTTGAATTAAAATATTTATTTAATTTTTTTTATTTTGATTTTGAATTTTTTTTATTTTTTAAGAAAATTGGAGATGATGATGACACAATTCATGATGGGTCCCCATAATGGGAACCCACGAGAACCCAATATTATAGTATTCTGGTCAAGGCAACATCTCTAAAAATAAGAAAAATTAAAAAGCAAGAAAGACGGGTGAGGAGAAGACATGGTAGAGGGAAATTTTTTTCCCATCCTAAAAATGTAGCCCAACTCCACTCCTCCTTAGGCTAGGAATTGCTAAGACTCTGGGCTTATAATTCCCCCCCCAAACTTAATTTCTATTTTGTCCCCAAAATTGAGGAACATATGAGATGATTGATGGGGAAGGACAAATATCAAAAGGACATAGCAGGCCCACCTAACGAAAGAGGAAGAAACTTGGGCCTCGACTCACGGCGAGTCGGGAGGAAATAACGAACGAGGACGAAACTCGGGGATTGTGCCAAGTGGCATCCCAAAATATGTGGAGACATTCTGCCCCACCTGGTTAACCCAATCAAAAAGGTCAGTCTAGTCGGCACGCATTTGTGCCAACTGCTGACCCAACATGTCATTTTGGAGGACAACCTCCTCAAGCCTGTTGGAGATCCCCTCCAACGGATCCTTCTCCTCCTCGGGCTCCTCCTCGTGAGGAACTCTCTCTCGCGGCTAGCGAGTGTGCTCAAACAATAATGCTCTCGAAATGGCGGGCACCTTCCTAATCTTCTCTGCATCTGGAGCCCACCTGACTCCAGCCTCATCACACAGTCTGGTAATCAAATGCGGGAAGGCGAATCCCGCATTTGTGTTACCTCTAATAAGTGTAGAATTTGGCCATCGCGGCCAACATCAACCGATCCACCCGATCAAGATGGTGAAGATCAAAAGCGCCTTAGCCCAGTCACCGTGTCTTTGAGCTTTGTGGAAGGCATGAGTCGAGTACTAATAAATTTGAACACGGCTCTCAGTTGTTCGTCGAAAGACTCCTCCATAGAGTGGACCAAATGATGGGTTTCGGTTGCGGGTCCAAACCACACCGAGTGCGTTGAGATGGTCGCATTGACCACCTCGACGAGGATAGGAGCGAGAAGGTGGCGGTTGTAGTCGTCGACACCACTCGTAAAGTTAGAGGTGCCATAGCAGCATTAATGTCTTGGGACGCAAAACTAACGTCTACCTCCCTAACACTAATAGTCTCAAGGACATTACTGTCTATGCCAATTTGCCCATTGGCATAGAATTCCCGCGAAGACAATGGCCACGATGGTAATGCGGATCCCCTTTCGGGGAAAGAGCTAAGAGAGGACCCCACCTCACGATTCTTAAAATTATTGTGGAGGCCAAAGTCACAACTTAAATCCCCTTCGGGGATTATGGTCTTGCTCCTCCCGGGGGCCGGGATGTGGGCTGTCCGAGAGCTTTGGAGTAGGTAGTCTCGAGATTGGACATCAGGTGAGGCACAAAGAGTTAACGGGCAAGAATCTACTCTTTTCTAAAAAAATTAAAATTACAACCTAAACATTTTAGCATGCAAAAATATAATTTTTACGTATAATAACTCTAGCACCCTAACATGCAAATATTTTTAATATGTCAAAAATTAAAATGAGAGGGTGAGAGATACTTGGAATTGCAAGCTTTGGAAGATGAAGAGGTTGGCGAGTTTGAAGCTTGTCGCAGGAAAAGATGGAGGTCACTCCTTCTTCAAGCCTTGATGGAAGAAGATGAGGATGGAAGGGATGATGTAACTTGAGGGGAGAACACCTAACCTTGAATCTTTGTCGGATTTGAAGAGTCTTCGCCGGATTTTTGAGGGAGGAGAGATCTTGCTGCTGCCGCTTGAGAAAGAAAGGAAATTTTTGGAGTGATTTTGCTTCGCTGCCGCCGATACTTAAAAAGGGACCTTGCGCCTTGGTCCTTTATGCCTTGCGTCCGCAAGGTCGGCAATCAGCGTGAGCATTGATTCTATTGCTCTTTAGGGCCACACTTGCATTGAATGGGGCCTTGCGGCCGCAAGGGTGCTTAAGCCTTGTGTCCGCAGGTCTCCGTAACATACATACCTTATTTTGTTTCCAACCTTTTTGGCGCTTTTGCAGCTTTGGTCCTACATTATGTTCGCTTTCTGCACTCTAAAAATTCTACAAAACTCTAAACTAAAATATTAGCAACATATAAATACAACACTACGATGCTTTTCTCCCCAAACTTGAATTTTGCATATTTAATTTTAAATTAAATGTCCAAAATTAAATAAGACGGAGAATAGAATATTTAAATTATACTACGAAAGCAAATAAAATTCATCATAGTGGGTTGCCTCCCACCTAGCGCACTTGTTTAACGTCTTTGGCTCGACCCAACTGCAAACCTAATCATTTGGTGGTTCATTGTCAGCAAGACGAATAAGTTCAATTGTTCTCTCTACTGACATGGGTTCAAGGTATGGTTTGAGTCGGTGACCATTTACTTTAAATATTTCATTGGTCCTTAGGTTTCTAATATCAATTGCTCCATGAGGATAAATTCGAACTATAGTGAAAGGACCAGACCATTTTGATTTTAGTTTTCCAGGAAATAACATGAGTCTAGAATTGAAAAGTAATACTTTTAGTCCTGGATGAAATATTTTGTTGGCCAATCCCATATCATGGTATTTCTTGGTCTTTTCTTTACAAGTTTTAGCATTCTCATTCGAATTTAACCTATGTTCTTCTAATTCATTTAACTCGAACAATCTTTCCTCACCAGCCAAGGTTAAATCTAAGTTAAGTTCTTTGACAGCCCAATAGGCTCTATGTTCAATTTCAACTGGCAAATGACAGGCCTTTCCATACACCATTTGGTAAGGACTCATTACTATTAGGGTCTTGTATGCGGTTCGGTATCCCCATAAAGCATCATTCAGTTTAGACTGCCAATCTTTACGATTTGGTCTTCTCTAAAACTGCCGATTTTATCCATGCGTCTACTCACTTCTACTTGGCCAGATGTCTGAGGATGATAGGGTGTAGCTAACTTGTGAGTTACCCCATATTTTCTAAGGATTGTATTTAGCAATCTATTGGTGAAGTGTGTTCCCTGATCACTAATTATGGCCTTATGTACTTCAAACCAAGCAAAAATATCTTCCACAAATTTGACCACGGTTTTTCCATCATTATTTTTAGTTCTAATAGCTTCTATCCATTTAGACACATAATCAACAGAAACTAAAATATACTCACAATTATTAGAGACTGGAAAAGGACCCATAAAATCAATACCCCAAACATAAAAAATTTCGACAACCATATTTATATGCAAGGGCATTTCATTCCTTTTTCATATTCCACATGTTCTCTGACACTTATCACAAATTTTATAAAATATGTCACAATCTCTAAAAACAGAAGGCCAATATAATCCAAATTGCAGAATTTTTCTAGCAGCTTTATTACCACTAAAATGACCACCACAAGAGTATTCATGACAAAATGTCATAATACTTTGTTGATCTTGTTCTGGAACACATCTCCTAATTATAGAGTTGGAACACATTTTATATAAATGAGGTTCTTCCCAAAAATAAGTCTTTGCTTAGTTCAAAAATTTCTTTCTTTGATAGTGATCAAAGTCAGGATTTATGATATTAGACACATAATAATTGACATAATCATCATACCAAGGATTTAAATCTTTGACTGCTAATAATTGTTCATCGGGGAAGTCTTCATTTACAGGAATTTTATTATCAAGAAATTGACGTTCAAGTAAGGTTGAAAATTCCAATCTGGACAAATGGTCAGCTACGACGTTTTCTGTTCCCTTTTTATCTTTAATAGTAATGTCAATTCTTGCAATAATAACATCCACCTTATGAGTCTAGGTTTTGCCTCTTTCTTACTCAATAAATATTTTAGGGCTGCATGATCAGAAAATATTATGACTTTTGATCCTAACAAATATGATCTAAACTTTTCCAATGCATACATAACTGCTAAAAATTCTTTTTCTGTTGTTGTATAATTAAGTTGTGCATCATTTAATGTCCTACTAGAGTAATGAATAATCTCGACGAGTAAGTCCAAATCCTTTACCCTAATGAACGAACCCGTGATTGATAGATATTTAAAACTGATACACATAAAAGGCGATACAAGTGAATCCCAATTCCTAGATCCTTCTCATCCATAAAGTTTCGATTTAATTATGTTTCTGCAATTAGTAATTTCTTGATTAGTTTAAAAGATAAAATTAGTAGTTTAAACTATTTCAAAACAAAAACATTCTTTTAATTTAATTGCATTTTAAGTAGATTTAGATTAAATTCATTTTAATTTCATTCTCTCTATGGTTCGACCCTTGCTACCATCTTTCTATTCTACAATAGTCTTGTGCACTTGCAAGGTAATTTTTAACACATCAATGTACGCTAAAAAGATTTTAAGAAAACAGTAGGAGATGTAAACAGAAAACAATGCATATAACAGAATGAATGAAGGCTTCGATGTAGCTTCATTCAACAACACATTCAGGATTAGAACAACATCAGTTTTCGATATCTCTTTCTCTCTTATAATTTTTTGTATAATTTATGCTCAGTAAACGTGTAACGACCCAAACCTGAAAGCTCGGTCCATTACGTGTAGCCAACATACTGGCCCACTGAGCACGTAGCCCTTTGCACCATAAGCTGACCCAAAAGTCCATGGAGGATGTTGGTGCCCCATAGTAGAGTGTTACCACCTTATAAATTGCTAATAATTCCCACACCTACCCGATGTGGGATGGAGGTATTACAATCTCCCCCACTTAAATCCTTGACGTCCTCGTCAAGGCCGAATCGTATCTAGGGCGATGTAGGAATCAAGAGGTGGCTCGTACCTCCCACGGTGTAGCACTTTGACCCGCAAAACACTTTGTTCACACATTTCCGCCCGAAACCCGCTCTGATACCATTTGTAACGACCTGAACCCGAAAGCCCAGTCCGCTACGTGTAGCCTATGCACTGGCCTACTAAGCACACAACACCTTGGGTCATCAGGTCCATCACAAGCCGACCCAAATGTCCATAGATGATGTTGGTTCCCAGTAGTAGAGTGTGACAACCTTATAAATTGCAAACAATTCCCATACCTACCCGATGTGAGATGGGGGTATTACAAAATGTCTTAAGCTTTCTAGGCTATGTCCTCTTCTATATATACTTGCATCCTTCACCTAGAAACCTTGTTGATGAGGCCCAAGTCACCAAGGAGCCCAATGAAGAGGTCCAAGTCACCCGGGAATCAAATCAAGAGGTCCAAATCATCAAGGATCCACCAACAATGCATGGACCAATAACAAGGGCTCGGGCTAAGAAAATTCAAATGAAGTCCTCAAATTATCCGGTGAGACATTTGACGTAGAAGCCCAATTATGGCACGCGGAGGAGTCAGCGGGTCAAGGAAAATGGGTGTACACTTTAATATTTGCGGATGAAGGAGGAAGCAACGGGCTGAATTTGGGCGCCCCAAACAAGGCTTAAGGTAGCAAGGAAGGAAGGATCTAGAAGACTTCTAGAAGGCGATGACTCACCTAATTGCTAGCTAAATGCCCCTAGTGTAGGACAAACAAAGGGAATATTCCCCCACTTATCTTTGCCTAGTCATAGATCTTATCTATTATTAGCTAGTTTGTTAGATCTTATCCCATAGTTGGTTAAATCTTATCATTTTGTAGCCAATGGCAGCCTAGATCTCTAGCTATATATAGGTGCCCCTATCTATTAATAGCGATTTTTGATGAATGAAATTTATGAGAGTTTTCTTTCCAACCTTGAGTATTCAAGACTATTGAGCGATCGGGGGTTACGGAACCTATCAATCGTCCCTCCATAACGATTGTGGCATTCTTCACTATCCTTTGATTGCCGGTTTGTCATACGAAGGTTAAGGGCTGGATACAGTTGATTGTCGTGTCGCGTGAACCAGTCGAGGTTCCACTTCCATCCATCATTGCCCGATTCGTTTTCACTTTGTTCTGCATTTTATGAGTTTTTCCCAAGAAGGCTCATATCATTTGGTATCGAGGCGAGGTTCGACTTCCACAACTATCCTTTTCTTTTTATTTAATCGTTCTTCTTTGTCCTTAATTTGTTTTTTTGCTTGCTTGACGACTTATTAATGGGCTGTTTTGTTCTTTTCGTTTTCTATCTTCACAAAGACACAAAAAAATACATAACTATAATCGTTCTTTGAAGCTTGATCTATCTTGGGTTTGTTGGCGAAAATCTTATGCACTAATTTTTTTTCTTTGTTTGTGTTCTACCTTCAAAACCCAAATTGTTGCTTTCTTTGTTTACATTTCCGTTTGTTCTATCTTCAAAAGAAAAGAAAAAACATATCTCTATTTGTTATCTTGGTGTTATCCTTCATTCTTGCTTGCTTGTTTCGGCCTAGCATAACATATTTCTAAAATTTGTTTTGTGTTCATCTTCAAATCCGAAATTTGTTTGTAACCTATGATCAAAATCTAAGGCTGTTTTGCTTTTCCTTTGGATCCAATAAGTATAATTTGGCTTTCTAATTGCACCCTACAAAGAATAGGATGTGGTGCTAAGCGAGCCAACGCCACGTCTTGGGTCCTTATCGAAGCTTATAAGGCTGTTTTGCATTCTAGTTCTTTGTTCAGAGGCCAATTGTTGCTGTTCTATATTTTTCCATGTTATATCCTCATATCCAAAGTGTTTGTGTTTTTACACATTAGTTTTCCATCTCTAAACCCGTTTGTTTTGAATATTCCAAGAGTTCTTTGCCAAGTTAATTCTTCTTTCTTCTAAAATCTTCTTTCCTTTTGATAGTTTGAGAGTTGCTTGTGGTGTTTCGTTTACTCTTAGTCTTGTTGCTTTAAGGTTGTGAAGTTGAGTGGAAAAAAGGCAAGAGAGGTGAGATCAAAAGAGGGAAAAGCCATTTGAGTGTATCTGAGGGGTGATCATTCTTGAGTGAAACACGTGAGGGAGAGGCTGTGAGGAATTTATATATATATATATATTGTTGATTTTTGTCTGATTTGGGATGTCGGAGGAAAGTGGTATTGGTGATGGAGGTGATGTTCACGAGAAACAAAGCATGTTGTTAATGTCAAATCGAAGGGATGTTGAGGGCACATGCGAAGAGATTTTTGAAAGAATTGGTAGGTTAGAGAGTGCCCAAAAACAAAAGGAAAATGGATGGTACTAGTAGGGAGGAAGTTGAAGAGGTGAGCCACCCCGGCGTAGGTATGATGAGGACCATTTTGGGGTCGGGATGAATGGGATGATTATGAATCTGAATTTGGTAGGAGGAATCAATATAGGAGAGATGATAAGGAGGGATGGCAATGTCCACAATCTCAATGGGATTAAAATGAAGATTCCGCCTTTATGGGAAGGAGGACCGGAATTGTACCTTGAATGGGAAATGAAAATTGGCCGAATTTTGGTTTTCACAACTACTCGAAATTAAGAAAGTGAAGTTGGCAGCCATTGAGTTCACGAATATGCTTCGGTTTGGTGGGACAAACTTAGGAGGGAGAGAGGTATGGGATCCCAGATTGAGGCGTGGGAGGAGATGAAGAGGGTCATGAGGTTGAGGTTTATTCCACCCCATTACATACGGGACCTTCACCATAAATTGCAAACATTAAGGCAAGGCACCAAGA
>CM028383.1:83339144-83389466 GCA_013146195.2 Codonopsis lanceolata
TCAAACTTCGAACCATACAAATAATGCTTCCACTTGTGCAAAGCAAATATAATCGCCGCTAGCTCAAGATCATGCGTAGGGATAATTCACCTCATACGGAGACAACTTCCAAGCATAAGCAATCACCTTCCCGCTCGCATAAGTACACAACCCAATCCTCTTGATGGCCATCAGAAACCACAAAGTTATCACCTCCGCTTAGGCAATGCTAACACCGTGCCGTAGTCAACTTCCCTTCAATTCTTGGAAGCTTTCTTCACACTTATCACTCCATACAAATGCGGTCTTCGAGTCAAATTTGTCATGGGCGTAGCAATCTTCGAAAATCCCTCTATAAACCTCCGATAATAACCGGCTAGCCCCAAGAAACTCCTAACCTCCTCAGAATCGGTGGTCGGTCTCCTCCAATTCATTACCGCTTCAACCTTGAAGGATCTACCGCTATCCCGCATTAGAAACAACATGCCCCAAGAAAGAAACTCCTCTAGCCAAAAGCACACTTGCTAAACTTGGCGTGAGTTGCCTCTCCCGAAGAATAGACAAAACCATCCTCAAATGTCATGTGCATGCTCCTCCCGAGACTTAGAATACACAAGGATGTCGCCTATGAAACCACCACGGCAATCAAGAAAGTTGTGGAATACCCGGTTCATCAAATCCATGAACACCACCGCGCATTAGTCAACCCGAATGGCATCACCATAAACTCATAATGCCTGCACTGTGCGAAAAGCCGCTGAACATCCTCGCTCTCTCACCTTCAACCGATGATACCCGATCTCAAGTCAAGCTTGAATACACCACCGATCCTCAGAATCAAACAAGTCATCTATATGCGTAGGCGATACTTGTTCTTGATCGTCGCCTTGTTCAACCTAGTGAATCAATGCCAATCTTAGGCTTCCATCCTTCTTCTGACAAATAATACCGGCGCACCCCAAGGTGATACACTTGGCTTGATAAAGCCAATATCAAAAGCTCCTGCCTTGCACCTTCAACTCCTTCAACTCCATCGGTGCCATTCTATCACGGCGCCTTTGATATCGGAGTCGTCCCCTGACAACTCGATACAAAACTGATCTCCTGTCAGGTGGCATCCCAAAATCTTTAGAGAAGACATCCGAAACTCATTCACAACCGGCACATCACAAATGCGAAGTCGAAACCGTTTATCAACCACACAAGCTAGGTACCCGATGCGACCACGTGATAGCTTCCTAGCCTTTAAATGGCCAGCATGACCAGGCTAGACATTAGGCAGCGTTATCTCCCACCAACAAAAATTTAGGAACACCCGGACATATCAAATGTAACCCTCTTACTAAAGCAATCTACCAAAGCATGATAAGTGCATAGCCAATCCATGCAAGTATCACATCAAAATCACTAGGGTAGCATTTACCCGGATCGCATGCAAGACATGTTCATCCTGAGTACATCGCATGCTTTATAAACTTCGAAGCCATTGATAAACATTCCCCAAGCGGGGTAGAAACTTCAACCACGTAAGGCAAGGCGAGGCAATGCATAAGCGGTCAACAAAATGAGATGCAACATGCGAATGTGATGACCACGGATCTATAAGTACTCGTCTTCCTATCGAAGATAGAAATGGTACCTCCATAAGCTGCGGTCGACTCGGGTACTCCCTGCGGTCTAAGGCAAAAACACGTCCCTGTACCTTTGCTTTCCCATCGCTATCTCTCTTAGCCCCAACAGTAGGCTGGCTCGATCCTCCAGGCTGATTACCCTTCAACTTAGGGCAATTCCTCTTCACGTGCCCCGGCTCCATGATAGTAGCACTCTACAGGTGCTCACTCTTCTTCCAACATTTATCTTCGGTGTGCCGTCTTGAACAATAGGAGCATACCACTATCATGCCACGATCTCACGACTCGGTGTAGAAGCTCCTCTACCACTTTGACCGATTTCGCTTTGCCCGTCATTATTAAACTTGCCATTACCTTTCCTGCGATCATTGTGCCCATGATAATTCCCCCGATTACCTGACCCATTTCCTCGTCCCGAAGACTGTCTAGGCTGTGAAGAAAAACCCGAATTACCCATGACACGGTGCTCTTCGATGTCTCGCTCAATCACGTAGGCTCATCCCTTTGCCTTCCTATATTCCGCCCGATGAGACAACATTTGTCTCTATACTCCGTCTTGAAGCCCTTCACAAATTTCACGTGTTCTCTTGGCCTCATCGGAATCAAATGACTGCAATAGCGTGCTAGCTCCGTAAACCTCGCCGAATCTTTGCGATATAGACATACCTCCGCGAGGTCGAACTCTTTCTCCCTTCTCCGCACAACCTCTACGGCACATCTGGCTCTAAATTCCCTAACAAAGTTAGGCCGTGTGGGGGATCTCAACATATCCCAACTCTCTCTTGCTTTTGCCACCCGGTGCTGCCGCCTCTAGCTTAAATACGGCTAGTACCACCTTCTGCTCGTCATCACACCTCAACGGTGCAAAAATCTTCTCTAGATGCTCGATCCACAACTCGGCCTTCGAAGCATCCGGTTCACCATCGAACTGTCTTGGTTTCAGCTTAACGAACTTCTCAAGCATCGAATCTCGGTGATATCTAGCCTCTGTCTTAGGTACTCCAACTGCGGTCTTTAATTTTGCGGTCTTTGTTTGAAATTTGAAGGCTGGTGGGCTGTGGTCTGGCGGTGGTTGAGCCCACACCAAGGACGATTCATCTCGTTCATCATCGCAAGCATTCCCACATACATGGTAGACATCGCTTCGGTTGCTCCTCCGGTTCGAAGTGGAGGAACCTAAGGTGACGGTTCTCATTAGTTTCTCTACCAACAATTGTGCCTCTACCGGCACCTCTACCGGTACTACCTCCGGTGCTAGTACCAGCTCTAGTGTCAACCATTATTAACCTACAAGAACACTCTTCGTTAAGATAGAACTATCACACAAAACCAACCCCCTAAGCCAAGGAACCTATCCCGGCGAATAGCTAACTTATAACATAAGCTCTGATACCAACTGTGGCGACCCGACCCGAGTCCCAATACGAGACCCCGAGGTCGTGCCGCTTTCAAAAATGCACTTAACAAAAACAAGTAGCAAATAGTGGGTAAGGCCATAACGGCGGTACGCCAAAAACTTTAACACATGCGGAAGCGTATAATAATTAACAGTGGCGCCCGAGCTAACAAGCTCAAACTAATACAACCTTAGAGATAATTAATCTCTTGGTCCAAAAATAAAATCATGTGACGCAACAATAGGCACATATAACAATTTATGGCAATTATATATCAAGTCATCGGCGACGCTACGGCCGGAACCCAATATTAAACTAAGTCTACAACTCTAGTCTAACATGCTTAACGGCTAAAAACATGCCGGATAATAAACATATTAAACAAACCAATACATGGTTAAACAACAAAAGCATGATCAACATAAATACATAGGCACGACTAACATATGTCGGCTCTCAAAACAATAAGTACTAATTAAACATAAGTACTAAATATTCAATCACATCAAATATTGCTACCCCACATAAAGTTTATATAACTTTATGTCCCGTCGTCCTTGCCAAAGAAAAAGGTACTAGAAATATTAACAAGGTAGCAACCTCGTCACAAGCTTCTTCAATGTAAAACGACAATCACTTCGATCCGCTCGCTCGGCTCGGATCTAGGGAAAACAATCAAAACAAATAGAAGTAAGTCATAAAGACTTAGCAAGTTACTAACATAACTTCCTGTCATGGCATCATGCTCAACAATAATAATTCATGCAATTGACATAATATACATTTCATAAATAATCATGTCAAGACATTCATACTTAACAATCTTGAATATCATGTTATCAACAAGTATAACATTTCATTAATTCAATCAACCAACATTTCATATCATACCATATTCACGTAGCACATTATTCACATATAGCACTCGTGAGTCAATTCATACAAAAGGGAGGTGATATCGTTACCCTTTTTCCGCGCATGTCGCTCCTGCAAAAACATGTGCCAAACTTATGTGTCCTCGATATCCCTTTCGTGGATATCGGACGTCCCGAGACATTTCCCGCTCGAGTTCGATAGTTATCAAAGTCATGTTTCCATACTACAACTAAGATAAACTACTTCCCTACCGTGGCCATCGATAGAGGGTGTGTGCAATCCGGCGATCCATCAAAATCACGAATCTCACAATTCGTGAAGATGATGCATCGTCCCGCCCAAAGACTCAACAAACCGACTCCAGCTGGACTCAAACTTCAAGCACACGTAATTCATATTCATATGCTCAAATAAGTAGGCAAGTACTCTACAATCATCTAGTCATGCTTTTAATTCACAACTAGCACATAATCACATTAGAGGTAAATCAAGACTCTAATCATCAAGTGTTCTTCATACACTTTTAAAATGCTTGGAGGCTTAACCTCCATTAATACTACCCCAAAATTCGTAGGACTTAGGCTTATTACTCCTTAATATCATACTAACCCAATGGTCAACTCCGTTGAGTCATAGTCAATCTTTCAAAATTAGAGTATAGAAGCCATTGGCCTCAATACTCTCCTATGTCCATACTAACGTAATTAAATAGGTTACTAAGGTCATTAAACCCATAAAACCCCAATCAAATAATAAAGTATGAAACATAGAATCAAAGTCACAAACTAGGCATATACATTCTTGTCATTTCATCAAATATGCACCCAACACTTAAACAACAAAGTAGGGTGATTTAGCATACATTATCACACATAGATAACATTCTAAACATGGTTTACAACCTGTTTATAATCTGATCATACGACTTAAAATGTAGCATTTAGCATGTACGTGATCATAGTATCTCAACAAGTCTAACTACTTCATCAAACATGCTCCCAATGCTTAAACAACAAGGTAGGGTGATCTATCATACTTTATCACACATTAATAACATTTTAAACATGGTTTACAACCTGTTTCTAACATGTTTATAATCTGATCATACCATCAAAAATGTAACATCTAGCATATACGTGAACATAGCATGTCTACTAGCCTAACTATTTCACCAAACATGCTCCCAATGATTAAACAACAAGATGGAATGATTTGGCATACTTTATCACACTTAAATAACATTAAAATCATGATTTACAACCTGATTATAATCTGTTTACACAACCCAAAATACATCATTTAGCATATACGTGATCATGGCATCTCTATAAGCCTAACTATCTCATCCGATATGCTCTCAATACTTGGACAACAAAGTAGCATGATATATCATACATTACTACACATATATAACATTAAAATCATGGTTTATAATAGGTCTATAATCTGTTCATAAAACCCAAATTCATCACATAACATAATCTAGGACATGGCATCTCTACAAAGTCCTAAGTGCACTCATTGACCTCATATAGCAAGATTGTTTTCCCTAGGGTCAATGAGGCTAAAAGAAATAAGAAGAGATGTTGTAACTTACCTTAAACAAGTCCTAGAAGTTGTACAAAAACGTCCATGCAAGGTTGGGTATGTGTTCTCCTTGCTCTCCTCTTCACTTCTACCGAACGGTTTTGGAAACGGCTTCTTCAATAGTTGGTCACCATTGTTGATCACTCAAGAAGCTCCAAGAACTCTCTATAACTCTCAAGAAATGTTCAGCCACGAATTTGGAAGTGAATGACTGAATATGGTGGGTTTAGTGGAGGTATTGGACATGCAATGGCTGAAGTGGGGTGTCCAATGCATGTGTGTGCATGTTGGAGGTCTTTCCTTGCCAAGTGTTGCACATGCATCCAAACCACTCAAAACTTGTCAAACATGCAGGAGATGATGTGTAGGACGAACTAGGGTGGTTTAGGGTGGGTTAGGTTGGGTTTGGGTGGGGTTTGGTTGGGTCAAAAGTTGACAATGCAGAAAATCACGAAATCCTGGAAATGCCACCATGCGGTCGCATGGTAGCAACATGATGCGACCGCATCATGTCTGTACTTCACAACAATTCCAATTTACCCCCTCACAAGTTCTAGGCCTCTCCCCCTTGCACCCTCAAGTCCTCCAAAGCCCGAAATGGTCTAGAATTCAACCCTAAACACCTCTAAACAATAACCAAAGCAAATCAATGTTCAAACCTCAATCAAACATGGCTAAGAACTCGCAGAACACTCGACGACACGAAAAGGTCAAACGGAGAAGGGTTAACGCTCGAATCAAACTAGCGATCAAACCGACGATGCAACTAGCATTCAACCAACATCTAAAGCGTGTTAATGATGTTAAGAATGATTTCTAACATTTATCCAAGTGTTTACAACATAAAACACAAACCCGAGTTTCAACGCAACTCGTGAAGGAAAGGTACAAACGAGCATCCCAAATGACGTCAATGAACATGCTATCGACTTTAAACATATAAGTGAGCTAAGTTAACATACTAATGATGATTATGAAAGTATGATCTCATGCAATAAACCTGCAAGCAATAAACTAGGGTTTTACATCGGAGTTTGGGTTACTTTCCTTTTAAAATTAGAGTTTATTTGTTAGTATAAATAGGGTTTACTTTCATTGTATTTTGGTTGTTGAATTTTGAGAAAACGTACTAGAAAAAAAGCGAATAAATTTGTTCGAACTACCTTGTGTTTCTTTCTTAGCGGCAATAAAGTAATTCATAAGTGATCTTTACGTTAAGTGAGTGAAGCCTAACCGGTGAACCCTCCATCTCTACCCATTCCGCGACCATCTTAATTTTATAGTTTTGTTTCAATTATTTTTGGGGCTGTTTTTAAACAATTTGGACAACCTGTTTTGGGTTGAAGAAATTTCGGTCAAGTTGGTTTGATTGGTTAGGTTTTCACGTATCACATGTTGTCTACAATATACCGTCTACAATAAATTTCCAATACAAAAAAAATAAAAATTAAATGAGGTGTATTATAGACATTTCATGATCGGTGCAATCCAAAAAAATAAAAATTAATATTTTTTTGATCAAAACAGGTTATACGTGCAATCCAAAAATATTAACGGGTTCGGTTTGGTCGGGTGGGTTAACGGGTTCAGGGTTGTAATTGTCAGGCTTAATATATATATACACACACAAACACACACATATATCAAAGTTTGAAGGCTAGGCCTCATTTAAATTGACCGACCTTGACTCTTCTAAGTTTCGAAAAAGAATCATTTCTCTGAAAAAAGAAACAATTTTTTTTCATTTCTAAATTTTGAGGAATAATGAGAAACGTTTCTAGTTTATCAGAAATAGAAATGATTGTCAAACGTATTTCTATTTCTATTTTTCACAAAAAATTAGAAATATAAACAAAAATATTCGAAACGAAATGGTTACCAAACAAGCCATAAGTATACTTTTTTTTTAAGTTTGGCTTAAAAAGACCGAGTCATCTTTAACTTGACAATTTGTGTAAATGTTCACAAAGAACTGACTAGTTATCATCATACCCCTTCCGTTCCTAAATTATCGTTTTGGTGGATTTGACGCACGGTTTAAAAAAATACATTTGACTAAATTATTAATATTAGTTTGATGTGTAATTTATATTAAAATCCATATGTTTATTGCTCATAATTAACGTATAATAAAAAAGAAAAATTTCAAACTAAATAATTATTTTGCTACCGCACGAAATAGAAAAGAAATCCGTATAATTTGAACGATAAAGTTTAGTGTGATAACGATTGCTGCATGAATCGCACCATGACAGTCCAACTAGGATTTTGTGGGGCCACTTTTGTTGAAACCCCTCAGAAGACATATACATACAGAAGAGGAAGAAGCGTCCTCGGAGATAGGGCGGTGCCGATACGACCCATACGGATGGTTTTCGCGGTAGGCCCCTTCTTCTCCACACCAATTAATCCCATCAGATGCAGGTCCACCAACATTGGCGCCACCAACTCCAACGCCACCCACTCACTCGATGCGTCGTACGTCAAACGCGCCGCCGACTTAGCCGACAAGTCCGCCGGTTTCTCTTCTCCACACCCGAACTTTGGTTGCTTGATCGCAACTAATGCCGGAAAAGTTGTCGGAGAGGGATATCTTTACGCCCAGGGAACCATGCCTGCAGAGGTCCAGGCGGTTGAGGCAGCTGCCGGATATTGCCGAGGTGCTACTGCCTATGTCAATATGGAACCCGGTGACTGCCACGGCGACCGCACCGCCGTCTCTTCTCTCATCAAGGTTTGCGACTTTTTGAATTTTGAATTCAATTGGATGTTTGGTTTATTCTAATTGGATGTCAAAAGTCAATTTGGTTGCTATGTTTGGCAAGTGTTGGAATTCGTAGAACAATTTGAATTTTAGCGGGAGGATTGGAATGTTATGCCATCTGGAATCGAGTTGCAACCTTCAATTTTTCAGCTCATGTATAGTGTGACTTTCCCTAATTGAAATGAATTGATTTCAATCTCCGTTTTCAGACAGATCATTATACCAAAGTCAAACTTATCAATCAATAAGAAATAGGGTAATTGGATGTCAAAAGTCTTTATGGTTGCTATGTTTGGCAGCTGGATTCCAACCATAACTGCTGGAATTTGTCGAACAATTTGAATTTCCACAGGAGGATGAATTGAAATGTTGTACCATCTTGAAGTCTTGGAATCAAGTTGCAACCTTTAATTTCATGTTATTGTGACTTTCGCTAATTGAAATGAATTGATTTTGATCTCCGTTTTCAGACAGATCATTATTCCAAAGTCAAACTTAACAATTGATAAGAAATAGGGTAATTGAATGTCAAAAGTCAGTATGGTTGCTATGTTTGGCAACTGGATTACAACATTTCAATCCTCCCGCGGAAATTCAAATTGTTCGATGAATTCCAGCTTGGTAAATTTAAGATAACAGGGTCACTTGATTTTAGATTAACAATCTTTATATGACAGAAAATGAGAGGGCACACAACCAAGATGTAAGCAGGAACTCTGATTCTCAATCCCGAAAGTTCAATGTTTATTGCGCTAGTAATTTTCTATTACTAATAATAATAAACTGCCTTGCAACCTTCAATTTTTCAGCTCATGTATATTGCGACTTTCCCTAATTGAAATGAATTGATTTTAATATCTGTTTTCAGACTGCCCGATAAGCATCATTATACAAAAGTCAAACTTTTTTGTTTTGTTAAAGCATAGTCAAACTTAGCAATTGATAAGAAATAGGGTGATTTACGAAGTCTTTCAAGTTTGATCCTAAGTAAAGAGACTAAAGTTTTAGTTTAACACTTTAACCAAGTGAATAAATGACAAAAAAACATAAATATAGATCGCCACCAATTCAGAAATGCAGAATTTGTCTTTTGCAAAATTGCTTGAACTGCGTCACTTTGTCCTTAAAATTTACAAAATATTATCCAAAACATGTTTGAACTGCCTGTTATTGTCCAAGTCGTTGCATCAGCATATCTTGTCTAATCAATCTTGGGTTCAGGTAGTATTTTATATTCACGGATCATTGTTTGATTGCTTGTATAGGAAGGAGTATTAGTAAATCTGATAAACTTTGAAATGTGGAACCTTTAGTTGAGTTGGGTAAGATTATTGAACATCATATAGTACTAGGTGCTACGCGGTTTAGGGTGCCTGCCATTTACTATATGAAGGTAAATGATAGGCCATTTCATTTGTTTAGGATAGATCAAAATATTTTTTTGTTCCTATCTCACAGTGCTTAGTTGAGATGAGTACTAACATTTTCTTGTCAGATTTTTACAAGTATCTGAAATGTATTTGTTAGGCAGGAATTTCTAGAGTTGTGGTTGGGATTAGGCATCCTTTGCAACATCTTCGAGGCAATGCTATTCGTGGATGGAGAAGTGAAGGAGTCCAGGTTGATGTTCTTGGGGAGGATCTACAGAGTAGCTGTGTTGAGGTTGGAATTCTTGTAATTCTTAGTATGTATTTCTAATGTACTTGACATTTCTTTGTTTTATTTTTGTTTTGTTTGTCAAAGATGGTAGGCTACACCTTTGGCTAGCCCTCCCTTTCCCAAACCCCTCCCTCCCCCCAGTGATTAACCTGCAGTCATCTATCCTTACTTGCTAGGCCACTCTCACTTGATAATACTGTAGTCACCCACTTAGAATGATGAATCTACCTTCTCCCTTTCGCTTGTGTTATTATGAAACAAAGGTACTACTCGTATTATATATACCATGAAGTTATTTGTTCTTGTTTTTATAAACTCAATATTATGAAAATTAGAATGAGTGGAATATGCAGGATTACTTTTGCCACCAGTTTCTTCCTTGTGGACCATGCTACTTGAATATATGATGGTTTTTTGTTTTCTCATACTAATAGGATTTGGGTCCATTTTTGCACTGACTTTTCAGATTTCTATTCTTTCACTTTCTCTTTTCGTGTTAGACATGGATTGTATTTTGTCCTCCTAATTGGAGTTGCTTAACCTCTATTTTTAAGTTCATTTTTCTGAGTAGTGTATTTTGTAACGAAGAAAATTGCATTAAGAAAGCTGTTTTCAGTATACATATATGCTTATAGGATCTGAAGTAATGAATGCAAGATTTTCTGGAAATGTAGTAAATTTGACTTGTGAAATGTAGTTGCTTATGTGGCATCTTCCTGGGCTTTCAGAAAGTTAAGGAGTTCGCGGGTTATGCATTATGCCTACTAGGTGTGATTTTAAGTAGTTCATTGGGGAGCACGAGTGATGAGGTATTTATGTATGCTCAGCTATCCTGGTTTGACTCGGTTTTGCGGCTCCCATCTCTATTGATTTCTTTTTAGTAATGCGTTAGAAGAGGCTTTCTCAGGTTTGACAGACAATACTTTTGGTAGATTTGTTCATGATCTTGTTCCTATTTGTCCTTGTTATAGTTCAGTGCAGTGGGAGCTGACCCTATATATGTAAACTTGTGTTAATCAGATCATATTTAGTATTATGATGATTGTATAAGGTGGATGATTAGGAGGTTTTGTTTACAAGAATAGTTTGTTAGAGAGGCTTAGGGTTTGGAAGTAGCAGGTTTTGGGTTATTGTTGAGGAAGAACTCCTTGGTTAACCAAATTGCTTTGGTGGACAGTTTGGAGGAGTTTATTTATGTTCATTTGCTAATTGACAGAGCTTCCTGTAAGACTACTGATGCTTTATTATGATTTGAGGATACTTCTTCGAGACGATAATCTCGTATTAATTGGTTGAAGGAGGGTATACATTTCGAAGTTATTTCACTATGTGGTTAGTGATATGAGGAGGAACCATTTCAAGGAACTGTCTAGAGTGAGTGGGTTGATTAAAAATCCCTCAAGGTCTTTGGGGTCTTTGGTTCCAATCCCTATACCAGCAAGGGGTCACACTTACCTAGAAAAAAAAATAAAAAATCCTTCTTTGGACTGACTTTTTTCACAAATCCCTGTAAAGGTACAATGTCAGGCTTAGATTTTGGACTCGAGTGAAGTCTTCTTAATCAAGTAAAGAGTGAATGCTCAGTGAGATCTTTCTCAGAAGAGCGAGTGAAGTCTTTTTTTTTTCTCTGAAGCCCTGTCTTGATGGGTTTTCTACTACTTTCTTTAGCATTTGTAAGATATGGTGCAGCACGATTTGATTATATTTTGGCTCTTGATCTTATGCTAAGTTATAGGAGTAGTATTGCTCTTCTTGACTTCTTCTCCTCCCTTGGACTTTTAAGAAAGAGAGATCGAGTTGGGTTTTTACTTTCGAACTAATAGTTTTCTTACCAGTGTCTATAAATTTTTGGCGTAGGTCATCTGTGAGATGGATAGGTTCTGGGATACAATTGTGGCATCCCACAGTACTGTTTTGTTGGAGACGTTCATATCATTGATGCAGCATTTGTTGCTAATTAGGTATTAAGGATTTTGGTTGGTGAGGTAGATACTCTTGGTGGTTCAGCTTGATATTGAGAGAGCTTCGTTTACTATTAATATCTTGGTAGATACTCTTGGTGGTTCAGCTTGATATTGAGAGAGCTTCGTTTACTATTAATATCTTGGTGAAGTCATAAATTTGGTTGTTGGATATAGTGTATCATGAATTTCTTTAGGTGTGTTTGTTTTTGGTCATTGATAATCCTGTGCCTAAGTCTTATTTCCAGCTTTTAAAAGGCTTTATCTAATTGAACTGATTTCTCCCTTTTTTGTTCACCTTGGCTGCTGTTATGTTGAATTTGTTTCCTGTTTGCAATGAATCTTGGATCTGTTTATAGATTGTTAAGGTTTGCAAATTGAGAGATTTTGGGGTATCCAAGTGAGGGAAGAATGGTGAGCTTCCTTGAAAGTGTGGGAGTGTTTTTTTTTTCAGATTATTTGGACTAAATGGAAAACCAGGATCTTCAACAATCGGAGTCAGTAGTTTTCCCTGATCACATGGTCTTTTTGGTGTCTCTTTGGGCCAAAGCGTCCAGAGTTTCTAGGATTGCCTTTCTGGTTCTTACTCAGGAATGGTAGCTGGTTTTTTCTGATTCTTGGCCATTCCATTTCCAAGGTATTTTTCATTTTTTCCTTTTCTTTTGGTTTTTGATTTCTTGTTTCAATTTCCACTTTCGTCCTATTCAATGTTGTTGATGGTTTTCTACGAAGAAGAAAACTCCCTTATGTATTAACAACTGTTAATTTAGTCTGGTTTTTACACCTTTATGTTCACTATTTTTGAACAATATCTCTACTCAATTCAACTCAACTCAACTCAAGCCTTTTTCCCAATCACTTGGGGTCGGCTACATGAACATTATCACCTTTGTGTTCACTTCTTTTTAAAATTTAGTATAAAATAGGTTAGATGGTCAATAATTATCAACAAAAAAAAAGAACAATTTCAGTATTTAAGATAATCATCAATCAAGATGGGGAGCTAAGACATGGTGTTACTTGTTAGTCATAAGATAAAATCAGGCTGGGTGAAATGAAGAAGTGCAACTGCAGTGTTATGTGATTGACGTATACCTGTTAAGTAGAACGAAAAGTTTTTCGGACAACCATAAGACCCGCACCAACTTTATGGAACCAAACCAAATGTTGGGAAACTAAGAAAAAACATGTCAACAAGACGAGTGTTGCGGAAATGCTAGTGTTAAGATGGATATGTGGTAAAAATAAAAAAAGATAGAATTCGTAAAAGTCTCCCCAATAGGATAAAATGAGAGAAAATTACCTAAGATGGTATGGACACACAATGTAGACCAATTAGTGCACCCATTAGGAAGTGGAGTGTATCTGTATCAATCAGAGTAGAAATGGGGAAAGGGAAGACGAAAACTAAAATGGACATTTGTAATAAAGAAAGATATGAACGAGTATGATATGCGTAATGACCTTGCTTTAGACTGAATTGAATGTCGGAAAAGGATTCATATAGCCTACCCCAAGTGATTGGAAAAAAGGCTAAGTTGAGTTGAGTTTCATTCAAAATAGTTTAGTTATTTATCAAACTTAGATAAGATGGAATATCCATTTATGTGTAGTGTCTTAATGATGACTGTGTACGGTAGTCTATTCAAACAGACATCTTATTGTACCAGCAACTTAAGTTATTCCATCAATCTTTATATTATTGTTGCTTCAAAAGGCAACCGGGTTATATGTAATTCATCCAGTTTAATTTGGAAAAATAATCTCATCTCACTTCTTTGAGATATTTTTGGGTCAGTCCGAATTTTGTGTATTCTCTAACGCGTTAGACTGTGTATTTGTAGGAAGCTTTGAAATCCTGCCTCCTTGTCAATGCTCCTTTGCTCTATAGAGCTTCTTCTCAAGTTCCATACTCTATTCTCAAGTATGCAATGACCCTAGATGGTGAGCATTATGTGCTTAAGAACATGATGAGTTCATCATTCGACCAAGGATTATATCTAATTGAATTTCATTTTCTGATGAGTACCTAAATGGTGAATAAACCAGCTACTAATTTCCTTTGTATTTTGACAGGAAAGATTGCTGCAAGTAGTGGACATGCATCCTGGATAAGCAGCAGAAAGTCAAGAACTCGAGTTCTTGATTTGCGGGGTAGAAGTGATGCAGTTATAGTAGGAGGAAATACTGTACGCAGAGATAGTATGAATCTTAATTAGCTGCTACTTTTCAGTTGCTAGAGATGCCTGAATTATTGCTGATGCAGTTTTAATTGAACTTTGGAATGTAGATCCACGCCTAACTGCAAGAAATGGTGGTGGACATATACCCCTGAGAATTATTATGTCACAAACTCTTGATCTTCCCGAGGTTGCAAATGTTTGGGATGTCAGCGAAGTTCCCACCATTGTTGCGACTCAAAGAGGTGCTAGAAGGAGTTTCCAGAAATTTCTTGCATCCAAAGGTGTTGAAGTAGTAGAGTTTGACATCTTGAACCCCAAAGATGTTGTTGAGTACTTGTATGATCGTGGTTATCTTTCACTCATGTGGGAGTGTGGAGGGACATTGGCTGCATCTGCTATATCCTCTGGCATCATACACAAGGTTTCTGCCGGTCTTTTCTTAGTGCTGTTATTTGTCCTGATACTGCTGACTCTTTTGCTGTATTTTGTTAAATCATTATTGCATAGTGAGCAAGTGTTCCAAGTTGATGCCGTTGGCTGAAAAATTAAGCCAGTGTTTGGTTAATTAGATTGGTTAAATTATTTGATTCCTTTTGCATCTTCTAAGCAATCCCCACTCCCTCTTACTGGTTTTCTACACATCAACTTTTATATCTCCCACCCAAATTTCCATTTTCCTTTCTGCCCCCTATGTGTGCACATTTATATGACTACATATTTAGCTGCCTTACAAAACTAATTTAGTATGTACCCTCGTTTGTTGCTAAAAAATTATATTGAAAGTATTTATTTATTGATAAAAGAAGGAATTTTTAAATAAATAGGTAAGAAGGACACAGAGAGTGGAGAAGTAGTCCACTGAAATAAAAGTTGGAAATAGTTAAATTATACGAAATGTTGGAAGGGTTGAGTTTAGAGTGGTGGTGAGACATAAAGGAAGACCGCATGAGATTGTTCTGTCTGACTTTGAATTCGAGTGGTTGTGTGATTGGCTGGGAAGATTTTCTTCGCCTTGTGATGTCTGGTGGAAGATGCTGCAGAAGAAATGGCGGGATGTCATAGTGGCAAAGGAACGGAACATAGCAGGTAGTTTTATTAAGGTTATAGTAAGAGGAACGGGGAAGTCGGGAATGAATGATCTGCATCCTGGAAAATGATCCCAACTCAGGTTGGGATTGGGTGGTTGACAAGCTCTGTAGGTTTGCCGGAGTTCGAGATGGCAGGGAGAGGCATACCCCTATTTTCTTTGAAGAAAGTCCAGAAGATAGTAAAGGCAAAAGGAAGTTTTTAGTTTCCTCGCACAGAGAGAAGATGGAGAGCAAAGGCCACTTCAAATCTTATAAGGATGCTGGGATGATTCCGCCATGGCCTGACCAAGTCACTTGTAAAGGTAAGGATCAGGAGAAGGATGTGGACTTTCAGGTGGATGAGGACTCTTGTAGAGGAGCTTTGGGAGTTGAATGGAAGAATATTCCTAGTCTGGATAGATCGGAAATTCAAAGCTGGGTGGATCGTAAATGGAAGATAGCAGGGGGAGTTCGGGTGGTGAAGGGTGGGAAGTCTTTCATCTTCATCTTTCCGTCTAAAAAGGAAGCCGAGCGTATTTTAAAGGAGAAGAACTGGAGGATCAATCAGTATGATTTATTTCTGGAGCGATGGTATCCAGAAAACGGCTGTATCTAGAAAGGCCGGAGACCTAGAGAAGTCTGGGTTAGGGCGGTGGGCCTTCCTCTGCATCTATGGGGAAACCAAGTTTTTCAAGCCATTGGGAATTCCTGTGGAGGGTTTGTGCGAGTTGACTAAGAAACATAGCAGCGTTCGAATCTGAGTTGGGCCCGTATATTTGTTCGTTTCAGCGAATCGATTTCGACATGCGTACGTATAGGGGTAGGAGGAAGTGTGTTCGCAATCCCTATTTGGGCTGAAACTGCTGCCTTCTACTTTCCTTCACTACGGTGGTGGTGGAATTTCTGGCAAGCATTTGCGGTAGTTGCAGGATAGGAAGACGAGTGGATTACACGGGAGGGCTTTTGGCGTTAAGGCTTCAAATGGACGCAATCACTCTGGCTATTTGTACGTACTCAGAAAAGCCTGGAAGGCATGTGGGGAGCAGGGAATTCAAATTTTAAGCATGTTTATCAAAATGATGGCGTACAGAGGGGGGTTCGTACTCAAGGTGTTTCTGATTCCAGGCCGTCTTTTTGGGCTGGTCAAAACAGACTGAAAAATGGGTGCATTAGTGGACCATCTAAATTCACTAAGGCAGACAAGGGAAAATGGGTGGTTTGTGAGACCCAGTAAGTTGGGCCGAAGGGGTTTTATTGGCCTGGACCTTCTAGTTGCAACTTTTCAAGGGGGAATTTTTCAAAGGGGACACATGGGCCTGGGGGGAAGTCTGTTGAGAAGGTTGGTGAGTTTGATTCTGGCCAGTTCCTCTTAGCCCTAACACATAGTTGTCAAAGGCGAGCGCCTTTGGCGCCTCAGGCAAGAGGCGAGGCGAGGCATTGGCGCCTCAAAGGGTCTGGGCAAGGCGATGAGCGACTGAAGTTGCAGGGCGTACGCCTTTGCCGACTTTTTTTTGAGGTGAGAGGCGCCAAAAAGGCGACAAAGGCGCTCATTGGGATTTTTCTTGGTACTTTTTTAGGTTCAGACAAACGAAATCAGGTCAACTATGGTCCAATTAAAACAGACATTGAATTATTAAAAAAAAAAACAAAAGGTGGACTTGTCAAGGTAGTACAATTTGGTCCGACATTCGTGTCCGCATGTCCGCACACGAGTAAGCTGGCCGAAGGCAAATTGGATCTTGATTCGCACCCCCCTGCGGGCGCGGGAGGGATAGTTCTTTCTATACAAGCTTACCCAACACAAGGGAGCCTTTGTATATAAACCATTCAAACCTTTCATATTTTCCAAGGTGGGATTAACCCACTTCCAATGTCATACTTTAAACCTCTATAACTTATTCATCCGAAATCCGAATTTGACAAATAAATATAGTATTCTTATTATGTATTCATGGAGAACATAATTCCACAATTACCCCAGTCATTACATAAATGACTCTCAAATAAATTAGTGCCTCAAAGCCCCAATTTACTTCACTTAAAAACATTAGTTTTGCAACACTTAGTTTTATGTATTATGCTCACTTATAACATGTTTTGTTGATATTTGTTAAGTTATATACTTATATGTATTTTTCCTTACTATTTTTTCCATGAGCGCCTTTTTGGCGCCTTTTTAGCGCCTCGCCTCTCGCCTCAAATTTGGACCTATCACCTTTTTGGCGCCTCTCGACTTTGACAACTATGCCCTAACAGCGTTAAGGCAGCCACGACGAACAGTTCTGGAGTCCCAGCGAGGGAAGAGGGGTAGAAGTTCGATGGAAAGTTCCGTTTTGGAACCAGATGAGCAGAAGGGGTTGGACGACTCGCACACTCAAATTCTTAATAAAGCTGATGTTTTGGGGCAAAATTCGATAAGGAAGGAGGGCCTGGAAGGGGTCTTCGTCGACGTGGTTGGTGGCAGAAAGGTTTTTATCATCGATGTAGAGGCGGTGCAGAGGTTACATAATAGGGATAGACCTGTAGTGGAGTGTGTCTTGGAGGATGGTGTACTTTCCCAGAATGAAGGGATTCCTATGGGAGAAAGCCACCACTCGAAGATCTTGGAAGAGTTGGTTCTTCCGGAGCTGTTGAATTTGGAGAGGCCTGATGCCGGTTTTGCTTCAGGTACTATGGAAGGACATGTGAATTGCGAGGAAGGCATTCAGACAAAGCCTTTTATGGGTGATGGTATCTCAGACCTTAACCAAGGAAATGGCTACTAATCTCCTAGTGGTGTCATTATTGAGTGTTCGGGTGATGAGTTGGAAGAGCCTATGGATTGTATCCCACTCGCGGCGATCCCTCCTCCTAAGCCGGGTGCTGCGGAAACTCTTATGGATGCTGCAAGGGTAGAGGATTTATTGGTTAAAACCGGAATTGTAGACTTTCAAGAATTTTTAGGAGTGTCTTATGGGGGTTAGGAAGACAAAATTTTGGAATTGCTAAAGGATATCGATCAGCTCCGTAAGGTTTCGAAGGATAACAGTATCAAAAAGCAAGGCAAAGGGGTTAAGGGAATTGAAGCAACTGCGTTGTAGCCTAAATTTTGAGCAGATTGATAACAGTGGGTTGTTGGAACAGTGGGTTGTTGGACAAGGTGGAAAATAGACTTTAATTATGAATACACGAATTATTGCTTGGAACGTGTGGGGACTTAATGACACAGAGAAGAGACTTCTCATTAGGACTATTTTTCGAAGATGGAAGCCACATGTAGTGTGTCTTATTGAAACAAAAATTGAGGCTATGGATTGGGAATTGGTTAATAGTGTCTGGGACAATAGATGGGTCGATTGGGTTTGTTTAAAGGCTTTGGGTACAGCGGGTGGCATTCTTGTTATGTGGGATCAGAGTTTCATCTCGAAGGTAGAAGTGACTATTGGTGTTCACTCAGTTTCTTGAAGTTCGAGGAGACCAATAAAAATTGGTTGTTTTATGGTGTTTATGGTCCCTCTTCAGTAGTGGAGAGAAGGAACTTATGGGTGGAATTAGAAGCAGTTAGGAGGAGGAATATTCTGTGGTGCATAGGGGGCGATTTTAATGTTGTCCGCTTTCCTCATGAGCGGTCAGGAGCCCGCGCAATTACGTTTGCGATGACCGAGTTTAATGATTTCCTCAATGCAGCAAGATTAGTGGACTTGCCTTTGGAGGGGGAAGACTTCACTTGGTTCAGAAATGGAGGTAGACATCAATTCTCTAGGATTGATAGGTTCCTCGTATCTGCAGATTGGGGAGATAGTTTTTGTGTATCTAGACAATCATGCCTTCCCAGAATAGTGTCTGACCATGGTCCCTTACTTCTTGAATGTGGTGAAGTGATTAGCAGGAAAAGTCCTTTCAGATTTGAGAATATGTGGCTTAAAGAGCAGGGATTTGTGGAGTGGGTCAAAGCGAGATGGAAGTCGTATAATGTTGAGGGGGATCCAGGTTTCATAGTGGCTAAGAAGCTACAAGCGCTGAAGCAGGATTAAAAAAATGGAACAGAGAACTATTCGGAAAGGTAGATCTTAAAATCAAAGAACTGGAAGAGAAGATCAGGAGTATAGACGAAAGCACCGGGGGAGAAGAGAGTAATGAGGTCGAGGTCAGTCGTAGAGAGTTCATTTTAGAGCTGGAACGTTTTCTTAAAAGTGAGGAGATTAGTTGGAGGCAAAAGTCCCGCATTCAGTGGCTAAGGGAGGGAGACAAAAATACTAAATTTTTTCAACATATGGCGAGTATTCATTCTGCAGCAAACCAGATCCATAAGGTCACCATAGATGGTATTACTTTGCAAGATCTTGAAGAGGTAAAGAAAGGCATTGTGGATTTCTATCAGAATCTGTACAAGGACAGAAGTGAATGGAGAGCTGATTTGGGCGGTGTCAGTTTCAAGTCTCTTAAGCTTCGAAGATGCTGATGATTTGGAACAGGCTTTTTCAGAGGAAGAAGTGGTGGCAGCTTTACGTAGCTTGAGTGGGGATAAAGCTCCGGGGCCTGATGGTTTCTCCTTGGCCTTTTTTCAGCATTGATGGGAAGTAGTGAAAGACGACATTCTAAAGGTCTTTAATCATTTCCACGATAGCTTACGGTTTGAGAAGAGCCTTAACACTGCCTTCATTGCGTTGATTCCTAAGAAAAAAGGAGCCAGTGATGTCAAGGACTTCAGGCCAATCAGTCTAGTTGGCGGGTTGTACAAGGTCGTCTCTAAGGTGATGTATCAGAGGTTGAGAAAGGTGTTGGGCAAGATTATCCCCGATTCCCAGCATGCTTTTGTCATGGAGAGCCAAATCCTGGATGCATCTTTGATTGCCAATGAAATTGTGGATGCTAGGTTAAAAAGTGGTGTCCCGGGGATTCTTTGCAAGCTGGACATTGAAAAGGCATATGCTCATGTGAATTGGGGTTTTTTGTTATACCTTATGGAAAGGATGGGGTTTGGTTACAAGTGGAGGAGATGGGTCTAGTTTTGCATATCTTCGGCTAGGTTCTCGATGTTGGTTAATGGAGAACCCGCAGGTTTTTTCCCGAGCTTGAGGGCCTTGAGACAAGGAGATCCCCTCTCCCCTTTCTTGTTCATCTTAGTCATGGAGGCCCTTAGCAAACTTCTGAAGAAAGCTGCTTTGGGGGGCTACATCAGTGGGTTCAAAGTGGGTGGGGGAAATTCTTCGGAGACTTTGGTGTCTCATCTCTTTGCAGACGACACTCTAGTTTTTTGTGGTGCGGAGCAGTCCCAATTGGGTTATCTTAGGATGGTGCTGCTTTTCTTTCAGGCGGCCTCTGGGTTGCGCATCAACATTTCCAAAAGTGATATTATTCCAATGGGCGATGTTGAGGAGGTTGATGCTCTGGCTTCTTTTTTCGGGTGCAAGGTTGCCTACCTTCCGTCTGTGCACCTTGGCTTGCCTATTGGAACCACGTATAATAACAAGAATGTATGGAACTCCGTGCTTGCAAGGTTCAAATGTTGTTTGGGGGGTAGGAAGAAACAGTATTTGTCGAAAAGAGGGAGATTGGTGTTGGTGAAAAATACACTTTCGAGTTTGCCTACGTATTTTCTTTCACTCTTTGTAGTTCTAGCTTTGGTACGAAATAGATTAGAGAAGCTGGAGAGGGATTTTTTGTGGGAAGCTTAGTCGTTTGTGCGGAATTTTCACCTTGTTAATTGGGACATAGTACGCTCCGATATGGGGAAAGGGGGCTTAGGAGTTAAAAATCTCAAATTGTTTAATGAAGCCCTGCTTGGGAAGTGGTTGTGGAGATACTTGTCAGATAAGGGGGCCTTATGGAGGAAAGTGGTGGAGAGTAAATATGGCATATGGAATCACTTATGGTTTCGAGCAGAGGTCTCCGAGGCTTTTGGGGCAGGAGTGTGGAAAGGTATTAGTAAAGGCTGGAGTGCTTTTGGTAGGAATATTTCGTTCGAGATTGGGACGGGGGCGATGGTGAAATTTTGGAAGGACTTATGGTGTGGAGACGAGGTATTATCCAAATCATTTCCAGAGCTCTTCTCCTTGTCTAGGGAAGAGAATAGTTTGATCAGCTCGGTGCTCTCTTTAAAGGGAGGTCGAGTATCTTGGAACCCGACGTTTAGAAGAAATTTTCATGATTGGGTGATGGATTCGGTGTCAAGATTTTTTGAGCTTCTTTATGCTCAAAAAGTTGGTTGCGAGACTTATAGGGCGGTTTGGAGAGGGTCGAAGGACAACAAATTCTTGGTGAAAGGATATTATTCCAAGTTGTCGGATAGAGAAGGGTTACCTTTTCCTTGGAAGTCGGTGTGGAAGACGGTAGCTCCAAGTCGCGTAGCCTTTTTTGCTTGGGAAGTGGCGAACGAGGCTATTCTAACCGGGGATAACCTGTGGAAAAGAGGGATGATATATGTTAACAGATGCTTCTTGTGCAAGGAGAGCGAGGAGAGTGTAAATCACTTGGTTTTGCATTGCCCGGTGGTTGGGGAATTGTGGAACCTTTTGTTTCGCTTGTTCAAAGTGGAGTGGGTGTTCCCGGAGGCCTCTAAAGATTTGTTGTGGAGCTGGAGGTATTTTTGGCGAAGGACGGAAAGAAATATTGTGGGAAGTTGCTCCGTTGGGGGAGTGGTGGACAATCTGGAAGGAAAGAAATCGGAGAGCTTTTGATAACAAGGAAGGATCTATTTCAAATATGAAGAGTGCTCTGCTTCATCTCCTGTTTGTGTGGTGTGCAGGGGCTGGGCATTCACATACTCCCCTATCTTCCTCTTTTGTAGATTTTATGGAGAACTTTCCTTTACGTTAGTTAGTCTTTTGTCTTTTTATACTTCTATGTAAATAGGACGCGTTACCTGTTTTGACGCTCTGATATATATTCATTTACCTTTATAAAAAAGGGTTGAGTACTTGGTGGCCATTAGGGGCTGTTTCATAAAATGCAAGGGAATTGGGACATGGTATGTAAGCATGGAACGGACACAGGGTGGGAGAATACTACAAAGAAGGTGGTTGGGTTTTTGGCTAGTTTGGTGGTCATTTTGGAACGGCTAGACTTGGGAAGTACAAAGCAGCGTGGGGCTTGAGAAGCAAGGCTACAAAGGAGTCACGACAGTCAACACTAGCCCTAAAGGGTGTATCACACATGGGCATGTGGAAGGAACTTGCGGCTCAAGACATGCCATGAGAAAGGTGGTGGTGGCCGAAATAGGGCTACAAAGGGGCGGCACCTTTAATCCTTAGGATTGAAGGAATCATTAAAATTAGGGTTTATTTATTTCCTTTGTAATAAAGTCCCTTAAGGACTAGGATTGCTTTACGTAGTTTCCTTTTCCTATTAAAGTTATAAATCCCTCAATGATTAGGATTTCCTTTTATGAGTTCTCTAGGATTTAGGACTAGTTTGTTAGTTTAAATAGTCTTTACTTTCATTGTTATTTCGGTGTGTTTATGAGAAAGAGTAATAGAAAGAACGAAGAAATTTGTTCAACTATCGTGTGTTATTTTCTTAGCGGCTAGAAAGTAATTCACAAGGAATCTTTACGTTAGGCGAATGAAACCTAACCGATGAACCCTCCGTCTCTACCCATTCTGCCAACTATCCTTTTATTTTATTTTATTTTATTTTTGGTTTTTGGGGCTGTTTTCAAAGAATTTGGGCAGCCTATTGTTGCTCCAAGTACAATTCAGCCAGCTTGTTGTTTGGGTTGGATTTCACGTATCATTAAACTACCAGGAAAAAACTATCACTGAATTATGTTATTCAGCTTTATGGAGTTGGTGAAGCACATATTTGGGTTCAATTAGATCTACAATTATGCGCCATATGGATTTTGAGGAAATTGTTTCTCTAGTGGTTGTTATATGTTTCTGCTCTGGTGATGCAGGTGTATGCATTTGTTGCTCCCAAAATTATTGGTGGAAAGAGTGCGCCATCTCCAGTTGGGGAACTTGGGATGGTTGAGATGACACAAGCTTTGGAATTGATAGATGTTTGCTATGAGCAGGTTGGTATAACTTATTGGATTGATTTTCATAGTAGTTTGTCTGTTCGAATAATATCTTCACAATGCCATAAAGCAGTTGAAATTATCTCAATATCCACGACCTTGCGGCTGACATAAGAGGGATGGTTTTCAGCTATTTATTTCCAGTCTTCAGTAGTCTCTGAACTCACGTTTGCTGGGAAGGTTTTGTGAACGATACAATACTTATGATAAGCTTGGTTGTCTAACCTATCTAGGATTAAGGTGATTTCAGAATAGAACTTACGGTGGCAACACAGTTATTCTTAGTATCCCTTTTCTACTTCACCTAGATACAATCGAAAAGCAGTTGTATGATTGGTTAACCAGACATTAATTTATCGGTGATACCAAGCCTGCGAAGCCAGGATTCTGTGTACAGTGATTCAAGATTATATTAGGAATCGAATGTTACATGCTCATGTATACATTTTATTGCAATGGGGGGCATAAATATGCGATCCTTTTAAAAATAAAGGGGGGTTGTAATAGAAGAGAAAATAATAATTTTTATGTAGTAAAGACTGTTTTTCTTAAAAACAAAGTTAGTAAAAAGGCAACTTTCAAAAATGAGAAGGCGGCAAGTGTTGCCCTTACGCTGACTGTAGCTTTGCCCATGACCATGCCAATTGGACAAAGATTTGGTCACATTAGCCTTGTCTGTCCTCATGGGTGCTCATCCAGGTTAGTGCCAGTGTTGTTATTAATCTCTAATATCAATTTTTCTTCTCAGGCTGAGGACTCCATCTTTTTTTCCAATTGCCAAGGAAAAACACTCTTTATCTCCTATCAGAATGATTCCTAATTCTCCGTTGGTGCTTCGTCGCTGATATAAAGTTCTTGCTTTGACATTTCAAAAGTCGGAGAAGGTTTCTTTTTACAAATGCATTGATATTCAAAACCCTTACACCAGGGATCCCTTACTCTATGAAAGCATTGGATTTCTAACTTGCATAGCTCCACCCTCCACCCCATTCCTTCTTGACCCTGTTTAATAATTTTTATTGATTCTATAGTTTCATCAATTCGTACTAAATAACGATCCACTTTACGAAGATCCCATTGTATTCCGGAAACTCATAGCATTGCAGGTTATCCTGTTTTTAGAAACTCCCGTCTGCCATATGTTTGGGTGCTTTTTCTAACTACCGACTCATGAACTGCAGATTGGACCTGACATACTCATCAGTGGTTTTCTTCAGCCTGTTCCTGATCTGACACCTGCAATTCCATCCGTGATTGAAACTTCTGCAGTTGATCCAACTGTGTCTCCTTATGAGTCAAACATCATATTTTTTTATAAAACATGGGATCTATACGGAGCCTTTTCTAATTTCTCTCCACATCCAGTTCAAGTGCCTGATGGGAATGGTGATTATTCAACTTGGCCAAGTGTAGAGCACTATTATCAGGTAATATGTTCCCTCTATAGGTTCTAACTGTATGTTGTATATGTCATTTGAGGCTATTAATATTTTTATCCAAATACAGGCACAGAAATTTGTGGGGGTGACTGATCCTGGAGTGAGAAGTTATATAGAAGACATAAAATCTGCAAAAAGTCCCGAGGAAGCAGCACGATTAGCAAGGAAAATTCAAAGGCAGAACCCTAATCTGGTATAACACTACTTAGTAAGAGGACATGTTTGACATTCCTATGCTTCCAACATTCAGCTTATTACTGTTTTTGATTGGTGTCAATTACATTGTTGAAACAAATATGGGCCTTCGATACAAAAGCGAGGTATACATGTGGATTTCAGCATAGAAGCAATATATATTGCTTTCCTGCTTAGTTACAGGTTGAGTTGAAATTGGTTAGCTTTAAGAGGTTTTGTTTTTGTTTTTTTGGCTTGTAAGGTAGAATGAGGTAGAATATAGTGACCAGAGTACAAGAAGTCCACCGTACAGTAGGGAGAGGAAGACCATCAAACAAAAGGAAAACACATAATTGAGGTTATCAAAAGGCGTAAATGTATTCTCTTATGTGGAACTACTGTTATTGTTAAGACTACACACTCGACTGTAAACAGGGCGGAACCGGGGGGGACCAATGGGGGCTATGGTCCCCCTAAGTTTTGAAGGAAATCTACTGTAGTTCCCTTTAAATTAAAATATTATATTAAAAGCCTAACTGTATATACACTTTCTACTCCCCCCCCCCTAATCACACCAAATAACCACACTTTACCCTTTTCAATCTTTTAATTTTTAGATTTATTTAGTGTGACTAACCACCAAGTGTTAAAAACTAATCTTTTAATAACAAAAAGTGTACGATTATAATAACCAAGTTTATCCTACTCTTTTTACTTTTTTATTTTTTGGGTCTTCCACGAGGTGTTCCCAAACCTCATTGGGTTTGGGTTTGTAACTGATCCCGCTCACGGTACTGAAGGGACCCAACCCAGCTTGTCCGACGTGGCAAGGACTTGGCACCCTGCGTGGCATATGAGGGACCAACTAACTGGTAAAACGCGCCAAACCCTTCAGGAAAACACTCTGCGTCACCCAAGTCGAGGACCCACGGCAACCATCATCGGCACCAACCTGTTTTCTGGGCAAGCTGACCACCATCATGTCCGCTCTTAAACCCACGGTCATTGCGACCACTTGGCGGGCAAGCATAGACACATCGTCATATCCCGTTAGCCACCAGGAACGTTCATATGACACAGCCACGAATTCCATTCAATTTACCCACCTTCCGGTACACAAGTACAAGGGACCACTGTACGGGACCAATGAGAATCCTTTTGCCATAGTTGAAAGTGAACTCTTAATGTGAAACAATCTAAAATTGAATAGTGAACTCTTTACCTAGAATGGAGAGAGTACTTTTTTTCACAATCTATAAATCCTAAGACCGCCCCTGACCAAAGATTGTGATCTTGTGAAATGTTCAATTAAGAAAATGGATCTACTTATCTGGTATTTCTGTTATCATTTTCAATGACTGCATCAGAACTATCTCTCTTTGTGACGGATTCTTTATTTCTTGTAAGCATTTTCCATCATGACTTTTGTTTGGTCAATTGATAAGTCATAAACTTTTTGTTAACAGGTGCAATATGATACCTTTGGAAGTTTGTGCATGTTCATTATATCAGTTTATTGTTTTTGGTCTTCCTCTCCTTCTCAACTTGTATCCTTTAACTAGTATTAAATTTTCAATACTGACTGGATTTAGTTTTGAATTAGTCCTTTTTGGTGTATTGTTTCTTTGAATTCTTTATAATGTACTACAGCCTTTTCTTTTCCTTTCCGTTTTCATGTTTTTCTTTTTGGTGTAGAAGAAGCCATCTGCCTTTCACATTTTCCCTGAATTTTACAACTTTTGAATCTACCCACTGCACGGATTAAGTCACAGTCCTAATATTGTTTTTGCCTGCATTGTTTTGAATTTTGAGTGTTACAAGAGTATTGCTTGTCATCATAATCCTTGTAGATGTGTATCTACCATTTTTTTCGTGTCCGTCTGAATAGAAAAAATCAACATGGTAGGATGCATAGATTCTAAATATATTTGCTTACAACTTTCTTCCAAGCAAATCTAAAGTGCCATTTCTTTATGAGCAATGCAGGTAAGAGGTGATTGGGAATCTGTCAAGATTGATGTCATGTACAAGGCTTTGAAATGTAAGTTCTCAATCTATCCTCACTTACATTCTATGCTTCTATCAACTGCGGGGTCTGTACTTGTAGAAGCTTCACCCCATGATCTTTTCTGGGGAGGAGGCCGAGATGGAGAAGGTCTAAACTATCTAGGCAGGCTACTCATGCAGTTGAGATCGGAGTTTCTAGGTGACATTTCCTAACCCAAATGAGCTCTCGACACCATAAGAGAATACCGATTTATGTTATGAGTTATGTTCCAGTTAATGCTACTTAATATTCTATCTCTCAACAAGTCGGGAGATTTTGATTTTTGTTTGCTTCATAAAAATCCATCCGATGGTGGATTTAAATTATCTTTGTAAACGAGGGGAGTTGAAACCGTGTGACCTGTGCAAAGAATAGCCCCGAGTCTAAAAGGTACTGAAGCTTGTAGTAATACCACAAACTCTAGCTTGTAATATCATATCTCTTCCAAATAATGCTAAATTGCACAAGCCAAAAATGGGTTGTGATTTTCATTTGGTCTTCAAAGTGTATTGTGCGAAGTTGGATTCAATCAGTTGGTTAATCTTAGTCCCAAATGTAATATTATAGGCCAAAGTTTTCTTTATTTCGTGTACTCGATTTTACCTTCACATATTCATTGGTTTACTATTCCCTCTCTTTCGGGTAAAGAGTCTATTATACCATTTTTGGATGTTTCACTTAAAGAGTTTACTTTTAAAAATTAAAATATAAAAGCATCATTTTATTACTATTGGATTACTAAAAATGTTATTTTTTTTAAAAAATTGACTTTTAAATAGGGACTCTTTGCTTGGAAAGGAGGGAGTATTATTTTCTAACTAGCGGAGAGGATAATTTAAATACTTCCTCCGCCCTTAAATAATTTGTCCTCCTTTCTTTTTTTTGAACATTCCTAAATAACTGTTCTCTTTCAAAATTTTTCCTTTTAGTAAAATATTTTTATCATTTAACCCTTACTTTTTCTACTTATTTTAATTAATGGTCACATGCTCAAGGGCATTAAAGGAAATCATACATTATATTAATATTTATAATACAATTAATTATTTTTTTAAGACGGTGTATGGAATTAAAGAGGACGATTATTTGAAAACGGAGAGCGTATTTTATATTTTAAACAACTTAATATCGGTCGAGGATAATCACATTTGTTAGCAAAGCGACTTCAAATGCCTTTTTCTCTTGGGATGGTTTAAATGTGAATCAAAAGTGAAATGTAGATTTGTGACGTGTCTCTCTTTCTACTTCATTTAGACGTTCTTTATATATATATATATATATACTAGATTTTGTGTCCATGTCTATGGTACGGTGTCAGTATAGACGTGATCAATGCATGAAGCGAGCATGATGTGAATAAATTAGTATATGCTTGAGATTTTGTAGTGGTCAGATCAATGTACACTACATAAAAAAAATACGACTTCCCGAAAATTAAAGAAATAAAACATTTTATTCGCTGTAAAATTTTGTAAATCATCCAGAAACAATATAATTAAGCATCCAAAAATATTCTCTCTTACATCGGAGCAAACAAAAAATATAAAATAAATTGAATGAGACATAATGAACTAATAAAAATTTATTTTGAAGTTACAAATATTTTAGACTATTAAGGATTAAGGAAAACTTAGCACACATTTTTTTTAAAAAAGAAAGAAATTTAAATACAAATATTTAAAATTACAAAACTTACGAACTGAAGATCCCAAAAATATCGGACCCGAACAAGTAGCCCAAAAAGAATACTCCAAAAACATAATTCGAAGTTGGGCTTAAGCCCATGCCCGAAAGGAGGCCCAAGCCCGTATCCAAAGAAGGGCCCAAACCAAATAAACATACTAAAATCCAACATGACGTCACTTTCGGCACCCCGGACACGACACGATAAGGTCACCACATTTTTGGCATGATTAGTTTGGTTCCGTTGCCAGGAAACGACTACATTTCGTTCTTCTGTAGTCACTGACTCTGTCAACCTCGACAGAGCTTCGCTCAAAGGGTGCCGGAACACCACCGACGAACACAAACATACAAACTGTGTATGCGAGCTTGACGAAGAAAACGAAAACAGAAAA
The DNA here is from genome assembly GCA_013146195.2 of Codonopsis lanceolata. NCBI lineage: Eukaryota > Viridiplantae > Streptophyta > Magnoliopsida > Asterales > Campanulaceae > Codonopsis > Codonopsis lanceolata. The sequence continues at coordinate 83,367,986 of CM028383.1, forward strand.
AATATTTTGATACTACCTCTGTATTCGCCTCACAAGACGAGTCCATCGACACCAAAATCACTCCCATCGGACTCCACCACACCCACACGTGTCACCTTAAAGCTACCAAAGGCGGAACTACACTAGGACGCGCCGGCAGCTCTTTGGTAAAGCAAAGTTGACCCTTCCGGCACTCGAAACAGAAAGGGAGCACTACCATTGGCTATGTCTGGAAGATACGAGCTCAACGCCATAAAAAATGCCTCCAATGGACGCCAGACGCACCATCACGCGTCGTCAGAAGCTTCCTTGCTCATCACCGTTTCCTTCATATGCCGACTAAGTGAAGTTGTCGTGGATGCATGGACAACAAATCTGTCTTCCAGAATAACTTTGTGTCACTATCATTGTTGGTCTCATCCATGACCTCACTATCTTGTGTTCATTTTCCAATTGTGCCCTTAAGTTTTTGTCCATTTATGCATGTCAGTTTGAATTTAGAATTGAAACCACTTGGCTCTATGAAAATCACCTTTGAAAATTGAAACTCTAAGAGCATCAACATTGTTGTTATTCTTCCCCCAAATTCTTAGTTGGGTCCCACTGCGACCTACACACTTTTATCTTCTTATCACTTAAGAATAAATCTTCCAATTGTATAATATTCTTAAATATTTTCTTACCAAAAAATATATATATTTAACTCATCCCAATAAAAAATATTTTCATTTGCTCCCCCCACCCACCAAAACCTCACACATTCTCCTAGGAAAAGTTAAGAAAATTCCTTTTTAAAATTCTTAACTAAGAATTTTTCTTATTCTCTCTCTCCTAAGAATAATGCTAAGAAGCTCTCCCATTGTGACTTTGGATATTCTTGGCTAGGAATAAAGCTAAAAATATCAAAAAAAACACACAATGGAGATGCTCTAACTAATATTGTATTATCTATTGTAATTACGAGCACATAGTTTTCGTGGTCATACTTCCTCCACGTTAAAGTGAACATTGCAAACAATATAATAATATCAATTTAGCATCATACCCATGCACAATGTATTACTCCATCCGTCCCTAAATAATCGTCCTAATTGACCAAACGCACAATTTAAAAAAACAATTGACTTGATTATTTATATTGGTTTAATGTGTAGTTTCCTTTAAAGTCCATGTGTATGTGACCCATAATTAAAGTAGAGTGAAAAAGTAGGGGTAAAGTGGTAAAAGTGATGTTATAAAAAAGTAAGTTTCAAACTGGACAATTATTTTGAGATGAACAAAAAAAGAAAGAAGGACGGTAATATTTTAGTCTGCCCAACTCTCTGCCCAACGGAGCGCGGTATAAGGGAAATAAAAAAATATATTTTCAACTCCTAATCATGGATGAAGTGGCTGCTCATCAGGGCCGGTCCTGAACTTTTGGGAGCCCAGTGCGAAAAGAAAAGAAAATGCCTCCTAAAAATAAATAAAAATACAATTTTTAGACGAATAATTTTTTTTGACTTTTTATCGTTCATAGTATTGAAAATGTACAACACCTATAAATGTATAAGAAAAATAAGCATTAAAATTTTATTGAAAACTACTATTTTGCATCGATTTAAACAATTTATGACAAAAATGATATACCCAATCAATGTTTTTCTTTTTTGACTTTCGGATAGATATTTTCTTGATAACATATTTGTACTAAAAATTCAAGTTAAAAAAAAAGACACAATCACTATTAAAGTTAAGAACTAAAGAAACATAAGCAATAAAAATAAGTTAAATAGCAACAACAAAAAAACTTGATTTTTGCTTGAAATGTAATAATTAAGCTATGAGAGATGGATGAGCAGGAAATTAGCTTGATAAAAAAGAGAGTGGACCTAAAATTAAAAAAATAAAAGGCTTGGCTGAGACTTGAACTCATGACCTACATTCACATTACCCAACAATTTCCATTGAGCCAAGAAGACAATTATGCATTTAAGTTATGTGGTATATAATATATTTTTAAAATATGACATACACTTCTTTAAAATTAGGCTCTCTAGAATTTTGGGCCCTGTGCGAAAGCCCATTTTGCACCTGCTCAGGGCTGGGCCTGCTGCTCATGAGGTTGAAAATTTGAAAACTAACCCGTTGACATCATCGTGACATGACGTCAGTACCCACTATCTCAAATTAGAATTTAACTTTCAGCCCTTCGCCCCGATGCCCCTGCAGTTTAAAGAAGTGTTTTGAGGACCTTATTAAAGCCGATATATGGAGAGGACCGAATATTAATTAATTAATAATTTAAAATTATATGCAGAGCTTAAATTATTTGACAAACAGAAATTATTTGATGAGCTAAAATTATTTGCTGAGCTAAAATTATATGCTGAACAATAACATAACTTAATCGATTAGATGAAATATATATTATCTCGATGGGTATGATTTATTGTACGCAACTATTATATGATAACATGCTTTAGCGCTCCCCGTAGCAAGTAAAAAAATTTCTTACAAATTTGACAACATTATTTTGATTAAATGTACACGAGCTCGTTAGCCTCGTCAACTTAAATATTATATTATTAAACATTCATCGGTATATAATAGACAATTAAATGTGGTGCAAGCTCGCTTGCTTTTGAGAAACATGACATGCAAATTGAAATTAATTTATGCCAAGCTTTACACTCGCCTATTCATATCAATAAGTCGAAAAATTGTCTACACGAAACGCGTGAACTGTCTGTTTTATATTATTTATTCGACATGCATGCCTAGTTTAGTTATATTATGTTAGCATGATATGCTCACATGATCTCTTAATTTCATGTATTCAAATAAACAACAAATTACAAGGCGAAGTGTCGCCACAATTATTTATCCTCGCATAATAGATAGATACTTATACAATCTTATCTTATAGGACAACCATGCTCGGACTATTACAAGTACTGCAAGACTAAAATATTTGTGATGAAACATGATCTTTTGCTTATACAATAGCTACAGTTATTTTCTACTATTTTGATTAAATGCGAGCATGATTACTTTCTTATTTACTGAAGGACAGATTCATAATACACTTTCTAGTTAAAAATGGAACATGCTGGATTCGCAATGATGTTTCTGAAATTTTCAGGTATAAAATACAAACTGATATAGCCCCAAAAACCACTAGCATATGTGTCCCTCTGTTACATGACTATTTACAAGGAAGATTTTGAAAACATTATTTCACAGAATCTAAAACTACAGCATTACTGGAAGCCAAGACATTAATTGATTTATTATTGCCCAGTTAATAACAATAGTTAACAGGGGGGCTGCTATTGACGCTTGAAGCAAACATAAATCTTTACTACTTCTCGATCTACAGATACGCTCATACGCTCAAGAAGTGGGGGCCTACCTACTGTCGTGGCTGATGAGATCATACAACACTCTTTATTTATATGGCAGAGCCCCACGGCCGCAATAGTTATTTACATACATGACATCTTCATCCATATCAGATCGTCGACGAGGATAGAGACTACTATTTGAAAGATCCTCGCTTGCTATATCCAGGCCAACGCCCGAGCTCCTCTGACTCGCGACTGAGCCTCATATCATTATTCACATTCCCGTGCACGCCGCGCCCGTGCTAGAGTTCGAGCTTCAGTTTGAGCTTTAGATTATGCTCGCGCTAGAGCCAGAGCCTCAGATTATTATTTTCGTGTGCAATGTTATGATCACGACAGAGCCCGAGCCTCAGATTATATATTCTTTCCCGCGCCCGAGCATGCTACGCTTGCACCTATACCTGAGCTGCAGATTATATTTCATACCTGTGCACGCCGAGCTTTACATTATGGTCCTCGCTCGAGTTTACTCGCGGCTGAGGTTGATATTGTCCTCCCGCTCGAGTTTACTCGCGGTTGAGTAGTACACCGCGCCTACTTGCGCTCATACTCCCCGCTCGAGTTTACTCCTGTCTTTGCTTCATATTGTCCTCCCGCTTGAGTTTACTTGCGGTTGAGTAGTACACCGCGCCTACCTGCGCTCACGCTCCCCGTTCGAGTTTACTCACGGCTGAGCTTCATATTGTCCTCCCGCTCGAGTTTACTCGCGGTTGAGTAGTTCACCGCGCCTACCTGCGCTCACGCTCCCCGCTTGAGTTTACTCACGACTGAGCTTCATGTTGTCCTCCCGCTCGAGTTTACTCGTGGTTGAGTAGTACACCGCGCCTAACTGCGCTCACGCTCCCCGCTCGAGTTTACTCGCGGCTGAGGTTCATATTGTCCTCCCGCTCGAGGTTACTCGCGGCTGAGCTTCATATTGTCCTCCCACTCGAGTTTACTCGCGGTTGAGTAGTACATCGTGCCTACCTGCGTTCACGCTCCCCGCTCAAGTTTACTCATGGCTGAGCTTCATGTTGTCCTCCCGCTCGAGTTTACTCGCGGTTGAGTAGTACACCGCGCCTATAGAACGGAACCAAACTGATCATGCAAGAAAAATGATGAACCTGTCTTATGTCCACGTAGGCTACAAATATAATGAGGATATCTGGCGTGTTATCCTTTCAGACATTAACAAACCCTCTCTAACACCTAAGTAACGATGATTATGACAACAGTTACTTACTAATCTTAAACAAGAGATTTGAGACTAAATAGCATGGAGAAATATCTGGGGTTTGAGGTTGTTTATGATGATGATTTCAAAGTCTTGTCTCTATGAGGCTTTTAGTTAGGTTTTGTGGGGGATCAACCTTGAAAACTCTTAAATTCTGGTTGATGCTGAAAAATGCCCGTCCCCTCTACAATAACTCTGGAGGCCCTTATATACCCTTTCAGGCTGTTGCGTTGTTGATATTGGCCGGGAGGTGGCGGTTTCTCATTGGTGGAGCGGGACGGCCTTTCATCATTGTTCTAATGCTGAATTAGGTAAATGATGTGAAGAGACAGGGTGTCTGTCAAAGGGGTTGTTGGCTAAGTGCGGGAGTACTTTTGTCGTATGATCATGCTTTGGGGCAGAGCTGCAGTTCAATGACCTTATCGTGAGAAGCTCGGCGTTAGGGCGAGCTGGTAAAGTATCTGCCAAGGTAGAATCCTAGCCTTCGACTCTGATGGAGGAAGTGAACGGTCGTGCCGAGCTAGTATTATTTCAGCTCATGCTAAGTCGAGGAACTTTCCTTACAGATTTGCTGCGTCCGTCCTCCGGTTAGCTCAGTAGTGGTGGGTCCTGGGTTGGCTCATGCCGAGTTCCTTCAGTGGATTCGTCCTCCGGTTAGCTCAGTAGTGGCGGTTCCTGGGTCGGCTCATGGTGAGTTCCTTTAGTAGCCCCCCACTTCTCGGGCATGGTTGTCAATCGGAGACCGAGAAGTAAACAGATCGGGCACAGTCATTCGCGCGAGCCACTTTTTACTTTCTTCATCTTCCGAAACAAACACCGATAATGATTACAACTACATGAAAGATGAAGGCGAAGGGTGATTGGAGGACTCATGAGAAGAATTGTTGGGAGGTCTTCGAAGTAAATTAAGGCTTTCGGGTGAGGTCAGGTTGCTTATGGCCTTGATGTATTCGAAGGGAGGTGGATCCGACCCCGAGCCGTGTCTGATTTGGCGTTCTATACGCCAAGGTACAATCTTTCCGGCCTATCTGATCAAAGTGTTGCCAACTAGGTCAGCCCGTACCGAGTCTCTTCAGCATCCCCTGGGTTTGAGCTGAGTGGCGGCGACAGCTTCGGCTTCGGCCTTTTGATTCTTGCTCTCGTTTTGGCTCATGATTTGTTAGCTTGCTGTTTGCGCGAGAGGGGGGATGACGGTTCATTCTTGTTGGGAATCGGGCTATCATGAAAACTCCTTCCTTCTATGTTAGAGTATTAAATGTTGAGTGTCTTTTCAAATTTCAAATCCACTGTAGCACCGCCTTTTATGGAAGATGAATTATTTGGGTGGGAAACGAGGTGACGCTCTTAAATGCGTCAGGGGAACGTTCGCGAGTTGAACCGCTTTTGTTGGATGATCCGGGCTTTGGAACGGCGTCACTTTGAATCAGGTATTTATAGTCTCCATTTTTTTCCCTTTTTACTTTTATCGCTTGTCATCCTTCACTGTTCTTTTTTCTCTTCTTCTTTGTACTCAAGTGAATTCCGACGATTTCTTCCAAGAATCCTTTGTGCTTTCCCTTGTTCCTCAAACCAGTAAGTATGTCTCACTTTCCTTTTTACTTTTCTCTTCTTTTTTCTTGCGTCAGTTAGATTTCAGTGGGGGATAGCCCTCTTCCACGATTTTTCTTTTCTTTTCTCTTCCTTTTCTAATTATTATTTCGCCAGCTTCGTGCGTTTTTAGGAGAAGTTCTGGGCTTGCTTTGTTTGCCGCCGGCAAATCGGCTATTCCTTTTCGTGTATTACGGTAAATCTCGGGCTTATTGATCTGGTTTTCTATTTTCCTTCGGTCTTGTTTTCTATTTGCCCAAAATGTTCTGTCGCAACTGGCCTCCTATTAAATTCTTGATTCTTCGTCCTCTAGTAGCTCTTCGAGTTCTGACGATTCGCCGGACGTGGTGAGGCTGCTAAAATCAGGAGGCCACTCCCTGGCAATGTTGAGGCCTCAACCGTCCCATCTTACCATGATCTAGGAGGATTTGTTAGGGCCTTGCGCCAAGAAGGAGTGCTGGTCGCTGCCCTAGGAGGGTCCTCCAGAACACCCGCCACAGGAAGAACCTCTTCTTCGCTGCGAGCAGCTGCGTACTCGCGATTGGGTCTCAACTCCTCCAACCATTTCTTGGCATCTTCTTTCTTCTGAGCAATCAGAGTGTCACGAGTCACTCCCATATCTACACAACAATGAAGGTCAGGGATTAAAAAAAAAAAGAAAAAAGAGCGAAAGAAACAAAAGAAAAAAGGTATAAGAAAAACAAACAACCTGGCACGAGGCAGCCAGACTTATCTTTTCCCTTACAAGCCAAACACTTTGCGTCGAAGGCAGCCCCCTGGTGCATCAGCCAGCCTTCGCAACTCACGTACTCGGCTGATGAACAAGCCGTCCCGACCTCCTCATACTTTACTGAAGAAACCCCAAACCTTGAAAGCATCGTGTCGTTTCTCACAATTGCCTTCCAGTCATAACTGCAGACCTGCTCACCCAAGGCATTGAGCAGGGGGGCTTCAATGGCTCTCTTCATGGACAGGTTGGCCGAACTCAATTTCTTCGTCTTCATAATGACGTTGGGCTCTCCCTCAGGAACCTGAAAGTTCTACCCTCGACTGCACTCCACCAGCAAAACTTTTTCTGACCATTTGTGGTCCTTGTGAACAAAATTAGCCATGAGAGGGAAACCGTGTGCATGCCTGCTACCAGTCATTCGATATACAGCAAGACCCACCTTGAAATAATGACAGAACAAAGAAAGGGAGGGCTCAAACCCCTACGCCCTGGCACACACAATGAAGGACACTAATGCCCTTGTCAGATTCAGGGTCAGATCCAAGGGAACGGAGCTTGTCTACCTCGAAAAAATTCATAGATAAACGGATCAAGTGGAAGCCGCAACTCGGATGACTCAAAAAAGAGAGAGATAAAAGTCGACATGACTTCAAAGCTGACGGAGCTCCCCTAGGCTCAGGGCCGGATCCGGAACTGACCCCCGAAAGTGATCGAAGCCATAGGTTACGGCCCACTCGGCTACATCCTGTGGGACGATATGATTCCTAAATGACCGAAGATAGCGAGGCATCTTCTCGCCCTCTACCTCCGGAACCTCCGATCGACCAGAAACTGATGCTCCACCACTGCTCCATATTCTTTTGGCTCGCCGAGACTCCAGCACCCTTTCAGCTTGACGATAGTGCAACACTTTCTCCCTGGTGAAAAATTGAGCGATTAGACTTAAAGCAATACGCTCTGTGCTCGCAAAAACCCTTATAGAAACATCTAACGGATAGTCTAGGGCTGAGAAAACCTCCTCGCTATACTTTCAGTGTGAGCTCACTTTTACCCTAGAGCTCGCAAGAAATAACCTCGCCTCCCTTGGGGTAACAGCCCTCCAACTACCTCGGGATAGTTGATACATGCGACCCCCTTGAAGGGACTTGCCAAAGACAGACTCCAAGAAGGGAACATCCTCACGATACTCTATAGAGGAAACCGAAGCAGGGGAGGAATAACCCGAGCTCGACGGAAAAATGGCGTTTTCAACCCGAATCATAGGGTCAACTGTGCGCTCCGTCGGGAAACACACTAAAATGAACGCATCTAGGCTCAAACCCTGAGACTTCCATTTCGGCCCCCCTATTTGTCTCAACACAAGCAGTCGGCTCAGCAATATCTTCAATAGGGGAGGATAAGTCAACAAAATCCACCGAGGGACTGGCTTCTGTCTGGGCAAAAGGAGAACACTTCGATATTTCTTCGAATGAAGGAGAGAAGTTGGTAGGAACATCTAGAATCCTAGGCGAAGGGGGCTGAGCCTCATATTATTATTCATGTGCCTGCGTACACCACGCTCGCGCCAGAGTTCGAGCTTCAGTTTGAGCTTCAGATTATGCTCGCACCAGAGCCCGAGCCTCAGATTATTATTTTTTTGTGCATGCATGTTATGATCACGACAGAGCCCGAGCCTCAGATTATTATTTCCTGCACCCGAGCACGCTACGCTTGCGCCTGTGCCAGAGGTGCAGATTATATTTCATACTTGTACACATTGAGCTTTACATTATGCTCCCCGCTCGAGTTTACTCTCGGCTGAGCTTGATATTAGTAGTACACCACGCCTACCTACGCTCACACTCCCCACTCGAGTTTACTCACGGATGAGCTTGATGTTTTCCTCCCACTTGAGTTTACTCACGGTTGAGTAGTACACCGCGCCTACCTGTGCTAACGCTCCCCGCTCGAGTTTATTCATGAGTATGCGTGGTATCGTTAGCTCATATGCATTCATACATACATTGCATTGAGTATTGAAATCTATTGATTGTTGGTTTCTCGGGTTTATTGATATGATAAAGGATGATGTCCCGGTGTGGGATTTGTTTATGGTTTTGATTGAATTTTGAATTTTCGGTAAGCAATTAATTGCGGTATAAAAATGTGATAATGTTTACTAGTTGTATTTGCTAGTGGTGCGTTGAGTTTATATACTCTATGGATATACGTGTAATGTTATGAGTAATATATTTATACATTATGATGTGGTTATTATGCGAGTAGGATACGCTCGAATTGCCCGGAAGATAAATCGGTGTTTATGAGATAAGTTATGACTATTACGGGTGAGTATGTCAATTTGCAGCGACTATTGAGAGGTCGATATTGCGCGTGCGTTTTGTTGAAGACAAGATTTTTAATTAAGATAATAATGGATCTTACGGAGTTTTAATGGTTAAAGGGTACTAGGGTGAATATTGTTTCTTTTCTTTGGATTTACTATGAAATTGTCGTTAGGCGAGTATACTAGATATACGGACCCTGTTATTTGATAAAAATTTAAATGCTTGATATATTATCGTGATGGTAACTTACGAGTATGTTTTCTTGGCCCTGTGTTATGAATATGTATGATTGGATTGGCTATGAGTTATATGGATTATATGAATTGAAGCATGATGATGCGTGGTGACTATGATACGATCTTTTCGGAAGGCTTCGTTGAAGAACGATTTACTCACGCGGCGGAAGCTTAGGATCAAAGGATGTTCTACGGGGGTGACACCTCGACCCAAAAATTAGCACGAATGAAACCTTGGCATGTACAGCTGCAACCCGCAAACGTAGCAACTGAAGAACCTAAGTATAGTGAAAGATGCCACAATTGATATGGATGAATCAATTGATAAGTCAAGATCAAACACACAAGCTTCACACCTGTATATTCTCAATAGTTCAAGAAGAACCAATAAGTTTTGATAAACTCACAAAATAATAATCTCAGAAGTTGTTGTTCAATAGAAAGAAAACCCCGATTTATACCTAAACAAGGCTGAAAAGTCGTACTAAGGAATTAGGGTAAAGTTTGGACGAAACCCTAATTTACAAAGCAATAAAAAGGCAGTCGGGGGACCTTGCAGTCGCAAGCCCCTTGACACCTTGCGTCCGCAAGGTCGGCAGAAAGTCGGTCCGAAATTCACATGGCCTTGCGGTCACAAGCCCTTCATAATCTTGCGTCCGCAAGGTCTCCAGAAAGTGTGCTCGTGCAATAACAAGGCATGCAATCGTCCCTCTTGACTTGGATCACGTTCAGCAGCTTCCTTTGACCCTTTGTGATCTTCTCTTCAAGGCTCATTGCTCGTTCTTCCATCTCCATTGTCTCACGAACCATGCCATTGACTTCTTCACCTATTTTCTTGGCTCGAGCTCTTGTGACCGGTCCAATGGTTGACGGTATCGGTGTTGAGTTGTTGAGATTGTTGGGGATGTCCTTATCATTCCCTCCCTATTGAAAAGGATTTGTCCTCAAATCACCTACATCATACGGACGCAAATCAGGAACATTAAAAGTAGCACTAACATTATACTCACCTAGAAGATCCAATTTGTAGGCATTGTCATTGACTCGTTCCAACACTTGAAATGGTCCATCGCCTCTTGGCATCAATTTTGACTTCCGTTGTTGGGGAAATCTTTCTTTACGCATATGCAACCAAACCCAATCACCTGGTTCAAACATCAATCTAACAAATACCCCACGTAACTTGATGAGACCATGATAATCACTAACAAAGTACAGTCCTAACACAAATAGCAATATGGTAGGCATGTTAGATAAGGCTTTATCAATTCCTTTACATTTTACATTCCAACAAGCAATTTCACAATGCTCTAAGGTCTTACCTTCCAATGAATTCATATATATTCCATGCAATCCATAGATCTTGTGATAGAATCGTGTAACATGGAAAATATCATCTATTTCGCAATATGCACCAACATAATTCATCAATGAAATATCCTGTACTCTCACAATTATATAATTCTTATAATGATGAATTTTAGACATACCAGACAAGCTTACCAACTTAAGACCAAACAAAGCATCAAGGAAAACATCAACAATTCCATGGTATGTTTCAAAATAATAAATATTCAGATTTACAATCTTTTTATCATGCATAAAACTCTTAACAGGATGAACTCTAGTATTATTCCATGCACAATTATGAATTTTCTGCCCAACTTGCAATTTAAACATTCTAACAAGATCAAGTGGCTTAACAAGTTTTCGCATGAATAATGTACCCACATGATCAATCAAATTATCAACATCAATATCTCCAAAAAGTTCGAGTTTGTTACCTAAGTCATGGTATCCAACATGTATCAACTCATTATTCTTTTCTCCACTCAATTTTGTGTCATAGGAAGAAGTAAGATCGTACCTTGGTGAAAGTGTAGGAACTACAACAATCTCCTTACCCGGTTGATATCCCCATTTGAATCTCACAACTTCCTTGCTTAGTTTAGGAAGCACCCCATGACAAACCTGTGGAAGAGAGTTAACAATACTTGATAACATGATTTCAACTTTGTTAGTATTTGAAATTGCCTCATTGCACCTAAGTACAAGCATTGGCTTATTAAGAATCATTGCCTTTTCAACCTCACTTGCCCTAGCATAGAAACTCTTATCTTTTTTCTCTTGGTTTTCCCCCTCATTTCTCTCTTTTATATTCTTATTGCTCACTTTGCTCTCCTTTTGCCTGGCTATCTCACTACTAGCTCTCATGTTTTCAGCCGGCCCCTCACTCTTGTTTTCTCTCCGTCTCTCATTTTGTTCGGCTTCTTTTGTCTCTATGTTCTTTTCCTCACAAGCCGCACTCTTTTGTATACTAAGCTGATCTTCATACACTTGCTTTGGAGTAAGTGGTGCAAGTATAATATTTTTGTTGTTGAAAACAAATGAGTACTTGTTTGTGTACCCATCATGGTGAACTCTCCTATCAAATTGCCAAGGCCTCCCTAGCAACATATGACTAGCCTGCATAGGCACATCACATAACACCTCATCCTCATATCTCCCAATTCTGAATTGTACCATCACTTGCTTATTCACCTTCACCTCTCCACTATCATTCAACCATTGCAATTTGTATGGTTTCAGATGTCAAATCAAAGGTAACTCCAATTTCGTAACCATGGTAGTACTAGCCACATTAGTGCAACTACCCCCATCTATGATTACTCCACAATTCCCACCCTTCACTTGACAACGAGTATGAAATATGTTCTCTCTTTGCAAAGTCTCATCCTCCTCTCTAGCTTGTACATTCATTACCCTCCTAGTCACCAAACTCACCCTATCTACTATCTCCTCCTCAACCTCCTCTAAAGGTGGTATTTGTGAATACGCCTCCTCTTCATCCTCAGATGAAAACTCTCCATTCTCCCTCATAATCAACACCTTTTTATTCACACACTCATTGGCAAAGTGCCCCATACCTTGATACTTGTAACATCGAATGTCTCGTGTCTTGGTTCTAGTGTGTTCGGGTTTTGAAGTAGAAGTAGGTGTAGATGTCGTAACCTTTGGTGTTTCAAACCTAGACTTCACAACAGCTTTATCATCCCTTTGATTTCCATAATTAGGCTTCCAATTAGAGTTAGGGAAAACAAGTGTGTTACCCCTCTTCTTGTGTTGTTGCTTTACCTTAATGGACTTTTGGACTAGTTCATTAATGTCTACATATGTTTGCAACTCCACCACATTAGCAATCTCCTTATTTAACCCCATTAGAAAACGGGCCATGGTCGCCTCACTATCCTCCTCTATGTGTGCTCTAATCATAGCAACCTCCATCTCCTTGTAGTATTCCTCTACACTCTTAGTACCTTGCCTCAAGGTTTGTAGTCTTTGGTGTAGGTCCCTATAATAATGAGATGGTATGAACCGTCTCCTCATCACTCTTTTCATCTCCTCCCAAGTCTCAACTTGAGGTTCCCTATATCTCGCTCTATCCACCCTCATCTTCTCCCACCAAACCGCAGTATAATCAGAGAATTCAATGGCGGCTAGTTTGACTTTCTTCAAGTCGGTATAATTATGGCACCCAAAAATTCTCTCCATTTTCATCTCCCATTCTAGGTATAGTTCCGGGTCATTTTTACCCGTGAAAGTAGGCACCTTCAATTTTATTTCATTCATATTATTATCTTCTCTATTTCCTCCCCATCTATTCCTGTCTCTCCTATCATTTGAGTCCCAATTCTCCCCTTCGAACACTTCCTCTAGGTTACATTTAGGTTCAACTCAACTTTGACTCTTACTTGCATTACCTATCACATCAAGTTTTTCATTAAACTCCTCACTCATCTTACCCATCACCTCATGCATCTCCTCCCTTTGTTCCTTCATCATCTTTTCCATCTTAGCCATCATGGCTTCCATGAATAATTTATTATCATCGGCCATTTTTAATTCCTCACAAAACTCCCTTACGTGTATCTCTCCACTCGTGTTTCACACAAAAGATTTTATCACTCAAATCAAAACTTTAGGGTTCTAAAAGAACTATCAAGTATTAACAAGTGCAAATCAAGTGGCAGTTCAACACAAGACTCAACAATTGATAACGTATAGAGAATTAATTCAAGAGTAAGAAATTTGAAGAAACGAAGACGCACAACGTTTTAGAAAGCTTTTTGATCAGAATATTCAATTTTCGAATCCACAATTTTGATCCGAAATAATATGGATATGTATTTTGAAAGCTGTCCGAAAAAAATATGCCTAATCCGTACGGATGAACAGTAACGTGAACAGTAAAAATTAATTTTTTTTTGTATCTCAATCTAGCTTTCAATTCGGTCACTGGTAATGTATCCTTTCCTTTTTTCCCAGAATTTTTTTGTCAGGAGATTTGTACTCTTTTTTTTTGGTCTCTACTGAATTTATCAAGCATCAAGAATAACAGTAAATTTTTTTTATTTTTTAGTTTATAACCCTAGAAGATTAGGGTTTGAAAAGAACATATAAAACACAAATATGAAGAACAAACGTAGGATTGATGATCCTAGTTCGAAGGAAGAAGAGAAAGAAACATATAACTAATTAAGAACAATTTAAAGATAGGATAGATTATGGACGAACCTTTGCTCTGATACCAAAATGATACGATCTTCTCGGAAGGCTTCGTTGAAGAACGATTTATTCACGCGGTGGAAGCTTAGGATCGAAGGATGTTCTACGGGGGTGACACCTCGACCCAACAATTAGCATGAATGGAACCTTGGCATGTACAGCCGCAACCCGCAAACGTAGCAACTGAAGAACCTAAGTATAGTGAAAGACGCCACAATTGATATGAATGAATCAATTGATAAGTCAAGATCAAACACACAAGCTTCACACCTGTATATTCTCAATAGTTCAAGAAGAACCAATAAGTTTTGATAAACTCACAAAATAATAATCTCAGAAGTTGTTGTTCAATAGAAAGAAAACCCCTATTTATACCTAAACTAGGCTGAAAAGTCGTACTAAGGAATTAGGGTAAAGTTTGGTTGAAACCCTAATTTACAAAGCAGTAAAAACGACAGTCGGGGGACCTTGCGGTCGCAAGCCCCTTGACACCTTGCGTCCGCAAGGTCTCCAGAAAGTGTGCTCGTGCAATAACAAGGCATGCAGTTGTCCCTCTTGACTTGGACGACATTCAATAGCTTCCTTTGACCCTTTATGGTCTTCTCTTCATGGCTCATTGCTCGTTCTTCCATCTCCATTGTCTCACGAACCATGCCATTGACTTCTCACGGATTTTCTTGGCTCTAGCTCTTGTGACCGGTCCAATGGTTGACGGTGTAAGACCCCGATTCCCGGTTAGCTTGAATTACGTGCAATGCTCGCATTTCTTCCTTGGTTGATTGCTCGTTTGGCTCGTGAGAGAGTTTAGATGTGTATGAGAGATCACATTAAGATCATAATAATTTTAAGAGATGCCATTTAGTTGTGGACTTGCTAAAGTCACAAGTCGTAACTCGACGATAGTCAAAATGCGACGCGATTGAGAGTTTACTCGGGTTTTGTGTTCTTGACCTCGATTTGGTCCTAGATCTTTACATGATGATTAAATAACATTTTTAGATGTATTAGACTTCTAGTTGGATGTATTCTTTAAGTCTCGTGAAGTTTTGGCCTTGAGGATATCAATTCTCCTTATCGGCGTAGTTCGAGATTGAGCGGGTGATCGTCTCGCCGCCAGAGTCATTTTCTCCTATCACATTTGTTCATCTTAATGTGCGAGTGACATTCATGCCTATTCTATAGCCCTTTGAAGTGTTTATAATCATGTTTAAAAAGTTTACATGTGGTCACGACGTTCAAAGTATAATCAAGTCGTCATATGTTTGATTTGCGATTCAGCGTTTGTTAACGTATCACTTTTCGTATTTTCCTTACACTTAGTTTTGGTGTAACTGTGGGTCCCAATGATCACAATAATAAGCTAGAAGGGGGGGGGTTGAATAGCTTATTAACACTTTAAAACTTTTAAAGTAAGTTTCTTGAAAGTTACTTGCAATCTATGAAAAGAATCAAGTAGCGGAAGACCTTCAAGAAAATTGTTCAGTCTGCAGATAAGGACTACCCGGTAGACCTTTCTGATTACTTAAGTTCTGCTGAATTGGATAATATAAACAATGAAACTAGGCGGGTTCAAGTAATAGACAAGCGAAGGAAATAACACAAGTATTTTGGGATGGTTCACACTGTAATGAGTGCTAAATTGTCCACCACCAAGGCGATCAACCTTGGATTTAAATTGTGCACTATGTTTTCCACTTAGATCAATTACAAAGAATATCCCTAATGGATCGTGTACAAAATATTGACTTGTGTTTGGGTCTAGGGAATTAAATATCTGTAAATACAAGATATTTAATTAGATGCTGAAAATATAGTTAATGGGAGTTAACAACAAGAAGAATAAAACAATAAATGATGAAGATCGACTTCTTGTTGTTGGCGAGGACTTCTAGATGTTGAGGATCTATTGAATCTTGCTGTAGGCGAAAGACTTGGAGTTGTGTAGATTGAGGAGCAATTCTTTAAGTGTTCGATTGATTACATGCAGTTGTCTCTTTGATCGGTCTTCAATGGCGTATTTAAAGCGGAGTGATTTTCAAAAGATCCGTTGGAGAGGCGAAGACTTCAACGGCTCTATTCATAAATGCATTAAATGCATGAAATTGTCGATCGAGGAATTTCGTCTTCATAGATATCTAGAGCAGGTAATCATTTACGAGATCTTCGAAAAGGTGGGCGATTTGGTGTCGGATCGAGAGATGAAGCGAGAAAGTAGGGGCCGATGCGCTTTCTTGCGTTGCAGTTCGGGGCGAAAGGTCTTCACCTGCTTTTCGGAGAGAAGTTGCTTTTCGGGCTTGACATGTCAGGAAAAGACTTGGATTAATTCAAATAAGATATGGAAATAAGTTTGAATTAATCCGGCTAGCTTCTATTGGAGAGGACACGTAGAAGCGGATCATTTGGACACGAGGTCTCCAGATCTTAAGCTTTGAGCGGTCTTCAGGTGAATTTGAAAAAGGGTCTTAAATTGAACACGAAAAGTCCTACAAAAACTATACAAAGCAAATTTCTATACACAGGTTGCCACGCTAATCGTCACAGCGACACGATTAGCCAGCGAGTATAAAACTAATGTAATGTCTTGATCGGATATAAATTTAACATAAGAATCAACAATCTCCTCCTATTTATATCGGTCATCATTACTACAAATGAGGGTTTTTAAAGCCAACTATTTAATAGATAATAGCATGTATGAGAAAGTTTATATATATTAAGTGTCGGTAGACATGCCTCTATTAGGCAGAATAACACCTCGGATGCAAGGGACTAATCTAAGTGTATACAAGAATAAGAGAGTCAAGAAAAGAATGGCACACGAGATCGGCCGGCCGGTTAATTAAGTTAATTTAAAGCTGAATGTTTAAATTCTAATTAAGATAAGCAATAAAAGCGGCGAATTTAAACAATATAATTTTGAAAAACAAGTAATCATCGTATTTATAAACAAGATGTTTACATCTGACGAGTTTTCAAAAAATAAGATAAATACAAAGGAAAGGGAAGAAAAAGATACAAAAGCTACCAGGTCTTTTCCCTTTGCCTTTGTCTACGTAACCTCCTTTTCTCTTCTTTCTCGTTCTAGCTCTTCCATTCTTCTTTGGTATTCGGCATGCGTCAGTTGGAGGTGCGGTGGAGCGAAGCGGTAGTCGATTCTTCCGCGAAGGCAAGCGTTCTCTTCCATCGGCATTACGTTGATAGATCTCATTTGTTTCTCCTCCGTGATGGTGGATCACGATCCGGTTGGCATTCATAACGTCATGGCGAGTTTCGGCGAGGTTGTTGAGTTCCATAATAGAATACGATCGTGGCTGAGATGGAGAGTGATGGCGTGGAATAGCTCGTAGAAAATGGAGCAGATGATCACGGCGGCCTTCATCTCGTTGAGCTGCGATGTTGATCTTGACATCGGTGAAGTCGTGCCGCATCTGTCCCAATGAGTCAGACATCCTCTTGAAATTGTCGAAGATTATTTGCATCAATCGGCCTTGGCAGCTGCGATTAGGCTGCTTCGTGATAGCGGTAGATATGCTTGTGAGCTCGCCTAGCCCATTGGTAGATGGCATCTATCTGGACAAAACTTCGGCATTAGGTGGTGATTGGAAGTAGATGCTTGGCCAATGTGAATAGTCTTAGGCGGAGGCGGAGTCTGGAGCTGAGGGGCTGTTGAAGGGGAGTTATGGAGGCGGAAGAAGAAGAGTCTTGGGTTGGTATGGTTTTTGGTGGAAGAGGAAATGGTTATAGGGGATGGTGGAGATGGTGTTGGTGGGAGTCGGTTCCATATCGATGTCGAAATTTTCAGCGATATGGGAGGATTGGGAATGGGTTCGGTAGAGAACCAGAAAGAAGGCGAGGGTAGAAGAGGTATTTTGGTTTTGAAAGGAAGGTTGAGGAGGTTGAGAGAGGTTGAGGAGAAGGGGTGAATAGATGCCTCTTGCTGACGAAAGTTCGAAAAGAGGAACTTAGCGGCCAGCGGGGTCTAAGATTTGTGGTGTGGTTGAAGAAGTTGGTTGAGATTGGGGTGGTGAAGGTGGTGGATGGGTCGGTGAGTGGTTAAAGGGTGAAGGAGGAGGAGGAGTTGGGGTTGGCTCCTCCTCATTTGAGGCTCTGAGGGATAGACTCTCAGGAGGTGGTGAATTCCTCTGAGTAGATGACTCGGGAGGAATAGATGAAGGGGTTGGCAGGTTGAGTGTTGGGCGTCGGTAGAGGTAGTTGGTTGGTGGCGGTAGAGGATTAGTGCCGAGTAGCTCTCTTTTTTCTTCCTCGGTTTGAATAAGAGACTTCGGTACGCTTCATCGTAGAGGTTGGAGGAATGCCGGTTGGTCTTCAAAGTTTTCTGAAGTCTCCTTCGTTTAGGTTTGGGAGTGGAGTGCGGGGAGGTGGTGAAGGTTGTCGGTTGGATTGGGTAGAAGGCTTGGCTTGGGTAGATGGAGGAGAGGAATGGTGGATTGGCTGCCTTCTTCTTCGGCCTTCCTTCATCTCCACGCGAATCCATTTGGCTGCTCCTCTTGGGTTAGGTACCACTTCCCGGCCTTGACTTCTTGGCTTTGCCTTGACTACTATTTTGGATCGATATCGGCTGACTACTGCCTCATCGGCAGACCTTTGGCCTTTAGATGGAGGTCAGGTGGCCCTTTTTCATCAAACTTGGCGAGCCTTTTGAAGGTCTTGCTTGCTGCTACATGTGCTTCCATATTGAAGCGGGTGACCAAGATAGGTGCGAGGCTTGGCCACTTTGTCAAGAGAGGCCGTGAGAGCCTTTACGCATCCTGCGCTTGTTCTCGTATTCGGTGTATTCTTGAAAGAGGTATAGTTGTTTGTCCTTGGCCACCGTATACGGCTCATCTTCTTTCAAAGAAGAGTTGATGGCTGCATCATCCCTTAGAAGGCGTTGATAAGCACGAAAAGAGGCGTTTGCAAGTGGGGTTGCTCTTAGCTTTCTCCACCTCTGCTTTAGCTCGTCAAAGATGATGAGCCCCGATTGAGGCAGGCTGTAGAAATAGCAACTGGTCGGGTTGATCTGTTGGCGATAAACATGTCATGAGCCACTCTCTTGAATAGGAGCCACTTGTCTAGAAAGGTGTGCGTCAAGGAGAGCAAGTTCGGAGCATCTTCCCGAGGCTCAGGAGAGTGTCTACTCCCTCATGCTTCAGGCATGTAAAGCCTATGGTTCTTTGAAATAGCTCCTCAGTAATGCACGCCAATAATGGTGGATATAGTTTTGGCGGTGACGGAGATGGGGCGACTCGAATCCACCCGCGAAGAAGCGATGCAGTTCATGAGCTCCATTCGTTGATAAAATTCTTACGCGGGAAGATCGTAGGTTTTGTCGTTGAGGCGAGAAGAGGGGTAGAATCCCGAGGCGTCCATATCCTATAGCTTTGTGCCAGCAGCTATAGAGTTAATTGGTGAAGGTCAATGCACATCCCAGGAATGTATAACCGGGTCCAAAGCGACAATAATGTCATGAGCGGCGGGATAGATGGGATATCTGGAAGATTGATATTCGAATTTGGAGGAATGACATTTCGAGGTCATAAGCCTTCCCATGTCGCTTTGATTTAGAAGTTCTTTGAAAAAAAGAAATAAAAATTAGGGCTTTTCATCTAGACATCTAAACAAGTAGGAATTTCACATTTTTCAAAATAAATTTTGAAACAAAAACTTGAAACCCTAGAATGTTTAGAGAAACTACACTAAATGAAATGCATAGCGAGTTTCATAAGAATGAACAATGAATAAACAAAAGCATTAGTATAGTTGTAACAACAACAATGGCGAATCAACTGTAGAAACTTCGAAAATGACCGTTTGGTCCAAAGGATTTTAGGTTGATAATGAAATGCGAGAACAATATATAGAAAATTACAGTATAGTAGAGAGGCGTACCATTGTTGATGAGAAGAAGAAACAAGAAAGACGAACTTGAATTTCGAAGTAATTACGAGAGAGAGAGATTTGAGGGGTTTTAATAAGGTTGGAAATGATTCGAGGACTATTTAAAGGCGAGAAAATATCTGTTTTGAAAGAACTTAAGATATTTTCGTAAGTACCAAATTTAGTCCTTGACCCCTTTTATTGCTTTAGAAACCTCTTTAGCAGAAATAGACTAAGTAAGAGTACTAACCTCTGGGTCTTAAGGTAAAGGAGAACTTCGTCTTCAGATTAGTCAAATCTTTGATCTCTGGGTAAGAAGAAATATTAACAAAATTTTGAAATTAAGCGGTGGATCAATCATACCAAGATTTCTCCTTAAATAAGCAAACTTTGTGGCATCCGGTGGTTTTGTGAGAATGTACGCAATTGATGCTCGGTTGGAACATATTCCAGAGCGATGTTACCTTTCCACATGATCTTTGAAATGATAACGAATATCAATGTGCTTTGTCTTTGAATGCATCATTTGGATTTTTGGGCGAGATAGGCGATGTGTTGTCACACATGATTGGGCGATTTTAGGTCTTGATGTTGTAGTCCACTAGTTGTTGCTTCATCCATAGCGGATTGAGAGGCAACAACGCTTGCGGCAATGTATTCTACTTACGTGGTTGAGTTTGCCAGCGATCCTTGTTTCTTGCAAGACCATGAGGCAGTGCTGTTTCAAAAGTGACAAGTCCCATTTGGTGCTTCTTACGCCTCACTTTGCAAGGCATAATCTGCATCTGAGTATCCAACTAGATTGAAGTTGTTGGATTTTGAATGCCTAGATTTGTTGTTTTTGAAACATATCGATGATACGTTTGGCGAGCAAGCAAATGTGACTCCTTTGGATCTGCACGAAATCTAGCACAAACACAAACATCAAACATAATGTCGGGTCTACTAGCATTAAGGTAAAGAAGTGAACCTATGATTCCTCGGTACTTGGTCATGTTCTCTTGCTTTCTTTTCATCTTTGTCAAGATGGCGGTCGGTAGACATTGGAGTTTCAAATCCTTTGGTTGAGTCAAGACCAAACTTCTTGATTAGTTCCTTTGCATATTTGGTTTGGTGATGAAGATTCGTCTGAAGTCTGTTGTATCTGCTGATCTGAAAATAGGTAAGTTCACCCATCATGCTCATCTCGAACTTGCTTTGCATCGACTTCTCCGAATCTTTTACACGAGGCTTTGGTTAGTTGATCCAAAGATGATGTCGTCCACATTTTTACCCGAGAAAGAGTGGCCTTTGTGCTGAGAGGATGAATAAAGTAGTGTCGATTCTTCTCTCACGAATCCTTGTTCAATTAAGAACTTGGATAGAGTTTCATACCAAGCTCTAGGAGCTTGCTTCGGTAGTAGAGAGCTTTCTTGAGTCGGTAGGCGTGGTCCGGTTTGTATGAGATGACAAATCCAGGGAGGTTGTTCCACGTATCTACGGTTTCTTGAAGATCACCATTCAGGAAAGGCACTCTTAACATCCATCGATACACTTTGAAGTTCATGAGCGAGGCATAAGCTAGAAAGATTCGATTGCTT
>CM028383.1:83389566-83464982 GCA_013146195.2 Codonopsis lanceolata
ATAACTTAAGTTGCTGGTACAATAAGATGTCTGTTTGAATAGACTACCGTACACAGTCATCATTAAGACACTACACATAAGATGTCTGTTTGAATAGACTACCGTACACAGTCATCATTAAGACACTACACATAAATGGATATTCCATCTTATCTAAGTTTGATAAATAACTAAACTATTTTGAATGAAACTCAACTCAACTTAGCCTTTTTTCCAATCACTTGGGGTAGGCTACATGAGTCCTTTTCCGACATTCAATTCAGTCTAAAGCAAGGTCATTACGCATATCATACTCGTTCATATCTTTCTTTATTACAAATGTCCATTTTAGTTTTCGTCTTCCCTTTCCCCATTTCTACTCTGATTGATATAGATACACTCCACTTCCTAATGGGTGCACTAATTGGTCTACATTGTGTGTCCATACCATCTTAGGCAATTTTCTCTCATTTTATCCTATTGGGGAGACTTTTACGAATTCTATCTTTTTTTATTTTTACCACATATCCATCTTAACACTAGCATTTCCGCAACACTCGTCTTGTTGACATGTTTTTTCTTAGTTTCCCAACATTTGGTTTGGTTCCATAAAGTTGGTGCGGGTCTTATGATTGTCCGAAAAACTTTTCGTTCTACTTAACAGGTATACGTCAATCACATAACACTGCAGTTGCACTTCTTCATTTCACCCAGCCTGATTTTATCTTATGACTAACAAGTAACACCATGTCTTAGCTCCCCATCTTGATTGATGATTATCTTAAATACTGAAATTGTTCTTTTTTTTGTTGATAATTATTGACCATCTAACCTATTTTATACTAAATTTTAAAAAGAAGTGAACACAAAGGTGATAATGTTCATGTAGCCGACCCCAAGTGATTGGGAAAAAGGCTTGAGTTGAGTTGAGTTGAGTTGAATTGAGTAGAGATATTGTTCAAAAATAGTGAACATAAAGGTGTAAAAACCAGACTAAATTAACAGTTGTTAATACATAAGGGAGTTTTCTTCTTCGTAGAAAACCATCAACAACATTGAATAGGACGAAAGTGGAAATTGAAACAAGAAATCAAAAACCAAAAGAAAAGGAAAAATGAAAAATACTTGGAAATGGAATGGCCAAGAATCAGAAAAAACCAGCTACCATTCCTGAGTAAGAACCAGAAAGGCAATCCTAGAAACTCTGGACGCTTTGGCCCAAAGAGACACCAAAAAGACCATGTGATCAGGGAAAACTACAGACTCCGATTGTTGAAGATCCTGGTTTTCCATTTAGTCCAAATAATCTGAAAAAAAAACACTCCCACACTTTCAAGGAAGCTCACCATTCTTCCCTCACTTGGATACCCCAAAATCTCTCAATTTGCAAACCTTAACAATCTATAAACAGATCCAAGATTCATTGCAAACAGGAAACAAATTCAACATAACAGCAGCCAAGGTGAACAAAAAAGGGAGAAATCAGTTCAATTAGATAAAGCCTTTTAAAAGTTGGAAATAAGACTTAGGCACAGGATTATCAATGACCAAAAACAAACACACCTAAAGAAATTCATGATACACTATATCCAACAACCAAATTTATGACTTCACCAAGATATTAATAGTAAACGAAGCTCTCTCAATATCAAGCTGAACCACCAAGAGTATCTACCTCACCAACCAATATCCTTAATACCTAATTAGCAACAAATGCTGCATCAATGATATGAACGTCTCCAACAAAACAGTACTGTGGGATGCCACAATTGTATCCCAGAACCTATCCATCTCACAGATGACCTACGCCAAAAATTTATAGACACTGGTAAGAAAACTATTAGTTCGAAAGCAAAAACCCAACTCGATCTCTCTTTCTTAAAAGTCCAAGGGAGGAGAAGAAGTCAAGAAGAGCAATACTACTCCTATAACTTAGCATAAGATCAAGAGCCAAAATATAATCAAATCGTGCTGCACCATATCTTACAAATGCTAAAGAAAGTAGTAGAAAACCCATCAAGACAGGGCTTCAGAGAAAAAAAAAGACTTCACTCGCTCTTATGAGAAAGATCTCACTGAGCATTCACTCTTTACTTGATTAAGAAGACTTCACTCGAGTCCAAAATCTAAGCCTGACATTGTACCTTTACAGGGATTTGTGAAAAAAGTCAGTCCAAAGAAGGATTTTTTATTTTTTTTTCTAGGTAAGTGTGACCCCTTGCTGGTATAGGGATTGGAACCAAAGACCCCAAAGACCTTGAGGGATTTTTAATCAACCCACTCACTCTAGACAGTTCCTTGAAATGGTTCCTCCTCATATCACTAACCACATAGTGAAATAACTTCGAAATGTATACCCTCCTTCAACCAATTAATACGAGATTATCGTCTCGAAGAAGTATCCTCAAATCATAATAAAGCATCAGTAGTCTTACAGGAAGCTCTGTCAATTAGCAAATGAACATAAATAAACTCCTCCAAACTGTCCACCAAAGCAATTTGGTTAACCAAGGAGTTCTTCCTCAACAATAACCCAAAACCTGCTACTTCCAAACCCTAAGCCTCTCTAACAAACTATTCTTGTAAACAAAACCTCCTAATCATCCACCTTAGACAATCATCATAATACTAAATATGATCTGATTAACACAAGTTTACATATATAGGGTCAGCTCCCACTGCACTGAACTATAACAAGGACAAATAGGAACAAGATCATGAACAAATCTACCAAAAGTATTGTCTGTCAAACCTGAGAAAGCCTCTTCTAACGCATTACTAAAAAGAAATCAATAGAGATGGGAGCCGCAAAACCGAGTCAAACCAGGATAGCTGAGCATACATAAATACCTCATCACTCGTGCTCCCCAATGAACTACTTAAAATCACGCCTAGTAGGCATAATGCATAACCCGCGAACTCCTTAACTTTCTGAAAGCCCAGGAAGATGCCACATAAGCAACTACATTTCACAAGTCAAATTTACTACATTTCCAGAAAATCTTGCATTCATTACTTCAGATCCTATAAGCATATATGTATACTGAAAACAGCTTTCTTAATGCAATTTTCTTCGTTACAAAATACACTACTCAGAAAAATGAACTTAAAAATAGAGGTTAAGCAACTCCAATTAGGAGGACAAAATACAATCCATGTCTAACACGAAAAGAGAAAGTGAAAGAATAGAAATCTGAAAAGTCAGTGCAAAAATGGACCCAAATCCTATTAGTATGAGAAAACAAAAAACCATCATATATTCAAGTAGCATGGTCCACAAGGAAGAAACTGGTGGCAAAAGTAATCCTGCATATTCCACTCATTCTAATTTTCATAATATTGAGTTTATAAAAACAAGAACAAATAACTTCATGGTATATATAATACGAGTAGTACCTTTGTTTCATAATAACACAAGCGAAAGGGAGAAGGTAGATTCATCATTCTAAGTGGGTGACTACAGTATTATCAAGTGAGAGTGGCCTAGCAAGTAAGGATAGATGACTGCAGGTTAATCACTGGGGGGAGGGAGGGGTTTGGGAAAGGGAGGGCTAGCCAAAGGTGTAGCCTACCATCTTTGACAAACAAAACAAAAATAAAACAAAGAAATGTCAAGTACATTAGAAATACATACTAAGAATTACAAGAATTCCAACCTCAACACAGCTACTCTGTAGATCCTCCCCAAGAACATCAACCTGGACTCCTTCACTTCTCCATCCACGAATAGCATTGCCTCGAAGATGTTGCAAAGGATGCCTAATCCCAACCACAACTCTAGAAATTCCTGCCTAACAAATACATTTCAGATACTTGTAAAAATCTGACAAGAAAATGTTAGTACTCATCTCAACTAAGCACTGTGAGATAGGAACAAAAAAATATTTTGATCTATCCTAAACAAATGAAATGGCCTATCATTTACCTTCATATAGTAAATGGCAGGCACCCTAAACCGCGTAGCACCTAGTACTATATGATGTTCAATAATCTTACCCAACTCAACTAAAGGTTCCACATTTCAAAGTTTATCAGATTTACTAATACTCCTTCCTATACAAGCAATCAAACAATGATCCGTGAATATAAAATACTACCTGAACCCAAGATTGATTAGACAAGATATGCTGATGCAACGACTTGGACAATAACAGGCAGTTCAAACATGTTTTGGATAATATTTTGTAAATTTTAAGGACAAAGTGACGCAGTTCAAGCAATTTTGCAAAAGACAAATTCTGCATTTCTGAATTGGTGGCGATCTATATTTATGTTTTTTTGTCATTTATTCACTTGGTTAAAGTGTTAAACTAAAACTTTAGTCTCTTTACTTAGGATCAAACTTGAAAGACTTCGTAAATCACCCTATTTCTTATCAATTGCTAAGTTTGACTATGCTTTAACAAAACAAAAAAGTTTGACTTTTGTAATTGAAGGTTGCAAGGCAGTTTATTATTATTAGTAATAGAAAATTACTAGCGCAATAAACATTGAACTTTCGGGATTGAGAATCAGAGTTCCTGCTTACATCTTGGTTGTGTGCCCTCTCATTTTCTGTCATATAAAGATTGTTAATCTAAAATCAAGTGACCCTGTTATCTTAAATTTACCAAGCTGGAATTCATCGAACAATTTGAATTTCCGCGGGAGGATTGAAATGTTGTAATCCAGTTGCCAAACATAGCAACCATACTGATTTTTGACATTCAATTACCCTATTTCTTATCAATTGTTAAGTTTGACTTTGGAATAATGATCTGTCTGAAAACGGAGATCAAAATCAATTCATTTCAATTAGCGAAAGTCACAATAACATGAAATTAAAGGTTGCAACTTGATTCCAAGACTTCAAGATGGTACAACATTTCAATTCATCCTCCTGTGGAAATTCAAATTGTTCGACAAATTCCAGCACTTATGGTTGGAATCCAGCTGCCAAACATAGCAACCATAAAGACTTTTGACATCCAATTACCCTATTTCTTATTGATTGATAAGTTTGACTTTGGTATAATGATCTGTCTGAAAACGGAGATTGAAATCAATTCATTTCAATTAGGGAAAGTCACACTATACATAAGCTGAAAAATTGAAGGTTGCAACTCGATTCCAGATGGCATAACATTCCAATCCTCCCGCTAAAATTCAAATTGTTCTACGAATTCCAACACTTGCCAAACATAGCAACCAAATTGACTTTTGACATCCAATTAGAATAAACCAAACATCCAATTGAATTCAAAATTCAAAAAGTCGCAAACCTTGATGAGAGAAGAGACGGCGGTTCGGTCGCCGTGGCAGTCACCGGGTTCCATATTGACATAGGCAGTAGCACCTCGGCAATAACCGGCAGCTGCCTCAACCGCCTGGACCTCTGCAGGCATGGTTCCCTGGGCGTAAAGATATCCCTCTCCGACAACTTTTCCGGCATTAGTTGCGATCAAGCAACCAAAGTTCGGGTGTGGAGAAGAGAAACCGGCGGACTTGTCGGCTAAGTCGGCGGCGCGTTTGACGTACGACGCATCGAGTGAGTGGGTGGCGTTGGAGTTGGTGGCGCCAATGTTGGTGGACCTGCATCTGATGGGATTAATTGGTGTGGAGAAGAGGGGGCCTACCGCGAAAACCATCCGTATGGGTCGTATCGGCACCGCCCTATCTCCGAGGATGCTTCTTCCTCTTCTGTATGTATATGTCTTCTGAGGGGTTTCAACAAAAGTGGCCCCACAAAATCCTAGTTGGACTGTCATGGTGCGATTCATGCAGCAATCGTTATCACACTAAACTTTATCGTTCAAATTATACGGATTTCTTTTCTATTTCGGTAGCAAAATAATTATTTAGTTTGAAATTTTTCTTTTTTATTATACGTTAATTATGAGCAATAAACATATGGATTTTAATATAAATTACACATCAAACTAATATTAATAATCTAGTCAAATGTATTTTTTTAAACTGTGCGTCAAATCCACCAAAACGATAATTTAGGGATGGAAGGGGTATGATGATAACTAGTCAGTTCTTTGTGAACATTTACACAAATTGTCAAGTTAAAGATGACTCGGTCTTTTTAAGCCAAACTTAAAAAAAGTATACTTAGGGCTTGTTTGGTAACCATTTCGTTTCGAATATTTTTGTTTATATTTCTAATTTTTTGGGAAAAATAGAAATAGAAATACGTTTGACAATCATTTCTATTTCGATAAACTAAACGTTTCTCATTATTCCTCAAAATTTAGAAATGAAAAAAATTGTTTCTTTTTTCAGAGAAATGATTCTTTTTCGAAACTTAGAAGAGTCAAGGTCGGTCAATTTAAATGAGGCCTAGCCTTCAAACTTTGATATATGTGTGTGTGTGTGTGTGTATATATATATATATTAAGCCTGACAATTACAACCCTGAACTCGTTAACCCACCCGACCAAACCGAACCCGTTAATATTTTTGGATTGCACGTATAACCTGTTTTGATCAAAAAAATATTAATTTTTATTTTTTTGGATTGCACCGATCATGAAATGTCTATAATACACCTCATTTAATTTTTATTTTTTTTGTATTGGAAATTTATTGTAGACAGTATATTGTAGACAACATGTGATACGTGAAAACCTAACCAATCAAACCAACTTGACCGAAATTTCTTCAACCCAAAACAGGTTGTCCAAATTGTTTAAAAACAGCCCCAAAAATAATTGAAACAAAACTATAAAATTAAGATGGTCGCGGAATGGGTAGAGATGGAGGGTTCACCGGTTAGGCTTCACTCACTTAACGTAAAGATCCCTTATGAATTACTTTATTGCCGCTAAGAAAGAAACACAAGGTAGTTCGAACAAATTTATTCGCTTTTTTTCTAGTACGTTTTCTCAAAATTCAACAACCAAAATACAATGAAAGTAAACCCTATTTATACTAACAAATAAACTCTAATTTTAAAAGGAAAGTAACCCAAACTCCGAAGTCCTTTAGAGACTCTAATTTGCAATTAAAACAGAAAACTACTAAGTAAATTCTAGTCTTTTAAGGACTTTACAAAAATGGGATTTACATTAAAACCCTACCTTTAGTGAATCCTTGAAGCCCTAGGATTGAAAGTGCCACCCAAGTTGAAGCCCAAGCAAGGTTGTCGTCTTGAACTCCTTCAAGCATGCAATTTCTTAAGCCCGAAGTGACGTCCATGCAATCTTCTATTCCACCCACATGCTGCCCCAAGTAGTTGCCTCACATGCAAAGCCTTCCTAAGTCGTGGCCCAATTGTTACCTATGTTAACCCGTGTCTTGTAATCAACCCAATCAGCCCAATGTGAGTCTTCAATCGTGGTCCACTTCCATATTATGCACCCACAACCTGTTCCCTTTCCTTGATCCCTTTTAGCATGCAAGCGGTCTTTTGGTCCAACCCATCTTTCTTGCATTCCTTTCCTCGTAATAACCCTTATAGACCGAGCAATAACAAACCTGACAAATGCCTCTTGTTTATCTTTCCACTTATGATAATTCATCCATGCATCCATATCATTACTTGGCCTAGAAACAACCCCTATGAGCCATTTAGTACCACTCCCGATGTCCTCCTTTAGATTTGTGACGACCCGACCCGGACCGGAGACGGAATCATGAGTCGTGCCGTCCAAATAGGGGGACTAGAAAACATGCAAGGACTCAATTAATTTAAAGCGGATGTGACGTAACATAATAGACGTAGCACGACTCGGGACAAAAAGGCCGAAATTTTAAAAACTTTTCCTGATATAACAGCTAAGCAATTAAACCAAGTCTTCGGCGACACTACATGCCGAAACCCAAGCTAAGAAATTAATAGGACAAGAAATAAATAAGAGCTAATGAGATGCTCAGCGGAACACTATATGTAATGGACTAATAACAAGATATACAAAGCTCGACTTACACAAATGTCGGCCTCAAAAAGGAGCACAAGTACTACAAGTTTTGAAAACTACAAGTAGCTAATAAAAGAGTATAAATACAAGTTCTATACATATTCCTAAGAATAGTCTAATTGACTTGCTTTAAAACACATCGTCCTTGCAAAATACAAAAGAATAGAAGAGGACATCTAAACCACCTTTTCAACCGCAACGCCGGACCAAAAGAGAAACCAAGGAAATACGAACACCGCAAGCCTCAATGAGAAGGACCTGCTTTGCTAGGATCTAAAACAGTAAATGGGAATGAGTAAGTTATAAAGACTTGTAAACTATCAATCATGCATGTCATGGCAATATGCAACATACAAGGCAAGATATCATCACATAAGCATATAGATCATATATCCAAGATGCACATCGTTTTCACATAGGTGCTTGAAAGTAAATCACATAGGATAAGGATATATGGAGAACCGGTGCCGCTACGTACTTCCTGCATACAAGTGTTATCTGGATAGTGAGGTGCCAGATGGTTGTGAATACATCGACCTTCTGAGGAATTGCTCAGGATAGACACATCAATGCGCTCTAGTGGTTACAACAAAGGGGCTATTTCCCCACTACGGCCACAGTGGAGGTGTGTGTGAATGAAAACAAGTATGTCAGCTGGACTCATGCAAATGTCAAGTAGTTGTTTACTCAACAAAATCTCAAGTAGAGAACGAGCTCGACAAGAGCGATCTCGTTCATGACAAGTAAATATTATCATTGATGTGGTGGATTTCATTATATGTAATTCCCTAATTTTCTAGACATTTTATTATTATTTTAATGTATTTTAGTTTAGTTTGATGTAATTTTGAGTAGTTTATGAATTGGTAAGTTTTTAGGGAACTTTTGTAATTTTAAGACATATTTTGAGTATTTTGTGGTGTCCCTGCAAAAGTTTATTAATGAGGAAAGATAAAATTGCTAGTATCAGAAGTGCAGGGACCAAACTGTCAAAAGCTGAAAGTGCAGGGACCAAACTGTCAAAAGCTGAAAGTTCAAGGATCAGATGTCAAAAGCTGAAAGTTTAAGGATCAGATTTCAAAAGCAGCAGAGTTCGAGAATCAAAAGAGAAAAGTTGGAGGTTCAGGGACCAAAGTGAAAGTTAAGAATTTGGTAACTAGTTATTTTTGGTAATAGATGATAGGAGTATTTGGATATCTTTTAGTAAATATTCTCTTTCCTTTTCCTTGGGAGATTTTCCTTTTTAGTTTAGAATTAGGTTTTAGGAACAAGTATATATACTTGTTTCAACTTCAGAATTAGGATCTTCTTCTCCTACGAATTTTCTCTAGAGATTTTATCTGTTTTCATGGAAGCTTAATTACGTTGCTTTGGATTTGAATCCCGAACCGTTTGTTTAATTCAATTAAGGTATTAATTTCTTTACTTCTGAATCCCTATTCATAGTTTTTACTTATTTTGAATTGCTAGATTGATTTTTAGGGTTTTGAGATTCGATCACCCTCTTTTCCCTTGCAATTGATTTAATGCTAGTTTAATCTTAAGTCTGTGTCAGATTATGATTTTACACAAGTAGCATCTTTGAGATTTATGCATGTGTCATGGTAAATTGAAAAGGGGTAAACACTAGATTTCATTCTATTTGCAAAAGAATAGAGAATTCCTTGATCTTAATTTCTCAAAGTTTTATCGATCGTTATTGTGAACCTAGACTGTGTCAGTTAGGTTTAGGTAATGATTAGGGAAATAGGTGTGTGTGTCACTGCTTATAACCATTAATAAGGAAGAAATAGGGATTGAAATACATCTCGGATCAAGTGAATAGGGAGGAAGAGAAAGAAATTATACCGATGAAATTGGATTGATAAACGGGGACGGAGACAAATCTGAAGTGCTAGTCTTTAATTGTTTACAACTTAGTTTTAATTCCTGTCCTAGGTAGTTAATAATTCATAAATCAAACCCCCAATCTTGTTAAGTGACAATTGTGCAACCGAATAACCGTTCTTCAGTGGATCGACCCTGGACTTGTCCTAGCTGCAGTTCTGTAGCCGAGTCTTGTCTTGGTAATTAATTTGTAGGCGTGCGACTTTAGCCTATCAATCATCAATAAACCAAGTATGGTTGAGCTCGACAAGAGCGAACTCAACATGTCAAATAGGCATTCTATTCATGGCATTTTAAATTCAAGCATGATGGTTAATCCAATTCAAGAGTCTAGAACTAGTATTCTAGTGAAACGTATTTAAGAACGTCGTAGGGATTGATCATTGAGCCGGTATTGTTCAATGGCTCACTAAAATAGACTCCATTGAATCATCTCTATAAATTCATCCAAATAGAGTTAAAACACTAATTGTACTCCAACTCTTTTCTAAGTTCTCGTATCAGTCAGACTAGGTTATTAATCCAAATAACAACCATAGTCAAGAATTATCATAAACTCATAAACCATGGAACCCTAGAATCATAATTTCTAAAAGTTGTTAAAAGCCAATAGTCCAAGAACAATAGTTATTCCAAATGAAGCATAGAACACATTTAATTCTAGGCTTAGGACCAAAACAATCAAGATGAGTATATCATTCAAAATTATCATATTCTCAAATCATCCTAAACCATGTTATCAACATGGTAGAGGCATGAGAAACATGAAAGAAATGGGGTAGCATGGCATTTTTAGCATACAACCTAAGGGGAATCAATGGCTTACCTTACACCAAGGAAAAATAGAAAGTAAAAGAAATTTAATCGGTGAGAATCGTGCTCCTCGACGATTGTTTTGATTTGGATGTCTCGGACTAGAAATCGAAACTCGGGAACTCAAGTTATGGAGGAAACACCTACTAGTCTCACCTCACCATACACACACTCAAGCTCATGAAGAGGGAGGAAGAAAGGGAGGAAAAGGCTTCTTGGTGACAGCCACAAAGAAGGAAGGAGTATATATCACATGCAAGAGTAGGGGAATACAACATGTCAAGTGGAGAGTGAGAGAGATTAGATGGCCTAATTAGGGTTTAGGATAAAGTCAACATAGTTAGGGCCTAATACAAGTGATTAGAGTCACTAATGATGGAGGGTTAATAGGCTAATTGGGTCACACATTGGATAGATCAAAAAATCACGTATTGCTGGAAACAGGGGCAAGTGATCGCTTGGTCATATGGCTGAGCGAGCGCTCAGCCTCCTTCCCAAATCCTGGACTTGCTGGAATTTGTGCGGTCGCTTGGTCTTATGGTTGAGCGAGCGCTCAGTTCTTTCTGGATGGCCAAAATGACTTGAAATCAAGCCTCAAATGTGTCCAACTCAACCCCAAATCATATGGGATGATAACCACACTCAAACCATGTTCGAAACAGGTCTGAACAACACCCAAAACAAGTAGGAACAAAGGGCGAAACTCGCAACGAACATCAAACGTTTCAACAATGAGTTTAAACAAGGATACAACAAGCATCAATAAACATTCTTAAACATGTTAAGGACTAGTAAACAAGGCCTAGGATTCAACTTAACATATCACGTGTCTCGAAGACACGAAACAAGTCAAAGGAAGACAAAGCAAGAGACCCTAAGAGTCAAAAGGTCAAATGAAGCAACAATGCTTCCGAACTCTCAACCAAGCATACAATGACCAAGATTGAAGTTATAAAACATGTAAGAAAGGTACTAAGGCTCTAGTAGGACTTAGTTAAGTGCTAAGGCTACACACGAAGCAAGTAAAATAAGGCTTGCAACGTATAGAAGGCATACAAGCAACTACAATCATAGTTGACCTAATGCAAGCATGATATGAACAACATGAACTCTAGAACATGTTAAGGCACATAATTAGCATATTAAACAAGTATAGAAGACATGTTATACAAGTAGGGTTTTGGATTCTCACATCCTCCCCCACTAAAAGGAATTTAGTCCCTAAATTCATACTAGAATCATCAAATAGGAAATAGTATCTCTCTTCATATCAAGCTCGGTTTCCCAAGTAGCTTCCTCGATGTTATAGTTCTTCCACAAGACTTTGACCAATAGAATCCTCTTCGCTCTCAAGACTTGTTCCTTCATATCAAGAATCCTCACCGCCTTCACATCATAAGAAAGGTCAGGCTCAAAAGTAATCTCATCATATGTAAGGACATATGACTCATCCTTCAAGTACTTGCATAGCATCGAGACATGGAAGACATCATGAACATCTATTATAAAAAGTGGCAATGATAACCGATACGCCAAAGATCCAATTATCTCTAAGATCTCAAATGGCCCAATAAATCTAGGTGAAAGTTTACCTTTCTTCCCAAATCGCTTAGTACCGCGCCGAGGCGATAATTTTAAGAATACATAATCACCAACCTGAAACTCTAAGTCACGTCTTCGATTGTCTACGTAGCTTTTTTGTCTACTCTGAGCTGTAAGCAATTTGTCTCTGATCAGTTTCACACTCTCAACTGACTGTTGTACCATCCCCGAACCCCAAAGCTTAGCTTCACCAACTTCATCCCTGTAAATCGGTGAATGACATTTACGCCCATATAAAGCCTCATATGGCGCCATCTCAATACTGAACGGGTAACTTTTATTATATACAAATTCGGCTAATGGCAAATG
Organism: Codonopsis lanceolata; assembly: GCA_013146195.2. Taxonomy (NCBI): domain Eukaryota; kingdom Viridiplantae; phylum Streptophyta; class Magnoliopsida; order Asterales; family Campanulaceae; genus Codonopsis; species Codonopsis lanceolata. The sequence goes on from CM028383.1 coordinate 83,402,061, forward strand.
AGAATCCCAACTACCTTTGAAATCCATGGCACAAGCACGCAATAAATCCTCCAATACCTGAATCAATCTCTCAGACTGGCCATCAGACTGTGAGTGAAAAGCCGTACTAAAGTTCAACTTCGTACCCAAAGCCTCATGCAAAGAATGCCAAAATCTAGAAGTGAACCTAGGATCTCTATCAGATACAATGCTAACCGGAATACTATGTAATCTCACAATATCCTGAATATACAACTCTGCCAACTAACTCAAACTATAAGTCATCGCAATAGGGATAAAGTGTGAAGATTTAGTCAGCCTATCCACAACAACCCAAACTACATCAAAACCTAAGCGATTACGTGGCAACCATGTCAAAAAATCCATGGTGATATGCTCTCATTTCCACTCCGATATCTCAAGTGGTTGAAGTAAATTAACCGGCATGTCTCTGGTGTTCAGCCTTAACCTGCTAACATGTCAAACATCTAGATACATAATATGCGATCTCTCTCTTCATTCCATTCCACCAGAACTTTCTCTTCAAGTCTCTATACATTTTGGTACTCCCTGAATGTATAGTGTACTTGGCCTTGTGAGTCTCATCAAGAACCATACGTCTAACTCCATCGGTAGAAGGAACGCAAACTCTACCTCGAAAAGTTAAAATCCCATCAATGTTTATCGCAAACTCAGGTGTATTATTCTCACCCAATCCATCGATAATCTTCCTCAAATTCGAATCAGTAGCCTGAGTGTCCTTGATCAAACCAAACAAAGCAGACGTAGCACACACACTAGCAAAGATAACACTATGCTCACTCACAACTGGCTCCATTCACGGACATCCTCGAGCATCTTCCACTCTCTCATCATCAAGCAAGACATATACGCCTTCCTACTCAAGACATCCGCAACAATGTTAGCTTTCCCCGGATGGTATAAGATAGTGGAATCGAGATCCTTGGGCTTCTCCATCCATCGCCTCTGTCGCATGCTCAACTCCTTCTTTGAAAAGAGATACTTCAAACTTTTGTGGTCTGTGAATACTTCAAACTTTCCCCATAAAGATAATGTTTCCACTTGTGAAGCGCAATTATAATAGTTGCCAACTCAAGGTCATGCGTCGGATAATTCTGCTCATAATGTGATAATTTCCTTGAAGCATAGGCAATGACTCTCCCATTCTGCATAAGTACGCAACCCAAGCTTTCTAATGTAGCATTGCTATAAATAACAAAGTTCTCCGAACCACTAGACAATGCTAAGATAGGAGATGTAGTCAACCTCCTCTTCAACTCCTGAAAACTGGCCTCACACTTATCACTCCATATAAAAGAAGAATTCTTTTGTGTCAAATTAGTCATCAGAGTAGCGATCTTCGAAAATCCCTCGATAAACCTACGGTAATAACCTGCCAAGCCCAAGAAACTACGGACTTCGGTTACCGTACTAGGCGTCTTCCACTTAGTAACTGCCTCAACCTTTGATGGATCCACCGCGATACCATCACTAGAAACCACGTGCCCTAGAAAAGTAACACGTTCGAGCCAGAAAGCACACTTACTGAACTTCACATAAAGCTGCTTCTTACACAAGATAGAAAGAACCTCTCTCAAGTGATTCTTATGCTCCTCTCGTGACTTCGAGTACACGAGGATATCATCAATAAATACAACCACAAAGCAATCAAGATATTCATGAAATACCCTATCCATTAAATCCATAAAGACTACAGATGCATTCGTCAAACCAAACGGCATAACCACGAACTCATAATGGCCATAACGCGTACGAAAAGCTGTCTTCGAGACATCCTCCGCTCGAACTCTCAACTGGTGATAGCCACTCCTCAAGTCAAACTTGGAATAGAACACTGAACCCCAAAGTTGATCAAAGAGATCATCAATGTGTGGTAAGGGATACCTGTTTTTAATAGTAACCTGGTGTGGGTTTCCCGGGATGCACCCGCGCCCCGCGCGCCCTTTTCTAGGGGTGCGCGGCGTGCGGAGCGGACACCACACTTTCCGTTCCACCTCCCTTGTGTAGGGGAAGGCGAAACTAAAAAAATGCGGAAAGGGTGTTGTCAAAAAGCGCGTTGAATACGCCTCGGTCACCTGAGTGAGTTTTGGTCCATTATGGCAGCTTTGGTTTCTCCGTATCTCACCATCCCTTGTTTAGGGGAAAATAAGATACAGAAAATGCATCACTCTTTTCATTCCAATCGTCCCTTTTTTAGGGGAAAACGGAAAAGTGCAAGAAAAGGATGTTGCGGGCCCCCACTGTGGACTTTCCAAAAATTGCCTTAAGGCCTATTTTAGATCGTTATGGGTGCATTGGCTCTCCGTATCTCATCCACCGTTGTTTTGGGGAAGACAAGGCACACAAAATGCATCACCCTTTTCATTCTCATCGTCCCTTATTTAGGAGAAAACGGAAAAGTGCAAGAAAAGGATGTTGCGGGCCCTACTGTGATCCAAAATGTTTTGACATAGTCACCATCTTTATTTTAAAGGAAAACAAAGAAAAACCAAAAATAAACCAGAGATTTGAAAAAAGGGTTCGGAGGCTAAGTTACCAGTTGGGAAGGTGCTAAGCACCCAACTCGCCCTTTCGGTCTCAAAACAGTTTTGGCTAAAGTATGCTTTTATTATATTTTTCTAGAAAATAAATAATGCATTAAAAACAAATATATCCATGTCTACATTATTTACAGACTTGCAGCCACCTCCTTCCAGTAATTACAAATACATTTAAAATAATTTGGCCATAATAATGGCTCTTTTTAATGCTATTTTCTACATACATCCGGGCAGCATAACAACTTATTTTTTTACATTGGGCTGGATGAAAAATAGTTTTTTTATAAATAAAACCCTTAAAGGCTCACCTTTAAGAGCGTTGGTGTGCTCGCTCTGTCCTTCCGGGAAAGGGAGTCTTTTTGCTGCTGTTGCGGTTCGGGCAGAATAACTGCTTCTGAAAGTTGCTTCTGGGCACTGTCAAACGAGCGGAGCAACTGCTTGGGTTTTATTGTTGTTTACTTGCTGCTGGCGGAAATCAGGCAAAGCAACTGCTTGCTTCTGACATATTTGGTCTTTTCACTCGGGCAGAGCAACTACTCTTTTTGAGATTTTTGGACCGGGGAAATAGGGTGGAAACCTAGCTTGGGGGCTAAGGCTCACTTTGATCGGTTGGTTTTGTGTTTTGAGGAGATTTGGTAGAGCTTCGAAGCTTTATAGGAGAGGGCACTCACTATCTCACGATTGATCTTCTATCGCTGCGTAAAATAAACGCATAGAGTTTTTGTGAGAAAAATCCTCGTCTTTGAAAGCGAAGCCGAGGACCTATATTTATAGGTGAGAGGAGGGACACCGCTGGGATTTCTGATTTTCATCTTGTGCTTCACCAGCTTGTACCACACACTTGAAGGCTTGTGCAATACGTTAAGACGGAGAGCACTATTTGGGCTCCTGGCGCGGACACCATGGGATCTGGGCGTCGCGCCAGGAAGGTGATGTGGCAGCACCTGACTTCTTTTCTTCAGCCTCCTTTTGACACTCTGGCCCCTGCATTTTATTGTTTTACGCATCTTGCTTTGTCTTTTGCATTTTAAACCCTGTAACTTGACATTTGTTAAGTTTCAATAGGTCTTGATATCGCATGTCAATGTTACATACCAGGGGTACGAAATTGGGGTGTCTACAAAGCCCCTCAACGATGGAGTCTACGGGTAACCCGTAGCTTACTGAGTAGATGAACATCGTTGATAAGTAATAGACTCCCAATTTCGTGGCAATTAAAATGGGGGAGTAATGCAACAATTTATAATGCAAACCAAACCTCACATATCCTAGACATATTTAGTCGGTTATAGTAGGTTATCATAGTTTTTAAGCAGATATGCTAATTATGTGCTCTAATGGTCGGACCTATCGAAGTAGGCTCCCTATGTATCCCTTAATAAAAGGAATCAGACCAAACGTAGTTCGGCCCGATGCAAACAAACAATGCTAGGTGGGATGCCAAGATCAAACATCGTGTCCTCAAAGGGTCGAACCCTTTACTGAACATGATGGTGGGATAGATCGCCTCCTCAAGATAGGGTCCTTCGTCGAAGTGCGATAGCCTTTTTCTCTGGCCCGGGGTCTCAGCCCCTTCGTGAAAAAGGCTGAACACAATAATATCAGACATCGTATCCTCAAAGGGTCGAAACCCTTTGCAGAACACGAAGGTGGGATAGATCGCCTTCTCAAGACAGGGTCCTTCGTCGAAGCGCGATAGCCTTTTTCTTTGGCCCGGGGTCTCAGCCCCTTCGTGAAAAAGGCTTAACACAAATTCAGATTTTTGATCATTCATCTCGGGGTTACGCCCTTGCGAAGAGATGATCCTATGCTACTCCTATAAAGCAGGAAAGCATCGCATCCTCAGGCGTGGATAACCTTCATCGAATGCGATGGTGGAACACATCATACATGCAATAGGTAAAATATTTTACCTTTTCTTACCATTGCTTTGCTCTTGCTGCTTTTGCTGCATTTGTTGATTTTGCTACTTCTGCTGCATTTAGTGGTGGAATCGGGACGGGACCTGTCCCGATTAGACTAATCCCGATCCCGTCCCGATAGAATTCGGGATTTCAATTTCCTTCGGATCCCGTTCCCGATAAGTGTCAGGACCCGACCTATCGGGATCCCGATTTGTCGGTGTGGGTCGCCCGGGATGCGCCCGTGCCCCGCGCGCCCTTGGATAGGGGTGCGTGTACGTGCGGATGCGGGACACCACTGCTCTCATTCCATCCTCCCTCGTTTAGGGGAAAACGAAAGTAAAAGTGCGAGAGGAGTGCTGTCTAAAATAGCGTGTTTGAATATGCCTCGGTTGACTTTAGTGAATTTTTGGTCCAATATGGGAGCTTTGTGTTTTCTATATCAAGTTATCCCTTTTTTAGGGGATACCAGGATATAGGAATACAACACCCTTTCATTCTCATTCTCCTTTTTTTTAGGGGAAAACAGAAAAGTGCAAAAAAGGATGTTGCGAGGCCCCACTATGGATTTTATGAAAATTGCCTTATGGCCTATTTCAGATCACTTTGAGTGCTTTGGGTTTCCTGCATCAAGTATCCCTTGTTTAGGGGATACCAGGATATATGAATACATCACCCTTTCATTCTCATTCTCCTTTTTTTAGGGGAAAACGGAAAAGTGCAACAAAGGAGTGTTGCGATGCCCCACTGGATCCAAAATGTTTTATAGAGTCGCCATCTTTATTTTAAGGAAGAAATAAAGAAAAACAAAAAAAAGAAAACCGGAGATTGTAAAAACGGGTTCTTAGGCTAAGTTACGAGTTGGGAAGGTGCTAGGCACCCAACTCGCCCTTTCGGTCTCAAAAGTGGTTTTTGGCTAAAGTATGCTTTTTGTTATATTTATTTAGCAAATAAACAAAGCATTAAAAGACAGGAAATAAAAGCAAATACATCTGCAGCTACATTATTTACGGACTTGTAGCCATCTCCTTACAATAGTTACAAATATATTTAAAAATATTTGGCCATAGTAACAGTCGTTTATGTATATTCATCGTCTATTCTTATGGAAAACTTATGTTTTACATTTCTCGGGTGTGGTTACTCTAAACATTCTAGGGTTTCAAGTTTTCGCTTCGAAAATTCCAAAAATTTCAGAAAACCTTGAAATTTCTGCTTGTTTAGTTATTGTGGTAAAAAGCCCTAATTTTTGGTTGTATTTCTTTCAGGCAAAAACTAAGCGCGACAGCGGAAAGAAACAGAACCCAGAAACTGACATTCCTCCTAGTAAGGATGTCAACCTTCCGGGCTATCCAACCTTTCCCACCGCTCATGACATCATCGTCGCTCTGGACCCTAAGCTGTACATACCAGGAATGTGCATTGACCTTCAATCGCCTCACAATAGCCGCTGCCAAAGCTTGCGAGGACATGAACGCCTCGGATTCTACCCTCTTCGCCTCAACGACAAAAATTATAGCATCTTTTCTCGCGTAAGAATTCTATCGAGAATGGAGCTCATGAACAAGACCGCTCTACGAGGATGGATTCGAGGCCGCCCCATCTCGCCATTACCGCTAAGTCAATCTCCACTATCATCGGCACTACTTGGAGTCTTGAAGCAACCATTGCCGAGGCCGACATGCCCTGAAGCAATGAGAGGTGTAGACACCTACAGGGAACCTCAAGGGAAAATGCTCAGGAATTTTTTCCCTCTGGACGTATACTGCACAAGCCACCTCCTTGACAAAGGGCTCCTATTCAAGAGTGGAGCACATGATATGTTTACGGCCCAGCAAACCAACTTAACCAGTGCCATATTTTTTCAGCTCCGTCTCAACTGGGGGGCCATCATCTTCAGTGAATTACAGCAGTGGGTGGAGAAAGCAAAGAACAACCCCACTTGCAAGCGCCCCTTCGTCAGGCTCATCAATGCCCTTCTAAGGGATGATAAAAAAGTCAACTCTTCCTTGAAAGAAGATGAGTTGATTACAGTGGCCAAGGAGAAGCAACTCACAGCCTCGTTCTTCAATAAGTATACTGAATACGAGAATAAGCGACGGCTGCAGAAGGGTCTACCGCCAGTCACTCTTGCCAAAGTGGCCAAGCCTGCACCTATCTTGGTCACTCGCTTCATCATGGAAGCACATGGCGCGGTAAGCAGAACCCACAAAAAGGCCTCTGCAAAATTCGACGATCAAGTGGCCGCGTCCCTCCATCAAAAGGCCAAAGACTTGGCCGATGAGGCAGCAAGCATTGACTGCCAAGGCACCAAGGGCAAAGCAAAGAAGACAAGACCGGAAGAGGCCACTCCAACTAAAGAGGAGCAGGCCAAATGGGTTAGGAGAGAGATGAAGGAAGGCTAAAAGAACCAGCCTTCAGCCAGACCAACTTCTTCCTCTACCCAAGCCCAAACTTCACAAGTTCAGCCAACCTCTCAAACTCAACAAACCACTTCCACGCAGCCACACCAACTACCACTACCGACGCCCAACCAACTACCTCTACCGACGCCCAACCATCTACCGTCGCACAACCCTCTTCTGCCAACCCTTCATCTACAAACACCCAACCCTCAACTGTCAACCCTTCATCTATTCCTCCTGAGTCATCTACTCAGAGGAATTCACCACCTCCGGAGGAGCCTATCCTTCAGGAGGAGCCAACCAGAATCCCCACTCCTCCTCCTCCTTCACCCTTCAACTACTCACCTGACCCATCTACACCCTCCTCACGTCCCCAATCCCAAACCACACCACAGCCAACTCAAAACCCTCCCACCCAGCCATTAGACTCTGCTGCTGCCAAGTTCCTTTTCGAACTTTCGTCAGTAGCAGACCTATTTACCCCTACCCATCAACCTCCTCAACCTTCTCAACCTTCTCAACCTTCCCTTAGAAAACCAAAATCCCTCTTCTACCCTACCCCTTCTTTCTGGTTTTCTTCTGACCCCTTACCTGAATCATCTCATATCAGTGACAATTCTGACACTGACATTGAGATTGATTCCCCACCAACTCCCCCTCCCCCTCTACCCATTACCATATCTTCCTCCACCAACACCATACCAACCCAAGACTCGTCCTCTTCCGACTCCATCACTCCTCCACTCCAACAACCCATACGGCCTGCCGACTCTACCTCTGCCGGCACCATTCATATTGGCCAAGCAACTACTTCTCATCCACCTGCCAATGATGAAATTTTGTCCCGGCTGGATGCTATCTATGAAAGGCTAGGCGCGCTTACCAGCATCACTACCGCTACCGCCGAAATAGCCACTGCTGCGTCCAAAGCCAACGACCGCACTGCCGCTCTTCTTCGACAATTCCAAGAGGATGTCTGGACTCGCTTTGGACAGATACGACACGAATTTACAGATGTCAAGATCAATGTTGAAGCTCAATGAGATGAGTGTGTCCGTATCTGTTCCTCGCTTTTCTACGAGTTATTCCATGCCATCACTCTCCATCTCGGCCACGGTCGCCCTCCTGTTCTCGAACTCAACCGCATTGCTCGAGACTCTGCTCACGACGTCATGAATGCCAACCGTGATCGTGATCTGGCCATCACGGAGGAGAAGCAAATAAGGTCTATAAACAGAATGCTGATGGAAGAGAGCAGCCGTCTTCGTGAAGAACTGGACTACCGTTCTCATTCCACCAGACCTCCGACTGATGCAGATGACGAATACGAACGAAGAATGGAAGAGCTTGAGCGAGAACGAAGAGAAAAGGAGGCTGCAGACAAAGGAAAAGGGAAAAGACCTTGGTAGTTTATGTATCTTTTCTTCCCTTACCTTTGTGTTTCTCTTCATTTTTGAAAACTCGGTGATATGTAAACTTCTTGTTTATAAATACAGAAGATTACTTGTTTTTCAAAAAGGTTATCTTGTTTAAATTCTTGTTGCTTTATATTCATATCTGTTTAGAATTTAAACAATTAGTTTAAATTTATTTGAACTGCTGCTAATCTGTGTGATGTTCTATGATTTTTCTTACCCTTGTATGCACTTAGATTAGTCCCTTACATTTGAGGTATTACTCTGTTTGATAGAGGCATGTCTTCTGTTACTCTATATATAAATTTCTCAGACATGCTATTATCTATCAAATAGTCTGTTTTAAAGCCCTCATTTGTAGTAATGATGACCAGATATAAATAGGAGGAGATTGTTGATTCTTATGTTAGATTTATATCTGTTCAATTCATTACATTAGTTTTATACTTTAGTGGCTAATCGGGCTGCGTATCGATTAGTGTGGCAACTGTGTATAGAACTTTGCCTAGTATAGTTTTTCTTTTGTAGGACTTCACAGGTTCAACGGAAGACCTCTTCACAGCTTCACCGGAAGACCTGCTTAAAGCTTAAGAACGACAGACCTTGTGTCCACCTGGTCTCTTATGACATGTCCAATCCAGTGATGACTCATTAGATTAATTCAAACTTATTCGACATCTTTATTTGAATTAATCCAAGACATTCCCTGACATGTCAAGCCGCCGAAAGCAACTTTCTGAAAAGCAGGAAGACTTTTCGTCTGAAGGTGAAAGCAGAAAAGCGGTATCCCCTAGTTTCGAACAACTCTCGAGATCGACACCTAAATCGCCCACCTTTTTGAAGATCTCGTAAATCATTCCTCGCTCTAGATATCGTGAAGACAAAAATCCTTGACTGACAGCCCCATGCATTTAATGCATTGTTGAAAAGAGCTGTTGAAGTATTCGTCTTCTCCAACGGATCTTTTGAAGTGCACCTGCTATAAATACTGCCATTGAAGACTGAAACAAAACACTATACAGAATCAATCGAACACTAAAAGGATTGCTCTGAAACTCCATAACTTCAAGTCTTACATTCAAGGTGCAATCAAGAGATCCTCTACGATCTAGAAGTCCTCGCAACAACAAGAAGTCGCTCATCAACACTTATTGTTTTATCTTCTTGTTGTTTACTTTCATTAACTATACTTCTGCATGAATTAAATATCCTGTATTTACAGATATTTAATTCCATAGACCCCAAACACAAGTCAATATTTTGTACACGATCCATTATGGATATTCTTTGTAATTGATCTAGTGGAAAACATAGTGCACTATTTAAATCCAAGGTTGACTGCCTTGGTGGTGGACGTAGCACTCTTTATAGTGCGAACCATCCCAAAATACTTGTGTTGTTTCATATTTGTTTGTTTGTCATTTGACTTAGTTATTACTTTGATTATCTTTATCCATTTACAGCAGAACTTAAGTAACCTGTAAAGGGTCTACCGGTAGTCCTTATCGGCAGACCTGGAACAACTACCTTGAAGGTCTTCCGCTACTTGAATCTTTTCGATAGGTTGCAAGTATCTTTCAAAGTATTTACTAAAAGTTTTAAGTGTTTAATAAGCTATTCAACCCCCCTTCTAGCTTATTATTGTGCCCATTGGGACCCACAGAAACACTATCTTTATGGAGCTAAGTTCGAGGTGTATACGGATCATAAGAGTCTGAAATACCTTTTCTCATAAAAGGAGTTAAATATGAGACAGAGGCGATGGATGGAGAAGCTTAAGGATCATGATTGTACTATCTTGTACCATCCGGGGAAAGCGAATGTTGTTGCAGATGCGTTGAGTAGGAGATCCTACATGTCTTGTTTGATGATGAGGGAATGGAAGATGCTCGAGGATGTCCGTGAATGGAGTCCTGTTGTGAGTGAGCATAGTGTTCTCTTTGCTAACATTCGTGCTACACCAGTGTTATTTGGGTTGATCAAGGAAGCTCAAGCTACTGATCATGAGTTGATGAAGATTATCGATGGATTGGGTGAGAATAATACACCCGAGTTCGCGATAAATAGTGATGGGATCTTGACATTCCGGAGTAGGATTTGCGTTCCTTCTTCCGATGAAGTGAAACGTATGGTTCTTGATGAGGCTCACAAGGCCAAGTATACGATACATCCAAGTAGTACTAAGATGTACCGTGACTTGAAGAGGCAGTTTTGGTGGAATGGTATGAAGAGGGAGATAGCTGAGTATGTTTCGAGATGTTTGACGTGTTAGCAGGTTAAGGCTGAGCACTAGAGACCTACCGGTTTGCTTCATCCACTTGAGATACCGGAGTGGAAGTGGGAGCATATCACCATGGATTTTGTTACAGGGTTGCCACGTACTCGTAGAGGCTTTGATGCAGTTTGGGTTATCGTTGATAGGTTGACTAAGTCTTCTCATTTTATCCCTATTGCGATTTCCTACAGTTTGAGTCAGTTGACAGCGTTGTACATTCAGGAGATAATGAGATTACATGGTGTACCGGTTAGCATTGTGTCAGATAGAGACCCCAGATTTACTTCTAGGTTCTGGCATTCTTTGCAGGAGGCTTTGGGTACGGTGAATTTCAGTATCGCGTTTCATCCACAGTCTGATGGTCAGTCGGAGCGATTGATACAGATTTTGGAGGATATGTTACGTGCGTGTGCTATGGATTTTAAGGGTAGTTGGGATTCACATCTACCGTTGGCTGAGTTTGCGTATAATAACAACTATCAGTCTAGCATTGAGATGGCGCCATACGAGGCATTGTATGGGCGTAAGTGTCGATCACCGATTTGCTGGGATGAGGTTGGTGAGGCTAGATTATGGGGTTCGGAGATGGTGCAACAGTCAGCTGAGAGTGTGAAGCTGATTAGAGACAGATTGCTTACCGCTCAGAGTAGATAGAAAAGCTACGCAGACAGCTGGAGACGTGATCTTGAGTTTCAGGTTGGTGACTTTGTGTTCCTGAAGGTATCGCCCCGGCGCGGTACAAAGCGGTTTGGGAAGAAAGGGAAGCTTTCTCCCAGGTTTATTGGTCCGTTCGAGATCTTAGAGCGGATTGGTTCTTTGGCTTATAAACTTGCGTTACCACCGTCTATATCGGGTGTTCATGATGTGTTTCATGTTTCGATGCTTCGTAAGTATCTGAAGGACGAGTCACATGTCCTTACTTATGAGGAGATTACCTTTGAGCCCGATCTTTCTTACGTTGAGAAACCGGTGAGGATTCTTGATACCAAGGAGCAAGTCTTGAGGACCAAGCGTATTCCTTTAGTGAAGGTCTTGTGGAAGAATCATGATATTGAGGAAGCCACATGGGAGACTGAGCTTGAGATGAGGGAGAAATACCCTTACTTGTTCGAGATTTCTGGTATGAATTTAGGGACTAAATTCCTTTAAGTGGGGGAGGATGTGAGAACCCAAACCCCATTTCATGTTTGTCATCATTATAACATGTTTATAATATGTCTTGACATATTTGAGACTTCATTTCATTCATATCTTGTTGGCATTGAGTTGGTTGAGATCATAATAGAGTAATGGTCTTCCATGCGTTGTATGCCTTGTTGTTGTTGTTTCGGGTGTTCTTCATAACGTGTTAGCATCTTAATAAGTCTCAAGAGAGTCTTAATACCTTGCATATAAGATTTAAAATGTTCATCTTAGTTGTTTCATGCTTGGTTGGGAGTTTAGAAGCTTCGTTGCTTCGTTTGTGTTTTGTGGTTTTACATCATTGCTTGTATTGCCTTCATTTCGTCTCGAGAGAAGTTCAGTTGAGTTCTAGGCCTTGAATACAAGCCATAACCATGATAAAACAAGCCTAATACATGTTCATTCTATCCTAGATTAAGTTGGGATTGATTCGTGTTTGATTCGTTGGTCATTCGTCGCGTGATTCGAGCCATGTTTTAGCTTGATTTGGAGGTGTTTTGGGTGTGATTCCGACTTCTTTTGAGTTGGGTTACACCTTAGGATTGTTGCCAATGAGTTTGAGATCATTTAGGACATGTTTAGGACAAGTTTAAGGTCAGTACCTCGTGGTCGCATTGGGTTTTGGAGGCTGGCTCGCGAGGAGATGCTGAGAGCACATCAAAATGTGTAGAACCTGAAGCCAGACCCCTTGCGGTTGCATGGCTCTTTTTGGATGCGAGCGCATTGTCCAGATTTCAGCTTTGTGACTTTTTTGAGTGGATTTGGCTATTGACTCTTGAACCCTTGCCCCTTGGCCGACCTTGGAGACTCAAAGCCACCTTTGTTGACTTGTCTAAGACCCTTGTGAACCCTTGGATCATTGCTTATCAATGGCTCACATGCCATAGCCAATGAGAAGCCTCTTAAAGCCCTTCACTTGGATTGGGGGTTTGAGGGGAAGTATATAAACACAAAGTTCAGCCTTGCAACCATTGTTGATCAATAACAAACCAGAGAATCAGAGACTCAAGCTCAACCAAATCGAAGCTCTCGATCTTCTCTACAACAATCCTTGCTCTAATCAACCTTTCCTCCATTAATCATAGGACTAAGGTGAGTGACAATTCCCTGAGATTTCCATGTTAAATAAAATAGCATGACCCCTTCCTTATAGTTGTTCTATTAGTGATTGTGAACATCTTTTGTGAAGACAAAACCTTCAATTCAACATATAAAATATGAGTATGATTTTATGAAATCTCTATGAAGTTATGATTTTGACATTTTGTAAAGCATGAATGTTGCTTGTATTAAGCTTGGGAATAACTCTTGTGAAAGAATTCGGTTCAATTCAAGGTTTAACAAAATCACCGAAACTAGGGTTTGAAACTCGGGATTGTGTTTAAGGCTAGTTTAAGAACATGAACGGCTTAGTTATCAAGTTCTAAATGAACGGAGAACTTAGAAAAGGGCAATGTGATACATATAGTATCAATGCTCTTCTTGGTTGAATTTTAGTAAAACTCACCGGAGTTGAAATTAGGGAGTTATGAACAATACCGACTCCAAAATCAATCCCTACGACGAATGTAGTTCGTTAGACTAATGAATTTAGCTTACGATACTTTGAGATGGATTGATGCTTATGCCTTGATGTGTGTGTGCTTTTAGGACTCGATTGAGTTCTTATGCGGTTTATGTGATCGTGTGAAGTAAATGAATGATTGAGAGCATGTTGTAGAATAATGTATCTATTTGACATGTTGAATTCGCTCTTGTCGAATTCTTGTGTGATTCCTTAAATGAGTAAACAACTACTTGTTGAATAAGTTCGCTCTTGTCGAACTTATTCCTTATTTGAGATTACATGACGAGTAAACATCTACTTGGCATTGCATGAGTCCAGCTGGCATATTTGGTTGAGTCGTTGGTGTGACAATGCATCGCCGTCACGAGTTATGGGACTCGTGATAGTGATGGGTTGTTATACCGGGTTTTATCACACACGCCTCCTTGTTGGCCACCGCTGGGGAAGTAGCCCTTTCTTTGTAACCAAGAGAGCACATTGGCATGTCTAAGTACCATGGAGAGAGCTTGGTACCCGAGAGAACTTCGGCACTTTGATACACTCATCACGGGTATCATTGGCACGAATATTAACGCTGTATTGCAGAGCTACGTGGCGGCACCGGTTCCATAACATATCCTTCTTATATGTGATTTACTTTTTAGCACTTATGTGAAACAACGTGCTACCATGGATATGTGATTTAAGTGTTTATTAAATGAATGCTTTGAGTGACTTGATATTAAAGATGATATCTTGCTATGTATGTTGCATAATGCCATGACATGCATAATTGTTAACTCACAAAGTCTTTATGACTTACCCCCTCCCTTTTACTGCTTTAGATCCGAGCCGTTCAGGTACCGCTCGTTGAGGTGTAGCAGGATTCTGGCTTGTCCGTGATCGCACGCGACGAGGTTGTGGTTTATAGATATCCTTGTTTTGTTCTCTTTTGTAAGGACGTTGGGTTTAGCAAGTCATTTAGACTTTTCTTGGGAACTTTGTTTATTTGTTTTATGTCTATACTTGTATCTTATTTTTGAGCGCCGGCGCATGTACGCCGAGCCTTGTATAGATGTATTATGGTTCACATGTTTTAAAACTTCCGCTGGGCATTACTTTAGCTCTTATTTATTTATGTTGTTTCTCTGGCATGTTGTAGCCGTTGAGGTACATTTGCATAAACTGTGTAGTGTTGGGTTCCGGTAGTAAAGTCGCCGATGAATTGATATACTTGTCTTTAATTTCTATATCAGGTTTAAAAAGTTTTAAAAATCTCCGGCCTTTTGGTGCCGAGTCGCGCTTCATCTGAAATGTTGTGTCACGTCGTTTTCTATAATTGAGTCTTTGCATGTATTGTTGTCCTATTTGGACGACTTGACTTGTGATTCCACCTCGAGGTCCGGGTTGGGTCGTCACAGTAACAGCTTATTTTGGGTGGTTTTGGCCTATTTACTCGGGCAGAATAACGGCTTACTTTGTGATTTTTGGGCCGAGGAAATAGGGTGAATACCTAACTTAAGGGCTAGGGATCACTTTGACCAGTTGGTTTTAGGTTTGGCGGAGTTTTGACAGGGTTTCGAGGCTTTATAGAGGGATCACTCCTTATCTCACTTCACTCTCTATTTTCTCAGCGTAAGGACGACGCAGAGAAATTTGTGATCGGTTTTTCGGTTTTACGGAGTCCCTGAAAGTGAGCCCCAAGCCCTCTATTTATAGCTGAAAGAGAGAGGACTCATCGGGAATTCTTTTTTCTCTCTGCGTGCTCAAATTCCATGAGCCCCAAGCCCTCTATTTATAGCTGAAAGAGCGCTGCCACATTCCTTCCTGGGCGCCGCGCCAATGGGGCCTTTAGGCCGCGCCAGGGTACTATTCCTCTTTCAATTTTTGCACTTTTATCCCTCGCATTTTACTATTTCACGCATCCTACTTTGCCTTTCACATTTTCAACTCCTGTAACTTGACATTTGTTAAGTTTTCACAGGTCTTGATATTTCATGCTAGAGTCACATATCAGGGGTACGAAATTGGGGTGTCTACAGAGCCCCTCAACAATGGAGTGTATAGGTAACCCGAGGCTCATTGAGTAGACGAACATCGTTGATAAACAATAGATTCTCCAATTTCGTGCAACCATAATATGAGAGAAATACAACAGGTAACAGTTATAATGCAACAATTTATAATGCTAACCAAAGTCCATAGCCTAGACATATTTAGTCGGTTATAGCAGGTTATCGTAGTTTTTAAGCAGATATGCAATAAAATGCTATAATGGTCGGACCTACTAGTGTAGGTTGCCTACGTATCCCTTAATAAAGGAACTCAGACCAAACGTAGTTCAGGCCAAAACCTAAACTATCATGCATGCGACGGTCATGCCTATCGAGATAGGCTGCCTACGTATCCTTATATAAGGAATCAAACCGAAACGTAGTTCACCCATGCTGGGGATCAAGTGCTGCGATGCTAATAAACAAGTGCTGCGGTGCAAGTGCTGCGATGCTAATAAACAAGTGCTGCGGTGCAAGTGCTGCGATGCTAAACGAACAAGTGCTGTAATGCTATCAAACAAGCGCTACAAAGCTTATCAAACGAGTGCCGCAAAGGTAATTATCAAGTGCTGCGATGGTCGTGCCTACCGAAATAGGTTGCCTACGCATCCTTATCCAAGGAATCAGACCAATCGTAGTTCGCCTGCTGCTGTGCGGAATGTAATGTCTCCTCGGGAACGCAGCCTTCGTTAGTGAACAAAACATTTCCCTCTAATCCGGGGTTGCGTGCCCCTTAAGGGAAAGTTTCCAACATAGCTATAAATGCATGGAATGCATTGCCTCCTCAGGAACGCAACCTTCGTCGGAGAACAAAGTCTTTCCCCCGATCCGGGGTTGCCTGTCCCTTCAGGGAAAGTTTTCCAAATATAAAACAAATGCACATAAAAGGAAACTACCTTCCTTTCCTTACCCTTGCTTTGCCCATGCGACCATCTACCGCTGCTGTTGCTTTGCTGCTCTTGCTGCTTTATGTTGCTCTTTGCTGCACTTGCTATTTCATGCTCTTTTCTTTGCTCTCTTGCTTCGCCTTTGCTGCACTCCCAGCTTTTTTGGAAATCCTTTTCCCCTTTTCCGCTATATTTTTGGCCTTAGCTGGAAAATCTTTCTTTATGCTGCTGCATTTTTCCTTTTGCTGCTCTTTATAACCTTGGCTAGAAATTTTCTTTTCTTTGTTGCTGCATTTTCTAGTTCCAGCTGGAATTTCCTTTTCTCTTCTTCTTGCTGCTGCATTTTCTAGCTTCAGCCGAAAATTTCTTTTTTTTGCCGCCGCATTTTCTTTTTGTTGTATGCACTTAAACATTTTTTCTTTTTCTTTTCGTTTACATGCATTTTCCCTCTCTCTCTTCTCTTTTCATTTTGCTTTTTCTTTTTCTTCTTTTTTTTCTTTTTTTTTTCTTGCTATGCATGCTTGCCATTTTTTTATTTGCATGCCATATATTTTTTTCCTTTTTTTTTGTTTTTTTTCCCGCATGCTTGCCCTTTCTTTTCTTTTGCATGCTTATTTTCTTTTCTTTTGCTTGCATTTTTTTAATTTTTTTATTTCAAGCTTTATTTTCACAATTCTTAGCCTTGCCGCCGAATTTCTGGTTTTTCTTCTTATTTTGCGGCTGATCTGCTGGGGATATCACTTTTCCCTTGCTCTTGAATGGATGGCCGTCGCATTTGGTTAACAAAATTACTTTCGTTAAGCTTTAGGGGCCATTTTGTAGCTTTTGGAACCCAGGGACTTAAGTGCCGCAACTTCAAACTTTGGAGGGAGAAAAAGGGAAAATTCATTTTTCCACCCTTATTAGTGACGGGCAAAGAAGCAGGGGGAGCCACTGTTCCTTCTCTTCTTCATTTCTTCTCCTGCTTCTGCGATACCATTGTTGCCCATTTCCTTTTTTTCTTCCATTTTTGCTTCTTATCTCATTTTTCTTCCGCAAATTTTCGTGTTTTCTCTAGCAGATGGCTTCTTCATCTCGATCCAGGAAGGGGAAGGCTCCCATGCACCCAGAATCTGGGGAGAGGAGGAAGGAATTTCTTCCTTTGATCCGGAATAAAATCAAATATCGCTATTCTAAAGATGATTGGGGCAATATCCTTCGCGATTGGAACACCCATGTGTCCAATCTTCCAAGCACTTCTGTAAGTTTCTTTCTTTCTAGATCTTGCTTGGATTTACTTCAGATCTGCTAGATTATAGCACTGCTTTGCACTTTTGGAGCATTCCTGACCCTATTAATGATGCTTATGCATGCAATATTTATGCTAAAATGATGCAATTTAGTGATGATGCATGAAATTTATGCAATTTCTTTTTGCGATGCATAATTGAACTAGTGGTCACTATTTGACCCTACTATGCATGATTTATACTATAAATGCAATTGGGGCTATATGATGCATGCTTTAGGCTAAAACATATTTTTATATGTTATATACCTATGAAATGGACTTTTCGGAATATAATGCAATTTTTTTCGGACATATTTTTGGATGCATTTTCGGATGAATGCAGGACAAAACATATATATTTTATGCCCTAAAGTTCACTTTTCATGCATGCTTATGCTGCAGGGATATAATAAATGTCATGAGGATATTTTCTTTTCATGATTGGTGACATTTTATTCTCTTTTGGTTAATGTCATAATGCAGCTTATTAGACAATAAATGCAAATGATGGATGTATATATCACTTTATTTGATGCAAATACAATGCAGAAAAATCATGGGATGCTTGCTAACATGGGCATTCTTTATTTTATTATGCATGCAAATATGCAAAAATGCAGTATATACCTTTTAAATGCAAAATATACACCTTTATGATGCCTAAAATGTAAAAATACACATTTAGAGTACATACAACAAAGGTTCCTAAGGGGAGCTTATTAGATTTTTGCAAAATAACAAAGGAGCCAAATGATTGCCTAATTAAGCAAAAGGTATTTCAGGAGCTTTTTAAGCTCCTCCGCTTAAGAAAAAAATTTCGTCCAAAACGACATTACTTTATGATAAAAGTTAACAAAACACAACCGTTTTGAAAGAATTTCCTCCGACAACCTGCGTGAACTCTGCACCATCTGCAGCTCCTCTTCCCTTTCCAAGTTGACTTAACTTTACTTTTCTTCCATTTCCTTTTTTTGTCAATTTTCAGCCATAAAAAATATTTTTTTAAATACTTTTTTCCTGTATTAAAGTAAATATTTTTACCTATAAATAAAGACTTGGTTTGTTTAATTTGGATATCAGAAAAAATTTCTATGAATTTTTCAAATTTCTAGCCATTTTTTTTATAAAAATATTAAATTATTGGAGATAAATATGATGGGGTATATAAAAGTGTTGGAGTTTGTGCATTGTTGAATTGAAAGAGTATTTTTATTGGGGAGCTTAATGTCATTTTTGTAATAAAATAGAAGAAAATGAAGGTTAAGCTCCCCAAATGGGGAGCTTTGTTGTTCTTGCTCTTAGATGCAAAAATATGCATTTTTTTCTTTTTTTAATTATGCATGCGAGAATGCAAAAAATGCAGCATATACTCTTAAATGCAAAACATACATTTTTTATAATGCCTAAAATGCCAAAATACATATTTAGATGCACATAGATGCATTTTTTTATTATGCATGCGAAAATGCAAAAAATCCAGCATATACTTTTTAAATGCAAAATATACATTTTTATAATGCCTAAAATGCCAAAATGCATACAAAAAGATGTATCATTATTTTATGGGATGCTAAAGATGCAAATCCGAATTTTTGAAAATGTTAAAATGCGATGAAGTTTTTTTTTTTCTTTCGGATACCCGAATTTTTTTTCAATGCACAAAAGCATTTTTTAAATATATTTATAACGATACCAAGAATGCAATTAAAATTCCGCATGCTAAAATGCAATACATATGTATTTTTATTGCCGTGATGCCAAAAAATATTTAAAATGCCAAAAGATGCATTTTTTTATTTTATTATTTTTTTATGCATGGATGCCAAATGCTTATTATATATTTTTCACATGCAAAAATGATGTTTTTATTATTATAAAATGCATTACAGAAATTAGTATGCTGCAATTTTATGATTTACAAAATACAATGCATGCAACATATTTATTATTTATCATTACTTATTATTATTATTTATACTTATTCATTCTTTTTTTTTTGCGAGGAAAATAAAAGATAGTAAACTTACCTCTTCCTTTCCCTTCTCTTTTCCTTTTCAACTCAGCAGGCCGTTTCAGCGGGTTCGGGCCACTTGTGCCAACGTGGCGGATATTTATCATATGTTGCCCTAGGCGGCACAAGTTTTGATGGAGGCTCCGGTTTCAGCACCTTCCTACATGCCTTTCGCCCCTTTTCGAGTTATTTGCCCATCTTCGATGTGCTCCGGGATTATTGGTGGGACACCACCCACACTTTCCATTTCAGTTGGGGGGAGGCGACCATGACTCCCTGTGATTTTGCCGCTATCACCGGCCTTCCTACCAACATTGGTGAGACTTTGGCCCCTGATTATACTCTCCGTCGGCGTCCTAATGAGGTGGAGGACCTCCTGGGTTTTGAGTCAGAATACAAGTTGACGGATGAGATTTATATTGGCAGCGTGCGGAAATGGCTTCTAGCCAACGCTGGGCGGGTCCCAGAAAATGACCCCGTAGCCGTGGCTCGAGTTGCTAGAGCGTTCTTATTTTTTTTCCTTGGCACGTCCCTTTTTGCAAATTCTTCTACCACCCTGAGAGTTTACGTCTCCGCATGCACAATGGCCGATGATTTTGAGCAATTCTTGCTTATATGAGGCGAGGTGGGCTTGGCCGAACTTTATGCTTCCATGGATAGGGCTTGCCAGAATGACTCGCCGACTCTGAATGGATTTGCCCCGGCGTGGGAGGTATATGTCTTTTCCTGCTTTTTGCTGCTTTTTTTTTTTTTTATATCATATATTTTTTTTTGCAGCATATATTTTTATTGCTGATAAAATTTCTCTTTTATTTTTCTTTCCTTTTGCAGGTATGGGCCTTCTCATTCTTTCATTTCACGCCGCGTCGGCTCGTCAACGTATCCACCGACCACCTTATACGCGGTTTGTGGATGAAAAGGGTTCGGCGGACCGGGGCCGTGGTTGCTCAAAGAAGGAGGCGGGTGTAGGAGGATTGCTAGCTTGATGCAGTGCGGTGCACTTCCTTCCTTGGGAAGGCACGGAGGGCATTATGTTGTTGCTTTAGGGTGTTGACGGATACTGATGGTATCCATTATGGTAGATTCTTTATACATGGGCGAGCGGGTCAACCGCCAGCATTTTTCAACTTTGGTGCCTCTAGGCCTCCTTTTTTGGGTGATAGAGCCGATCACTTGCCGAGCAGTGTCGATTACTGTCGAAATTCCTTATACCAGCGGCGATTTTAGGTTATGGCGTATGAGGAATTTTGCGGAGCGATGCTTCATCCTCCCCTCTTGCTCTGCTTGTACCCAAGCGGACCGATGTATCTACCGGGCCAGGCCTTCTATCCCGTCTCTCGGCGAGAATGCGGAATTTCTTGAGCACGATGATGCCTTCTCTACCTTTCGGTATTATCATTGGGGTGGTCGGATGGTAGAGAAATACTTCCGGATAATCGAGATTCACGAGGCGTCGGTTCGGGGCGAGCCGTTCGGTAGACACATTTACCTTTGCATTTCTTTTTTTTCATAGGGTAACATGTTCCCTTCTATATGTTAGAACACTAACATCTTCAAAGATTTCCCAACCAGGGCATCTTTTCCCATTCTGGTCTAGCCAGGGCTCAGGGAACATGAGATAGGCACATTTCCCCTTCCCCACAAAGTAACCATTTAAGGTTTTCTATATGGTTGGAGGGGGATATTTATAAGGGCGCTTTTCTCTTTACGCCTTTCTTTTCTCACGTTTACGTTTCATGGCGCAGCTATTTCGGTGGAGTAGGTGTGTATCTAGACCAAAGGGGGGATACATTCCTTAAGTTCATCTTGGACTAAATTAACAAGTCGCTAGCGATTTTGGCGAGACCTAGACTTGACATATAATTCATTTTTGAAACATGTTTAGAGGGACCATGTTTCCTAGGGAGGTGGCTTTCTTTCCAATGATGTCAGTTTCTCGCCCATATTCAATGGCGTTGACCACAACTTGGGGGATAACCTCAAAGCCACTGAGGAAAATACCAGTGTCTTCATGCTCTATCTCGAGGATCAGGATATCCTCGCTTTCTCTGTTTTTCACAATCTTATCAGCCAAAATAATTACTATGTGGTCATCGTGGATGAATTTGACACGTTGGTGCAATGAAGAGGCTACCCCTTTTACCCGTGGATCAAGGCGTCCCGACAATATGCTAAAGTGGTGGTATATCCGGACTTGGAATTCAAGCGGCATGTTTAATGGCCCAATGGTCGGCATTAAAGTGACTACCCCTAGGACACATCGACTAGTGTTGTCGTATGCCCTTACTGTCTGCGATGAAGGAGCGAGTTCTGATATTTTTGTTCCCAATTTGGCTAAAGTACTGGCGGGACATACATTCAATGAAGACCCATTATCTATCAGAACTTGAGGAACTCATTTTTCCATAACCCCCACAGTGATATGGAGAGCATCAATGTGGTCGATTCCTTCTCTTGGTAGATCTAGATCAGTAAACATTATCACATTTCCAAAGTGAATGTTCCCGATCATTTGAGTAAGCTCATTTGGGGAGGTTTCAATAGGGATGACTGCCCTGACTTAAAGATTTAGCCAGCGTATCACGGTGGGTCTTAGAAGCACAAAGTAAGCCCTAGATGGAAATGTTGGCCTGAGTTTTCTTCATCTGAGCTAACAGAGTATCCTCCACCGTTTTAGCCCCAGCATCTGTTGTTTGGTCTTTGCCTGAGTGGTCACCTCTTTCCAGGTTTGGCTGGTAGGCTTGGCCAGATCGGGTAAGGTGGCTAACATCCCCGCCAACCCAAGTGGCTTTTTCAATATTGCAAGTATTTTGGCTACCCAGGATAGTGTCCCAAGAGAGAATATTGCAGCTAGGCTCTTTTATGGATAGGGATGGAGAGAAAGGAACAAGGATATATGGTAATAGGTGTTTATTTATTTCGAACTTGGGTACACCAATTTTTTCATCAACCTCAATCATATTGATTTGAGGTAGAGGGTTATTGACTATATTTGGTCTGGGTGGAGGCTTTTCAATAACCTTATCATATATAAGGTCCTGGATAGCATCTTTGAGTAAATAGCATTTATTGGTGGGGTGACCACTACAGCGATGGTATTCACAGTACTGGGCATGATTCCAAGTCCTGGGCAAGGGGTTCGGTGGCTTATAGCCTTCCAAGGCTTTAGCGCTCCTTATGCCATTAGTCCCTGCAGTATAACAGACTGGGGAGCTTGCAGTTCATCGTAATACTGGTTCGCCCTGTTCTGATTTCTAAAATTTATGTTCGGGCCGTTATTTCCTCCAACTATGTTGACAGACCTGTCTGACCCGTAAGACCACGGAACAGTGCTATAATTTTGGGTAGGAAAAGGGGCTGATGCATTCCCTACCATATTTACAGTTGGTGCTGGTGTGGCTGCCTTCCCTTTAGAGTAACGGAAAGAGCTGAGGCGTATTGACTTTTAGTTGCCTGGTCCGTATATCTTCATCAATACGGGTGCCTATCTCCACTATTTCTTTAAAATTGCTATAGGGGAGATACCGCATGTGTTCCAGGTATATGGGTTGGAGATTTTTAATGAACATCCTGGAAGACTCGGTAGTAGGATCAAATCCGTCAAAGGTGCAGGCCAACTTTCTTTTCCACCTGACTACAAACTCAGCACATGTTTCTTTTTCCCTTTGGGTGCATGACTCGAGGTCCCTTTTATTTTCAGGGCTGGTGTTGTCTTTGTACCTTTCAAGGAACCCTTCAGCTATCTAGTCCCAAGTATTCATGGTGCTGCTATCAGACAACATTAGTCATTGCTTGGCAGCCCCTATTAGGGTGAGGTGAAAATTGGAAGTCATAGCCTCAAAGCTAGCTCCCCTTGACTTCATGCCAATGGAATAAGATTTTAAATGGGATATAGGGCATCCAGTCCCATCGAATTTCTCTATGTTCCGCATTTTGAATTTTGAAGGTAATATTGCCGAAGGTTGCAATGCTAGTGCCCGTGTAGAAAATTCCCCTTTGTTGAGAAGTTTGAGCATCATGGTTTTCATATTTTCCATGTCAGCCTCCATTTTGGTGGCTGGGGGAGTTGGCTTTTGATATATGCTGGCCGGATTAGGGAAGGCTGGGTTAATTTCTGGCTACGGTATCTGGTAAGGATTTTGGGCAGGATATGGATTTTGGGCTGGATATGGATATTGAGAAGGATATGGATATGGGGCTGGATACGGATTTTGGGCTGGTGGAACTTGGGCAGGATAAGGATTCTGGGCTGGTGGAATTTGAGTTGGTGGATTATTGGCATTTTCGGTCAGGCGACCAGGATCATTGAAAGGTAAGTAGGTGGTAACTTGGCTTGGCAGGTTATAGCTTTGTGGGTCCATATGCGGGCTATTCTGGAGTGGGTTGGTTATGGGAAAAGGGAGGTCATTTGGACTATGGGGAATATTAGTGCTTCGGAAAGGATATGGAGGATAGGACGGGTAAGGGTTGATATTTGGGTAGTAGGGACTTGGTGGAGGATTTGGATTTGAGGTAGTGGCAGTATTTGGTGAGTTAGTGTTTGGCTGGGGGTTTGGGTTTGGAGGAGCATGGAATGTTGATGCTTCTTAAGGGACTGCAGGGGAAGGGATTACCTCACCACTGGATTTTAAATTTTGCACCAGATTAGCCATTTGGCTCATTATACGATCAGCCATTGCACCCAAATTTTGGTCTAGCCACTGTTGCATTACTGGAGTCGGAGCGTACCCTAGAGCCCATGTATCTGTACCCATAGCGGACTGCTCACTTTTTCTTTGCTATCTTGCTCGGATCTGTACCTCTCGAATCGATTACGCCCTTATCGATATATGATACGATACCCTTCGATGCGCTTTACGTACTTATTTCCCGTATCAATCAGCCATTACTATCTCTGCCTTTCCAAATTCGGGCCAGGTTTCTGAGGAAAATGGGTTTGGAGGTATCAAAAGGGTGGCTGAAGGCTTTCTGGGCTTGGAGTACAGCGTGCCTTTATTAATGTTATTTATTTATTATTATTATTTTTTCCTTACAAATTGATCGGATAAGCACCTGCTTTATTTTGACGGTCTCAAGACTTTTCCTGGAACAGTGGATTCTTTCTCCAAAGTATAGGACCAACGTATTCCACCTGCCTTTCGACACCCCAAGATCAGACTGATCCCAGACAAATGGCCTATACTCTTTTCAGGATCCACCATTCAAAATTATCTAGGTCGGGCATCAGAGAATAATAAATCAGCCCCTGTGTATATTTTTTTCTTGCACAATTTATTTATTTATTTTGATCATTTTCTTTTGACTTGCGCATTTTTATTTATATATATATTTTTTATTTTTCCTCTCTTTTTTATATTTTTTTCATAGGGGCTGACCCACGATTCAACAATGCAAAAACCGGTCAGTCTTTGAAGTGTCTTGAGAATCTATATGAAGTCTAACGTTGGCTTATGTTGGGGGTAGGCTGGCCATGGTGTAGGGTAGCAGTTCGGAATATATTTATATGTGTGCGCGTGCGTGCGGTATCTAAAAAGCAGTAAAATCCTTTTTTGTCAGATATAAAAAAACGGAAAATAAACAGATATGACATGTCTTGTTGTTATTTGTGGATTTTCTCGGCTTTTTTAATTTGAGTGCAAGCAAGCAAACCAATCACATTAATAAATAGAAAGAAAAGCGGGGAATCTATCTATCCCTATTAATTACAAATTGGTCCTATGTCCCCAAAATAAAATAGCAGAATGAATGCGAGTATATACATATTTTGCGGAGTAAAAATAATAAACATAAAGAAATAATAATATAGAGCCGAAAATAAAACAATATTAAAAATAAAACCCCGACCCTTTTATTGTGCTGCATGGAATTTTATTGCAAATATATATATGATCTATATATATTTTTTTGATTTTGAATTTTTTAAAAAAAATATTTTTAAACATACCTGTAACAGTTATCGGAACGAAACTGCTGCAAGATGGAGGATCATATCTGCAAATATAGACACAGATGTATAGGAACACAATATTCAAATGCATAAATTAATATAACAAGCATACTTTAGCCAGAAACAAAGAAAAATAAAAAGTTTTTTTTTTTTTTTTATGATTCTAGTCCTCCATTTTTATTTAAAATAAAAACGATCTCCCCAGCAGAGTCGCCACTGTGGGTCGCCCAGGATGTGCCCGTGCCCCGTGCGCCCTTGGATAGGGGTGTGCGTACATGCGGATGCGGTATACCACTGCTCTCATTACATCCTCCCTTGTTTAGGGGAAAACGGAATTACAAGTGCGAGAGGAGTGCTGTCTAAAATAGCGCGTTTGAATACGCCTCGGTTGACTTTAGTGAATTTTTGGTTCAATATGGGAGTTTTGGGTTTTCTATATCAAGTTATCCCTTTTTTAGAGGATACCAGGATATAAGAATACATCACCCTTTCATTCTCATTCTCCATTTTTTAGGGGAAAACGGAAAAGTGCAAAAAAGGATGTTGCGAGGCCCCACTATGGATTTTATGAAAATTGCCTTATGGCCTATTTCGGATCACTATGATTGCTTTGAGTTTCCTGCATCAAGTTATCCCTTGTTTAGGGGATACCAGTATATAGGAATACATCACCCTTTCATTCTCATTCTCCCTTTTTAGGGGAAAACGAAAAAGTGCAAGAAAGGAGTGTTGCGATGCCCCACTGGATCCAAAATGTTTTATAGAGTCGCCATCTTTATTTTAAGGAAGAAATAAATAAAAACCAAAAAAAGAAAAACCAGAGATTGTAAAAACGAGTTCGGAGGCTAAGTTACGAGTTGGGAAGGTGCTAGGCACCCAACTCGCTCTTTCGGTCTCAAAAGCGGTTTTTGGCTAAAGTAGGCTTTTTGTTATATTTATTTAACAAATAATCGCACTTGTTCTGATCATTCCCCTCTTCTTACAACCATCTCTAGTCAGGCTGTGACGCCCCGCTCCTTCGTTATCTCGGTTTGCGTGCTATACTTGCACTTCTTCTTTTGTCGACTGTATGTTTGGTTTGCGAGAGAGTCTAGATGTGTTTGAGAGACCACATTAAGACCGAAACATTATTAATAGACTCCATATAGTTGTTGACTTGCTAAAGTCACGAGTCGTGACTCGACGATAGTCGGAATGCGACGCGATTGAGGGTTTGCTTGCGTTTTGTGTGCGTGACCTCGGTTTGGGTCCTAGACCTCTATAAGATGGTTTATTAACATGTTTAGATGCATTAGACTTCAAGTTGGAGGTGTTCCTTAAGTCTATCGATGATTTGGAAGTTTATAAACCTTCTTGCTTTGTTTTGCCCTTAGCGATTTCCTTCAGGCCAGTCATGTTTTGGGCAAACTTCGGGAAAATTATGGTACTAATCCACTGAATAGAATTTTCTAAAAATTTAGTATGTTTTACCTTCATACGTTAGGATACTCTCTGTAAAATTTGGTAATTTTCCAAGGTGTCTAAGTACCTCAATTAGGTCTTGACTTACGGCTGTGCCAGAATTCAGTTTTCAGAAAAACAACTTCTGTACTTGATTTTGTTGTAACCATATCTTGATGTATATAAGTCCAAATGGAGTAATTTAAAATCCTAAAATATAATTCAATGAGTCTAGTTTCATAAAAATCAAAAATCACCTCATTTGGAGTTGTGAGCGATTTATGGTCGATTTTACAAGATTGACTATCCAGCCTCAGCCTTCCCAGTGCCCGCCTCAAAAATGTGAGGCGCCCGCCTCAAAAATGTGAGGCGCCCGCCTCAAAAATGTGAGGCGCCCGCCTCAACTTCTGGGAGCAAATTTGCAAATTTGGAGATGGGTCAGAGTCCCATGCGCCCGCCTCAAAAATGTGAGGCGCCCGCCTCAACATAAAAATGTCTCTTTCAGGATTTTTGCCCTGTTTTGAGTTTGGACGAATTATACCTATCCTACCCTCATTAAACCCCTTCTAAACCCTTCCTAACCTCCCATACTTAACCCAAATCATGTCCTAACATTAGTTGGAAGTTAATTAAGGTTAGATTAGTGATTGATTAATCCTAATCTCTACTAATTGTACTTGGGAAAAGTCTTTTGTGCCCTTATTGTTGTGGAAGTATAAATAGCCTAACCCTTCACCATTTTCAGCCATTCCTCTTCATTTTCCTCCACACAACCGTGAGTTAGAGAGAGAGAGAGTCTCCATGGGAGATTTCAAGCCCTAGCTTCTTCTCTCTTCGATCCAAGACGATCCAACCACCCGATTGCCTTCAAACTTCGGAATCTTGAAGCCCTCGACGAGTAGAACAACTTCACCGATCGGATTTGTGTTCTCTTGAGTTTTCACTCAAGCTAGGTAAGTTACTTACTTTTGATTTTGGTTCATTGGCCCTAAGGAAAACAATCTAGATGCTATTTGTGGGCAATGAACACTTGATATGCTATGTTTGCCCAATTTTGGGGATTTTTGGAAGTATGAACATGTTAGGAGCATTTGTAGATGACTTCTATGGTTGTTGATGTGAATGATTATCCTTCATATTGTGTTTCTAGGATTGGGAGCATGCTAGAAATCGTGTTTACATTATATTTGGGTTTATTATGAAAGTATGCCTTTGATTGGGGCTTTGGATTTGTGAACTCTCTATATATTATGAGAATGATCACTTAATTGAAATTATATGGTTTATGAAATGGGTTATCCCTTTGTTTAGGTTTTTATGAATTTTGGGGCTTGGGAATCAAGCCCGAATTATTTTAGAATTTGTTGTAATTGAAGAGGATGATAATGTTGGGATTTATGGAAAGTGTAGATAATGAAACTTAATAGTAAGACTCAACGGAGTCACTATAAGTCCAATAATGTGTTAGTGAACTTGGGTCGAAATCCTACGATGTATGGGATTCGCTTGATATTGATTGTGGTGCACTCAGTTTCTAAACTTCGAGTGAGATTATGATTACGATGAGTTCTTGGGTTTCTAGGCTTGGGAATCAAGCCGAATGAATTTTAGTGTTTTGTCATATATTTGAATGGAGTGTTAATTTGGGGATTTATGATACATATAAATAATGAAATGTAGTGCTAAGACTCAACGGAGTCGTTACAAGTTCAATAACATGTTAATGAACGTTGGGATGAATTCCTACGATGTTCGGGTTTTGGTTGGTTATGATGGTGAGCACCCGAGCATCTCGATTTGGGTCCAGTTGAGACACTTATATTATAGAGATTTATTAGGGGATTTATTCGGATGCGTGCTCGGGAGAGCACGGTGCATTAAAGGCCAACCTATGGTCTCGAGTATGGTTGAAAATATTTGTCGAGTGAATTCTTACTTTTGGAAAACGATCGGTGGTGCATGAACGTGTTTGTGGGTTATGACTACGGTGTAGTCTTTGGTTTGATTTTAGTAGAGGTCCATTATAGGCCTCATAATATGATTCTCGGTGGGTTTATACTATTCTTGATTTAATTGGTGACTTGAGATCTTTTAAGATTAATTGGTTGTGAGCAATGTATTTGCCTTGACTTGATTTATGGTAGAGAATAATAACCTATTTGGTCGAATGAGTTCGCTCTTGTCGAATTCATTCCTTATTTGTTTATATTGAGTGAATACATACTTGAGCATCCGTCGGACGGGTTCGCTCTTGTCGAATCGATCCTTATTTGGTCTTTACGAGTAAACATCTACTTGTGCATTGCATTAAGTCCAAATTGCACTATTTGGTTTGATTTTTATGTCGTGGGACGACATCGCCTATACGAATCGTCGACCAGATTCGCTATGGATCGCCGCACGGACCTCACACACCCCTCCATTGTAGGCCGCAATGGGAAGTAGCCCCTTGCCGTGAACAATACGCGGCGACATTGGCGCTATCACCGGCGGAGTTCGGTATATCGATGCGAAGACACAAGCATCGTAGTCACAAACCCGTAAAACAGTGTTTTTCTTGCAGGAGCTACGTAGCGGCCGGGCCCATAACATATCCTATTGTGATGTTTAATACTCGCACTTATGTGAATAACATGCTAAGTGCAAATTTGTGATCATTTGAGGGCTAGGCCCAGGTCTTGGTTTTACGTGCTTATGTATAAGCACTTATATGAAAGATAACGTGCTATGTGGTTTATTGTGGGTATGCTATTAAGATACCATGATCTTATATACGCTTGTGCATTATGCCATGCCACGTCATGCTATGCCATACATTTGCATTTAGTAACTTACTGGGTCATTATGACTCACTCCGTGCGTTTGTTTTCCTTAGTTTTTGCAGTAAGCTCGTTAGTACGTTGAAGCTTCTGCGCTTGATCGATAACGAGTGGCCTTAGGGCGATAGCTTGGAATTATTAGTATTATTGTATTTACTATCTTGTGAGACACGGACGTGAAGTTATGTAAACTTTACTTGGGTAGTTATGTCAGTATTTTATTGTCGTTTATTTTTGTAGCCGACTCGTTTGGTCGAGCTGTTGTATCTTTTAGAAGTTATTCCCTTGTTATTTCGAGCATGCTTTAGCTCACTCATCCTAGTTATGTTGGTATTGTCATCTCCGACGACGTTAGTCGTGAGACTTGGGTTTAGTTGTTAGAATTTGAATATCTTGTTCTTTTAGTTGATTTATTCCTCCGGCATGTTATAGCCGTAGAGTTGTTGTTTATCAGGTTGGGTTCTTGTTGCTTCCGCCTTAGGTTGCCGATGGTTTGTCGTGACGTGCGCAATGTTGCGTCACGCGAGTCGTAGATTTGTCGAGAGATAGTCGTCTCTCAGCCTTGTATACCTTAATTTATAATTATAGGCTTTGGTCCCATTTATGATTTGCTTCCGCAGATTTTAGTTTTTGGTTATTCGGTTTTTTGCCGTTATGGCTTCACACTCCAGTTTAGAGTTTGTTGGTTTAACTCTTGACTCGCACCACTATGCTTAGCGGGTGCTTGTCCGTCTTTTAGCTTGTCTTGACGGCACGACCTTGGGATTTCGCATTGGAGTCCGGGTCGGGTCGTCACACAGGCTACCCGGGGTCCTTCAGCTTTTCGCTTTCTTAATATTTGGACTAGCCATGCAACGTTTAAAGATACGGTTCTTTCTGCCTGGAATTGTAATATTCATGGTCGTCCTATGGTTCGTTTTTCTCGAAAGCTCAAGCTTGTTAAAGATGCCTTAAAGTTATGGAACAAGAATGTTTTTGGCAATCTTTTCTCAAACATTCACAAGGTTGAGGAAGACGTGCTTGAAAAGGAATTATTTTTCGATCTTAATGCCTCTCCTGATAATAGGGAGGCTCTTATGGCAGCTCAGGCCAATTTGCGAACCCTTCTTACTCAAGAGGAAAATTAATGGAAGCAAAAATCAAAAATCAAATGGCTAAAAGAGGGACATGGTAATACGAAGCTGTTTCATGCTTCGGTTAAGCAACATCAAAGGCGGCTGTTTATTCATTCCATACATGATATGTCGGGTAATTTGCTTGAAACGGATCAGGATATCAAACAAGGAGCAGTCCACTATTTTTCAGATCAACTTATTTCTGATGGTCTCATTTGGTCATCTCTCCATGCTAATGTTATTCCCCACCTCATCACGGACGGATGGAATTCCTCCCTATTATCTCCTCCGTCTGCATCAGAGATCAAACAAGCTGTTTTTCAATTAAGTGGAGAGAGTGCGGCTGAGCCTTATGGATTCAATGGCAAATTTTACACATTTTGTTGGGACATTATCGGAGATGACCTTTGCGAAGCAATTCTTGAGTTCTTTTCAGGTTTCTCCCTTCTGAGAGCTTCGTCTAGTAATCTTATTGTGGTAATTCCAAAGGTTGACAAGCCTTCTTCCTTCAAGGATTTCCGTCCAATAAGCCTATGTAATTTTTGTAACAAGGTTATTTCTAAGGTTATTTCTTCTCGGCTTGCTCCCATTTTACCTTTCATCATCTCCGCCAATCAAAGTGCATTCACCAAAGGGCGTACTATCCATGACAATATTTTATTAGCTCAAGAATTAATGGGTTTTTTGGGCAAACGAGTCACTGGTTCCAATGTTGCTATTAAGCTTGATATGGCCAAGGCCTTTGATAGGGTCTCATGGTTGTTCCTTATCTCTGTGATGCGCAAGTTTGGCTTTAGCGAAGTTTTTCTTGACATTATTTGGCGGCTAATCTCAGAAAATTGGTTTTTGATTATTATTAATGGGAGTCCTACTGGTTATTTCTCCTCTTCCTGTGGCCTCTGCCAGGGAGACCCCCTCTCCCCAAGCCTTTTTATCATCTCAGCAGATTACTTCAGCAGGAGCCTTAACATTCTGCAGCAACAAGTCACTTATTCATATACTCTTCTATTAGTGGCTGCCCAATCATATCTCACTTGGCTTTTGCGGATGACATTCTTATTTTTTTCAATGGCAGTAAAAATTCTCTAAAGCAACATAAAGCTGTGATTGATCATTACGAACAAGTCTCTGGCCAGTTAGTTAATTCTTCGAAAAGTTCCTTCTACGTGGCTCCTTCAACTAATGTTGTTAAGGTCACTTCGCTTACTGACATCCTGGGTTTTAGATCAGGCCAACTTCCCATTACGTACCTTGGCTGCCCTTTGTATTTTGGTCGGAAAAAACGTCATTTTTTTGATGGCCTCTTAAGCAAGATGCAGCACCACATTTCTTTATGGGTTGGGAATTTCCTTAACAAAGCTGGCCGTATTACTCTCATAAATCACGTGCTCCATTCCATGTTAAGTTACCAGTTTGCTGCCATTGATCCTCCGGCATCTGTTAGTTCTTTGATAGACCGTATGTGCTCTAATTTCTTTTGGGGCCAGGTAGACGGGAAGCATAAAGCCCATTGGATTTCTTGGAAGAATTGTTGCAGACCAACTCTAGAAGGCGAGATTGGCATTCATAGTATGGTAAATATAATCCAGGCCTTTGGAGTTAAACTCTGGTGGCGTTTCCGCACCACATCCACTCTATGGTCATCATTCCTTCAGGCTCGGTACTGCTCAACCACCCATCCTTTGCAAGTTTTGAAAAAGGGGTCTCATGTCTGGAATCGGATGCTGAAAGCTCGTGACATCGCTGAGCCTCGAATTTTCCGGGTTATTGGTAATGGTCTTTGTTCGCCCTGGTATGATAGATGGATTCATAACTTCCGGTACCGCCAAAAGCCGCTGGATCGCTTGCTATTAAAAAGGTTCAGGAGATCCTTTGTTTAGCTCCTAACCGGGAGTCTAGATCTCCGCTGCCCTCAGTTCTTTGGAACTTGCTCGAAGATCAATAGATCTCTCTTAGTAATTCTGAAGATTGTCCTTTTTGGACTGCCACTTCTTTAGGAAGTTTTCCCTCTCTTCAGTGTTCGCTTTGATTAGAGATGTCCGTCCAACTTCTCTATCTGCTTCCTTTATTTGGCATGCAGCGCTGCCGCGTCACATAAGTGTTTTCATGTGGAGGCTTTTTGTTCATAAACTCCCTATTGATGAAGTTATTCGCAGAAAAGGCATCTCCTTGGCTTCTAAATGTTATTTCTGTGATGAAGGTCATGGGGAAACTTTCAAGCATGTCTTTTTACTCAACAACACAGCCTCTGCGATTTGGTTGGCTCTCCACAATCTCTTCGAGGTTCCAGTTCAGCCCGGCAATATTCAGCAAAAATGCCTTTCTTGGTGGATGCATCGCAAATCGCTTCCTTTTATCCTTATTCCTTCGATCACTCTGTGGCATATTTGGAACTTTCGAAATAAGGCCTCTTTTGATAATATCAGGATGCCCAAAGATGTGATTATTAAGAATATTATGGCAGACCTCAAGCTCTTTCTCTCTACGACAACTATTATTTTTCAGATTCCTCGAGTTATGCTCGAATTTCGTATGTGTATAAAAGGAAAGTATCAGTTCAACATGTTGCTTGGAGTAACCCTCCTCATGGTTGTGTTAAACTCAACTCCGATGGAGCCAGTCGCGGTAATCCAGGCCTTAGTGGGGGTGGTGGCATAGTCCGTGATTCCGATGGTCGTTGCATTTTTGCCTACTCGTATTTCTATGATATGTGTTCTAATATGGAGGCTGAAATTAGAGCCCTTCACTTTGGAGTTC
This sequence comes from Codonopsis lanceolata, assembly GCA_013146195.2. Lineage (NCBI taxonomy): Eukaryota > Viridiplantae > Streptophyta > Magnoliopsida > Asterales > Campanulaceae > Codonopsis > Codonopsis lanceolata. The sequence continues at coordinate 83,435,646 of CM028383.1, forward strand.
GATGGCTTTATGAGCAAGGCCATTATAATGCGATTATAGAGACTGATTCGAAGGTGATTTTCGATTGTTTTTCTAAAGGCCACAAACTTCCTTGGGCACATTCCTATGTTCATCGCTACATTTCCAGATGCCAAGAGGAGATGAGTTTTTCTTTTTCTCATTGCTTCAGAGAAGCCAACAAAGCCGCTGACAGTTTCGCTAATCTGGCGTGTGACTCTCGCTCTGACTAAGTTTTCCTGGATTTGCGGGAAATTCCTAGTGCTATTAGAGGGATTATTTTTCTTGATGCATGTAACACTCCTTACATTAGGATTTCTTAATCCCTTTCCCCTTGTTGTTATTCTTTTTCGAGGTAAGGCTCCTCTGTCCCCCCGTACAAAGGGTAAGGCTAGTTGTCCCCCTCAAGTTTGTACCTTCATTTATTTTTAATAAATTCTCGCAGGTGCCGCCCTGCTTTCCCAAAAAAAAAAAAACAAGGTTTAAATATCAATTTGGTCACCCTACTTTCGGCCAAAATTCATTAAGCTCACTCTACTTTTTTTTTCCGTCAATTTAATCACTCTACTTGGACATAAATATCAAGTTCATCACTCCATCCAATTTTTTTGTTGAAAACTTAAAAAAAATTCTGAAAATCCCAAAATACCCTTTGACCACAGGAAAAAAATTGCCGGTCTTAGAATTAGAGTATGGCATGCTAGAGTGAGCAGGTGATACTCGATCAATTCAAAAAGCACCCATATTGCAGTAGCAACACCGAGCAGGCCAGCGAAAATCTTCTTGTCTCTCCATAGGAAAATATCAGTCGGCTTTCCGCCGCCCAAGACCTTGTGCACAGGCTTCTCCCTCCCGAAGAGTCGATAGATCTTCAATTTGACGGAAGACATCGGCGACCCTTCTTATCGTCGTCGGAATCTGATGAAGACGACGAATCGTGGCTATGAAACGTCTCGGTGATCTTATCCTTCACCGAATCAATGAATGATTCTGCCTCGCCGGCGTGATCTGCTATCGGGATCTTCGTTCACAAGTTACTCAATTCCCCGATCTAACGAAATCAATGGTCGCCGACAATCGCAAGGTGCTTTTTGAGTGAAGACCCACAGATGGCCAGGATGGGGCCACGACAATGTAACACAACAGAGGACTTGAAGTCTTGAACCTTCATCTGAGCAATGCAATAGCATGGGGAGCACAATAAGTACACTAACCTGAAGCTCATAAATATTTATAACCGTTCAAGATCGTGTGAAACATGGTGAGCAGCCTGTGCAACCCGCGATCTATAGCCACAGCCACCGTGGAGAGTTTAAAAGAGTCATAACCACAGGCTTGCTACCTACCAAGAAGTGGTTATCTTACTACCCATAAATAAATACACAATTTACTTGTGTAATTGCTGCCAAATAGTTTCCCCCAATACATATTGCTTTTTTATCGACCCACATGTACACCAGAGAGTCTTAGTGGGAATGATCCCCGCTTAGCTTATCCATTGTCCTTTTTCTCGCAGTAATCAAAGTTGATGATGGAGAGCACGGCCGAGAAGACTCACGGGAGAAGGAGGCGAACTGAGGAAGAGAGATTGGGTCTGGTTCTGGACTGCTTGGGGATGATTCACCGGAGAAGATGAAGGGCTGGGGTTTGGGTATTTGGGGCTTGTTGAACCCTCAACTTTTAATATTGAGAGTGAAACCCTTCAACTTAATAAGGGTATTTTAGTCTTTTCAATGATTTCCGTCCAACATAACGGACAAAAATGACTCAAGTGACCTTATTGAATATCAAAGCCAAGTAAAATGATTAAATTGAGGAAAAAAAAAGTAGAGTGAGCTTAATGACTTTTGGCCGAAAGTAAGGTGACTAAATTGAGATTTAAACCAATAAACAAAGCATTAAAAGACAGGAAATAAAAACAAATACATCCGTGGCTACATTATTTACGGACTTGCAGCCATCTCCTTACAATAATTACAAATATATTTAAAAATATTTGGCCATAGTAATGGATCTTTTACATAATATTTCATAACTAAATCCGGGCAGCACTAACGGCTTATATTTTCTACATTGAGGCGGATTTGAAAGGAACTTTTATAAAATAAACGCCCTTAAAGGCTATTAACTTTTAGAGCGGGGAGTGCTCGCTCTGTCCTTCTTGAGAGAGGGAGACTTTTTTATGCTGCTGCTGTTGTGATTTGGGCAGAGTAACGACTTATTTTTGGTGGTTTTGACTTATTTATTCGGGCAGAGTAACGGCTTATTTTGGGTGGTTTTGGCCTATTTAGTCGGGCAGAGTAACGGCTTACTTTGTGGTTTTTGGACCGGGAAAATAGGGTGGATACCTAACTTAAGGGCTAGAGATCACTTTGACCGGTTGGTTTTAGGTTTGGCGGAGTTTTGGCAGAGTTTTGAGGCTTTATAGAGGGATCACTCCTTATCTCACTTCACTCTCTATTTTCTCAGCATAAGGACAACGCGGAGAAATTTGTGATCGGTTTTCGGTTTTACGAGAGTCCCTGAAAGTGAGCCCCAAGCCCTCTATTTATAGCTGAAAGAGAGGACTCATCGGGAATTCTTTTTTCTCTCTGCATGCTCAAATTCCTTGTACACCGCGCTGTAAAAATTGCACAATGTGTTAAGTCCGGGGTGTACTGTAGTTAGCAGGTCACTGCCATATTCCTTCCTGGGTGCCGCGCCAATGGGGCCTTTAGGCCGTGCCAGGGTACTATTCTTCTTTCAATTTTTGCACTTTTATCCATCGCATTTTACTGTTTCACGCATCCTGCTTTGCCTTTCGCATTTTCAACTCCTGTAACTTGACATTTGTTAAGTTTTCACAGGTCTTGATATTTCATGCCAGAGTCACATATCCAGGGTACGAAATTGGGGTGTCTACAGTCGGGATTCTCGACAGTTCGAGAGATAAAAATCCCGTAATCCCGACTACAATATTTATGAACAATATCTCTAACACTAAAATATTTTTTAAATGTCTCCATTATGATTAAGATTTTAGACTATATATTTACAAGTATACTTAAATATTTACTTAATGGTGGGTATTGATGAATCTGTCATTATGAACAAAATGCACCCATCACTCGCAGGAAAAGAGTTACACTAATGTAGAAACTTGATAGACAAAAAAAAAAAAACCACAACATTGTGAAAATAAATTAACAAATACCATTAAGTAATTTTAGCAAGTACACAATAGACATTGTTTGAAAGATAGTCTCTTGGTTTGACAACAGTACACACTCAAAATATTTAAAAAAAATTTAATTTTTTTTAAAAATTCAAAAAATAAAAAAAAGTTCAGAAAAAAAATTAGTCGGGACGGGTCGGGAATCCCGACGGGATTGATATATTTCCCGAATCCCGTCCTGAAATAAGTCGGGATCGGGATTATGTCAAGTTGGGATATATCGGGTCGGGATCAAAACGAGACTTTTTGCCTGCCCTAGCTGCATTTGCTTTTGTTGCTTCTACTACTGCATTTGTGGACTCATGTTGGAGATTTTCTTTCTTTTGCTGCATTTCTGACTCTTGCCGGAATTTTTTTTCTTTTGCTTACTTTTCCAACTTCTGCTGGAAATTTTCTTTTGCTTTTGTTGCTTTTCCAACTTATGCTGGAAATTTCTTTTTTTTTTTCTCTTTTGCATGCTTGCATTTTTTCTTTTGCATGCTCGCATTTTTTTTCTTTTTTGCATGCTTGCATTTTTTTTTCTCTTGTATGCTCGCATTTTTTCTTTTGCATGCTCGCATTTTTTCTTTTTTCCATGCATTTTCTCACCTTTATTGCTGATTTTTCTTGCTTTTATGCTCAGTTTGCGGCTGACCTGCTGGGGATATGAACTTTTCTTTGATTTGAATAGATGGCCGTCGATTTTGGTTAACAAAGCTAACTTTGTTAACTTTCCGTTAAGCTTCAGGGGCCATTTTGCAACTTTCGAAACCTGAGGACTTAAGTGCCGAACTTTTAAACTTTGGAGGGGAAAAAAGAAAAAAAATTCTTTTTCTTCCATTATATGCGATGGGAAAGAAGCTGAAACAGCTCACTGCTTCTTTCCTTCTTTCTTCATTTCCTTTCGGCTGCCATTGTTACTGCTGAAGTTTTCTTCTTCATTTTTTCTCCTTTTCTCAATTTTCTTCCGCCAATTTGCGTGTTTTGCTTGACAGATGACATCCTCCTCAAGATCTCGGAAGGGAAAGACTCCAATGCATCCGGAATCGGGTGGAGAGAGGAAAGAACTTCCTCCTTTGATTCGAAATTACGTCAGATATTATTACTCGAAGGATGATTGGGATAATCTCCTTCGCGATCAGAACACCCATGTGTCAAATCTTCCAAATCCCACAGTAAGTTTCTTTTCTTAAACCCATTTGTATGATTTTTCAGATCTACTAGATTTCTCTGTTGTTTTGGGCTTTTGGAGCATACCTGACTCTGCTGATGATGCTTATGCATGTAATTTATATGCTAGAATGATGCAATTTGGCAATTTATCTATGAAATTTATGCGATTTAATTTTGCGATGCATATTTTGAATAGTTGGCACTATTTGACTCTGCGATGCATATTTTATATTATTGATGCAATTTGGCTACATGATGTACGTTTAGACTGAAAAATATTTTTATATGATGCATGCCTATAAAATAGACTTTTTGGAAATATTGATGCACTTTTTTTTTGAATATATCTTCGGGCATATTTTTCGGATGCATGCAAAATGTAACATGAATATTTTATGCAATAATATTCACTTTTTATGAATGCATATGTTGCAGAGACATGATAAATGCAATGGAAATATCTTCTTTCAAGTTTTGCACCATGTCATTTTTGCGAACGCCAAAATGCAATTATAAAAATAATAAATGCAACTGATGAATGACTAATGTATGCATATATCATTTTTATTGAAATGCAAATGCGACATAGAAAATTTATTAGAGGCTTGCTAAAATTTTGCATGAGCATTATTTGATATGTGCGAAAATGCAACATGTGTTTTATTTCTTGAATGTAAAACACACACATTTTTTTTCTTTTATATTGCAGGAGTGCCAAAATATATATTTTCTTTTTGAATGCAAAAGTATGACACCGACATATTTTCTTGAATGTATGAATGCAATATTTTTTTATGAATGTAAAAGATGCAATATAATTTCATTATGCGAAATGCGATGCATACAACATGCTTAATTTAATGATATGCACATGAGATAAAAAGATGAGAATTTTACCTTTTCCCATTTTCCGCTTTTTTTTTTTTTTTTTTATGATGCTGATATGTTGTTGTTGTTTTTTCATAGATGCACAAGCCATTGATCCGGATTCGGGTGAATTGTACCAACATCTTGGACATATATAACTTAATGCCCAAGGCGACACGAGTTTTGGTGGAGTCCTCCGGATTTAGTGCGTTTTTGCGGGCATTTCGTCCCTTCCACAACTTTTTGCCCATCTTCGATGTGCTGAGGGACTATTGGTGGGACACCACCCATACATTTCATTTCACTTTGGGGGAGGCGACCTTGACCCCATGTGACCTTGCTGCGATCACAGGCATTCCTACTAGTATCGGTAGGACTCTGGCGCCAGACTATACTCTTCGTCACCACCACGATGTGGTGAAAGATCTCCTGGGCTTTGTGCCCGAGTATAAATCAGCTGACGAGATCTTTATCGGCATCGTGAGGAAGTTGGTCTTGGAGAATGCCGGGAAGGTTGCAGAGAACGATAGCGAGGCTGTGGCTTGCGTTGCCAGGGCATTTTTGTTATATTTTCTTGGATCGTCTCTTTTTGTCAACTCGTCCACTTCTTTGAGAGTTTCCCTCTTAGGATGCCTAAGGGATTTGGACCATGTTGCTGATTATGACTAGGGGCAGGCAGGCCTGGAGGAGCTGTATACCTCTATGGATAGAGCCAGCCGCAACAACTCCCCGACTCTCAACGGATTTGCTTCGGCTTGGGAGGTATCTTTTTTTTTTGTTTTTTTCATCATTTAATTTTTTTGCAGTATTTTTCTTTTGCTGATGATTTTCTTTCTCTTTTTTTTTCGCATGTCTGGACTTATTCATTTTTTCATTTCACGCAGGGCGCACTGCATCAGCTCTTCCACGAGCCGCCTTATTTGGCTGAGTTTGTGAATGCGAACAGAGTTAGGCTGGAACGGGATGGAGGTTGCTCGGATACAGAGAGGGTGCGAGAGAGGATTGCCAGCTCGAGCGCAGGCACGGTGCACTTCCTTCCTTGGAGGGGCCTAGTAGGGCATTATGCGGTTACTCTGGAGATGAGCCGGTGTTGGATACTGATGGTATCCATCATGGTCGACTCATTATACATGGGAGAGCGGGTCAATCGCCAGCATTCTGCACTTATGACATTCCCAATGGTGCCTCCTATGCCTCCCCATTGGGTGATTGCGCTGGATTTCTTGCCGAACAGGTATCAGTACCTGTTGAAATTTCATATGCCTGAGAGTGACTTTCCGGTTATGGCATATGAGGACTTTCTGAGGACTATGCTTCATCCTGCCCCTCATGTCCTTGCGGCGGCCAGGCGTGCTTCTGATGCCTCTGACAGGCCGAATCCTACTTTTCCTGCTCTTGACGCGCATCTAAAGTTTACTGGACTTGATAATGCTTTTTCCACCTTCCTATATCATCAAGACGGAAGGATGGTGGAGGAAGTTCTTCCAGATGCGGACATCCCTGAGGAGTATCATGTCAAGGAGCAGGCTCGCACGATACACGTTTTTTCCTTCTTTTTCTTTTGCATCATTTCATTTTTTTTTGGAGACTGATATATTTTCTTTTTGTCGTCTCACACTTTTTTTTCTTCAGGTTAACGTGTCGACGTACAAGAAACTGCTGTGGCTTCTTCAGCATCAACAAGCTTTATCAGCGGCTTGTGGATGAGCTCTCCTGTCGGGTAAATGATGCAGTGCGGCAGACCAGACACCGAAATGATGATGATGATGATGCGGCTGCCGGATCGAGTCGTCCTCAGGCGAGAGGACGATGGTACAGGATTGGCGTACACGGCCCTTGGGTTATGGGTGGCAATCTCGAGCCAATCTTCCCGTGCTCATTAGCTTCACCTACCTGCATTTATTAGCTTTTTTTTTCTTGTACCGGAATCTGTACATATATATATATATATATATATATATATATATATATATATATATATATTATGCAATGCATGTGACGACCCGACCCGGATCCCAATACAAGACCCCAAGGTCGTGTCGTTAAAACACACAAAATAACAAACAAAGGGTAAGGCTATAACAACGATATACCAACGACTCAACATATGCAGAAGCGAATAACTTAAATGGACCCGAGCTAACAAGCTCCGAAATACAAAGCAACCAAAGAGATAGTAAATCTCTCGGCCCAAAAATTCGACGCACGTGACGCAACATTGAGCACATACTGCAAACTCCATGTTACAATTTTATAAAGAATATTATAACCAAGTCATCAGGGACGTTATAGCCAGAACCCAACATTAATCTAAGTCTACAACTCTAGTCTACACACTCAACGGCTAAACATGCCGGAGTACAACATAACCAACACTATAAACAACTTGAGATGAATAAAATATGTACTTAAACAAACATGGCTCGACTAACATTTGTCGGTTCACAAAAACCAAATATTAATAATTTAACAAGTACATGAACCATTAAAAACACGACTGTACTACCCATAGTGAAGTCTATATAACTTCACTTCCCAAACGTCCTTTCCAATAAACTTACGGTTACAAAAATTAATACTAGTAGAAACCTTCATACAAATTACACTTCTATCATAGACTCGCCGGATTTCCTTCGCATTACTAGCTCGGCTCGAATATAAGGAAAACAAAGCAAACGAGTAAGTCATAATGACTTAGTAAGCTACTAAAGATGCAATGTTATGGCATGGTATTATGCTCAAATAAAACATGTACATCTCATGTCATACTTATGATATGTCATTTCATGGTATGATCCTCAATACAAACCAACCCAACCATAGCCACATAGTTCTTCATAAATTATCGTAAAATATATCATATCAAATAGATTATGATTCTAAATTCCAAAAATGTGTAGTATTTTATTTTCCACATTTAAACTCTCATCGAACCACCAACCACATAACCCAATTATACCATGAGTCTCATAAATCTTCATTTAACATAACTCATATAATAATTCATATATGGGAGACTATTGTTTCCACTCTAATCATGAACAACATGTTATATTTTTCGTATAACATTATATTCTAAAAATCATCATTTCATTAGCATGTTATATTTCTATTATAACATTTCATCAAGTAATCATCATCTCATGTAAATCATATCATTAACCACGTAGCACAACAATTCATATACGTGCTCGTAAAATAAACTACATAAGAGAGAGAAGATGATTTTCCTTTTCGTTTCCAGCATGTAACTCCTACGGAAACAAACGTGTCCTCGATAACCCTTTCGTGGTATCGACGTCCCCGAAACAATCCCCGTTCGGGTTCCATAGCTATCAAAGGTAGGTGTATTACTCTAGCAATGATCAGCTACATCCCCATCGTGGCCATCGATGGAGGGGTGTGTGCAAACCCAACACGATGATCCATTGCGATCACGAATCCCACAATTCGTGAAGACAATGCATCGTCCCGCCAAAAACTCAAACCAAAAACCGCCAGCTGGACTCAAACACAAGCACATGTAATATATACTCGCATGCTCATCCAAAGGAAAAGTACAACACACCGCACTAATCCAATCAAGTAGATATTTACTTTTAACTCACATAGTTATGCATTTCTATGCTAACTAACTCATAAACACATTAGAGTAATAATGTTAAGTCTCTAATGCCCAAGTGTTCTTTATACACTTGAAAATGCTCGGAGGCTTAACCTCCATCAAAACTACCCCAAATTCCGTAGGATTTCAATATGTAGTTCTCTATGTTCATATAAATCCATAATCGATTCCATTGAGTCATTTCTACTCTTTTCAAATTTGAAGGCATAGAAGCTATTTGCATCATAGCTCTCCTATTATTCATTATCTAATGTTCATGGCTAAGTTCTCAAGGTTAGCAACATTGTGCAACCCAACAATCCATACCTTCCCAACAAAAACCCCAAAACATGGTTCATAGGTCAACACTTAACATTTAAAGTCAACCATCACATTTCAAGCATGTATCTCAAGTTAGCATTTAATCAAGCATGCTTTCATTCAAAATATCCATTTATCTAAGCAAGATATAAATTCATCTAGCATGTTCATAACCAACATGTAAATTCATCTAACATGTTCATAACCTTCAATTCATGAATCATAGTTGACCAACATACTCTTATTTGCATAAAAGTCAACTCACCCAATAAAGTCAAACATTACATTTTAATCATGTAATCCAAAATGATAATTCATTATTCATGCTCACAACCAAAAGTTCATGAATTAGATATCAACATACTCTTGAAAGTCAACTTTATTTTTAAAAGTCCAATGAAACAATCAAACATGTAATCCATTGTGTTGATTCATCTTTCATGCTTACAATCAAAAATAGAGATTCATCAAGTATACTTCCTAAACTTTAAACATATACATATGTGATTCCAACAACTCATAACATTCCATAAAATTCTCTAAAAATCATTCATAACATCACTAACCCATTCGCTACATACATAGAGTCGAACCCTAGGTTTTTAGGAATTCATGGCTATCATGCTCAAAGTCCAAACTTCCAAAATGAGGTTCAATAATAGGCTCCATTAAACATAGAAAGCATCCTATTCATGCTTCTAACAAGTTCACCCATCAAAAATCCAAAAAATCAAAATACAATTACACACAACATACATGTGTACTCATTGACCTCAAATAGCAAGCATCTTTGTTATCCTTAGGGTCAATGAGCACATAATCAATAGAAGAAGGAGTCTAGTAGCTTACCTAGCTTGAGTGAAAACTCAAGAGAATCGAAATCCGAACGGTGAAGTCGTTCTACTCGTCGAGGGCTTCAAGAATCTCAAGTTTGGTGGCGATCTAACGGTCGGATCTCCATGGATTTGAGGAAGAAGAAGCTAGGGCTTCAAAGCCCCCATGGAACCTCCACTCTTTCTCTATAATATGTATGAAGAAGGAGGAAATGAGGAGAATTGGCTGAATTTGTGAAGGGTTAGTCTATTTATACTTCCACAATAAGAGAGGGCACAATTGGGAATTCTATGGTACAATTAGTGATCATTAGATGTAATCCACCACTAATCAAATCTTAATTAACTCCCCAAACATGTTAGGACATGATTAGGACTTAGTATGAGGGTTAGGAAGGGTTTAGGGGAGGTTTAGTGGGGGGTAGAATAGGAAATAAACATCAAAAATCAAAACAGAGACAAGTCTTCCTCGAAGACCATGCGGTTGCATGGTGATGGTATGAAGCGACCGCATCCTCCAATTTCCAGCCCTTGGTGAGTTTTTGCAATCCTTGTTCGGGTCCAGTCCTTCCCGCATGCAATCGCAAGCCTTGAAGCTTCAAAATGGCTCATAATTGAACCCTTAAAGTCCTCAAACACTAAGCTAAACCAAACATGTCTCAAAACACTTTTAATGTAGGTCTAAGCTCCCATAAACAACACCCGAAACAACTCAGAGCGAAACCGAAGCAAGGCGTAACAACTTGCTAACAAAACGTCGAATGAAACCACAAACCGACGGGAAACAACCCATGATTATAAACACTTCAAAGGGCTATAGAATAGACCTGAATGCCTCTCAGATGATGAACAACAGATAGGAGAAAAGAACTCCCGAAAGACGAGACGCTCACACGGCTCAATCTCAAACTACGCGATAAGGAGAATTGCTATCCTCGAAGCGTCAAAACCTCAAAAGACTTAAAGAATACATCCAACTAGAAGTCTAATACATCTAAACATGTTATTCAATCATCATGTAAAGATCTAGGACCAAATCGAGGTCAGGAACACAAAACCCGAGTAAACTCTCAATCGCGTCGCATTTCGACTATCGTTGAGTTACGACTTGTGACTTTAGCAAGTCAACAACTAAATGACATCTCTTAAAAGTATTTTGGTATTAATGTGATCTCTCATACACATCTAGACTCTTTCACAAACCAAACGAGCAATCAACCAAGGAAGAAATGCGAGCATTGCTCGCAATTCAAGCTAATCGGGAATCGGTGTCTTACAATGCAATTCTTATATGATGCAAGAATTTAAATGAAGATTCAATATTTCATGCATAAAATAAAGATAGACCATTATCTAGGGGTAACGACACACTGTGATTTAGAAAAATACACCCCTCGGATTTAAAAGTGGGCTTTTCTGGAATTCTGCGGGGAAGAAGAGGCACCTCTTCCTATGCTTGATCTTTCATAGTTGGTAGCAAGGCTATTTCCATAGCTTCTGCAATTTTCGTTCAATCAGACAGACCCAACAGTGAACGGTCGGAACCGAAACCGGGGTACCAGGCAGTTTTAGAGAACAGTGGCTGAGATCCTGGCGCCACCCATATGATAAGTGGGCGCCGCGCCAGGAAAGAGTATCGGCGACGCCTAGGCTGCTTTCTGTGCAGACCTTGTTCATGCACTGTTTTGGAACTGTACTCATAATTCGTCCGCTCTTCAGTTCTTTTTCAGTATAAATAGAGAGCTAGGGCAACGTTTATTTCATCACCAGCTTGCCTTCTTTCCTTTTGCTCAGTCCTTTGACCTCTCTTTTGCTCAGTTTTCCCTTCTTTTGTCAGATAAATTTTTTTGCTTTTTTCCAGAGATGGCCGTACCAACTCATACAACTTTAGAAATGGAAATTTATGAGAATGCTCTGGACTTCTGGGTCCTCTCTTTGCGGTCAAACGAGCGGGACTGGTTTGAGCATATTTACGGGTACCGATGCCTGCTATCATGGCGGACCCCTTTCATCAACTAGGATATGATGCGGGGAGCCTCTAGGTTCTGGTCGCCTCAAGACCATCTTTTCAATTTTGGCATGAATGAAATGTGCCCCACCTTTGAGGAATTCTGTGCCATGGTGGGGATGACCGCTACTAGATCTATTGTCGTGCCTTCTCCATGGAGGCATCCTTATATGGCAATAAGGGAGCTTTTTGGCACAACCCGCGAAGCTACTCGAGGTTTTTTACAATGGAGTAAACTTTGACTTAATCGTTCTTCCTGGTGCTTTTATGGAGTACAAGGAGGATGACCCACTTTATTTGTGACTCCGGCTGTCGTCTCTTTTTCTTTGCCTTATGGGGGCGGTACATGCTAGTGGGCCGACCCGGGTATATAGATGTGCGGGTCGTGGACCTGGTATTGCAGGCTCGGGATCGCCGGGTGAATATTATCCCGGTGATTCTGGCGGAGACCCTATCGGGCATGGATTCCTTTGCGATTAGCGACGAGCTATTTCCCTCCGGTAGCCCTCTTCTGGTTCATATGTGGCTAGAGGAGCATTTTAACTAGGTGATGGGCCCAATGACGGCGGGAGTAAGGTATGATCCGGGGCTCTATGGCTCTCGTGGCCATTATACCCAGACGAATTTCTCGGAGTCCGACTGGGTTGAGGATTTCTTGCGCAGAGGCTCCATGGAAATTATATGGGTCGTCAGCCACTGGCAGATTCACCATTTTTTCAAATATACCGGGGTCTATGCCTAGGTCATTCTGCCGGGTATTGAGCGTACCTCTTTTTATCGGGCATACAGGGTCTTGCACCAATTCAACAGGGAACAACTCATTCCTGATGCAAGTCATCATGTGGCTGAGGAGCTGGAGATGGATAGGGACTTGGGCGCCCTTATCCGCAATATATGGCAGCTTGATTATGACTCGCTGGAGGTGGCTTATCCCTATTCTGATTATATGCTCCTTTCCCATGAATATCTGTCATGGATTATTGTGGCTGCTGAGGGGCATTCTCGCATGATTAGGCGAGCACAGAGGCAGATGTTGGGCCATCAAATTAGCAGTGGCGTGGATGCTCGCCTGATGGAGATAGGCGAGGATATAGAGAGCTCGGGGCTAGTGGTCCCTCAGGCTTTGCAGGAGGACTTCAGCGCGGGTTCATGGCCTTGGTGCCCGGATGGCTCCTGATCTGAATGAGGCAGGTCCCAGCAATGCACCTCCTCATCTGAGCAATGTAAGCCGACGGAGCAATCCTTGGCAAGCAGATGAGGTTGTTCCTCCCCAAGCTGATAGACGGAGCACTGACCACAAGGATGATGGTGCTGGCCTGAGTCTTCCTGCTGCTCAGGACAATGGGGACGCTGATGATGAAGAAGATGAGGACACTTCTGGGGGTTCTCACGCTGGTGAGACTGGAGCCTCTTCTGCGCCTCGCAGAAGAAGTATATGGTCCCGGCTGGGCGGACGTCGCAGACATTGATGGTCCGCTTCGGGGCTTAAGTTGTAATAAAAAGGATGGTTTGGGGGGAAACAAAGGGGGAATATATGTAGCAAGGAGTAATAGATATATGTACAAGCAATAAATGCATAATCTAAAATGTCTTAGGCAATTATTCCTAGGTTGCACCGTATGACCTGTTTTATATTATATTTTGATATTTTATGCGAGCTCTTGTCGTGGTTTTTCTCTTTTAGTCAGTCAAGACTCTGCATATGCTGAAGACTTCGGCAAGCTGGAGGTTGGATGCCCGGGATTCAGAAATTGCATTCCCTCTCTTTTTCTCCTGATTTGATTTTTTTATGCTCTAACTTTTGCCTAGGTTGCCCTTTCGTGTTTTCAACCTAGCGAGCCCTTATTTCTCCTTCTTTTTTTTATGCTCTAATTTTTGCCTAGGCCGCCATTTCGGATTTTCAACCTAGCGAGCTAGAGAGGGAAGCAATTGCCAGGTATATTATCAGCTCACGCATAGTACCTTTTAAGCTTGTCGAGGTTGAAGGGCTGAATAAGATCCTCCCTTTCCTGATTCGTGAGGAGTACTACACCTCCTGACCGAATTTCTTTAACAACATATGGTCCCATCTAGGGAGACTTCCATTTTCCCCTAGTATCAACATAACTAGGGGTTTTTCTCGAAACAACAGGTGTCCGACTTGGATGTCGCGACCTTTGAATTTTTTGTTGAATGCTCGGGCTATTCGCCTTTGATATGCTCGAGTGTGTTCCAGGGCTAGCAACCATCCTTCGTCGATCAGGGCCAATTCTTCATATCACTCCTTGACACAGTCAATTTCCGATATGCCTGATTCCATCATTACTCTTAATGATGGAATTTCAACTTCAATGGGCAGTACCGCCTCCATGCCATAGGCTAGAGAATAGGGAGTAGCCCCAGTGGGTCTGCGAACTGAAGTGCGGTAGCCCCAGAGGGCTAGTGGCAGTTTTTTTGGCCAGTCTCTTCCCGTATCAGCCATTTTTCAGATAATATTTTCCAGTGTTTTGTTGGCTGCTTCGACAACACCATTTGCTTGTGGTCGGTAGGGGGAGGATTTATGCCTTTGAATCTTGAATTCGTCGAGCAGACGATTCACGTCCCCTTCAAAGTGTGTGTCGTTGTCGGAGATGATCTCGAAAGGTACTCCATATCGGTATATGATATTGGTTCTAATGAATTCAGATACCTTTCGAGCATTGAGTATTTTATAGGAAGAGGCTTCCACCCACTTCGTAAAGTAGTCGACGGCTGCCAGGACATATTCATGACCATTAGATCCCTTTGGATGGATTTGGTCTATGATGTCGATTCCCCAAGTTGAAAAGGGCTATGGGGCTGTGGAGTTGTATAAGATATGTGGGGGTACGTGCTGCAGATTTGCGAAACACTGGCACTTGTCACAATGGTGTACCCACCGGATACAGTCAGTTTCTAGCGTGCTCCAATAGTACCCCTACTGGATGACTTTTTTGGATAGCATATGTCTATTCATGTGTTGCTTGCATGTACCACCATGAAGCTGGTCCATCATTTGCTCGAGTTTTGCTTGATCGACGCATAATGGGTTTAGGCCCTAATAATGCCTTTTGTACAGGCTACCACCGCTGAATATGAATTGCGATGCCCATCTCCACAGGGAGACTTTCCCCCTTTTGTCTAGGCTGGGAGGATAGACTCCTTTCTGAAGCAGATTTATTATATCTGAATATCAAGGCTCGTGATCTATTTCAGGATCCGCATTGATTTTGAAGCAGTATGTCGGAGTGACCTTTTTCCCAACTATGAATGACTGGACATGGGTTCTTGTGGGAATTTGGAAAAATGATGCCAGCGTGGCCAGGGCATAGGCAAATTGATTCTATCTCGCGGCAAGTAATGAAACGATATATTATCAAATTTGGTGGCTAGTGCTGTTAATTTGGAGTGATAGAGTTGCAGCCGGGGATCCTGGGTTTTCCATTTCCCTTCGACTTGATTTATGATTAGGGCAGAGTCCCCGTAGACCTCCAAATCTTTAGCCCATCACTACAACAAATTATGTCTTTCGAGGTTCTTAAAAGTGCCTCGATAGGTACCCTATTGAGGCTTTTTGAACCTAGGGGCATTTGGTCCAAGTGTCGCGTGTTTTGAAGCCCCAATAGACTATTGAGGCTTTTTCAAGTGCTTTAATAGACTACAACATATTGAGGCTCATGTAAAAGCCTCAATATATTTTCAGTAGTGTCACTTACAAGTGTCTCGTAAAGTAATCAAAATGTGAAAAGTTAACTATTGTGACTCTTACAAGTGTCGCTTAAAAAAATTCAAACTGTATTAACTACCATCAAATGCCTCAATAAGACTATTAAAACAACACCTAAAATTGCCTCAATAGCTAATCTGTAGAGGCTATTCTACGTTTTGGTATTAAGGTGCTTCAAAGTGCCTCGTTAGCTAATATATAATGGTTATTTTGACACTAGCTATTATGACACTTCAAAAGGCCTTATTTAGTAATATTGAAACAACTAAAAAGAGCCCTTAAAAGGGTAACAACATCCCTGCTCATCAATTTATTTTAATGCTACTGTAATTCTATCTATAAAAAAATATGGAAAAATAGTAAAAAGTATAACAACAAACACAAATACGTTGTAAAACCCTAAATAATTGCTTGCTTGTGTTAGGCATGATTTCATACATTCATAATCATCATAAACATGTTAACTTAGCTCACTCATATGTTTAGAGTCAATAGCATGTTCATTGACGTCATTTGATATGCTCGTATGCACCTTTCCTTCACGGGGTGCTTTGAAACTTGGGTTTATGATTTATGTTGAAAGCATATGGATAAATGTTAGAGGCCATTCATAACATCATTAACATGATTTAGATGTTGATTGAATGCTTGTTGCATCGTCAGTTTGGTTGCTAGCTTGATTCTAGCGTTAACCCTTCTCCGTTTGACCTTTTCGGTTGTTGTTCGGGAGTGTTCTACCTGAGTTCTAGACCTTGTTTGGTTAAGGTTTGAAGCTTAATTGTTTAAGTTATGATTTGGAGGTCTTTAAGGTTGAATTGTAGACCTATTTGGCTTTGGAGGACTCGAGGATGCATGCGGGAGAGTCCGAGACCGAGCAAGGAAGCAACAAAGGTGGGAATTGTGTAAACCAGAGTGATGCGCTTGCATCACTTCACCACCAAGCGACCGCTTTGGTCTGTGATCCCTGTTACGGGATTTTCTACCCAATTCACCCATTTGCCTATCCTATCCCCACCCAAACCCATCCTAAACTAATCCTAAACCTTCCTAAGTATCTTATGATAGGTCCTAATCATCTATTAGAGTTTTAGGGTGAGATTAGTGTGGTTAATTAGATGGAAACAACCCCATTAATCTAAACTAAACCCACTTACTTCCCAACCCTTATAAACCACAAACACTTGTCTTAAGCCTCCATTTACTGCCTACACTTCACAAAAACGTGGGAGAACTCTTGAGGGCTGAAGAGAGGAGTCTTCTAGGGTTTCATAGGAGTCCAATCTTGGAGGCCATAGCTTGGGACCTTCATCTCTTAAGCCACACCATAGATTTGAAGAGGGGATTGAGGAGAACAATGCCCACCACTTGGAATTTCGAGATTGTACCTTGAAGGGGCTGAATCAAGGTAAGTGGCTACCTCTCTTCCTCTTTTCTTTTGCCCTATTGACCCTAGGGAAAACAATCATCTTGCTATGTGAGGTCAATGCAATTTTAGGGCTTTTCTAGAGATGCCATGAACCCTAGATTTCTAAATGATGAATTTTCTTGGATGAACCTATTTGAGACCTAGATTAATATGATATTCATATGTAAAGTAGCCTATTCAACCTTGCTATGTGATTTATTCCATGTGTTGTGAGCATGATTGGTGAGGTTACTTGAAAGGGGTTATGCCCAAATGATGATTTGGCTTGATGGACATGATTGAAACCTTGATTAGTATAATATACATGTGTAGTATAGTATATTAATCTATTTTATGTGATTATTTCATGTTTTGTGGGTATGATTGGTGAAGTGACCAAAATGAGTTTATGCACAAAATTGTGAATTTTCTCTATGTTGCATTGTTAAGTGTTTTATTGGGTTTATGTGGGTTTAATGAGCTTGGGAATCTTGCCTATGATGTTAGACATGAACATAGGAGGGTATTGTAGCCCATGCTTCTATGCCCTAATTCTTGGAAAGTCTAGATTGGACTCAACGGAGTCAACCTTTGGGTTAGTATGAACCTTAGGAACTATAATCTTAAGTCCTACGGAATTTGGGGTAGATTTAATGGAGGTTAAGCCTCCAAGCATTTTTGAAGTGTATGAAGGACACTTGTTTATGAGAGCTTATATGATTCTCTAATGTGAATTTATGCTAGTTGTGAA
Organism: Codonopsis lanceolata; assembly: GCA_013146195.2. NCBI lineage: Eukaryota > Viridiplantae > Streptophyta > Magnoliopsida > Asterales > Campanulaceae > Codonopsis > Codonopsis lanceolata. The sequence goes on from CM028383.1 coordinate 83,453,522, forward strand.
TGAAATGCATGACTAGTTTGATGGTAGAGTATGTGCCTACTTGTTTTGAGCATATGAGTATATATTACTTGTGCTTGGGTTTTGAGTCTTTGGCGGGACGATGCATCGTCTTCACGAATTATGAGATTCGTGATCGTGATGGATCGCCTTGCCGGGTTGCACACACCCCTCCATCGATGGCCACGGTGGGGAAGTAGTTCATCTTAGTTGTAGTAATACACATGACTTTGATAACTATGGAACTCGAGCGGGGATTGTCTCGGGGACGTCGATATCCACGAAAGGGATATCGAGGACACATAAAGGGTTTGCACGTGTTTTTGCAGGAGCGACACGGCGGAAGGAATGGTAATGGTATCATATCCCTTTTATATGAACTGTCTCACAAGTACTTATGTGAATAATGTGCTTTGTGAATATGATATAATATGATGGTTGAAATGGTTTCTTATATTGTTATACTTTATGGATAACATGACTTTTAAGGTTGTTAAGCATAAATGCTTTAACATGAATATTATTGGAATGTTGTATTATGCCAAAAGCATGAATTATTATTGTTAAGCCTAATATGCCCTGACATGGATTTTAGTGAAATGTTATACTATAATGATAGCATGTTTTATTATTGTTGAGCATGGATGCCATGACATGATTTTTAATATAATGTTATTCTATGATGATAGCATGATGTATATTATTATTGAGCATGATGCCATGATAGGAAGTTATGTTTAGTAACTTACAAAGTCTTTATGACTTACTCCTATTTGTTAATTGTTTTCCTTAGATCCGAGTCGTGCAAGCGGATCAAAGTGATTGCCGAGATCGTTGGTGAAGTTTCCTTTTTGGCAAGGTTGCTACCTTTTAGTTTAGTTTATTTTCTTTTGGTAAGGACATGGGAAAGTGAAGTTATGTAAACTTCATGTTGGGTAGCAAACCTATTTGTTGATGTAATATTTGTGCTTATGTTGGTTAGCTTATTCTTTTGGTAGCCGACTTGTAGTAGTCGTGCTTGGTGTATATTGATGGTTACATTTTAGTATGCTATCTTGATGTTGGTACTTATGATTATTAGTATTTATATCGTTGGTAGCCGACTTGTGTTAGTCGCGCTTGGTGAACGTTAGTAATTATATTTTAGTATGCTATCATGATGGTTAAATTATCATATTTGTTCTCCGGCATGTTTTTAGTCGTTGAGTATGTTAGACTAGAGTCTTAGACTTAGTGTAATGTTGGGTTCCGAGTGTAACATCGCTGATGACTTGGTGTATTTGTGATATATATTTGTATTGCATGACAGGGAGTTTTGCTCTACGTGCCCAATGTTGCGGCACGTGCGTCGAATTTTTGGACCGAGAGATTAATTATCTCTTTGATTGTTTTTAGTTTGAGCTTGTTAGCTCGGGCGCCACTGTGATTTTTTGTTTCCCTTCCGCATGTGTTTTAAGTTGTTGGCGTATTGCCGTTATGGCCTTACCAATTATTTGTTATTTGTTTGCTGTTATTTGTTTCCCGACGGCACGACCTTGGGATCTCGTCTTGGGATCCGGGTCGGGTCATCACATATGTAATCATCAAAAAGTTATCATAATATTAGTCACAAATTACATTGTCTAGGCCAAGTCCATTTGATAATCTAAGCATATTAAATTAAAACTAACCTTATATAGTCATTGTATCACATGAACAAAAATAATTAATACACTACATTTATAAAACATCATCTGTCATTCATCTTAACTGGTATAAGAAGTTCTCGATGTTCAGTATTTTGAGATGCAACTAGCTTGAGTCAAAATCCAATGATGTTACCTACAAAATATACAAATTTAAATTAGTCGAAGTAAACAAATGATGAATATTATAACTATTAATGGACTTAAATCTACAATTGCTAAAAGTCATGAAAACTACAACTTGATTGAACTCACACAAGAATTACTAGGATAGCTAATACACAACAGAGTAGCAACCAAGCCAATCATTATATAAACAAAGGTCAAAACTTAAGCCAGATTATTGACGCAGAGGATGAAAACTGAAGGTGTTGCAGAAGAAAATAAAGAAAGTGTAGAAATTGCTCACTACTTTTGACGTAAAGGAAGAAGTAACATACCTTACAATGAGCTACAAGACTCTTGAGTTTCTTTTTCGTCCTATTAAGGCATTTTGCTGGCCTACCTTCTAGTTTAGGGGAGTATTCGGAAAAGACATAGGCGATTAACATGTATTTTGAGTTCAATGGGGAAATCGTCTCTCTCGATGATCCTTGGCTAGGAGGACTTAGGTATTGTTGTACGTCAAAATGTCGTGAGGCTAAAATGTTAGTAGGAAGTCTAACTGTTAAATCATACTTACAATATTCTCTTTTTTTGTACTTACATATACTCCAAGCCTCATTCAGTTCTGCTATTAGATTAGTGATACATACACATACTAATATGCCCATGACAACAATAGTTGGCTATGTTGATAATATCTTCAAAGCTACATGTTTTGCTATATAACCTTGTGGATTTTACAGAAAAAAGTGAGCCTTAGTTAGACTGTGGGATTTGGAATCAATCTATAGATGGTTTAGGCTTTTACCTAGTAAAATGATCCAATTGACAGATCCTTTGTTATCCCTTGAGATTCACACTAGGTGTACTATAAAGTTAAGAACCTAGCATTGAGGTACTCCTCCCCCCTCTATCTCTAAGTCATTTGATTTAACTCGTAAGTTATTTTTTCTTGCCAATACAATATTGTAATCAAGGACCAATCTTTTTGGTTTTTTCAACGTCTTGTGTGTAAGAGCTACAGATTTTGTTGTTTCAGCATAACTTCTTGACTGAATTAGACTTTTTCCTGCTTTTTTTTTCTTCATTTTTTTACTCTGTTTTGACTCTCTTTACATTACAGAGTCTTCAAGAAACATTTTACTTTCTCTAGTTTTTTTAAGGTTAAATTGACTACTTTGCTTCTTAATTTTTTAAACTTTGTTTATGTTTACTTTGTTATTGTTTCTAGGACATGGGAAACGCTATTTCCACTTGTTTTTATCTACTACGTTACCACAAAAAGGGTTTAGGTCTGAATAATGGATTAGACTAACCAAATAATTTCCTGTTACTTTTCTGGTTAGAGACCATGTTTATAAGTGTCAATGCCTGCATCCAATGTACAACTCAAATAGAAATGAAGAAAGATGACTTTTCTGCGAGATCGTTTAAGTTTCATGAGTGCATGTTTTGATCAAAATTAGTAGAAAAGGTCAAAATAGTGCATGAACCTTTTGGATGATAAGAAAATAGTCTCTAAAGTAGTTTAAAAAATTATGGAAGGACCATTTGTTCTTTTTGGCTGGTAAAGAAGATGTGGCTACTGCCCTTTGACCAAAACCATCACATAGAATCCCTTCTACGCATATGGTGGATTTTTTGTTGTGGTTGCGGTAGAGTCATAGGACGTACCTACCCCCTCCCCAAAGCAACTTATGTAGAGAACCTAAATTGAGTCCATAGGCTTCCAATGACCTCAAGCAATAGGTGCTGGTTTATGAGAATAGTTGACATTACTTAGGAGAAGTGAAGGTGGAGGAATATGATCCCCCTCCCCAAAGATACATGCAAATAAACTAAGTTGATTCCAGATGGTTGCAATGACCGAAAGCAACAAGTATTTATTTACGAGAATAGTACTGGTTAGGACCATCATGAGGTGCAAACGCTCACTGGTAAGCTACTCAGACAATAATATAAATTTCAAAATTAGTAAATAAAGACAACATGCTGTAGACACCCCAATTTCGTACCCCTGGTATGTGACATGACATAAAATATCAAGACCTGTTAAAACATTAACAAATGTCAAGTTACAGGGTCGAAAATGCAAAAGGACAAAGCAGGATGCGCAAAAGAGTGAAATGCAGGGTTCAAAGCGTAAAAAATAAAACTTATGAATAGTGTTGGCGCCACCCACATTAAAAATGGGAGTGGCGCCCAGTTTTGCAAGGGGTGGTGCCCAGTTTCCTCAAAAAGCACTATTCATTTGCCGTAAGATGAAATTTCCTCAGCGGTGTGTACAATCGATTGATGCGCGAAGAAGAAAATTTAATTCCTTCGATGTCCTCACTCCAGCCTATACATAAAAGCCTCGGGTTCGACCTTCAGTACAACAATTCATCCGCAAAACTCTTCGCATCCTCGTTACGCTGAAGAAATAGAGAGCGAAGTGAGATAGTGAGTGATCTCCCCAAAGCCTCAAAACCCTGCCAAACCTCCTCCAAACACAAAACCAATCGGTTAAAGTAATCCCTAGCCCTTTAGTTAGGTATCCACCTTATTTCCCTGGCCCAAAAACCATAAAGTAAGCCGTTACTCTGCCCAAGTAAATAGGCTGAAATCACCCAAAATAAGACGTTATTCCGCCCAACCAAACAGGCCAAAACCACGACAAATAAGCCGTCATTCTGCCGGAATGAGTAAGCCAAAAACACCACAAATAAGTCGTCAATTTGTCCGAATCACAGCAGCAGCAGCAATAAAAGTCTCCCTCTCCCGAGAAGGACAGAGCGAGCACACTCCGCTCTAAAAGGTAATAGCCTTTGAGGGCATTATTTTTATAAAAATTGTTATTTAAATCCGACCCAATGTAGACAATATAAGCCGTTGTGCTGACCGGATTTAGTTAGAAAATATTATGTAAAAGAGCCGCTATAATGGCCAAATATTTTTAAATATATTTGTAATTATTGTAAGGAAACGACTGCAAGTCCGTAAATAATGTAGCCACGGATGTATTTGTTTTATTTTCCTGTCTTTTAATGCTTTATTCATTTGCTAAATAAATATAACAATGAGCATACTTTAGCCAAAAACTATTTTTAGACCGAAAGGGCGAGTTGGGTGCCTAGCACCTTCCCAACTCGTAACTTAGCCTCCGAACCCATTTTCTATCTCTGGTTTTCTTTTTTCTGGTTTTGCTTTATTTTTGCCTTAAAATAAAGATGGCGACTCTAAAACTTTTTGGATCCAGTGTGGCCTCGCAGCACTCATTTCTTGCACTTTTCCTTTTTCCCCTAAAAAAAAGGGAGAATGGGAATGAAAGGGTGGTGTATTCCCATATCCTGGTATCCCCTAAAAAAAGGATAACTTGATGCGAGAAACCCAAAGCTCCCATAGTGATCCGAAACGGACCATAAGGCTATTTTTTATAAAATCCATAGTGGGGGCGTCGCAACATCCTTTTTTGCACTTTTCCGTTTTCCCCTAAAAAAGGGAAAATGGGAATGAAAGGGTGATGCATTCCCATATCCTGGTATCCCCTAAACAAGGGATAACTTGATGCGGGAAACCCAAAGCTCCCATATTGGATCAAAAATCCACTAAAGGCAACCGAGGCGCATTCCAACGCGCTATCTCAGACAACACTCCTCTCACACTTTTGATTATGTCTTCCCCTAAACAAGGGAGGGTGGAACGAGAGCAGTGGATGTCCCCGCATCCGCACGTACGCGCACCCCTATCCAAGGGTGCGCGGGGCGCGGGCGCACGTCCCGGGAACCCACACATGGTATAATCAATAATATTAATGAGAAAAACCTTAAGAAATCAGCATTTGATTTAATAAGTCAATAGGTGCTATATGTGTCAGGGTACCGAGGAGAGTGTGAAGGACCTTTAGAAGTGATGGAAGGACAAGCTTCACCCCCTGGGCCCTTAATTGAGACATCATTGCACGAGCAACACATTCATCAGCTTCTCGGACGGCAACAACTTGATCAGAGAAAAAGACCAAAAGTAATGGTAGCATTTGGATCACATACCTTGTGTTTGTGCGTATGTGTGTGTGAAGGAGAGAGCGAGATTAAAAATTATGATGGATATGACAAAAAAAAACTAATAATTGAAATGTTATTTCTCTACATACGGTTCAAATAATCTTCCAAGCTTTTCACAAAGGCATTCAAATGCCAGTAAACTGGCTTCACGGCATTTAGCAGAATTCCTGCACATACCGTTAACATCAACTCCAATCAGAGCATGATACACTTTACAAAATCATCATAAAAAGTAATACTATTTCCATTCCACATGTTACAGAAGGATAAGCATGGATGGGAATGGTCCTTGATTACGCATTCAAGAAATGGTACAAGTAGTTAATTTCAGATTTACATGAACCAAAAAAAATATTGAAAGCAAGTTTAAACATTATAGAATTTTTTTCAATCTAGACAACGGTACATATAACTATACTGACAACTGAAAATTGAACAAAGGTCTAGTCAGCATCATTAACAGAGGACCTACAAGTGAAGTATGAGAAATTGCAACTGCAAAATACACCTCTTGAAACAACAAAGCATTTTATTATGTTGAGGCCTTGGTATCCTCCTTAGCATTAAACTTTTTGGGAAGGTTTTTCACATTAACAGTTTATGACGGGGGAGACTATTTTTCCTATAAGAGGTCTCATCATGCTGACCATAAGAAAACTAATGAGTTTGTATGGAACATTACAAAGGATAATAGGTCTCTAATGGTCTAATTGGGAAGGCATATTTCTCTTGAGCATGAATATAAGATGTGTATTGTTTAGCTCTTTGTACCCCACTATGTTAGAGACCAAGTCTGCCACTATGTCATAGTAGGTTTTGTAAAATTGCATTATATACCCATCACCGAGGCTTCATTGGTGCCTTGGTGGGCATCTTCTCCAGGGCATACTTAATCACTACAAGAAAGATCACAAATTACTCTGGGCAGGCTATATGAATCCATTTCAAGACTTTGTCCGCTTCAATAGAAGATCGCTTGTCAAAAATCATGAAGCACCATTTCAGACCACAAGTGTTTACATAAACGTAGTTATTTACTTTGCATAGAAAGACTAGCCAAGGGTGAACATGCATTAGTTGGCTGTATGACTACATCCTCATAGTAGAATGCGTACTCCATGACAAATTAACCAAAAAGAAAGGGATACTAGCAATTTCTCTCGGAAATTGATCCTTCCCTTAGTAACCAAAGAACGCCTACGAGCCTAAAATTGATTTTTTCCCCTAATTTAATGCCTTACCAAGGACTTCTAAGCTAATACCTATTCGCAAGACCTTCTCCTAGCACAGTGGCAATGCCATACTTTTTCAAACTAGAGATTCCAAATCCTTTAACCACCCCAGCTAGTCCAAATGCCGCTCCTCGTTGCTCTCCATATTTCTCACTCTTCATAAGTTGATCTAAAAGCCTAGAAACAAGCACAAATGCATCTTCCTGAAACCAAAAGGGGACAAGGGAAAAAAGAAGCAAAAGAAATAGTAAGAAGGAGCATGTCCACCTTTACTTAGGCTGTAGTTAAAATCATAAACAGAAAACTGCAAGTGACTTACTAAAGTGTGATTCCACTAATGTATCCAAAATGAATCAAGTGATAAGAAAAAGCTGACAAACAAAACTAAGAGTGACCACAAAGTGAAATCTCACTTAAAATTGGGAAATTATCAATACAAAAAGAGAGTATTCTTAACATTTGAAGAGGTAAAAGTTGTATACACACATACAAGTTGAACTCAGAAATTACAGTTAAAAACTCCTTGGAAAGATCACAACCACATACCAAAAACCACATCAGATTTAAGATTATATGATCTGTACTGATCAGGGCTGTAAGACCCCGATTCCCGATTAGCTTGAATTGCGTGCAATGCTCACATTTCTTCATTGGTTGATTGCTCGTTGGGTTTGTGAGAGAGTCTAGATGTGTATGAGAGATCACATTAAGACCAAAATACTTTTAAGAGATTCCATATAGTTGTGGACTTGCTAAAGTCACAAGTCGTAACTCGACGATAGTCGAAATGCGACGCGATTGAGAGTTTACTTGCGTTTTGCGTTCCTGACCTCGTTTTGGTCCTAGATCTTTACATGATGATTGAATAACATGTTTAGATGTGTTAGACTTCTAGTTTGAGGTATTACTTAAGTATTACGAGGTTTTGACGCTTCGAGGATAGCAATTCTCCTTATCGCGTAGTTTGAGATTGAGCCGTGTGAGGGTCTCGTCTTTCGGGAGTTCTTTTCTCCTATTTGTTGTTCATCATCTGAGTGACATTCAGGCCTATTATATTGCCCTTTGAAGTGTTTATAATCATGTTTATAAAGTTTACATGTGGTCACGACGTTCAAAGTATAGTCGTCGTCATATGTTTGATTTCGCGATTCGCGTTTTGTTAACGTATCGCTTTTCGTATTTTCCTTACACTTACTTTTGGTGTAACCTTGGGTATGTGTTTGAGACCTTTCATTAGTCTTTTAACATGCTTTAAAACAAGTAATTATTCTTGTTCATCTGTTGTTTCGATCGTTAGTTTGTTCTGTGTAATTTCATCCGTCATACAACAGTTACGGACCGATTTTTGATACGCGGCTGATTTGTTTGATCGAGAAACCTTCGAGAAGATTTTAGTTTGGTTTGGTACTTTTAAGGATTTTACTTTGGACTTTTACAGAGTGTCAGGAGAAAAAATCACGTCGTTTCGTCGAACGGTGTTCAAACTGGAGCCTCGGGAAGTTTGGTCTGCGCAGTCGGGTTACTGTTCACGACGCGAGAGCTGGGACAGATTCGAATTTTCTGGTTTTTTCCCTATCCTACCCTCTCTAAACCCCTCCTAACACCCATACTTAGTCCTAGTGATGTCTTAACATGTGAGGGGAGTTAATTAAGGTTTGATTAGTGGGTTTAATTAAGGAGGAACCCCCACAACATTTAGACACATCACCCACTTATTCCCTAACCCTTTTAGACCACAAACACCAAGTCTAACCTCTCATATTCAGCCATTGACTTCAAAAAACGGGATAGAGCTTCTTGAGAGCTAGAGAGAGAGAGTCTTCTAGGGTTCTTGAAGGTCCATCCATGGATTCCAAAGCTTGAGAGCTTCATTTCCCAAACCAAGCCATGGAATTGAAGAGGAGGTTGAAGACAACAACTTCCACCAATTAGAATTTCGTTTTGCTTGCTTGAAGGGGCTGATTCAAGGTAAGTTACTACACCTCTTTCTCTTTGTTTTTGCCCCATTGACCCTAGGGAAAACAACCTTGGTGCTATGTGAGGTCAATGGGTGCATTTTAGGGCTTTTTAGAGATGCTATGAACCCTAAATGCCTAAATGTTGATTTTGGTTGGATGAACTTGCTTGAGAGCATGATTAGCATGATATTTATGTGTAGTGTAGTATGTTTATCCATGCCATGTGATTTATTCAAGTATTGAGAGCATGATTCATGAAATGGCTCAAATGGGTTTATGCATAAAATGTGATTTTGCTCTATGTTGCCTATCTAAGTGTTTTGTTGGGATTCTATTGGTTTAATGACCTTGAAAAAATTGTCATTGATGTTTGTTATGAATATAGGAGGGTATTGTGGCCAATGGCTTCTATGCCCTAATTTTCGGAAAGTGTACATTAGACTCAACGGAGTCATTATAAGTTTGATAATGTGCTAAACGAACTTGGGTTGAAATCATACGACGATTGGGTTTCGTTTGATTAACGTTGTGAAATGCATAGTCTCCAAACTTTAAATGGAACTATGATTATGATGAGCTTTATGGATTTTTAGGCTTGGGAATCAAGCCCGAATGAGTTTTGGAATTTTGTTGTGAATTCGAATGAAATATTAAGGTGTGGATTTATGAGACACATAAAGAATGAAATGTAGTATTAAGACTCAACGGAGTCATTATAAGGTCAATAATATGATAATGAGCCTTGGGTTAAAACCCTACGATGTTTGGGTTAATTTTGGGTTGATTATGTTTATGCAAACCGAACATCTCATTTGTGTCCATATGAGACACTCATGTTATAAAGACTTATTGGAAACATATCTTGAGCGTGCTTGTTAGAGCACGGAACATTAGAGACCAACTTATGGCCTCGAGTATATTTAAGAAATTATTAATGAAAGAATTCTCCCTTTAAAAATTTTGGTCGCGTGCATGAAAGCACTTGTGAGAAGTGACTACGGAGTAGTCATGATATTCTTGGGTATGGAAATGGAGATGTCGGTTATATGCGACGATTAGGACTATGATTGAGTCCGGTGTGCTTTAAGGGAAGACTAAATACTAAGTCTTGAGATAGGGATGTTCTTAGACTTATTTAATAGTCTTTGGTTTGATCTTGAGTAAAGGATTATAGTAGACCTCACCTTATGATTTATTGAGTTTATATGTTATTCTTGATTGGTTGATGACTTGAGGATTTATGAGCACCTCAATATGTGGTTTTTGAACTAAACTTATTAGTTAGTTGAACATGTTGATTATATGCAAATAAGTGCATTGTTATGGAAGTTTGTAGAGCATTATGTCCTACTTGATTATATGCAAATAAGTGCATTGTTATGGAAGTTTGTAGAGCATTGTGTCCTACATGATTTGATGAGCCCGATATTAATGAACTTGGTCTCATTTGGTTTATGCAAGTAAATACCTACTTGAGCATTTTTGGTTTAAGTCCAGTTGGCGGGTTTGGTCGTAGTGTCGGCGATGGGACGATTCATAGTCTTTGGAAACAATCGCTATGAATCATTGCATTGGTTCCCTTTCTCCTCACTATTTGGCCAATAGGGATGTGATCTCGAGTTATGCCATCTAGCCGACATCGAAGCCTCATTTCTCATCCTAGGTTGGATGAATGTAACGAGTACTCATTAAAGGAAAATCGATGAGTTGTGATTTTGGGGATGAAACCCAAGGTATGATTGGTTGGGTGTTGAACCCGGATTTTGGTTTGAGGATGAATCCCATGGTAAGTTTGGTGGGTGTGGACCCGGTTTGGTTGTAACTGTTCGATTACGTTTCTTGTTACACATGTTTAATTATGAGCATTTATATGAAAGACATTATGCTACATGGTTTATGTGAGTTTATGTGCTTTGATAATTAAGTACATGTTTCTTGTTGGTATACTAGTATGATACCATGATTCTTATATATGCTTGTGCATTTGCCATGCCATGACATGATATGCCATACAGCTTTAGTAACTTATCGGGTCATTATGACTCACTCCGTGTGGTTGTTTTCCCTAAGGTGTAAGATCCCTTTAATGCACGACCACTTTGGATAGCGATTTCTAGTGTGTGGTCTTCCAGCAATAAGCTTGGAGTTATTATTATTATTGTTATTAAATAATTGTGAGGACGGATGTAAAGTTATGTAGACTTTACTTGGGTAGATTATGTTAGTATTTTATTGTTGTGTTATTTGGGAGCCGCTATTATAGCCGAGTTGTTGTATCTTTTAGAAGTTATTTCCGTTGTCATTTCGAGCAAGTGGCCTCGCTTATTCTAGTTCGAAGTTATTGTTGTTTCTATCTCCGATGTACTTTAGTCGTGAGATCTTGGTTGGTGGTTTAGCATTTGAAATAATATTGTTATAGTTGAATTGTCCTCCGCATGTTA